>CM057337.1:635330432-636547866 GCA_030015575.1 Agapanthus africanus
CTCTTGCCAAGTAGTATAGGGTGTTATCTTCACAAGTTTCATGACTTGGTGAAGTTAGAGCTTGATCTTGTGATGCCTCGACGTAGATCATCTTCGGCACGAAGCCGACGACCTTGCCCGCCCATTTCTCCGATGAAGCCGACGCTAGAGCCCGGGATTCCATTTGGACAGTGAGGAGACTTCATTGCGGAGCAATGGAGGTGGAGGACCGGATCTACAAAGGTTGTATTTCCGTTCTTTTAGTTAAATTATTAACTAGTTACTTGTTTCGCCTAAAATTCTAGTTAACGATCTAGTCTAGGGTTTCTCGGCACCGTAAAATTTGAAATTGGCATGGTTGATGCCTTGTGAGACCTCTTGAGAGTGCCTAGGAACCCTACAATTAGCGATATGCTAAAAGAAATATATATACATATTAAGATAGAATCAAACCAGATAGCATACTATCATATTGAGAAAAACTGTTATTATATCCGTGTATATCCCAAGCTTCAAAAATGTAATATACAATCTAGTACTATACAATAATAGCCTCTAGGGCATATATCACTAACAATCTCCCACTTGCACTAACCATGTATTGGCATATCGCAGATCTATCATCTCGAATAGCCTCTCGAACTGCGTCTGAAGGATAGCCTTTATGAATAGATCTGCAGTGTTGTCCTCCATGTCTACTCTCCGCACCTCGATTTCCCGGCGATCCACGATCTCCCTGATCAGGTGATACCTCCTCATGATATGTCTGGACTTTTGATGGGATCTTGGTTCCTTACTAAAGCTATAGCCCCGTTGTTGTCATAATACAAAGATATTTAATCAACAATGGACGGAACCACCTGAAGTTGTGTAACAAACTTCTTCATCTAGACTGCTTCTTTTGCGGCGTCACATACAGCGATATACTCTGCTTCCATCATCAAGTCAGCAACGGTGTCCTTCTTGGAGCTCTTCCAACAAACCGCCCCTCCATTGAGGGAAAAGATATAACCCGACTTGGACTTAGAGTCATCCTTATCACTCTGGAAGCTGGAGTTAGCGAAAGCCTCGATCTGGAGGTCTTAACTATCGTACACCAAGAACATCTCCTTAGTCCTTCTCAGGTTCTTGAGAATGTTCTTAACCGCTATCCAGTGCTTCTCCACAAGGTTTGACTGATACCTGCTTACCACGCTTAGTGCATAAGTAACATCTAGTCTAGTACACAACATCGCATACATTATAGAGCCTACCACAGAAGCGTAGGGTATAATACTCATGCGATCCCTTTCCAAATTAGTCTTCGGAGACATCTCTTTCGAGAAGGTGATCCCGTGACAAGCCGGTAGATTACCGCACTTGGAATCTTCCATACTAAATTTTTTCAGTATGGTATCGATGTACTTGGACTGTGAAAGTCCCAACATCCTTTTAGATCTATTACGATTGATCTGGATCCCCAGAATGTAGAAGGCATCACCGAGGTCTTTCATGAAGAATTTTTGTGACAAGAACCCTTTGACATAATGTAGTATAAGAATGTCATTTCCTATCAGAAGAATGTCATCCACGTACAATATAAGGAATACTATAGTTATTCCTATAATCTTATTATAAATGCATAGTTCATCTGGATTTTTAATGAAGTCGAATTCTTTGACCGTCTCATCAAAACAGATGTTCTAACTCCGCGATGCCTGCTTTAATCTATAAATGGACTTAAGCAACTTGCACACTCTTTCGCTGCTCCCACTCTCTAAGAAACCCTCTGGCAGATCCATATAAACGCACTCTTCCAAATTTCCATTCAGAAAAGCGGTCTTTACATCCATATGCCAAATTTCATAATCTTGGAAGGCAGCAATGACAAGTAGGATCCGAATGGATTTAAGCATAGCCACTGGAAAAAAGGTTTCATCATAGTCCAAACCAGATCTTTGACGAAAACCTTTTGTTATAAGGCTATCCTTATAGGTTTCAACCTGTCCATCTATACCAATCTTCTTTCTGGAGATCCATTTGCAGCCTACGGGTTTTACCCCTTGAGGTGCAATGTCCAAAGTCCATACTTTGTTGGTGTACATAGATTCCATTTCGGTCCGCATTGCATCCAGCCACTTTATTGAGTCTCTGCTCGTAATGGCCTGCTGGAAACTAGTTAGCTCATCATCGTCGATGATGCAATTCTCTCGATCCCCGTCTATGAGAAAACCGCAGTATCTCTCGGGTGGATGAAACTGCCTACTAAATCTGCGGAGTGGCGTAAGGACGTCTGGTTCTTTTGAAACTTCTGGTTCCACCATGCTTTCAGTAAAAGCTTGTGGTTCTAGAATTTCTTCCAGTTCTATTGCGCTCCTACTTATTTCTTTTTCAAGAAATTGAGTTTCCAAAAAGTGAGCATGCTGAGAAACAAAGACCTTTTGTTCCTCTGCGTAATAGAAAAGATACCCCCTGGAGATCCTTGGGTATCCCACAAACATACACAGTACCGATCGTGCTTCGAGCTTGTCTGCATGCTGCTTTTTGAAAAAAGCTGGACATCCTCATATCTTAAGCTACTTAAGATAGGGTTTCTTCCCACTCCACATTTCATATGGTGTGGTAGGCACAGACTTAGTAAGAACCTTGTTCAAAAGATATACAGCTGATTCTGGTGCATAACCCCAGAAGGATCGCGGTAACTCAGCATTACTCATCATGGAATATACCATATCCAATAAGGTATGGTTCTGCCTTTCCGATACACTGTTGTGTTGGAGTGTGTATGGAGGAGTAAGCTGAGAGAGAATTCCATTCTTTTTTAAGTAATTCAGGAACTCGGTACTTAAGTATTCATCTCCTCAATCAGATCGAAGTGCGTTGATACTTTTGCCTATTTCTTTTTCCACTTCATTTTTGTATTCTTGAAATTTCTCAAAGGCCTCGGATTTATGTTTCATCAAGAATACATGTCCATACCTTGAGAAGTTATTCGGCAAAATAATGAAGTAGGAATAACTACTTCTTGCATGTGTAGACATTGGACCACACACGTCGCAGTGTATGAGTCTCAAGAGCTCGGTGGCTCTTACTCCGTATCCAGTGAACAGAGTCTTTGTCATCTTTCTTTTGAGACATGATTTACAAGTTACATAAGACAGATATTCAAAAGGATCCAAATATCCTTCTTTATGTAAGTTCGTCAACCGTGTTTTATTGATGTGACCCGGTCTACTATGGTGTTCAGTCGAAAATATTGAGCATTTGATATAACTTTTTCCTTACTATTTTTATATAATAAAAGGGGTTTATTATAAATATGACACATATGAGGGTTTATCTGTAAAAATACTATTTTCATGTGTTTATATATTATAATTAACATTCTGAAGGAAAATGTAAGCATATAATATCTATGTAATATTTGGTCCATTTAAATATGCTTACCTTATCAAATATCTTTGACCAACTCTCTTAAAACTATAATATATGTCAAATGGTTAAGATAATATCTCAATAAAAATAAATTCTACTAACATTATTTATTGAGATAATTGTGCAGAAATTACATCAGGACTGGAATCAAGGAAATCCGAGTTATCAAGATCAAATCTGCCGAAATCTCAAAGTAAATCGAAGAAATCAATTCTGGCAGAGACTTAGAAAAGATTTTCATATTTCAGATATAAAAATAGTCTACATGTGTCACCAGAAGAGGCCACAAGAATTTTGAAGAAAAGAGCCATCCAAACCACCGAGAATCTGCGGCCAAACCCACCAAATGGCTGCGGTTCCACCGCGATCTTGAGGAGTTAGGGCTCTGGATTTTTTGGTTGTGATCCTAACAACTAGTTACCATATTAGGAAACTAGGGTTCTGGCTCTGTGACTATAAATAAGGACCGAGAGCCTCTTGGAAAAATCATTAAACCGACGCGATCATGAAGTCCACGATGGCTCAAGAATCCTGGTTGACAATCGACAGTTCATCACCTCCTTAAGAAGAAATCGAGAAGCAAACTAGGGTTTTCTAATCATTTTCTAAAGGAACAAAAGTGTACTTGATCTTGTTGATTAATAAAAGTAGTTTTATTCTATTGCATTTTATTCTCTTCATGATTTCTATCTTTTCTTTTCCCAATATGCACGAGTAATTCTCCAATTGTTAGGGTTCGTAGGATTAGGGTAAATTAATGGATGATAGTGATCCTTAAACTCTTTTTACGTCCTATAAAGTTTATAAACTTTACCAAAAGAATCGTTAACATCCTAATCGGGCGTGCTATCAAGTCATTGATATTCACGACCGCGATTAGAAATTAGATTAATGATTGTTTTGGTAAAGGCTAGACATGAACGGAGATCCATGTCAAGTTAGGGGTAAGAGTGAGAACCTTTTTCCCTCCAGAACCCCTAATCTACATGAAACACTGTCGATCTAGTATTAAATCTATTAAAGGATAAAAGGAGTAATCTTTAATTAATTATCCATGACTACTAAATCTTAACGAACCCTACAAGCCCCTTTCTAATATAAAACATACATCCGTAGTTAATCTAGATCTATATCTTACATCCGTGTTTGACGTAGATCTAGAATCTACAACCATTCTTCACTATTCATTATTCTTCCTCCTTTCTTAATCAACACGCCTAAAGTAAGATTAAAAGATTCCACGTTTCCCTGAGGACGACCCGTACTTATTTCGGTCTAGCTACACGGAACACCATTATTGATTGCGGTTACTACATAGACATATAGAAAAAAAATCATAAATCAAATGGCACCGTTGCCGGGGATACGTGCATAATTTTTTATTCTTACTATTTGTGTTGAATTTTTATTTGATCAATATCATAAATAAAACAAAACTGCAAATTGTATATTTAACGATTGTTGTGTGAATTCTGCAAGGGGGTCTGGAATCACAGACTTGAGGAAACAGAGAGCCAGAGACATTCATCAAGATCCAGAGGAGAAAGGAAGGATACGTAGCAAAAATCATCACAAGATCCCTCAACTTAGCGGTGGAAACGCGGCAAGAAGGCCTATTCGGCGGCGGAACCGCGACAAAGTTCGGGAATTAGGGTTCCAAACTTCTCTGGTAAATTTCTCAACTCCTTCTCTCTCCTCTGAAATCCAATAAAATATCTATTCCATCAAATTATAATACCACCCTACCACCGCCCGTAGGTGAGCAGAATCCACCGCGCATCTCTCTTCAAGAGAGATGCTATCCTATACGCGGTCCCCTTCCTACCTGTTTATCTATTCCATCAGCCAACAGGGATAATTTTGAAATTAAACCCCACTACTTCAACCTGTTGCCTAAATTTCACGGGCTTGAGTCTGAAGACGCGTACGTTTTTATCACTAAATTCGAAAACGTATGCGCAATGATGGGTACTTCATAATTGTCCGTAGATGCTATGCGCTTGCGTCTTCTCCCATTCACTTTGTGCGACTTGGTAGAAAAATGGCTTTATAATACTGTCGCACACTCTATTACCAATTGGGATGAGTTCGTGATATCATTCCTTAAGAAATTTTACCCAAATCATAAGACCACCCGTGTTCGAAGCGAAATCAACCAGTTTACCCAGCTTCCGAATGAACCATTTTGGAAGTGCTTTGAACGGTTCAAGGATCTGCTTATCCAATGTCCTCATCATGGAATACATAGATGGGATTTGTGCTAAATTATATATGAGGGCATTAATCCAGCGACAAAGCAAATGCTTGAAACCATGTGTCAATGCAATTTCATGTCCAAAGACAATGGTGAAGCCTGGAAATATCTGGAAGATCTAGCTAAAAACACTTTGCAGTGGGAAAGCGTTAGACCACCTTCATTTAGGGGAGGTATTCATCAGCTCGATGTTTCTATCACAGTAAAAGCCGAAATGGCAGCGATGCAAAAGAAACTCGACGTTATTGAGAACAAATTCTCATCAGTCTCCCTAAACCAGGTAACGCTCCCCAAGACCGTGTGTGGTTGCTGTTCCGATCCATCATACTTGACGGAAGAATGTCCTATGAATGAACCGTTTCAAGGTCACGAGCAAACTAATGCTGCTTTTCAGCAGCGACCTAGAAACGATCCTTATTCTTCCATATACAATCAGGGGTGGAGCAATCATCCTATCTTTGCTTGGAACCAAAATCAAAACCAGTTCCAAAGAAATTACCAAAGACCTCCTCCACAGCAACAGCAACCACTACCACAGAGTCATCACCCCTTTCAATCTCAACCTTTTCAAAATCCGGTCAACATTTCTGCATCGTATAATAATTCTTTGCAATTGGCCGGTACCCATAATTCCTCTTCACTCGAAAAAACCATGAATTTGTTTATGAAAAATTTCATTCAAGTTTCGGCTGAGATAAAGTCTTCTGTCGATAATATAAAGAAGGACTTCGCCTCCCACGGTGAGAGTATTAAATCGATAGAAGCACAAATTGCACGATTAAACACCGAAATGAGTGCTAGAGAGAAAGGGAAACTTCCGTCTCAACCCCTACCAAATCCCGGCCATTCACAAAATCATAATGTGAGTGTCGTCACCATGTTGAGATCAGGAAGAGTGTTGAACAATCAAATGGGTGAACATATTGATGATGAGAAATCAATTGAAACCCCGGCTTCTACTTCTTCCCCTAATTCTTCTACTCTCCCACCTTCCTCCGAGCCTATTCTCCGTTTTCCACAAGGCTCGAACACTTCGCCCATTTCCTCGAATCTACCTAAAATGATCCCCACTCAAAATTTGGGATCGATTCCATCCCCACAAACTTCTCCACAAATGTTGGACCCAAAACTTATTGATAAAGCTTTATTTCCAAACAATTGAGGGCCAACAAACCTAATGCACAAATGGAGAAGGTTGTGGAAATGTTTAAGCAAGTTAACATAAATATCCCTCACCTAGATGCTATTCAACAAGTTCTATATTATGCAAAAATCCTTAAGGACTTGTGCACTAGGAAGAGAAAAACTCAAGTGCCGAAAAATGTATTCATGACAAGTAACGTGAGCACAGCCTTTACCCAACAATTTCCTAAGAAACGTAAAGATCCCGGTTGTCCTACAATATCTATAACAATTGGGAGGAAAAGCATCAATCGTGCTCTACTTGACCTCGGCGCTAGTGTTAACTTGCTTCCATATTCCATCTATGAGCAGCTAGGTATAGGAGAGTTGAAACCTGCCCACTGCACTCTCCAGATGGCAGACCGATCTATCGCCCAACCTAGGGGTGAGCTTAAGGATATGTTAATCAAAGTAAGGGAATTCATATTCCCTGTGAACTTTATTGTTTTAGATACACAGCCTATAGCAAACCCACGAAACCAAATCCCGGTGATACTCGGTCAGCCTTTCCTAGCAATTTCCAACGCTGTCATTAATTGTCGTAACGGTTCTATGAACTTTTCCTTCGGGAAGATGACTATTGAGCTTAATATTTACAAGCTAGGAAGTCAACCATCTGAACCTTCTGCTCATTTAATCGATGTCTGTTCCATCAACGAGATAGCTTCCGATAGCTGCGAAGTGGAAGTACTTTGCTATGATGATCTCGACAACATTAGTGCGGCATTGTTTGATCTGGAAAATAATTATAGTGAGGATATCTTCGACGAGTCCATCCCCGAGTTTGAATCCGTTGACTTGTCGCAAAAGTCAGTAGCACTTTCCGAGTCAATATCCTGCGCAAGTTATGAATCTCTTAGGGAGTCCGAGTATCATTCCCTTACCCCTACCTTCTATTGTCTCCCCGCCAATACTAGATCTCAAACTGCTACCTTCTCATCTTAAATATGCATATTTAGGTGAGAATGGGTCTTTTCCCGTGATCATATCCGCTTCTCTAGCTTTAGAGCAAGAGAACACACTTTTGACAATATTGAGATCAAATCGGCAAGCATTTGGTTGGATAATGGCTGACATCAAAGGCATTAGTCCCTTAATTGTTGAACATTATATACATCTGATGGATGAAGCCAAACCAATCCGAGACCCACAAAGACGGTTGAATCCCGTTATGAAGGAGGCGGTAAAGAAAGAAATCGTCAAATGCCTAGATGGTGGTATAATTTACCCAATATCTGATAGCCAATGGATAAGTCCTATTCATGTGGTCCCTAAAAAGTCTGGCATCACGGTCATAACTAATGAGGCTAATGAGTTGATCCAAACACGCACCCAAACTGGATGGCGCGTATGTTTTGATTACATAAAACTCAATGTCGCAACGAGGAAAGATCACTTCCCTCTACCTTTCATTGACCAGATGTTAGAACTATTAGCTGGACATGAATACTATTGTTTCTTGGACGGATACTCTGGCTATAACCAGATCCCCATCGCCGAAAAGGATCAAGATAAAACAACATTTACTTGTGCTTCTGGTACTTTTGCTTATAAACGCATGCCCTTTGGGTAATGCAACGCTCCCGCTACATTTCAGCGGTGTATGATGGGGATATTCTCAGACATGATTGAGAATTTTCTGGAGATATTTATGGACGATTTATCCATATTTGGGGACTCCTTTGAGGACTGTCTTCGTCATCTTGATGCTGTTCTTACCCACTGTAAGGATAAGAACTTAACTTTGAATTGGGAAAAATGTCATTTTATGGTGCAAGAAGGTATTGTCCTTGGACATAAAATTTCACGAAAAGGCATTGAGGTAGACAGAGTTAAAATAGATGTCATCCATAACCTTCCTCGTCCCAAATGCTTCAAAGATATACGATCTTTCCTTTGTCATGCAGGATTTTATAGGAGATTCATTAAGGACTTTAGCAAAATTGCTAGACCTTTAACTCTTTTCTTGGCCAAGGATACTACATTTCACTTCGATTCGGATTGTGAGGCTGATTTGAATCGCATAAAAGATCTCTCGCTACAGCTCTTGTTATATCATCTCCGGATTGGAACTACCCGTTCGAGCTTATGTGTGATGCATCAGATTTTGCTATTGGTGCAGTCTTAGGACAACACATTGATAAGACGCCACATGTAATTTACTATTCAAGTAGGACCCTGAACGATGCACAAATTAATTACACAACTACCGAGAAAGAACTCTTGGCAGTTGTATTTGCATTAGAAAAATTCAGGACCTACTTGATTGGCTCGCCAATAGTGGTTTACACTGATCACTCCGCCCTACGACACCTTTTATCGAAGAAGGATGCTAAGGCCAGGCTAATACGTTGGATCCTGTTGTTACAAGAGTTTGATCTCGTCATAAAAGACAATAGTGGATGTGAAAACGTAGTAGCCGACCATCTTTCATGCACCTCTTCTTCACCAACGTTGACCGTGCCGATAAATGACTCATTTTCTAATGAACAGCTCTTGACCGTATCCTACGAACCTTGGTTCGTGGATATTGTGAATTACTTAGCTACGAGACTTATTCCTAGCAATTGGTCGAAACAAGAAAAAATTCGATTTATATCCCAAGTAAAACACTTTTACTGGGATGAACCTTATTTGTTTAAGTATTGTTCCGATCAAATCATTCGCAGATGTGTCCCTAACGATGAATTCAAGAGTGTATTGTCATTTTGTCATAATCAGGCATGCGGCGGTCACTTTGGTTCTCGAAAAACGGCGGAGAAAGTTTTGCAATGTGGCTTTTATTGGCCAACATTATTTAAATATGCATATGATCATTGCAAAACTTGTCCGCGGTGTCAACACTTGGGTCGGATTTCACAAAGAAACGAGATGTCGCTCCAACCTATCTTGGTTGTGGAAATATTCGACGTTTAGGGTATTGATTTTATAGGCCCTTTTCCCAACTCTTTTGGGAATTTATATATCTTGTTAATGGTTGATTATGTCTCAAAATGGGTGGAAGCAATACCGTGTCGCACTAATGACAACAGAGTTGTCATTAAATTCCTTAAAGAAAATATCCTTCCGCGATTCGGACACCCTCGCGCTATAATTAGAGACAACGGGACGCATTTATGTAATCGGTCTTTCAAGACGTTGATGCGGAAATATGCAATCAGCCATAAACTTTGTACGCCCTATCATCCCCAAACAAGTGGGCAAGTTGAGATCTCAAATAGGAAAATAAAACAAATTTGGAGAAGACGGTTTCTAAAAACCGTAAAGATTGATCAACCAAATTGACGGATGCTTTTTGGGCATTTCGCACCGCTTATAAGACCGATCTTGGTATGTCTCCATACCGCCTTGTGTTTGGGAAGGCATGCCACTTTCCTGTCGAGATCGAACATAAAGCAATGTGGGCTATTAAAGAGCTAAACTTCGATTTTGATCAAGCCAGCAGTTATCGAAGCTGCAATTGAATGGGCTAAGCGAACTCCGCGATGAAGCTTACGATAATGCGGTGATAGTAAAGAACCGGACCAAAGTGTTCCACGACAAAAACCTTTTAGAAAAACTTTCACACCGGGACAACAAGTCCTTCTTTACGATTCCCATCTCCATCTTCATCCAGGTAAGCTTAAATCTCGTTGGAAAGGACCTTTTTTGGTGCGGTATATACACCCGCACGGGGCAGTAGAAGTTGAAAATATAAAAAATACTTCAATTTTTAAAGTAAATGGGTATAGATTAAAACCGTATTTCTCTGCTGACCCAGCGGAGGAGATCCTGTTTTTACAGGAGCCACTTTATCATAACTAAATTCCTCCGCCTCACCTCCATGTTTCGGTAACATTGTATCATCTTAAGAATGGAGGTGAGTGAAAAAAGGACTTAAATGAATATATGTGGGTGCCAAAGAACAAGTTTGGGGTTAGTCTTCATTTAACTATTATTTTACCCCTATTATTGTCTCTCCCCAAGTATACAGGTCTATGCTCTCAAAAGACAACATCACTGAGGACACTGCTGAAAACAGGTTTGGGGGGAGATTTGTATTCACTGAATTATCTTTGGCACTGGGCATTAAAAAAAATATTTTTATAATAAAAGAGTAGAAAGTAAAAAATTATATATGAAAGATATGAATAGTTTGAGAAAAACAAGAAAGTTAGAGGTTTTCTTAAACAAAACTAGTAATAAGTAGTTATGAGCTGTTGTCCCAAGGGTCAATAAGATGAAGGAAATTGCTAATCTAAGGATAAAAATAAGTATGAAAAATAGTCCTCATTCTTGAGGCCAAACATTTGAACGTTGATGCCCTACTATACGCACTTACACACATCTTGAAACTTAGGATAGTAGAAGATACCTTGAAATGCTCTTGTCTAAAAGTCTTAGTATGAAGGAAACTAAAATATAAGTGGTGGAGAAAAAAAAACATTGGTTTTGTAATTACCATGGTAGCATAAAAAAAATATAGCGAGGGTGCTTTATCACCTAGTGCCTTAGACCAACTGGTTTGGGAGCCACTGCTAAGCCTTAGATGTTGCAAGATGAGAAATTACACCTTAATACGCAAGCACATTTTGTAATCGGCCGGTTAGTACCTCAAGAAATATTAACGGTCGCATGAAGGATGTGTGAGCAATTTCATAAGAAAAAATTCATCGACCAAAAAGTACTTTGGAAGATGGACAAGAGTATGATAGCTTGAATTGAATTCTCTAAGTGTAGCGATGTCTTTTACACACACGTAGGGGTATATGATTGATGTTTGGATAAAAGATAGGGAGGAAGACTAAAGGCGATGTTGTATTGAGAGATGATGTGATTTCTAATATTTTTTCACAACCATTAAGATAGGGCTCATAGCAACCGAAAAGCCGGTATAGTTGGAAACTCTTATTTTCAAGTTCTTTCTTTTATAAGTTCTTATCTTTATATGTAACATTCACCATCTTTCTTTTATTATAGGATTTTGTGGGTGTAATCCGCGGAAAACCCTCAGGAGACAACACTCCTCCTAAGAGACACCTAGAGGTTTAACGGCTTGTTGCACGTGCTCAGTGCAATCGTGTTGCCTACGAAAGTGCGCTACTTAGGTTTTTCTTTTTCTTTTTCTCCTTCTCTTAAATAACTAGTTTGCTCGGCACGATCAAAGTTATGTTTGGGGGTATTTGTTCAATCGAAAATATTGAGCATTTGATATAACATTTTCTTTGCTATTTTATATAATAAAAGGGTTTTATTATAAATATGTCACATATGAGGGTTTATCTGTAAAAATACTATTTTCATGTGTTTATATATTATAATTAACATTATGAAGGAAAATGTAAGTATATAATATCTATGTATTATTTGGTCCATTTAAATATGCTTACCTTATCAAATATTTTTGACCAACTCTCTTAAAGCTATAATATCATGTCAAATGGTTAAGATAATATCTCAATAAAAAAAATTCTACTAAAATTATTTATTGAGATAATTGTGGAGAAATTATATTAGGACTGGAATCAAGGAAATCCGAGTTATCAAGATCAAATCTGCTGAAATCTCAAAGTAAATCGAAGAAATCAATTCTGGCAGAGACTTAGAGAAGATTTTCATATTCCAGATATCAAAATAGTCTTCATGTGTCACCAGAAGAGGCCACAACAATTTTGAAGCAAAGAACCCTCCAAACCACCGAGGATCCGTGGCCAAACCCACCAAATGGCCGTAGTTCCGCCGCAATATTGAGGAGTTAGGGCTCTGGATTTTCTGGTTGGGATCCTAACAAGTAGTTACCATATTAGAAAACTAGGGTTCTGGCTCTATGACTATAAATAAGGATCGAGAGCCTCTTGGAAAAATTATCAAACCAACGCGATCACGAAGTCCACGACGGCTCAAGAATCCTGGTTGATCATCGACAGTTCATCAACCTTCTTAAGAAGAGATCGAGAAGCAAACTAGGTTTTGTAATCATTTTCTAAACGAACAAAAGTGTACTTGATCTTGTTGATTAATAAAGGTAGTTTTATTCTAATGCATTTTATTCTTTTCATGTTTTCTATCTTTTCTTTTCCCAACATGCGCGAGTAATTCTCCACTTGTTAGGGTTCGTAGTATTATGGTAGATTAATGAATGATGAAGATCCTTAAACTCTTTTTATGTCCTATAAAGTTTATGAAATTTACCAAAAGAATCATTAACATCGTAATCGGACGCACTACCAATTCATTTGGAGCCACGACCGCGATTAGAGATTAGATTAATGTTTGTTTTGGTAAAGGCTAGACATGAATGGAGATCCATGTCAAGGTAGGGGTTAAGAGTGGGAACCCTTTTCCCTCCAGAAACCCTAATCTATATGCATCACTATCGATCTAGTTTTAAATCTATTAAAGGATAAAAAGAGTAATCTTTAATTAATCATCCATGACAACTAAATCTTAACGAACCCTACAAGCCCCATTCTAATATAAAACCTACATCCATAGTTAATCTAGATCTATATCCTGCATCTGTGTTTGACGTAGATCTAGAACCTACAGCCATTCTTCACCATTCTTTATTCTTCCTCCTTTCCTAATCAACACGTCTAAAGTAAGATTAAAAGATTCAACATTTCCCTGAGGACGACCCGTACTCATCTCGGTCTAGCTACAAGCGACACCGTTATTGATTGCGGTTATACTACACAACTCTAAAATAGATAAATCAAATGACAAAAGAAAGCTTGATTTAATTCTAGAGACTTTCTTTTAAGTGTGTTCTGGAAATTGAAAACTTGGTGTTGATTTAATACGTATATACCGTTATCTAGTGTACCGGACCCAATCAAACCATGATTAAGGTGGATGTTTATAACATCTCTTACAAATGTAAAATCATAACCTTCTTTAGATAGTAAAGATACAGAGATGATATTGCATGTCAAACTAGGTACACAAAACAGTTATGCAAAACCAAAATGTGTCCACTTGTCAATCCTAGATGATATTCCCCTACGAACACAGCATCCACGCTCGCTCCGTTCGCAGCCCTGAGGGTCATATCACCTGCCTTGATAACTCTACGGTTTCTCAGATCCTGCAATGAATTACAGATATGAGATCCTGATCCGGTATCCAGTACCCAGGAAGTAGAGTTAATTGATAAACAGTTTTCAATCATAAACACACCTGAAGTTGAAGCCACAACGTACTTCGAATCCTGGTTTCTGGCTCTCCAAGCCCTGCAATCTTTCTTCCAATAGCCTTTCCTATGACAATAGAAGCATTCCTCTTTCCCTACTGTCAGCCCTGAAACTTTTGCCTTGCCCTTTCTTTCTACCTTATTGACACCGCCTTTCGCCTTGGTGGGGGCCTTCTTCTTCTTCCCCTTAGCTTTCGCCTTGGATCTAGAGAAGAAAGTTTCCCCAATAAGCAGAGCTGGTGTCTCCCTGGTATTCCTTAGGGTGCCCTCTACATTTTTCAACATGCTGAGAAGTTCTTGAAATGTAACTTCCTTCCCTTGAATATTGAAATTCAGGATAAACTGGGCGTAGGTAGAAGGGAGGGATTGTAGAATCAAGTCTGAATATAACTCGTTCTCCAACGTAGTCCCAAGGTCCGCGAGCTCTTCAATATAGCTGATCATCTTAAGTACGTAGTCCTCTACAGATGACCCGACAGCCAATCACGCCTAAAATAATTTCTTCGAGGTTTAGTATTTTGCGATACGAGATTGCTCTCCATATAAATCTTTGGTATGGAGGAAGGTGGAAGTTAATTCCTTCTTATCGTGCCGCCTCTGGTATTCATTATCCATTGAAGCCAGCACGAGAAACTTAGTTTTCACACTGTCTATTTCCCATGTCTTACGGATTTCAATATCCGCGACGGTGGAATCTGGACCTAGGACGGCGGAGGCTTTGGTAGTAAGGAGGTAGCCCAGCTTGTTATAGGTAATGGCCATCTGGACATTACTTAGCCAATATTTATAGTTTGGCCCCGTCAATATGTTTTTATCTAGCAGCAACTTAAGCCCAGTCATTTTGGTCGCTGCAGTCAAGAGAGAGAGAAGAAAACACTCAACATGATGCTCTTGTAAGTTTAGATTGGTTATTAGTTTATCTAAACATGATGGCTCCCATTGTTTCTCAAATCCTCCTTTAAACTATAAAAGAAGAATTAGTCGGGATTAATCACACCCTTACAATTCTTGCTTAACCTTTTGGCCAGGCTAGTGTCGGTACTTCGAGAGAGGTTTTCCAACGCTTTCACGAAATTCCTTAATTACATAACCTCTTTTCCCTGGAGGTGTAGCCCCGCTAACACAGTTCTAGGCACCTACTTGGTTTATAGTATTGATTGTTTTAGTGAAAAACTCTCCCAAGGAGTAACATAACTCACGGTGGGATCGAGATCCAATTATCATTACATGACAACTTTGAAGGAATCCTACCAAAATCATCACACTCCAACTGGTATGCAAAACTAGCAAATTTCCTTTTCTTTTGAAACTCCTGATGTGGATTTTTGCCCCAGGCTCATGTGACCTTGACGAAGGCCAACATATCATAAGACGCAAGTCAAGTTCTACCCGTTATTGTCCAGGTTAATTTGAACACATTCGTACAAACTCTTGACGAAGGACAAAATAGCTGTACACATATCCCAAATTAACGCATATATCTATGATACAGATGAATACCCAACAGCTACCAATCATTATGCCTTGGTGAAGGTCAAAATACATAGCTTGAATACTACTGAATACCCATCTGAAATGAAGGAGTGCTACGGCTAGTTTTGGCGAAAACCATGAATGTAATGAACTTGATATAGTCGAAGGAACCGTGATAGCTTTTAAAAGGAGTGGTTTAGGCTCCGCATTTAAAAGTTGTTTTTCATGAAAACCGAGTGGTTTTGAAATTGTTCCAACGATTTACCTTTGATTTGTTTTCTTTGGATTAACCATTATGAATGTGGTCCCATCATTTAACCCTATCATTGCAGAAAGAAACGAAAATAGAACATATGCTTATGCCATCAGTATTCGCCACGGGGCCCCGTCATGCACCGTTTGTTTACTTAATTAACGGCAGAGCGGGGGCTGGACTAGTGCAGGTGCAAAATATAAGCAACGTTTATTATATACAATATATATATATAGCCATTTGTCTCACGCAATAATAGACATTCCAGATCACAACAACACAGATGAATATATTGTATATACTAGGATTTCCGTGTTTTGTTTTAGCCTAGAACGAAAAAGGGATTCCACGGTCGTGATGAATAGCCAAACCCTACCCTAGACCCCTACGGGTGTGGCAAACTACTCGCCAAATTCCCGAAGTGAAGCAACCTCCCTCAATAAAATGAGTAAGTCACTCGGCACTTCAAGAACCCAGTAGTTTGTGCACCCTACCATGGGTCTATCATAGGAGCAAGAAAAAGTAAATGAAATAATTCAACGGTGGATACAACCTCAACCCGGATGTGCCCCGCGAAATAATATTACATCAATTTACAAATATACATGAAGGAAAGAAAAGAACACTCTTCTCACATCCCCCTGGCTATTCATTCACGACGATCCAATACTTCATATCCACAAACCATCAACAAGATACTAGATATGTGCAACTCTCACTAATCGAGATATAGCAATTAGTAGACGTTTAGCAACACATATACAAACTAAAACGAATAAACGATGTTAAAACTGCGACTTTGAAATACTCCGTATTGCCCCAACACAAAGATAACATAATATGAAATCTGGAAAAAAACAAACAATACCTAAAAACCCAAATCCAAGAGTACAGAATACCACAAAATACCCAAGACCCAACTCCCACAGTGAACCGGTGACAACGGGAAAAAGAGCATTTTCGCCGGCCGAACTTTGGTATTTGGGCCTCGTTTTTCTCTGGTGTTCAAGTTACAACTAAAGGAGCACTCTGCAATTGTTTAAAAAAAATTTAGAGGCTCTTTTGGAATCGACAGAAACTTGGATTTAGTTTTAATCGTTTTGAAGTTATTTCGGTTTTGTAACTTTAAACTTCGTTTAACAAGCTAGTTAAGATTTGAGTAGGCTCTGATACCACCGTAAGTCGATGCCGCACACCCCACACACTTGTGGAGAGGCGGAATTTACAAAACAACGATTTTCTTGACTTGCAACACCGACCTAAACTCCAGGATCTTTACGGAAACCTTAACTAGCTATACTACTTGGAGTATCTAACTACTCGGTAAGAGTTTTATACCTCCTAGATACTTGTCCTTCGGGTCATCTACTCCTCTCCTTGAGCTCCTCGAAGTTTTGGATCGCGCTTGATCGTCGGTCTCGTCGTTTCAAAGACGATCCATCCAAGAGTCTATGGTTCAAGCTCTAACCTTTAAACCGAGGTAACTAAGGTACCTAGATCGCTAATCTAGATAGCTTAGGAGATGTAGAGTGTTATTGGAGTATTTAACCTCAAAGGACCCTATGGTTCACAACTCATGTGAGGGTTAGCGTCTTGAGGAAGAAGGAGAGGAAAAATGGAGAGAGAAAGGAAAAGAGCAAATGAACTAGTGTTGAGGCAAGTGAAGAATGGCTCATACTCTTTCCCACATCAAGCATGCAATATTTTCCAATTGAAAATATCAACCATACTTTAATAGTGAGGCCAAACCAATAAACAAAACAATAAACCATGCTTCACTCCATGCCTCAAATATCTCCATTTTCCGCCTCATTAATCTATTTCCAAAAATAGATAAATCCAATAATGAGGTGTCCCCTTCTATAACCATCTCTTGTGAAATTACAAGAATGCACTCACCGTATATACATACATGTATTCGTACTGCAAAAATATGAATACGATGAGATAATAATAATCCAATAATATAATACTAGAATCCGGCTTAAACCAAGTCCCACTAGTATTATCCGTCCGAACAACATCTGTGCAGTTAATACACATATATGATCGGAACCTTGCACGTAAAACCATACAGCCTCTACATCGTTTCTCCTGAACCAGGGAAACCCTCTGTGTGGGACTCTAAAGACTCAACAGTACGCTGGCAGTGGGTTTAACTATAAGTCCGTCAGTAGCACTAGCTGTACGTAACAGCTACCTAGGTATCTGTCGATAAGAAGGCCGACGAGCAAACTCATCCAAACTCCCACTGAGCCTATCTATGACAATCTCCGTACAGTCCGGTCTATTCGTCTAAGAGTATCGCATATCGGGCCTAGGGGGTGGTAACCGTCAAACCCTAATAGCGCAATAAGTCATGTCGGTGTAGAGCCGAATACACCCTGAGAAACTACTGGTGTACCTACCAGTAAATCTTACTTGTCCTGGCCAGAGACTTTGTGTACTGCCTATCCAAACATAGTGCAATATCAACTCCTAATACCGGGAGAGACGAATCTTTTCTATCCACTACTGCCTCCAAATGCTTCGGGACTGCACCCAACCACTACCCATTTGCATGACTCATTTGAGTCGTGATAGGATAGTAATCTAAGTACATTAGGAACACACTCGAGACGAATAGTGATGTCAAGTCAACGGACTAATCTATACTCATGTCACCCAGGAACTACTAACTGCCGATAGGTATAATACCAACCAGCAGTTCCCATCGAGTCCGTCCAGTGTAACTCATAACCTAATGAGCACATGTATACTATCTCTGGTATGGCATACCAATGGCTGCGAGACAAGCCATCTTCCCTAACTGGGATGAGAAGCGTATACACTAGTCTACTCTGGAGTATCGATGCCCTGTCTCATAATCCTACGACTAGGGAAAATCTTAAGGATGCCCTGTCTCAAAATCCTACGACTACCCAGCCCCCACTAATATGACTGCCATCACAACGCTGGTAGTCAAGCAAATATCCTAAAGGCTCTATCAATATGTATTAGCGATATGCTAAAAGAAACATATACACATATTAAGATAGAATCAAACCAGATAGAATACAATCATATTGAGCAAGAATGTTATTATATCCGTGTATATCTCAAGCTTCCAAAATATAATATACAATCCAGTACTATACAATAATGGCCTCTAGGGCATATATCACTAACATTTAATTCATCTAAAAACAGAGTTTAACCCTATATAAAGAACTTAGTTCTTATAGAAAGAACGAAAGAACTTAATTCTCCAAGAAAACTGATCCCAGATCTTTAAAAATAGAGATCTTGATGGTCATTAATGGCCAAAACGCCATTAACATAGATTAAATCTCTAAAACATTAATTCACCGCCTTACGTGCTTCCCACGTGAGCGCCCAAAAACATAAACCTAGTGCCTCACGTGCTTCCCACGTGAGTGCCCAGAAGTGAAGACTCGGTGCCTCACGCGTTTCTCATGTGAGCGTTGTATAAAGTGCTTAGCACTATACATATAGTCAAAACGACTAAGTGCTTTGCATCGATTGGGCAATGCTTATTTTTGAGCGCCTCACGTAATACATACGTGAGCGTCAGAGCAACAATTAAGTGTTTAGCACTTCTGAATAAAGGAAAAAGCCCAAGACCAAGCCCAAATTGGCTATGTCTTTGAAGTTTTCTTGCAGCTAAGCTCAAATGCTCTGTTGTTGAATCTTAATAAAATTTAATGATCCTTAAAATATTTCTAAGTTAATCTTAGTCCTAAATAAGACTAACGTATCCTTAGTTAAAATAAACTGAGCCCATATGTTCATATATTTAAGTTGATCTTAATCTAAAAACATATTACGGTCCTTAAATAAAATAAATTATCCCCTGAACTGAAGGAACATATGACCTAGGTTCAAACCCAAATTTAACATAGCGATTTAGACTAATCCGTGCCCTACGGGAAAAATTAGTCGCCGTATACAATCCACGGGCAACCAAAATAAACAAAACATAATACGACACGAAATGAAATACTAAAGTAGGAGAAAGTTATTATGGCAACGTGATAACGTAATTAACTGCAGGGGCTTGCACCTGCTGGGAAGGGCGTTCCCACAATCAAACCCCCCCCCACAAATGAGGGGGAATCTGATAAAATCTGCTATATCAGTCGCATCTATCCAAACCTCCGATATATGTGCCATAAAGCAACTTGGTAACTTCGGAGAGGTGGATGGATATGTCCAACTAGCATCTGCTCCTAAATTTAGGCTAGACGTCTCAACGTCTTAGTCCAGTCTTCAGCGGTAAATAGATTCTGGCATGCTCGGTGGGACCTCTTCCTCTTTCCACTCCACACTTCATGTGTCGTGATCGCGGACAAAATCGCGGTTCGCTACGGTTGCTCTTGGATTCAAGGTAATAAAACTTGGTGTCTTGCTCCTGTGCATAATTATTGGCTCTCAACTACACTTCATGCAACAGCAACTACCGCTCCATCCCATCTGAGGGAGTAATGTATGGGTCCAACGCGGCCTCCATCTTCTCAATGCCAGTAGGGCAGGTTACTCAGGCCACTACTAGGATATTCTTCGGGATCATGCTCCCGCCTGTGAAATTTGGCGCCTCAACGCCATAAGAAAAAGCCTGAAAGGACGGTCTTTGATCGGCTGGCAACCGTGACGGCTTCTATCAGCATGCCGTCAAACTCTGGCGTCTCAGTCTTCAACAGGCTGAACAAGAATTTGAAAGGGCCCGCAAAGAAGCCCATGATGCCTGAAGGAGCTGCCCCAAAACGGCTATCTCTCCCTACTTCTGCTACGGGTGAAGCCTGTAAAAGTGCTTCCCCTCCAAGATGGCCGGTCTTTGAAAGATTGGCCAACTCTGCTCCAACACCAACAAGGACGTCGGTCTTCAACAGGCTGATGCCGAGCAAAGCACCCCAGCAATGCCGAGGGTATGATGAAGGTACCTCTAATATGGAAGCAGTTCTTGCTGCAAGGTATGCTCGACGTCGCCACTGGCGCTGAGTGAGAGAAGTTGGGGGCAGCTCCCCCTATGGGCTCACCCCAACAACTACTATGGTGGAGGTTAACGCTGCTTTTCCAACTGGGAACAGTTTTGACCCGCTTAGGAAGATATGCAAGAACTCTCCGATAGTGGTACTGAAGAAATCACCCCCGCCAGCAGAAGCCCCAGCACAGAAGCAACTGGAGCAGCCTTTCCAAAGCTCTCCTCATAGATACATAGATTCTGGCGAAAAGTCCAAGACTCCATGCGTGACGAAAGCTACTCTCGTCGACCCAAGAAATCTAAGGGTCGATAAGAAAAAGACCGCTCCTCCGTGATACAACGGGGGACTTCTCCTAAACAGGCGCCTGTCACAACGGCTCCTTCAGCTCCAACCTCTAATAAAAGAATGAGGCCAGAGAAAACTCTACCGCCAGTGACAAAATCCAAAGGCGAAAGATCTAAACGCCCCAAGTATGGGGGCATAACTGTATATACGGTCTACATGGATAGCGGCAAAGAAGAAACCCGTGCTTCAGTGAGTCACCGACCGTATACTCGGTCGCTGACAAAGGCTCAGAAGCAACTGCAAAAGCTCCAAGAAATGCTGAACAAAATGGTGTTAGTGGACGTTACACACTCTCACAACACTTGTGAAGAGGCGGAAGCGATAAACAAAAATTTTCTTGCATGCAACACCCACATAAACCAAGATCTTGTGCTAAACCATAACTAGTAATCCTATCTATTGATCTTATCTACTATGATAGGGATTATACCTCAAGGAAACGGTCCTTCGGGTCTTTGTTTGGATGTGACACTTAAGCTCCTTATGGTCGCAAAGAACATGAACTCCGGCCACCTCAAGATCCAAGACGATCCACCTGAGAGCTATCGAACAAGTTACAAACTCTTCACTAGAGTTTAACTAAGAGATCAAGTTTGCTAGAAGAGATCACTTAGATGATGTAGAGATCAAGTATTGGATTATCTTTTTGCTTTAAGCTTTTGATTCACAACTCATGTGAAGGTTAAAGCAAAGAGGAGGAAGAAGGAGATAATGAGGTGAGAGAATGTGAATGTGATGAATGAAAAAATCAAGCATGGAAAAAATGATATGGCTCAAATGAAAATAATTGAAGCATGCAATAAAAAATTACACCATGCTTCAATAGTAACTCCAAATGAATAAAAAATGAAACAAGCCATTCCTTCATCAATGCTTAGACTTTCTCCAAATTCCACCTCATTTATTTATTTTCAAAAAATAAACATGTAATTATGAGGTGTCTCCTTCTAGAAGTTATTCTTGTAACAATTACAAGAATACTCATCCACCGTATACCGTATAAGTATACCCGTATCCGAATTCCGAAAAATACGAATACAAATAATCCAATAATATAATACCGGTATCCAGCTTAAACCAAAGCCTACCAGTATTATCCTTCCGATCATTATTCCTGTAACAATTACACGAACATGATCGAAACCCTGCCGTAACAACTTACGGCCTATACATCTTTTGCATGAACCAGGGAACCCTCTGTATGGGACTCTAAAGACTCGACAGTACGCTGGCAGTGGGTTTAACCACAAGCACATCAGCGGCACTAGCTGTGCGTAACGGCTATCCAGGTACGTAACGAAAAAGTGGCCGACGAGCAAACTCATCACAACCCTAATGAGCCTGTAAGCAACACTTACAGTACAATCCGGTCTCTTCGTCTGATACGTCGCATATAAAGTGTAGGGGTGGTAAATGTTAGACCCCGGTAACTTTATAAGTCATGCTTATTTACGGCCCATAACGGTTCGAGAAACTACTGATAACTCTTATCAGTAAATCTCGAGAACCCTGGCCAGGGATTTGCTGTTATGGCCGATCAAGCATCGCGACATCAACTCCCTATACCGGGAGAAACGAAACCCTCCTATCGCTCACTTCCTCCATGCGATTCGGGACTGTACCCAAAATCCACCTGTTTGCATGACTCAGTAGAGCCGTGGTAGGGAGGAAATCAAAGCACGGTGGGAATCACACAAGACACTAAGACGATCTCGGGTCTACAGACTAACATGTACAAGTGTCACCAGAGAACTGCTATCTGAAAATAGGTATATATACCATCTAGGAGTTCTTGGTGAGTCCAGTTCGGTATACCCATTCTCCAATTAGCACCTATGTACAATCTTTGATATCAAACACTAATGGTTGTGGGATCAACCATCGCCCCTAGGGTCAAGAAACGTACACACTGGTCTACTTTGGTAATATCGATGCCCTGTCTCGTTATACCCTCGACTAGGAACTGTTAAAGGATATGCTTATAGACTGCCCATGCCCCACTAGTATGATCTCCATCATAATCCCGGTAGTCAAGCATGATCCTAAGGGCTTCATCAACATGTATATAAAGATATGAAATACAATACATCATACGTTAAGATGAAGATAAACCAGATAGCATACTATCATTTCGAGCAAAGATTGTTTCTGTACATATCCATGCCTAGCATCCTATATAATACAGGCCTCTAGGGCATACATATCTAACAATCTCCCACTTGCACTAAGGCCTGTAGCCGGTGCAATAAGTACCCACTGTCTACACTATAACCATTTGTCGGCGTACCGCATGCCCAACAGCTCGAACAGTTTCTCAAACTGGACTTGAGGGATGGCCTTGGTAAATAGATCTGCTGTGTTGTCTTTCGTGTCTACTCTCCGTACCGTGATGTCCTGGCGATCCACTATCTCCCTGATGAGGTGATACCACCACAAGATATATCTGGATTTCTGATGGGACCGCGGTTCCTTTGCCAAAACTATGGCTCTATTGTTATCGCAATATGGAGGTATTAGATTAGCAATGGATGGAACCATCTGAAGTTCAGAAATGAACTTCCTCATCTAGAATGCCTCTTTTGCAGCATCATTAGCAGCAATATACTCAGCTTCCATCGTTGAATCAGCGACGGTATCTTGCTTGGAACTCTTCCAACATATCTCCTCTCCATTTAGGGTAAATGCAAACCCTGAGATGGACTTACTATCATCCTTGTCGCTCTGGAAGCTGGAGTCGGTAAAGCCCTCCATTTGGAGATCTCCGTTACCATACACCAAGAACATTTCTTTAGTTCTTCTCAAGTACTTCAGAATGTTCTTCACAGCAGTCTAGTGTTTCTCCCTTGGATTGGATTGATACCAGCTTACTACATTCAGTGCATAAGCTACATCTGGACGAGTACACAACATCATATACATTATAGATCCTACAGCCGAAGCGTAGGGTATAATGCTCATGCGAGCCCTCTCCTCATCAGTCTTTGGAGATATCTCTTTGGAGAGGGTGATCCCGTGACAAGCGGGTAAATTACCTCGCTTGGAATCTTCCATACTAAACCTCTTTAGTATGGTGTCAATGTATCTCGATTGGGACAATCCCAATAATTTCTTAGATCTATCTCTATAGATCTTAATCCCCAGAATGTATAAGGAATCACCCAGGTCTTTCATGGAGAACCTTTGCGATAATAATAGTTTGACCGATTGTAGCAAAGGAACATCATTTCCTATAAGGAGAATGTCGTCCACGTACAATACGAGGAATGTAACAGTACCCTCTACAATCCTTTTAAAAATACATGGTTCATCTACATTTTTGATAAAACTAAACTCTTTGATTGTATCATCAAAGCAGATGTTCCAATTTCATGATGCCTACTTTAATCCATAGATGGATTTAAGAAACCTGCATGCTTTTCTGCTTCCCCCACTATCAATGAAGCCTTTTGGATGATCCATAAAAACGCATTCTTCTAAATCACCATTTAGAAATGCCGTTTTAACATCCATCTACCAGATCTCATAATCATAGTGAGCAGCTATAGTAAGCAGGATTCGAATGGATTTGAGTATCACGACTGGTGAAAAGGTTTCATCATAGTCCAAGCCTAGTCTTTGACGAAATCCTTTTGCAACCAGCCAAGCTTTATAGGTCTCCACTTGACCATCCACACCGATCTTTCTCTTAATGATCTATTTTCACCCTATGGGTTTTACTCCAGAAGGTGCAACCTCCAAAGTCCATACTTTATTGGTGTGCATGGATTCCATTTCGGATCTCATGGCATCCAGCCACTTCTCTGAGTCACCACTCATGATAGCTTGCTAAAAACTAGTAGGATCATCATCATCCATGATGCAATCTTCTCTATCACCATCAATTAGAAAACCGTAGTATCTATCAGATGGGCGAGAAGTACTAATAGATCTACGAAGTGGTTGAGATTCGTCAGGTTCTACTGAAACCTCAGTTTCAACCAAATTATCGGTAATTGTTTGTGTATCTGGAATTTCTTCCAGTTCTATCGCATTGCTAACAGTATCATTTGTAAAAAAATTCATTTTCTGAAAATGCAGCATACTGAGAAACAAACACCCTTTGTTCCTCCTTTGGTAGAAAAGATATCCATATGAGTGTTTTGGATATCCCACAAATTTACACAAAACCGATCGTGTCTTGAGTTTGTCCGGATTCTGCTTTTTCATAAAAATCGGACAACCCCATATCCTAACTCTTTTAAGAGATGGTCTCTTCCCATACCATATCTCATATGAAGTGGTAGACATGGTTTTGGTCGGACCACAGTTCAATAGATAAATCGCGGTCTCCAACGTGTGCCCCCAGAATGATATTGGCAAATCAGCATCACTCATCATAGATCGTACCATATCTAATAGGGTACGATTTCTCCGTTCTGACACAAAGTTGTGCTGTGGTGTGTACGAAGGAGTGAGCTGAGAGAGAATCCCATTCTCTTTTAGGAAATCTAGAAACTCTGAGTTTAGATACCCATCTCCTCGATCCGATCGAAGTTTCTTAATACTCAAGCCTGTTTGTTTTTCTACTTCAGATTTATACTCCTTGAACTTTTCGAAGGCTTCCGACTTATGTTTTAACAAGAACACATGTCCGAATCTCGAGAAATCATCAGTAAAAGTTATGAAGTAGGAAAAACCACCTCTCGCATGTGTAGACATTGGTCCACATATATCACTATGTATGAAGCCTAAGAGTTCAGTAGCTCTCTCTCCGTGTCCACTAAACGAAGTTTTGGTCATTTTACCTTTGATACAAAACTGGCAAGTCGCATAAGATTTATATTCAAAAGAGTTTAAATATGCATCTTTATGTAGCTTGGGTAGTCTTGTTTCATTAATATGACCAAGACTACAATAACAAATGAAAGTTTCATTTATGTATGAAATCTTCCTTTTGTTTGTGTGTTGTATATTGAAAACTGTATGCTGGTTTAGGACGTATATCCCATTATTTAATGTACCAGACCCAATCAACTCTTGATTAAGGTTAATGTTCATAACATTAGATTGCAATTCAAAATTATATCCAGCATTGTCCAACTACGATACAGATATAATATTACATAACATCGAAGGTACAAAATAACATGGATTCAAAACCAATATACAACCCGAGGGCAAACCAAGGTGATACTCTCCCACTGCTACAGCATGTACAGAGGAACCATTCCCAACCCGGAGAGTGTGATCACCTTTCTTCAAAAACCTGCTATTTCTCATCCCCTGCACACAATTGCAGATGTGAGATCCTGACCCGGTATCTAATACCCAGGAAGCAAAGTTAATTGAAAAACAGTTTTCTGATACAAACACACCTAAAGTAGAAGCATCAGCATGCTTCTTCTTCTTGAGGCCGGACAGGTATCCAACGCAGTTTCTCTTCCGGTGCCCAATCTGGTGGCAGTGGAAGCATTCCCCTTGTCCTGTCGCAGCAGCCCCTATCCTGTCCTTTCCCGGTGCCTTTTTCACTCCTCCTCTCGGCTTGATGGGATTCTTATTCTTCTTTCCCTTGGCCTTGGCTTTCGGGACAGAAGAGGAAGATGGCCCATCAATTAGAGCGGGAGTTTTCGCTACCATTAGCATGCTCTCTGCACTCCTCAACATATTGAGAAGCTCAGGTAAGGACTTCTCCATTTTGTGCATGTTGAAGTTTACAATGAACTGAGCAAAGGCGGGAGGAAGGGACTGTAGAACAACGTAAACATATTGTTCGTTCTCCATGGTCCAACCCGGTCCTCTAGTTCTTCGATAAGTCCAATCATCTTCAATACATGGTCACCTACAGACATGCCAGCAGCTATCCGCATTTGAAACAACTTTCGAGATGCCTCGTATCGGAGAGTACGAGATTGCTCTCCATACAACTCCTTTGTATGGAGAAAGATGGATTGTACATCCATCTTCTCATGCTGCTTCTGATGTTCATTGTTCATATAAGCAAGCGTGAGGCACTTGGCTATTGCGCAGTCTATATCCTATGTCTTGCGGATTTCTTTATCCGCAACTGAAGAATCAGGGCCTGGGCTAGGAGGGGCTGGAGTGGTCAGGACGTATGCGACCTTATCATAGGTCAGGGAAATATTTACGTTCCTTAGCCAATCTTTGTAATTCAGTCCCGTGAGTTTATTCTTGTCTAATAAAAGCTTAAGTCCCGTCATAGGTATCTTCCATTAGGAGAGATAAAAGAAGACACCCAGCGATTGCTCTTGCATAATTAGATTGGTTATTAATCTTATCTAATCGATGTATCCCACTGCTTTTATCAAATTTTCCTTCAAATCTTTAAAAAGAAAATTAGACAGGATTAATTGCAATCTACAAGTTCGCTAACCGGTCGGCCAGGCCAGTGTCGGTACTCCGAGGGAGGTTCCCCGTGCTTTCGCACAGACCTAATTAAAATAAACCTCGTTTTCCTAGAGGCATAACCCCGTTGACACCTTTCTAGACACCTACTGGATTAGCTAATTGTAAAGTGCAAAACTCTCCCGCGAGTAACTTTTACTCACAGTGGGATCGGGATCCAACTATCAAATAGAAGCTATGCAATCTCATTACAAATTTCAACTCTTGAAATTCCCGATATTTTTACCCCTGGTGTCTTATGATCTTAACTATGGTCAACAAATCATAAGCACTAGTCAAGTTCTACCCACCATTTCGTGATTGATTTAGACCCACCCGCATGACCCTTAACTATGGTCAACAAAGTCATACGAATGTCCTAATCGATAGCATCAAATGCTTTGTAAGAATACATCACTCAGCTACCGTACACCACGCCTTAACTATAGTCAACAAACGTGGCACGAATACTAAGTACTCTGCTTCCTAAAATGGCGGAGGGCAACGGATGGTTTTTATGAAAACCCTAAACGTTTTGAACTTGATATCATTGTAGAATCTAGTGAAAGGGGTGGTTTAAGCTCCAGTTTAAAAGTCGAATTGTTTTGTAGTATCTTTCTAATTTTGCTAAATAGGTCACTCCCGGTGAAGGGATCTTGGCTCTTTCCTCATCGAATGAGGTGCTGGATATTCATGAATACCACGATGCAAAGCAAGAATTAGATTAACTATTAAAATAATCGAGTGCTTTATAACATTTGCTAGTTTCGCTAAAGGGGTCACTCCCGGTGAAGGGATCTTGGCCCTTTCCTCATCGAATGAGGTGCTGGATTTTCATCAAGGAATACCACTATGCAATGCAAAAACTAGAGTCTCCCATTTTAAAAAGTTTGATTCTACAACATATTTAAGTTTCTTTTTCTTAACATTAACACATTAATGTTGTCCCATCATTTAGGTTTCCTAAACATCATAGAAAAAAAAACGAAAATAGAACGTACGCTTATGCCATCCGCATTTGCCACGAGCCCCGTCATGCACCGTTAGGTTACTTAACTAACGGCAGAGCGGGGGCTGGACTAGCGCGGGTGAAAAACATAAGCAATGTTTATTATATATCTCATATATAAATAGCCATTCGTCTCACGCATTTATAAACATTCCAGATCACAGATGAATACATTGGATATACTAGAAATTCTGTATTTTATTTAAGCCCTTAATGAAAGACGGGTTCCACGATCATGATGAATAGCCAAACCCTACCCAAGACCCCTACGGGTGAGGCAAACTACCCGCCAAATTCCCGAAGTGAAACAAGCTCTCTCAACAAAGTGAGTAGGCCACTCGGCACTTTGAGAACCCGGTAGTTTGTGCACCCTACCTTGGGTTTATCCTAGGAGCAAAAACAGTAAAAAGAAAATATACAACGGTGGCTACAACCTCAACCCGGATGTTCCCCACAAAATAATATTACATTGTTTTTTACAAATTACATGAATGAAAGAAAAGGAAAAACACTCTTTTCACATCCCCCCGGCTGTTCATCGACGGTGATCCAACATATTCATATACACATACCATCACAAGATATATATATGTGCAACCCCCACTAATCGTTGTATAGCAAGTAGTAGACGTTTCAAACACATAACAAATAGTAAAGCGGATAAACGACATTAAAAGTTCGATTTTGAAACACTCTGATTTTCCCTAACACTTAGGTTACATGACATGTAATCTGGAAATAATTAAACAATACCATAAATCCAAAAACCCAGAATGCAGTGAACCCTAAAAAACCCAAGCCTAAACCCCACTGTTCAACCGGCGACGCCGGAAAAATCGTTGATGTCGCCGGGAAAATTCTGGTGGTTGGGGCTCGTTTTTCTAGGGTTATCAAGTTAACTCATAACAAGTATTCTGCACTTGCTTAAAAAAATTTCAGAACACTTTTGAAAATTTTCCAGAGAGCAGGGTTTTTAAAATAGTGTTTTGGAGTTGTTTCGTGTTCGAAGCTTTAAACGTCGTCTAAACAACTAGATGTGGTTTAGTTAGGCTCTGATACCATGTTAGTGGATGTTGCACACTCTCACAATACTTGTGAGGAGGCGGAAGCGATAAACAAAAATTTTCCTGCATGCAACACCTACATAAACCAAGATCTTATGCTAAACCATAACTATTAATCCTATCTAGAGATCTTATCTACTATGATAGGGATTATACCTCAAGAAAACGGTCCTTCGGGTCTTTGTTTGGATGTGACTTCTAGGCTCCTTGTGGTCGCAAAGAACACGAACTTCGGCCACCTCAAGATCCAAGACGATCCACCCGAGAGCTATCGAACAAGCTATAAACTCTTCACTAGAGTTTAACTAAGAGATCAAGTTTGCTAGAAGAGATCACTTAGATGATGTAGAGGTCAAGTATTGGATTATCTTTTTGCTCTAAGCTTTTGATTCACAACTCTTATGAAGGTTAAAGCAAAGAGGAGGAAGAAAGAGATAATGAGGTGAGATAATGTGAATGTGATGAATGAAAAAATCAAGCATGGAAAAAATGATATGGCTCAAATGAAAATAATTGAAGCATGCAATAAAAATTACACCATGCTTCAATAGTAACTCCAAATGAATAAAAATGAAACAAGCCATTCCTTCATCCATGCTTAGACTTTCTCCAAATTCAACCTCATTTATTTATTTTCATAAAATAAGTATGTAATTATGAGGTGTCTCATTCTAGAAGGTATTCTTGTAAAAATTACAAGAATACTCCTCCACCGTATACCGTATAAGTATACCCATATCCGAATTCCGAAAAATACAAATACAAATAATCCAATAATATAATACCGGTATCCGGCTTAAACCAAAGCCTACCAGTATTATCCTTCCGATCATTATTCCTGTAACAATTACACGAACATGATCGAAACCATGCCGTAACAACTTACGGCCTCTACATCTTTTGCCTGAACCAGGGAACCCTCTGTGTGGGACTCTAAAGACTCGACGGTACGCTGGCAGTGGGTTTAACCATAAGCACGTCAGCGGCACTAGCTGTGCATAACGGCTACCCAGGTACGTGATGAAAAAGTGACCGACGAGCGAACTCATCACAACCCTAACGAGCCTGTAAGCAACACTTACCGTACAGTCCGGTCTCTTCGTCTGATACGTCGCATATGAAGTCTAGGGAAGGTAAGTGACAGACCCCGGTAACTTTATAAGTCATGCTGATTTATGGCCCATAACAGTTCGAGAAACTACTGATAACTCTTATAAGTTAATCTCGAGAACCCTGGCCAGGGATTTGCTGTTATCGCTGATCAAGTATTGCGTGACATCAACTCCCTATACCGGGAGAGACGAAGCCCTTCCTATCGCTCACTGCCTCCATGCGATTTTGGATTGTACCCAAAATCCACCTATTTGCATGACTCAGTAGAGTCGTGGTAGGGAGGAAATCAAAGCACAGTGGGAATCACACAAGACACTATGACAATCTCGGGTCTACAGACTAAGCTGTACAAGTGTCACCAGAGAACTGCTATTTGACAATAGGTATATATACCATCTAGGAGTTCTCGGCGTGTCCAGTTCGGTGTACCCATTCTCCAATGAGCACCTGTGTACAATCTTTGATGTCAAACACCAATGCTTGTGGGATCAACCATTGCCCCTAGGGTCAAGAAACGTACATACTAGTCTAATCTGGTAATATCGATTCCCTGTCTCGATATACCCTGGACTAGGAACTGTTAAAGGATATGCTTATAGACTGCCCAGGCCCTACTAGTATGATCTCCATCATAATCCCGGTAGTCAAGCATGATCCTAAGGGCTTCATCAACATGTATATGAAGATATAAAATACAACACATCACACGTTAAGATGAAGATAAACCAGATAGCATACTATCATTTCGAGCAAAGATTGTTTCTGTACATATACATGCCTAGCATCCTATACAATACAGGCCTCTAGGGCATACATATCTAACAGAAGGAAGTCCGGACAAAGAAGCCGAAAAGCGCCAGGAGCAAGAATCCGATATAGATTTCTTACCACGAATGCTGGAGAAAAAGGACAAAGATGCTGTAGAGCAAGCTGCTAGCATAAAGCAAATCGCTTTTTTTAATTCCAAGACATGGTTGGAATGATCATCCAACCGGAACCACCAGATGAAAATCGGTCGTTAATTATCGTAGATGATAGGGGAGAAACATCAAATCCTCCCCCAGCCTTATCAGTGGCAAAGGAAGAAACAATCTCCAAGGCGACCCTGGATGACTAAATTGCTCAGCAAATCAGAGCTCGCCAGGTGATTAGTCAAAAATATTGCACATTTGTATGAACATTTCCCCTAGTATTATTAACTTCTAAAAGGTGTTAATTGTAAATAAAGAACAAATATGGGTTTATTTATAAAAAAATTATTATCATATGTTTCTTCATTTATAATTAATATAATAAGGGAAAATATATGCATATAATATTTAAATGAAATATTAGTAATTAAAATATGCATATCATATCAAATATTTCTAATCAATATTCTTAAAATAAGATATCATATAAATGATTGTAATAATATCTCAAAAATACCAAGTGCTACTAACACTTTGATTTGAGATATTGTGCAGGTATTAGCTCAGGTCTGAAATCTAAATAGGAGATCTAAGTCAAATCAGGATATCGAAACCGAATCTGCCAAATTTTAGAAGCAAATTGAGCAATCTAGCAATGACAGAGACTCAGAGCAATATTTTTACAATCGATATATCAAGAGGATCTCCAAATATCGAGACGAAAAGGCAGAAAAAATCTCAAGACCCAATCCCACTAAACGACGGCGGAACCGCGGTCAACAAGGGGTATGGGCAGCGGAACCGCAATCATATCTGGGCCGTTGGATCTAGGATTTTGGAGGCATGATTGTAACTACATCTACTCCCATATGGCATCTAGGGTTTCTAGTTTTACAGACTATATAAAGGACCGAGAGCTGTGCATTTCAAGAGGATTCCAAATCTCATCATCTATTCATCTACCTCCATAAAGAGAGAGATCTAGAGCGAAACTAGGGTTCTTGTAATCTACCTTTCTAAGGAGAAAAGTTGTAATGCAGTAGTTGATTAATAAAGATAGTTTTTGTTTTTCGCATTTACTTTACGCATTACTCTTCCATATTAATTTTCCATATTACTTTTCTGCACTTTTAATTATAATTTCATTCATCTTCCATCTCTATTGTACTACGCTAATAACCATGAGCAGGTAATTTCTTTCTTGCTAGAGTTTGTAGGATATAGTAGAATAATGGATGAAATATTGCTTAATTTCTTTTGATATTTTAATGTTTATAAACCTTAGCAAAATAAATAATAACACTCTTATCGGGCACGCTATCAATTAATGATAGTCACGACCACGATTTGAGATTAGTAAATAATTGATTTGTTAAGGGATTGAGATAAATAGGGATCAATGGAAGGACAAGGGTCAATAGAGGGAAACCCTAATCTCTCCAATAACCCTAATCCATATTCATCACTATCTCTCTAGTTTTAAACTATTAAAAGATAAAAAGAGTCATCTTTAAACATTCATCCATTAACTACTAAGTCCTATAAACCCTACAAACCTTTCTATTATCAATTTTATCTCCGTCTTAAAATAAAAAGACAACAATCACTCCTTTTTTTTATCGACTCGTCAATAGCAAGAAAAGAAGTTCATGTTTCCCTGCGGACGATCCGTACTCATCGCGGCTAGCTATTTGCAACATCGTTTTGATTGCGGTTGTTTACAACATATATACACACCTTCGCACGAACAATCCCTATCTTCTATTTCTCTTCCACCTACCACATCTCCCGAGATGGATGGATCTCTATCGGGTTTTAACAACACCACCTTGCCACCACCCGTAAGTGCGCAAAATCCACCACGCATCACTCTACAAGACAGATGCTACCCCGTACATGGACTCCTTCCTACGTGTCTGTCTCTTCCACCAGCCAATGGGGATAATTTCGAAATTAAACCCCACTTCATCAACTTGTTGCCCAAATTTAATGGGCTTGAATCTGAAAATGCATACGTTTTTATAACCAAATTCAAAAACGTATATGCAATGATGAGCATAACCCAACTTTCAGGGGATGCTCTGTGATTACGTCTTCTCCCTTTTACCTTGGGCGATCTCGTAGAAAAATGGCTTTATAGCACCACCGCACATTCTATCGTTAAATGGGATGAATTCGTTAAAGCATTCAATAAGAAATTTTGTCCTCGTCACAAGACCGCCCGTATTCGGGGCGAAATTAATTAGTTTGCCCAACTTCCCAACAAACCCTTTTGGAAATACTTTGAACGGTTTAAAGATCTCCTTGATCAATGCCCTCATCACGGAATCGATAGATGGAAACTTTGCCAAATTGTGTATGAGGGTATTAATCCAGCTACAAAATAAATGTTAGAAACCATTTGTCAATATCATTTCATGTCAAAATACGAAGGCGAATCGTGGCAATTTCTGGAAGATCTCGCCAAACAAACATTACAGTGGGAGAGCACTAGACCAACAATATCGTCTTCATCTAGAGCAGGTATCCATCAGCTCGACGTTTCCATCATAATAAAAGCCGAAATGGCTGTGGTGAAAAAGAAACTCGAAGCTATGGAGAGCAAGTTCTCTTTAGCCTCCCTAAACCAAGTTATGCTCCCCAAACCCGTGTGTGGTTGCTATTTTGACTCATCACATTTCACGGAAGAATGTCCTTTGAATCCTCCGTCTCAAGGTCATGAACAAACCAATGCTGCTTTTCAGCAACGACCTAGAAACGATCCTTATTCATCCACATATAATCAGGGATGGAGGAATCATCCTAATTGTTCTTGGAACCAAAACCATCTCAAAATTAAAATCAGTTCCAAAGCCAAAATAACTATCAAAGGCTTCCACCACAGCAACAACAGCTACCACAACAAATTCAACAGCCCTTTCAACTGCAATATTTCCAAAATCTGGCCAACAACTTTGCCCCTTATAATAACTCTTACCAACCACAGACTAATATTCCAACGGCCGATACCGATAAAATCTCTGCACTCGAAAGAAGCTTAAAAACATTTTATTAAACAATCCGCACAAACATCGGCCAATTTAACGACTTCTATCCAAACGCTAGTGCAACACACTGCTTCCCACGGTGAAAGCATAAAATTGATCGAAGCACAAATTGCACAGTTAAATGCCGCAATGAGTGAGAAAGAGAAAGGGAACCTTCCATCTTAACTTCTACCAAATTCCGGCCACTCACAAAGCGCAAATATCGTCCTTAACCAACAAAATCATAACGTGAGTGTCGTGACTATGTTGAGATCGGAAAGAGTGCTAAACAACCATGTTGGTGAACAAATTGATGATTTAGATGATACCCCGGCTACCAGTTATACTCCTACTTCGTCTAACCCACCATCTTCTTCCGAGCCTATTCTTTGTTCTTCACTAGGCTCGAAGTCTCGGCCCACTTTCTTAAATGAATTACCATCTAAGACAATCCCAAATCTAATTTAGGGATTCATTCCATCCCCACAAACTTCTCCATAAGTGTTGGACCCAACCCCTGTTGATAAAGCTCCTTTTCCAAACCGGTTGAGGCCCAATAAACCAAGTCCACAAATGCAGAAGATTGTGGAAATATTTAAGCAAGTTAACATAAATAATCATCTCTTAGGTGCTATCCAACAAGTTCCATCCAATGCGAAAATTCTAAAGGACTTGTGCACTAGAAAAAAGAAAACTTAAGTCCCTAAAAAGGTTTTCTTAGCGAGCAATGTGAGCGATGCTTGTTCATATCAGAATTTTGCATTATTATATTCCCCATTCTTAATCATATTGCAAATAAATAGGTGCTTTTGATCCATGTCTGTTAAATAGTTGCAGGTTATAGGTTCTCGGAACAATACAGTGAAAATGGTGAAAAGACGCTACAAAAGTGAGACTACGACCAACAAATAGAAGAATCTTTATGATGCCGCCTACAGTCTAAGGAACAAATGAAGATCAATGAACAGTTCAATTGCACAAGGTACGAAGGCAGCACAAGATTCAAGACTTCAACATGAAGCGAATGGTAAAAGTCCACAACATTCTGCGCTGTGGAAATCTGGAAGAAACTAGAAAAGATTCTGAAGAACCAAGTGAAGAAAACAGAAGAAAAAGGCAACACAAAACAACCCTGGAAAAATAAGACAGAGTACCCAATATATGGCCGCGGATCCACGGCCAAACAAGGCTTATGGCCACGGATCCGCGGCAGTGCTGTGCACGTGTCGGTGCATATCGGTGGAGTCGGTGCATTGACCCGGTTTTCTTAGGGTAGTTTTGTAATTTTAGATGTAAACCTTAGGGTTTCTCCTATCTATAAATAGGAAGCCGACAGCTCTTTTTGGAGCATGCCACTTTTAATTTCTAGATTTTTAAATTTTCATTCCATTGTAATTGTCAAAGAGTGCATCAATAAAGTAAGTTTTTTTTATCTTGAATTTCTTATCTGCAATTTTATTTCTCTGTAATTTTTATCTATCATTTATTTTCCGCACGTTAATTTGGTTATTAAAAGAAAAATAAAAAATGAATTCCTTTGTTAATTCCCTAATGAGTGAGTAGTTCCTCACTTGTTAGGGTTAGGATTGGGTCGGTTTGAGAGATAAAATCTCCCACTCCTTTCTTACCAGTTTAACTGTATAAAATTAGGGCTCTATGTAAAATAACCACCCACCGCTCACTACGGCACCCTATCCTACGAGATAGCGGTGATTCCTTAGTTAGACCGGTCGTGGTTGATTTAGATAGAGATTAGGGCTAAGAATTAAGAAAGGACGGACAAGGACGAAAAGGAAGAAACGAAATTTCTTCCTGATCACGCTAATCCCCTTTGTTAATTGTTACCTTAACACCTAAGTTCTTAATTAGGGCAAAGAAAGCAGTGAGTAGAATTAACTTTCCAAACTAACCTAATTCTAACCCTAGCAAGATTTTAATCCAAATCAAATTCAACCTCAGTTTTTATAGAAAATCAAAAGCTACCACAAATAGGAATTGACTCGTTAGAACAACTAGAAAAAAACACGTTTTCCCTGTGGACCGACCCGTACTTAACCGGCTAGCTACTAAGCGACACTGTCTTGATTACGGTTAATTCTTTGATTTCAAAACGCATACGCACAAAGTCTTACAATCAAATGGCGCCGTTGCCGGGGAGAACGGTAGTTATTTTCTTTTTGTAATTTCGGGTTAATTAAAAATTAAAAAATCCTAAAAAATGAAAAATTTAAAAAAAATTATCATCTTGTTATTTTTTGAAGGGTTTTCATGCGAATTGTGCAGGATCGAAAAGACAAACAGATTCAGATCTAAAAAAATCCAGTGAACAAAACAGCAAACAGCAGATCTGAACAAACAGAGGAGAACCACAGTAGCGTACAGCAGAATTTGGGAGAGCCAAACCCGTCAAGACGCCGCGGAACCGCGGCTAACTGAAGCTTATGACTGCGGAACCGCGGTCAAATCGTGACATCAGCACTCCAAAAAGTTCTCTGTAAGTTTCTTTTCCTCTCTGTAACCCTCTGATCTCCTCTGAAAAATTTTCCTGCAGGGTTCTTTGCGCAAAACTTCTTCCCCTTCTCCAATAATCAATCTTGTGCAGGATTCTTTGCGCCGCAAATAAAAGAAAAAAAATTTGGCAAGTGTTTTGGACTTTTATGTGTTTACTGCTTTGCATATTTAAAACAGACTTTTAAGGGGCTATAACACCAATCCAGATTGGGTGGGGATTTCATTACCCTTCCTAGGACCCCAAAAATCACAAAAAGCATTTGCATCAACCTTCGAGTTAATTAAAAAAATATTAGACTCAGCCAATAAGGACTGTCGTGCTCATTAGGACAATGGAAAGGTTGTAAGCATCGGTCGTTTATCTAAACCTGACTTTGTGGTGCCTAGGCTAGACAAGTGGAAAAGGTAATTTTAAAAGGCCCGTCTCACGGTGATTCGTGAGCGGATCCCTCCTTTCTTTACTTGTGCTTACCTGGCCACAATTGGCGGTGAAGAGGCGATTCGAGGATCTCACAACTTGCCCTTTAGAACAGTTAGGAGCAGTCTAATTGACTTAGGAGACCCTAGCTCTAGGCTTGATTGTGCATATTGTGATTGCTTGAAAGTGTGTCTAAGCTCCTTATAAAAATCTTTTACAAAACCTCCTTATAAAAAAAAAAGCCACAAAACAAAATTTTTACAAAAACTTGCCATTTTGTCGCTAGAAATCCATTGCACACCACATTCTCTCATTGATGTTTTCTTACCCCCACCTTCTGTTTTTACCTTTTGACTACACTACATCTCGTTAGTGTATGTCCAGATGGACTAGGGACACTAGCGCCCGTTTAGTCCGTGTCTCGTTAGTGCCTACTGACGACACTTTCGACTCTGAAGTCGAAATTCCCTCCACTTTTTTACCTTCATCTTCAAATTCATCATCTTCTAAGAAGATATCGGGATTCAATCCTAACAACCCCTTACCTACGGGACTGATTCCACCTCAACTATGTGCGAATAACCCACCACACCCTCCTGTCGAAGCGCCCCAACGAATCGCGCTCCAGGATCTTTTCTATCATATCCGTACCGCACTTCCCACTTGTCTTTCACTTCCACCGGCTAATGGGTATAACTTCAAAATTAAACCCCACTTCATCAATATGTTGCCCAAATTTCACGGGCTGGAATCCGAAGATGCCTACATCTTCATTAATAAATTCCAGAATGTTTGCGCAATGATGAAGACCACACAACTTTCTGATGATACTATAAGGCTACGTGTCATTCCATTCACCTTATGTGACCTAACTGAAAAATGGTTATATAGCACAGCATCACACTCCATAAAAAATTGGGAAGAGTTTGTTAAGGCTTTTCTAAAAAAGTTTTACCCACACCACAAGACCTCGAGAATTCGCAACGAAATTATTCAATTTTCCCAGCTTCCTTCCGAACCTTTTTGGAAGTGTTTCGAAAGATTTAAGGACCTTCTTGTTCAGTGCCCTCACCACGGTATTGAGAATTGGCAACTTTGCCAAACTTTATATGAAGGACTGAACCCAGCAACTAAGCAGTTGTTGGAAACCATTTGTCAAAGTCACTTTCTTACAAAATCAAGCAAGGAAGCTTGGCAATTTGTCGACAATCTTGCTGAACAAACACTTCAGTGGGAAAGCACTAAGACCACTTCATCTACTTCATCAGGTCAGTCTAGGGCAGGCATACATCAACTTGATATGTCGATTGCAATGAAAGCCGAAATGGCTGCACTCACTAAAAACTAGAAGCAATTGAGAGCAAATTCTCATCTCCTTCTCCTGCCCCAGCTTTACCCCCACGCACTGTTTGTGCTTGTTGTTCGGATCCGTCCCATCTAACTGAAGAGTGTCCTTACAACCTACCTGTTCAAGGACAAAATCAAGTCAATACTTCCTTTCAGCAAAGACAAAAAAATGATCCATACTCTTCAACTTATAATCCTGGTTGGAGGAGCCACCTAAATTTTGCTTGGAATCAAAATCAACAACAATTCCAAGGCAACAACAATTTTCAGAGGCCTCCTCCACAACAACAAGCCCCTCAACAAACTCAATATCAACAACCTTTCCAACCCCAATCTTACCAAAACCTAATGGACAACTTTATACTAAACAATTCTTATCCTCAAAATAATTTTGTTCAGCCAAATAACGATAAAGTTTCCTCGCTAGAACGAAGTTTGGATGCGTTTTTAAAACAATCTACACAATCCTCAGCAAGCATCCAGTCTTCCATTCAGTCTTTGGTGCAACACAGTGCTTCACATGATCAGAGCATCAAATCAATTGAGGCCCAAATTGCACAACTGAGTGCTGCGTTAAGCAAGCGAAATCTTAAAGGATTTATGCACCAAGAAGAGGAAATCGCAGGTGCCTAAGAAAGTTTTCTTGGCTAGTGCGGTAAGTGATGCTCTTACCCAACCTTTACCCCAAAAACGTAAGGACCCTAGCTGTCCTACAATTTCAATAACAATTGGGGATAAGAACATCAATCGCGCACTTTTAGATCTTGGTGCCAGTGTTAATTTGCTTCCCTATTCAGTATATGAACAATTAGGCGTTGGAGAGCTTAAACCCACACATTGTACTCTCCAAATGGCCGACCGATCCATCACCCATCCTAGGGATGAGTTAGAGGATGTGTTGATCAAAGTAGGGGACTTCATTTTCCCCGTTGATTTCATTGTTATGGACACACAGCCTATAGCTAACCCCCGAGTCAAATTCCAGTAATACTCGGTCGACCATTCCTTGCAACTTCTAATGTGGTGATCAATTGTCGAAATGGTTCAATGAACCTCTCTTTTGGAAACATGACAATTGAGCTCAACATTTTTAAGTTGGGGAATCATCCCTCCGAGCCTAATACTAATATACTTGATGTTTGCTCGATCCAAGACATCACTCAGGAGGACTGTAAGCTCGAAAAATTTCTGTTCGATCACAACAGTTTTGACGACACTAGTGCGTTCCTCCTTGAATCTGACACGGCTTTTACACCCGATAACGATTATGAGTATTTCACTTTTTCGAACGATTTTGAAGAATCACCGCCCGAGTTTGAGTCCTTTGAATTTTCGTATGAGTTAGCTGAACCATCCCACTCGGTTGCTTACATTCACGTCGAACCATTGATGGAATCCTTCGAGTTCGAGACAGTTTCACCAATTTTACCTTCAATTGTTTCACCTACAAAACTCGAACTCAAGCTATTGCCGTCTCACCTTAAATACGCTTACTTAGGTGAGAATGAGACCTTTCCTGTTATCATATCGTCCTCTCTAGCCCTCGAGCAAGAGAAAGCCTTTTTAATGGTCTTACAAAATAATCGGCAAGCTTTTGGATGGACTATGGCGGACATCAAAGAGATTAGTCCGCTCATAGTTGAACAGCATATACATATGATGGATGATGCCAAGCTAGTAAGGGATCCATAGAGACGCCTCAACCCCATAATGAAGGAAGCTGTTAAAATGAGATTGTAAAATGTCTAGATAGTGGTATCATTTACCCTATCTCTGATAGCCAGTGGGTTAGCCCCATTCACGATGTCCCAAAGAAATGGGGCATAACGGTCATAACTAATGAGGCGAATGAGTTAATACGTACTCGCACCTAAACTGGGTGGCGAGTGTGCATCGATTATAGAAAACTCAACGCCGCGACACGGAAAGACCACTTTCCATTACCTTTTATTAACCAAATGCTAGAACGATTGGCTGGGCATGAATTTTTCTACTTTTTGGATGGTTACACCGGCTATAATCAAGTTCACATCGCCGAAAAGGACCAAGACAAGACCACATTTACTTGTCCTTTCGGTACATTCGCTTACCGTCGCATGCCCTTTGGGTTATGCAATGCACCCGCTACTTTCCAGCGATGTGTGATGGGCATCGTTTCAGACATGGTGGAAAAATTCTTGGAGATTTTTATGGATGATTTCTCCATTTTCGGCGACTCCTTTGATAAGTTTTTGCTACATTTAGACACAGTTCTTACCCGTTGTAGGGATAAGAACCTTACTTTAAATTGGGAGAAATGCCACTTTATGGTAAGAGAAGGTATTGTCTTAGGACATATCATCTCACAAAATGACATTGAGGTTGATAAAGCTAAGATTGAAGTCATTTCCAATCTTCCTCCTCCCAAGTGCGTCAAAGACATCCGAGCCTTCCTTGGCCATGCCGGTTTCTATAGACGGTTCATCAAGGATTTTAGCAAGATAGCTAGACCCTTGACTCTTTTGTTGGCCAAGGACACCACTTTTGATTTTGACTCAACCAGCATGAAGGCGTTCGAGTCATTGAAATACTCACTTATTTCCGCTCCCATTCTTTCATCTCCTGACTGGATGCATCCATTAGAAATTATGTGCGATGCATCTGATTTCTCCATTGGTGCTGTCCTTGGACATCACATTAATAAGATGCCGCACGTAATTTATTACGCTAGCCGAACATTAAACGAGGCGCAATTAAATTACACAACAACTGAAAAAGAATTCTTAGCTGTTGTGTTTGCACTAGAAAAATTCAGGCCCTATTTAATCGGCTCTCCAGTCATCGTTTACACGGACCACTCAGCTCTTCATCATCTTTTCATGAAGAAGGATGCTAAATCCTGGCTGATACGTTGGATCCACTTGCTATTGTAGGGTTCCTAGGCACACTAATGAGGTCTCACAAGGCATCGACCATGCCAAATTCAAAAAATTCCGGTGCCGAGAAACCCTAATGCGATCGTTAACTAGAGATTAGGCGAAACAACAAGCTACTAAACTGCTTTAGTAATAAGTGAATGGAAAATACAACCTTTGTAGATCCGGTCCTCCACCTCCATAGCTCCGTGACGATGTCCCCTTGCTGCGATCATCAGATCCCGGACTCTAGTGTCGGCTTCATCGGAGAAATGGGCGGGCTAGGTCGTCGACTTCGATGCCGAAGATGATCTACGTCGAGGCAACTCAAGATCAAGCTCCAACTTCACCAAGTCATGAAACTTGTGAAGAAAACACCCTATACTACATGGCAAGTGGTAGAGGATGAAGAAATAGGAAGTGGGTTCACTTTAGAATTGGATTTCTCACTCTTTTTCTCAAGTCACCATTGAAGCTAGCAAGCTTCTTTCTTCTTGAAGAAGAAGAAGAAGAAGATAATATGATAAGAATAAAAAGAATTCATTTGAAAAATAAAATCCAAGGCATTCTTATCATAATGCAACCTTGGGTTAGTTTAACAAGTGTAGAGAATAAACTAGGGTTAGGTGAATGGTTAGGTTTAGGAAAGAAACAAAATGGTCAAAACTTCATGAAGTTTCAAGTAAATCCAAAGAAAGCCACCATTTTATTTCATGCCAAAGAAATAAATAAATAAATGAATGAATAAATAAAAACCCTAACCATTTACTTAACCAAAGTTTAAATCAAACATACACCCAAGTTTGCATGTACCATCAAACAAGATACAATCAAGTGCACAAAAATATATCACATATACAATGTGCACATCAAGTGAGAAAATCCATTTTAAGTGAACCAATACTAGTTAATGCAAAGTAATATATCAAATATATAATTATACATTAAATCATTAAATCAACACTTGATTTAACGATCCGGTCATATCGCATATGACCGACCAGTATCCAATGTATCGACTTATCGAATCAATCCTCGATTCGATAACTAGGTTATATCGTATACAACCAATCGATACATTCATCGCGAGAATAGAATACGGTATCACGTACACGCATTATTCTCGGTGCTGCACATATCTCATATGCGCTCCTATTTCGTTTCGCTTGAACCAGGAAACCTCTGTGTAGGACTCTAAAGACTCGTCAATACGCCGGCAGCAGATGATGATCATATCAAGCACCCACAAGCCGCAAGCGGTCTGCTAAACGTAACGGCCACCCGAGTATTGAGCGATCAGAAGATCGATGAGCAAGCCCGCTCACACTCCTGTGAATCCAACCAGTAACACTTACCGTACAGTCCGGTCTGTTCGTCTGATATATCGCATATCTCGCCTAGGGGTGGTAAATGTCAGACCCCAGTAGCTCGATAAGTCGTGACGATATGAGGTCTATAACAGTTCGAGAAACTACTGGTAACACTTACCAGTAAATCTTAGCAACCGTGGCCAAGGATTTCCGGTTATAGCCAATCGAACACAGCGCAACATCAACTCCCTATACCGGGAGAGACGAATCCCCTCCTATCGCTCATTGCCTCCATGAGATTCAGGACTGTACCCAAAAACCACCATTTTGCACGCCCTCTTGGACGTGGTAAGGTGGAAATCAAAGCACAACGGGAATCACACAAGACTCTATGACGATCTCGGGTCTACAGACTAACATGTACCAGTGTCACCAGAGAACTGTCATCTGACGTAAGGTATAATACCATCTGGGAGTTCTCGGCGAGTCTATCCAGTATACCCAGTCTCCACTGAGCACCCGTATATCATCTCTGATGTCAAACACCAATGGATATGGGATCATCCATCGCCCATCTGTATGTGTCGAAAAGGTATACGCTAGTCTACTCTGGTATATCGATGCCCGGTCTCGATACACCCACGACTAGGGACCTTGAAGGATTTACTTATGGACTACCATGTCCCCACTAGTATGATCCGCATCATAGTCCAGGTAGTCAAGTACACATCCTAAGCGCTTTACCAATATGTAACAGAGAGACAATCAGTATACACGTTAAGGTAAAGAGTAACCAGATAGCATACTATCATGTCGAGCAAGAAAGTCCTCCTTATATATGTCCCAGCATCCACTACAATATACATCCAATGTACAGTAATGGCCTCTAGGGCATACATATAACTAACAATCTCCCACTTGCACTAAGGCCATCTGTAGCAGTGGTTGCAGTAACTCATACTCAACCATCCTATAATACTCTCTCTCTGGGAAAAGGCCTTTGTGAGTGGATCCGCCGTGTTGTCCTCTGAGCCTACTCTCCTAATGTCGATCCCCTAGAGATCAACCATCTCCATGATCAGGTGATACTGCCTTAGAATATGTCTGGATCACTGATGGGACGGACGTTCCTTGGCATAAGCCACAACTCCATTGTCACACAATGGGAGGAACTAAGTTCATCTCATGAACTAATATACACCCAGACTGCCTCTTTGGTAGCATCTTAAGTAGCGATGTATCCAGCCTTTATCGTCTACTATGCCACGGTATCTAGCTTGGAACTCTTCCAACATACCGTCCCTTTACTGAGGGTAAAGACAATGTCTGTGACTGACATTCAGTCGTCCTTATGACCCTGGAACCTTTCCAGTAATTCTCCCCAGGATTAATTGATACCATCTCACTACAACTAGTGAGTGTCCTAATATCCAATTAGATCTATCTCATAGATCCAAAACCTAGGATTTAATAGGTATTACTTTGATCCTGTATGGAGAATCATTGTGATAAGCGGAGATTGACTGAGCGTAGCATACGAAACTCTTTCCCTATCAAGAGTATGTCATCCACGTACTCTACGAGGATCACCACCATACTCCCTACTACCTTTTTGTATATACAAGGTTCATCTACCATTTTGATGAAGTCAAACTCTTTGACTACTACATCAAAACAGACGTTCCGACTCCGCGATGCCTGCTTTATCATATAAAACATCTTGCTCGCGTTTCCGCTGCTCCCACTATTTACGAAGCCCTCTGGCTGTGTACTTATAGACGTTCTCTTCTAAAACATCAATTAGAAAAGCAGTCATGACCCCCAACCGCCAGATATCGTAGTCATGGTATGTAGCCGTGGCAAGTAGGATCTGGATGGACTTAAGCATAGGCACTGGAAAAAGGTTTCATCATTATCCACGCCTGGTCGATGACGAAAACCTTTAACAAGTCTAGCTTTGAACGTCTCAACTTTTCCATCTGCACCAAGTAATCTTCTCAAGATATACTTGCTCCTGATGGGGATTTAACCCTTCATATATAGAAACCAAAGTCCATACTTTGTTGGTGTATAAGGATTCCATCTCAGATCGATAAACATCCAGCCATTCTTACAGAGTCTCACTCCTGATGGCCAGCTCGAAACTAGTTGGGTCATTAACTCATGATGCAATCTTTGCTCCCACTGTCATAGAGAAACCGAAGTAACTCTCAGGTGGGTGGGGAATCCTACTAGATCGGCGGAGAGGCTGAGGTTCGTTGGAATCTACTGAATCCTTTGGTTCTATCAAATCATCAGCTGCAGTTTGTATAGCTGGAACATTTCCAGTTCTACATAACAGATCTTGCCTTGAGCTTGTCCGGATTTTGCTTTTCAGACATAGGCTGGACAACCCCAAATCTTAACTAACTTAAGATATGGGCTCTTTCCTTTCCATATCAAATATGAAGTGGTAGGCAACTGATTTGATTTGAACCCTATTCAATAGGTATGCAACTTCCTAAGTGCATAACTCCCAAAAGGAAATAGGTAACTCAGTAGTACTCATCATAGAGCACACCTTATCATATAGGGTGTGATTGCTCCGCCCCGATACAACGTTATGCTGTGGTGTATTCGCAGGAGTAATGCTGAGAGAGAATCTCATTCTCCATTAGAATAATCCAGGATTTCCGTGCTCAAGTATTCTCCTCCCTGATCACATCAAAGGACATAATACTTATACCCGTATTGGTTTTCTACTTCTAACTTATATTCTGTGAATATCTCAAAAGGTTCGGACTTGTGTTTCAACAGGAACATATGTCTGAATCTAAAGAGATCATCAGAGAATGTAATGAAGTACAAAGAACCGGTCTTGGCATGTGTAGACAGGGGACCTTACATACATCAACATGTATCATCCCAAGAGTTCAACTAACTCTTTCTCTGCTTCCAGTAAACAGAGCTATGGTCATTTTATCTTTATAACATGACTGGCAAGTTTCATAAGATGTAAATTCAAACTGATTTAAATATGCATCTAAATGTAACTTTAGCTAGTCGGGTCACATTGATCTGACCTAGTCTACAATGCCTCAAGAAGGATTCGTTCATTTCTGAACTCTTCCTCTTGTGTGTGTTCTATATACTAAGAACCGTAGTTTTATTTAGAACATCAATGCTTTTAGATAACGTGCCTGAACCGATCAACTTTTGATATAGGAAATGTTCAAAACATTATCCAACAATACAAAATTTTATCATTTCTTTACTTATAAAGAGACTGATATGATTTTGTATATCAGGTTCGGTATCTAATAACATTCGTTCAGAATCAATGTATTTGTAATACAAGGTGACAGTGACCAACAGACTTGGCTGCAACACTTGCCCCGTTTTCTGCCTCATGAAACTTATCACCCGTTCTCAGTTCTTTACCTATCTGTAGCCCATGTAACAAATTACATATGCGGGATCCTGATCTGGTATCACATACCCAGGACGTAAAGAATACTGAGAAATAGTTCTTTGTAATGAACACACCTGAAGATGATGCATCAGTATGCACTTTCTTCGTTTGGGCGGCACGGGAATTCTGGTAATCCCCTATTTCCTGCTCGGTCTTATAACAATTATAAGTTGGAGCGGGACCAACGTTTCCCATCTCAGTATAACAAGCGGGTTCGGTCAATATATCTGTTTTATTATCTTGATTAAGGCGTGGCATGGTTGCTACCTGGAGAGAGAGAGAAGAAAACACTCAGCGTGCGCTCTTGCAAGATCAGATTGGTTATTATTTTATCTAATCAGGATGGCTCCCACTGTTTTTATCAAATCTTCCTTCAAACCCTAAAAGGAAAGACTAGCCGGGATTAATTACACGCTACAAGTTCGCCAATCTTTCAGCCAGGCCAGTGTCAGTACTTTGAGGGAGGTTCCCCGTGCTTTCGCACGGACCTAATTACAGTAAACCTCGTTTTCCCATAGGCGTAACCTCGTTAACACCTTTCTAGACACCTACTTGATCGGCTAATTGTAATGTGTAAAACTCTCCCAGGAGTAACAATTACTCGCAGCGGGTATCGGGATCCAACTATCTCATAGAAGGTATGCAATCTCATTGCAAATTACAACACTTGAAATTCCCGATAATTTTGCCCCTAGCATCCTATGACCTTGACGAAAGCCAACAAACCATAGGGTACTAGTCAAGTTCAACCCGTCATTTCCTGATTGAATTAAACCCACCCGCACGACCCTTGACGAAAGACAATAAAGCCGCACGACTACCCTAATCCAATCGCATCATATGCAGCAGATAAGCAGCATATAGCTACCGCACACTACACCTTGACGAAAGCCAACAAATGTAGCACGAATACTATATACAACTTATCTGAAATGACGGAGGGCTACGACGGGTTTTTCTGAAAACCTATTGCGTAATGAACTTGATATCGTTGTAGAATCAAATGATTTTGAAATGGAGTGCTTTTGAGGCTTTTCTAGTTTTGCTAAAGGGGTCACTCCCGGTGAAGGGATCGTCGGCCCTTTCCTCGTCAAATAAGGTGCGGGATATATCATATATATCACTGTGCAAAGCAGAAACTATAGAAGCAATCAAAAGACAAACCGAGAGTTGTAGCATCTGCCAGTTATTGCTAAAGGAGTCACTCCCGGTGAAGGGATCTCGGTCCTTTCCTTATCGAATAAGGTGCAGGATGTTCTACAAGGAACAACGCGATGCAAAGCAAAAACTGTAGCTACCTGTTTTAATTTGAAATTCGATTCCACAACATCTTTTAGGTTTATTTTCTTTCATTAATCACATTAATGAACATCCCATCATTTAAGTCCACCTAAACATCACAGATAAATATAACATACGCTTATGCCATCCGCATTCGCTTCGATGTCCCGTCTGCACCGTTAGGTTAGGTAACTAACGGCAGAGCGAGGCAGGGCTAGCACGGGTGTAAAACATAAGCAACGTCTATATAATATATCATATATACTATATACAATATCTATCTGAACAAATCACATGATCACATCACAGATAACGCAGCAGAAAATATCATATGAAATATTGGATATACTAGGACGTCCGTGTTTTTAATACGAGCCAGTATAAAACACGGATTCCACGGTCGTGATGAATAGCCAATCCCACACCCCTAGACCCCTATGAGAGCAGCAAGCAACCCTACCAATTCTAGGGTTAGGAGACCCGGACTCGACTCTTCGAGATGGTCTCCCACTGGACCCTAGAACCCGGTTACTTGTGCTCTCCTCCTTGGGTCTATCCTAGTGCGGAAAAGTAAATAATATACAACAACGGTGATAACTTCCGCAACCTGGAAGTGCCCCAATAAAAGAATATTACATACAAGTTTTTACATGAATGAAAATGAAAAACACTCATCTCACATAAAAAACCCCCGGCTATTCAAACACGACGATCCAATATAACATATCCAGCAACACATAACATCACATGTCATCAACGTAAGTAAATATGCGCATCCCAATTGTCGTTGACATATAGCAACGAAACCGGCGATATCACATATTACACTTACGGTCACAGAAAAGAAAGTGTAAAACTACAACAGTTGGAATCCACAACCTCCTTAGACATCGCATGCCTAAACCAATGAATTCCTTAGACATCACATGCCTAACAATTATAAACCCCGCATTCTAGTCTCATTATCGAAAATACTTTTCAATATCAAGTCGGGAAATTCAACAAGATTCCCGGCATTTTGATCGAATGCTCGTCGCAAACTTCAGTAGACGGCCGCACCCCCGATGCCGTCGACGAAGTGCACCAAGGCGGAACACCGCTGCCGTGAGCACCCGAACGGATGCTTTCGGCGACGGGGTTCTCCTACAGTCACTTGGTCGGGGCTATGGGACGTGGCTATCTATTAAGTTTTACTGGCAAGTATCCGCGTACGCTACGAGATTGCGACGGACTTTTGATCACATCAAAATTCCGTGGCAACCGATCAAGTGAGACTAAACTGCTATGTTTATAACATCCAAATTAGTTATCACATAACTAATTGTGGATTCCAAATATTGTATCCCATTCCAGATAAATAGAAAATGTTAAACTTTCCGATCGAACATTCAAACACCCAAGTTTTCCCAAAACAGCTCAACACATGAAACAAGTTTAAAAACATCCAGTTCATGCCTTAGTACCAACGGTCCAGCCGTAGAAGGCTCAAGCCAACGCCTCACATGTGGCACGCCGTACTCCCCCAAACCCGAAGGTTCAAAGGGCAGTTCAAGACGGTCACATAATCGAGTTAAGGTTTGTTGTCTTCTAGAGTGACCATCGCGTTACTTGCACTACTTCGAACGTTATTAAACCACAGAAAAATCCAACACCTAGAAATTTCCCGACAGAGGAAAAAGTGGGTATGTATATCCGGTCGAACTTTTCAAGATTTTCTAAAATTATCCGGAAAAACACAGGCGAAGTTAAACTTCCCGATCGAAACACCGAATCCCCAATACAACCCAGAAAACTCAACTCTTGAGTAGAAATTAAAATATCCCAGAAAATACAGCACTAATATATAGGAATTACTGTGCAAAAATGAAAAGCTAATGTCACTGCATGGCCGGGGAACCGCCGCACGAGCCATGCTCGTGCCGCGGTTCCGCCGCACTTTAGATGAATCATGAGAACGTGCTTCACAGTAATCCCTGAAAAACCCTGCTGATTTTTCTGCATATTTTTAATTTGGAAAAAACCCAGTTTTGAAAAAATGTACAGAGAAGGGTTTTAAACTAGGGTTTCGGGTTCGATCGGACTTCTAACATCGTCTACGCATCGCCTAAGGCTCTAGCTAGGCTCTGATACCACTATAGGGTTCCTAGGCACACTAATGAGGTCTCACAAGGCATCGACCATGCCAAATTCAAAAAAATTCCGGTGCCGAGAAACCCTAATGCGATCGTTAACTAGAGATTAGGCGAAACAACAAGCTACTAAACTGCTTTAGTACTAAGTGAACGAAAAATACAGCCTTTGTAGATCCGGTCCTCCACCTCCATAGCTCTGTGACGATGTCCCCTCGCTGCGATCATCGAATCTCGGACTCTAGCGTCGGCTTCATCGGAGAAATGGGCGGGCTAGGTCGTCGACTTCGATGCCGAAGATGATCTACGTCGAGGCAACTCAAGATCAAGCTCCAACTTCACCAAGTCATTTAACTTGTGAAGAAAACACCCTATACTATATGGCAAGTGGTAGAGGATGAAGAAATAGGAAGTGGGTTCACTTGAGAATTGGATTTCTCACTCTTTTTCTCAAGTCACCATTGAAGCTAGCAAGCTTCTTTCTTCTTGAAGAAGAAGAAGAAGAAGATAATATGATAAGAATAAAAAGAATTCATTTGAAAACGAAAATCCAAGGCATTCTTATCATAATGCAACATTGGGTTAGTTTAACAAGTGTAGAGAATAAACTAGGGTTAGGTGAATGGTTAGGTTTAGGAAAGAAACAAAATGGTCAAAGCTTCATGAAGTTCCAAGTAAATCCAAAGAAAGCCACCATTTTATTTCATGCCAAAGAAATAAATAAATAAATGAATAAATAAATAAAAACCCTAACCATTTACTTAATCAAGGTTTAAATCAAACATACACCCAAGTTTGCTTGTATCATCAAACATGATACAATCAAGTGCACAAAAATATATCACATATACAATGTGCACATCAAGTGAGAAAATCCATTTTAAGTGAACCAATACTAGTTAATGCAAAGTAATATATCAAATATATAATTATACATTAAATCATTAAATCAACACTTGATTTAACGATCCGGTCATATCGCATATGACCGACCAGTATCCAATGTATCGACTTATCGAATCAATCCTCGATTCGATAACTAGGTTATATAGCATACAACCAATCGATACATTCATCGCGAGAATAGAATACGGTATCACATACACGCATTATTCTCGGTCCCGTACATATCTCATATGCGCTCCTATTTCGTTTCGTTTGAGCCAGGAAACCTCTGTGTAGGACTCTAAAGACTCGTCAATACGCCGGCAGCAGATGATGATCATATCAAGCACCCACAAGCCGCAAGCGGTCTGTTAAACGTAACGGCCACCCGGGTATTGAGCGATCAGAAGATCGACGAGCAAGCCCGCTCACACTCCTATAAATCCAACCAGTAACACTTACCGTACAGTCCGGTCTGTTCGTCTGATATGTCGCATACCTCGCCTAGGGGTGGTAAACGTCAGACCCGAGTAGCTCGGTAAGTCATGTCGATATGAGGTCTATAACAGTTCGAGAAACTACTGGTAATACTTGCCAGTAAATCTCAGCAACCCTGGCTAGGGATTTCCGGTTATATCCAATCGAACACAGCGCAACATCAACTCCCTATACCGGGAGAGACGAATCCACTCCTATCGCTCATTTCCTCCATGTGATTCGGGACTGTACCCAAAAACCACCGTTTTGCACGCCCTCTTGGATGTGGTAAGGTGGAAATCAAAGCACAGTGGGAATCACACAAGACTCTATGACGATCTCGGGTCTACAGACTAATCTGTACCAGTGTCACCAGAGAACTGCCATCTGACGTAAGGTATAATACCATCTGGGAGTTCTCGGCGAGTCCGTCCAGTGTACCCAGTCTCCACTGAGCACCCGTATATCATCTCTGATGTCAAACACCAATGGATATGGGATCATCCATCGCCTATCTGTATGTGTCGAGAAGGTATACGCTAGTCTACTCTGGTATATCGATGCCCCGTCTCGATACACCCATGACTAGGGACCTTAAAGGATGTACTTATGGACTACCATGTCCCCACTAGCATGATCCACATCATAGTACAGGTAGTCAAGTACACATCCTAAGGGCTTTACCATCATGTAACAGAGACACAATCAGTATACACGTTAAGGTAAAGAGTAACCAGATAGCATACTATCATGTCGAGTAAGAAAGTCCTCCCTATATATGTCCCAGCATCCACTACAATATACATCCAATGTACAGCAATGGCCTCTAGGGCAGACATATAACTAACAGCTATAAGAGTTTGACATTGTCATAAGAAACAAGAGAGGATGCGAAAACGTAGTCGCCGACCACCTTTCACGACTTCCTTCCTCGCCTACACTTCAAATTCCTATTAAGGATGTTTTTCCAGATGAGCAGCTCTTAACTGTGTCAAGCGAACCATGGTTCGCTGATATCATAAATTATTTAGCCACCGGACTGATACCAAACGATTGGTCGAATCAGGACAGACTCCGATTCCTATCCCAAGTAAAACATTTTTACTGGGATGAACCATATCTCTTCAAATACTGTTCCGACCAAATCATTCGTCGGTGTGTCCCCGACAGCGAGTTTAAGAGCGTGCTGTCATTCTGCCACGATCAAGCGTGTGGCGGGCATTTTGGCCCTAAGAAGACAGCAGAAAAAATCTTGCAGTGTGGCTTCTACTGGCCACGACTTTTTAAAGACGCATACGAATACTGCAAGACATGCTCCCGGTGCCAACACTTGGGCCGAATATATCGAAGAAATGAAATGTCGCTCCAACCAATTTTGGTTGTTGAAATTTTTGATGTTTGGGGGATAGACTTTATGGGACCATTTCTCAACTCTTTTAGGAACATGTATATTCTACTTGCTGTTGACTATCTTTCAAAATGGGTTGAGGTTGTGCCCAGCCGAACTAATGACAACAAGCTTGTTGTTAGATTCTCAAAGAAAACATTTTTTCTCGGTTTGGGCATCCTCGCGTGATTATCAGTGATAATGGATCTCACTTTTGTAATAGGACTTTCGAGTCCTTAATGCGAAAATACTCCATTACTCACAAACTGTCAATGCCCTATCATTCTCAAACTTGTGGGCAAGCCAAGATCTCGAATCGGCAGATTAAACAGATATTGGAGAAAACGGTTTCCAAAAACCGTAAAGATTAGTCATCAAAACTGATTGATGCCCTTTGAGCATTCCGTACTGCCTATAAGACCGATATTGGCATGTCTCCATACAGGCTTGTTTATGGAAAAGCTTGCCACCTTCCAGTTGAAATAGAGCATAAGGCATTTTGGGCAATTAAAGAGTTGAACCTATCCTTGGGAGATGCGGGCAGCAATAGAAAGCTGCAATTGAACGAATTAGATGAGCTGCGGGATGAGGCCTATGAGGACGCAGTAGTTGTTAAAAACCGAACGAAGGTGTTCCATGACAAACACCTTATGCGCAAGACTTTCAAACCTGGTCAACTGGTTTTACTTTACGATACTCGGTTACATTTTCATTTCGGCAAACTTAAATCTCGATGGAAAGGGCCATTTTTGGTACGCACCGTATATCCGCACGGTGCGGTCGATCTAGAAAACCCAGAGGATGGTTCACTGTTTAAAGTGAACGGACATCGACTTAAACCGTTCCTCACTGCGGACCCTTCGGAGGAGCTCCTTCTTTTGCAGGAGCCGATCTATATTGACTGATTTTCCTCCATCTACCCCTAAATTTCGATTGTCTAGCCAAAACACTGTTTCAAACAAGTTTGGGGGTATGTATCATTTGTAATTATATAAAAACAAAATAAAAAAAAATTTAAAAAAAATTGGGTATTTTTTGTAAATTTCCAGATTTAATAAAATAAAAATAAAAATTTTATTTGCAAATAATTTCCTCTTTTTAAGAGGGGATTTTTACAAATAACCAAAACACTCCCCCCTATAAATAAGACCCGAACCCTCTCTGCCTTTTTCCATAACCCTAAAATTTCATTTCTTCAAACCCTAGCCGCCGCCGCAGCAAAGTCAGGCAGATCGCTCCAGATCGCCGCGCTTCAGCCACCCAAGCCTTGCTTCCGCCGCACTTTCACCGCGCTCCTGCCGTGTCACCCTTTAAATCTTCTAGAGGAGGTTTGCATTCCTTAGATCCTCTCTGTTAAATCTTTTTAGATCTGTGAATTTTCTGTGATGGCACCAAATATGCAGTTAGAACGTGATTTCTCATAAATCTTTTCACACACGATATATGGGAGTTATTTTGCTGATGAAATCACACGAAGGGGGTGGAATTTTTTAATCTATAATCATCCCAATGCTTACGCCCTTCCAGATCTAGTCACTCGTTTTTACGAGTGCATGGAAGAAGGCTGCCTTGCACAATACGGTTTTATCAAACTACTTTGGGGCGATAGGGAGATAATTATTGACAGAGACTTCATCTATGAAGTCACTTTGATCCCTAGATTACCTGTTCATGACCAACCCCTTCAGTTTGAAGATTACATGCCCTTAATGGGTAACGACTGTTCGAGGTAACCAAGGAAGGGAATACAGGCTAGAACCCTGTTCGCTAATGTTTTAACCGTGTGCCGGTGGGCACAAAATAATATTTTTAGGAGTTCCCATAATACCACATTTTTCATCCCGTCACTTCATATCATGCACACCCTAATGACTAGGAACCCTAGACTTGATATGTGCACGGTTTTGCTTTATTCCATTGGTGTTGGCAAAAGGGCCGCGAATTACCCATGCCCCATGTTAGTGACACAACTGTGTCGCTATTTCCTCCCTGTGGAGGATTTTGAATTCTACATGCATGGAGGTATACCCATCAGGCCTTTTATTGAGGGCATATCCACGTCCTATACCCGCTTGACTGATGTTTGGTCATGAACAGAATCGGCTGAACACGTACCCGCCAGAACACCCAGCTCCACCTCGACCGCGAGCGAGGAAGAGCTCACCCCCATAGAACATGCACGTTTAATAAGAAGAGCCATTAGGGGGATTGACAATTTGACTAGGATGATGACGCAGCATGATCAGCGTCTAACACAAGTAGAGCAGGGGATCAGAACCCTGCTGGCCCGAGAGGAGCGTTCCCGCTCACGTTCTAGGGGACGCCGAGGGCCTGAGCAGTGAGGGCACTGCTTTTGGTAAGTTTGGGGGAGGTGGTGGTTGTAAATAGTTATCATTGCATTGCATATTTTTTTAAATTTTTGTACATATTTTTTCCTTTTTTCTTTTGCATGTTTATTTCTGCATTACATCTTTATAAAAATTATAAAAAATTAAAAAATATAAAAAGAAAAAAAATATAAAAGAAAAATCAAATAAAAATTGAAAATTTTTAAAAATTATAAAAATTGAGAAAATCAATTTTGGCCATAATTGACTTAAGTTCGACAAGACGGTTGACTAGTTAGGAAAAACTAGATCCTAAACTTAGTAAATTAAAAACCCTAAAAATAACCTTTCTTAAAGTTTAAACTATAGAAAATATATGTCCTTGTAGTTTACTTAGAAATAAGCAAATTTTGAGTTCACTTCTTGGGCTAAGTCAAAATAAGGGAAGAGTATTGAAATTTTTATTGAAGTGTAAGTCTGAAAAATAATTCCGAACCTTAAGTTTAAATTCTGAAAATATATACCCTACAACTTGCACATACACGCACCTTGAAACTTGGAATAGTAGAGGATACGTTCAAATGCTCTTGTCTAAAATCCTTAGTATGAAGGAAAATAAAATAAAAGTACAAGTGTGAATAAAGAGATATAAAAAAATGAACACTGGTTTTGTAATTACTTACGAATGCGTAAAATAAAAAAATATATAGCGATGGTGCCTTATTACCTAGTACCTTAGACCAACGGGTTTGGGAGTCACTGCTAAAGCCTTAGGTATTACAAGATGAGGAATTACGCCTTAATACGTAAACACATTTTGTAATCGGTCGTTAGTATCTCAAGAAGTATTAACGGCCGCATAAAGAATGTGTGAGCAATTTCATCTAAAATTCACCAACTAAAAATACTTTGGACGATGGACAAGAGTATGATAGCTTGAATTGAATTTCCAAGTGTATGGGTGATACATACACACACGTAGGGGTATATGATTGGGGTTTGGATGAGAGATAGGAATGAAAGATAGGGCTTATACCTTCAGTAAAAATGATAAAAATTCCTAAGTTGAGATGGAACCTTAGAAGGAAAATTCAAAAGATGCTGAAAGCTAAATAAATTTACAGAACATATACAATCTTAAGTTAAATGATAAGTGAGTGTGAAAAATACGGGTTGATAATTTTTAAGTTGAAGATAATAGAATTACTTGCTAGAACACCGAATTGAAGAATGAAAGTCAATAGGCCAAATTGATCAGATTTTGTGGGTAGTATCCGCTGAAAACCCTCAGGAGACAACATTCCTCCTACTAGAGACACCTAGAGGTTTAACGGCTTGTTGCACGAGCTCAGTGCAATCGTGTTTCCCTGTGAAAGTGAGGTTAGGTTTTTTCGAGAATAAATTAGTTTTGCTCGGGACGAGCAAAAGATAAGTTTGGGGGTATTTGTTCATATCAGAATTTTGCATTATTATATTCCCCATTCGTAATCATATTGCAAATAAATAGGTGCTTTTGATCCATGTCTGTTAAATAGTTGTAGGTTATAGGTTCTCGGAACAATACAGTGAAAATGGTGTAAAGACGCTACAAAAGTGAGACTGCGACCAACAAATAGAAGAATCTTTATGATGCCGCCTACAGTCTAAGGAACAAATGAAGATCAATGAACAGTTCGACTGCACAAGGTACGAAGGCAGCACAAGATTCAAGACTTCAACACGAAGCGAACGGTAAAATTCCACAACATTCTGCACTGTGGTAATCTGGAAGAAACTAGAAAAGATTCTGAAGAACCAAGTGAAGAAAACAGAAGAAAAAGGCAACACAAAACAACCCTAGAAAAATGAGACAGAGTACCCAATATATGGCCACAGATCCACGGCCAAACAAGGCTTATGGCCACAGATCTGCGGCCGTGCTGTGCACATGTCGGTGCGTGTCGGTGCGTGTCGGTGGAGTCGGTGCATTGACCCGGTTTTCTTAGGGTAGTTTTGTAATTTTAGATGTAAACCTTAGGGTTTCTCCTATCTATAAATAGGAAGCCTACAGCTCTTTTTGGAGCATGCCTCTTTTAATTTCTAGATTTTTAAATTTTCATTCCATTGTAATTGTCAAAGAGTGCATCAAAAAATATGTTTTTTTATCTTGAATTTCTTATCTATAATTTTATTTCTCTGCAATTCTTATCTGTCATTTATTTTCCACACGTTAATTAGGTTATTAAAAGAAAAATAAAAAAAATGAATTCCTTTGTTAATTCCCTAATGAGTGAAAAGTTCCTCGCTTGTTAGGGTTAGGATTGGGTCGGTTTGAGAAATGAAATCTCTCACTCCTTTCTTTCCCGTTTAACTTTATAAAATTATGGCTCTATGTAAAACAACCATCCACCGCTCACTATGGCATCCTATCCTACGAGATAGCGGTGATTCCCTAGTTAGACCGGTCGTGGTTGATTTAGATAGAGGTTAGGGCTAAGAATTAAGAAAGGACGGACAAGGGCCAAAAGGAAGAAACGAAATTTCTTCCTGATCGCGCAAATCCCCTTTGTTAATTATTACCTTAACACCTAAGTTCTTAATTAGGGCAAAGAAAGCGGTGAGTAGAATTAACTTTCCAAACTAACCTAATCCTTACCCTAGCAAGATTTTAATCCAAATCAAATTCAACCTTAGTTTTTATAGAAAATCAAAACCTACCACAAATAGGAATTGACTCGTTAGAACAACTAGAAAAGAACACTTTTCCCTGTGGACCGACCCGTACTCAACCGGCTAGCTACCAAGCGACACCGTCTTGATTATGGTTAATTCTTTGATTTCAAAACGCATACGCACAAAGTCTTACAATCAATGCTCTTACCCAACATTTTCCTAAGAAACGTAAGGACCCCGGTTGTCCTATAATTTCTATAATTATTGGGGTAAAAACATCAATCAAGCTCTACTCGATCTAGATGCTAGTGTTAACTTACTCCCGTATTCTGTTTATGAGCAATTAAGCATAGGAGAGTTGAAACCTACGTACTGCACTCTCCAGATGGCCGATCAATCTATCACCCACCCTGGGGTAAGCTAGAGGACATATTGATAAAATTCAGGAAATTTATATTCCCTGTAGATTTTATAGTTTTAGATACACAGCCTGTGGTGAATCCACGGAACCAAATCTCGGTGATTCTTGGTCGACCTTTCCTAGCAACTTCCAATGCAGTTATCAATTGTCGTAATGATTCCATGAACCTATCCTTTGAGAAGATGACAATTGAACTTAATATTTTCAGGATAGGAAGTTAATCCTCCAAACCTTCTGCTCATATAATTTATATGTGTTATGTTAACGAGATAGTTTTCGACAGTGGCGAATTTGAGGAGCTTTACAATAATGATCTCAACGCCACTAGTGCGTTATTGTTTGATCCAGCTATTTATACGAGTGAGGACCCTTCTGTCGACAAGTTTGCCCTCGAGTTATAATCCTTTAACTTGTCGAATAAGTTAGTCGAGCTATCTAAGTCAATCTCTTACGCTAACTACGAACCTCTCATGGAGTCCAAGTATCATTCTGTTACCTTACCTTCTATTGTCTCTCTGTTGACACTTGATCTCAAGCCACTACCATCTCATCTTAAATATGCATATTTAAGTGAGAATGGGTCTTTTCCCGTTATCATATCAGCTTCTCTAGCTTTAGAGCAAAAGAGAGCTCTTCTTTCTTTCTTGAGATCGAATCGGCAAGTTTTTGGTTGGACAATGACAAACATCAAAGGGATTAGTCCCTTGATTGTTGAAAATCATATACATTTGATGGATGAAGCCAAACCGGCCCAAGACCCACAAAGATGGTTGAATCCCGTCATGAAGGAGGCGGTAAAGAAAGAAATCGTCAAATGACTAGATAATGATATAATTTGCCCAATATCTGATAGCCAATGGGTAAGTCCTATTCATGTGGTTTCTAAAAGTCTGGCATCACGGTCATAACTAATGAGGCTAATAAATTAATTCAAACATGCACCCTAACTGAGTGGCGGGTATGTATTAATTATAGAAAACTCAATGCCACGACGAGGAAAGATCACTTCCCTCTACCTTTCATTGACCAGATGTTGGAACGTTTAGCCGGGCATGAGTGCTACTGTTTTTTTGGATGGATACTCAGGCTATAACTAGAATTCCATTACCAAAAAGGATCAAGATAAGACAACTTTTACTTGTCCTTTCGGTACTTTGGCTTATAAACGCATGCTTTTTGGGTTATACAATGCTCCCGCTACTTTTCAGCGGTATATGATAGGGATATTCTTAGACATGGTTGAGAATTTTCTGGAGATATTTATGGATGATTTCTCCATATTTGGGGACTCCTTTGAGGAATGCTTACGTCATCTTGACGGTGTTCTTACTCGATGTAAGGATAAGAATTTAACATTGAATTGGGGAAAATGTCATTTCATGGTTCAAGAAGGTATTGTCTTAGGGCATATCATTTCACGAAAATGCATTGAGGTAGACAAAGCTAAAATAGTTGTCATTTCCAACCTTCCTCCTCCCAAATGCGTCAAAGATATACGATCTTTTCTTAGTCATGCCGGGTTTTATAGACGATCCATTAAGGATTTCACCAAAATTGCTAGACCCATAACTTTTCTCTTGGCCAGAGATACAGCATTTCACTTTGACTCGAATTGCGTGGCTGCTTTTGAATAACTTAAACGTTCCCTCACTACAGCCCCCGTTCCATCATCTCTAGACTGGAATCACCTTTTTGAGCTTATATGTGATGCATCCGATTTTGCTATTGGTGCAGTCTTAGGACAATACATTAATAAGATGCCACATGTAATTTACTATGCGAGTAGGACCCTGAACGATGCCCAAATGAATTATACAACCACCAAAAAAGAACTCTTGGCAGTTGTATTTGCATTAGAAAAATTCAGGCCCTACTTAATTGGCTCTCCAGTTGTAATTTACACCGATCATTCCGCTTTACGGCATCTTTTATCAAAGAAGGATGCTAAGTCTAGGCTAATACATTGGATCCTTCTTTTACAAGAATTCGACCTTGTAATACGAGATAAAAGTGGATTTGAAAACGTCGTAGACGACCATCTTTCACGACTTTCTTTTTCACCAACGTTGACATTGCCAATAAACGATTCCTTTCCGGATGAACAACTCTTGACCATATCTAGCAAACCTTGGTTCACTGATATTGTGAACTATCTAGCAACAGGACTTCTACCCAGCGAATGGTCAAATCAAGACAATCACAGATTTTTATCCCAGGTAAAACACTTTTTCTGAGACGAACCCTATTTGTTTAAGTATAGTCCCGATCAGATCATTCGCCGATGTGTCCCTAATAATGAGTTCAAGAGCGTATTATCTTTCTGCTATGATCAAGCATGTGGCGGTCACTTTGGTCCAAGAAAAACGACGGAGAAAGTTTTGCAAAGTGTCTTTTATTGGCCAACATTATTCAAAGATCCATATGATTATTGCAAAACTTGTTTACGGTGTCAACACATGGGTCGGATTTCATAGAGAAATGAGATGCCGCTCCAACCTATCTTGGTTGTGGAGAGATTTGATGTTTGGGAAATTGATTTTATGGGCCCATTTCCCAACTCTTTTAGGAACTTATACATTTTATTAGCGGTTGATTATACCTCTAAATGGGTGGAATCAATACTGTGCCGTACTAATGACAACAAGGTTGTTGTTAAGCTCCTTAAAGAAAATATCTTTTCTCGGTTCGGACACCCGCGCACTATCATTAGCGACAATGGGGCACATTTCTGTAATCGGTCTTTCAAGACCTTGATGCAGAAATATTCAATCAACCACAAGCTTTCCACGCCCTATCATCCCTAAATGAGTGGGCAAGCTGAGACCTCTAATAGACAGATCACACAAATTTTGGAGAAAACGGTTTCTAAGAACCGTAAAAATTGATCAACCAAATTGACGGATGCTCTTTAGGCATTTCGTACCATTTATAAGACCGATCTTGGTATGCCTCCATACCGACTAGTGTTTGGGAAGGCTTGACACCTTCCTGTCGAGATCGAATACAAAGCAATGTAGGCTAGTAAAGAACTTAATTGTGATTTTGATTAAGCCAATTGCTATCGGAAGCTACAATTAAATGAGCTAAGCGAACTTAGTGATGAAGCTTACAATAATGCGATTATAGTAAAGAAGCGGACAAAAGTGTTCCACGACAAACATCTTTTGAGAAAAAACATTCACACCGGGACAACAAATCATTCTTTACGATTCACGTCTCCATCTTCATCTGGGTAAGCTAAGATCTCGTTGGAAAGGACCGTTTGTAGGGCAGTATGTATACCCGCATAGTGCAGTGGATATAGAAAATGTTAAAAACGGTTCGATTTTTAAAGTAAATGGGCATATATTAAAACCGTACTTTTCCGTTGACCCATCGGAGGAGCTCTTGTTCCTACAGGAGCCGCTTTATTATGACAAACTTTCCTCCGCCTCACCTCCATAATTCGGTAACACTGTTTCATCTTAAGAATGGAGTTGATGATGCTCGATATCGGTAACTCCCCAGATCATGACACGTGGCAGATGACGTGTCCCAGAGCTTACAAGAAAGGATCAAGAACGTTACGTTGGAAGCACAGCCCGGGCCTCCGACCCGAGGATGTTCTCAACCTTCGGTGGCCTTCTAGACCACCCCCAGCTCACCTCCGAGCTATCACAGAACCAAGATGCCTCGGCCTCCCGCTCGTTCCCGAGTCTCCCGCCGAGCTTATCTTCCTCGGTCTCACCGACTGACCCATAGCATTGATCACAGGCGCCTCCTCCACGGCTCCGTGAATCTCGCCAGGCGCGAGATATCAGCCGCCCGTGATCCCTCGTTCCACGCCATCACGATCCCTTATTAACGAGCATATATCGTCATTAATGGGGGATCCCGCCTATCACACGGGCGTGACGCCAGGGGCGTAATGGCCGGCGCGAATCTCGCGCCCACCTTCCCATTGCTGCCGCTATGTAAACCCCTCTCTTAGACGACTCAGGTAAGCCAATTTTACCAGAATAGGCCGTTACTCTGCCAAAATACCCCGTTAACTTGATCGTCGGAGGGTCCTCGGCGGCATAACCATCCGGGACTTCTTTGCAGGTAGCTCGGCCTCAATCACATAAAACCCATTGAGATCCACACACTCCAGAAGGCAACCCTCCAACTCAATCTCAGCTATCCATCAGCGCTCATTGCAGATCAACGGAAGATAACATCTGAAGGAGATCCAGAGATCCATCAGTTGGCGCCGTCTGTGGGAAACTTAGTTCCACTCAACGAAAGTTCATCTTCCGATCTTGACTTCATGGCAAGCGGTCACCGCGATGATCCAAGAACCAGCCGTTGGCCACCCCGCAATGGAGATGAGGGAGAATCCCCTCCTCCCCCGAACGCCTTTCACGTCCTATCCGCTCGAATATATTGACTTGTGTCCATCGTGGATGCACTCGTTCGTGTCCAAACGGTCGGGCAAGCTCCCCAGATCGCCGCTCCCCCACCCCGGGACCGAGAACCCTACAGAGGGAGAGAAAACTCTGCCGGTGTTGGCACGACCGAACACCGCCTCGCAGTCTCCGGCGGCCGCAGATCCCTTGGGCCGACGTATTCAATGACCCGCTGGGCACCGCACAGCTCAACACCGAGGTCTTTCGCCAGATCGCATCGCCCCAAGCCCCATCACGCCCCTGTCCCTCCCGAGGAGGTGTCGGTTATCTCACCTGCGCCCAGGCATGACCGGCACAACCTCCCTCGACGGGGTCGCGCAGATGGAACTCGCCACAGCAGCTCGAAGAAGACCTCGCCAGGGGACCTGAGGAACCTCATCGAACGGAACCGGGGCCGTGGCCAGGCATATGTCTCCGGCAGCAGAGGCTAAAAATCAGAATGTACCGAATCCTCAGGATACCACGGCCGACTCAACGCCCTCGAAAAGAAGATCGAAGGCATGTAACGGGAAAATCGTCCTTCAAGCAACGGGGCTAAATATGCCGCCGACTCGCTCATGAAGCCCTTCACCAAAGAGCTACTCGCCGTCCACGTCTCCTGCCGGAATAAGCCCCCGAAAGTCTCACTCTTCGACGAGAAGTCCGACCCGAAGGACCATTTGGACGCGTTCACAGCTGGGATGAGCTTCCATGACTGTTCCGACACCTCTCAATGCCGCGCTTTCCCCACCACTCTCATCCTCTCCGGACGAGACCGGTTCCGAGGACACGCGCCACGCTCAATCTCTACCTTCGATGAGCTAGCCACCCAATTCCTCGGCCACTTCGTCGGGAACAGACGGTAGAAGCGGACCGTCGATCACCTCTTCACCATAAAGAGCATGGACAAAGAATCCTTCAAAGGATACATCACCCGCTTCTACAACGCCCTCCTTGAGATCCCAGAACATCTGGATGAGACGATCATTACGACACTTAGGTCGGGTCTTAGACACAAGGAGTGGATACGCTCCTTTGTATTAGTGCAACCTAAGACCATGGCTGGGGTAAAGGACTGGACCGAACGTGAGATATAGCTCGAGTCTGAGGTAAACGCCAATCTCCCCCGGACAGAGCAAACCGATCAGCCTCTGCTACAGTACCGAGGCAATGGTCCCAGCGGAGATCGGACTCCCCAGTCACCGGGTCGAGCATTTCGACGACGAAGCGAACACCTCAGCCCTCCGAACTAGCCTGGACATCTTGTTAGAGAAACGGGACCGAGCTCAGATCAGAGCTGCCACCGATCAACAACAAACCGCCCGCTACTACAACACGCGAGTCAAGCGTCGCTTCTTCAAGACTAGAGATTTAGTCCTAAGGCGGAATGAGTTCGTCGATCAAGGAAAGCTACATAAGTTTTCCACAAAATGGGATGGTCCTTTCCTCGTCTCCGAGGTCCTGCCCGCTGGAACCTACCGTTTACAAGACGCGAATGGTCGCAAATTTCTACGGCCTTACAACGCTGAGAAGCTTAAGTTGTACCTCTGATAAGAATATCTACGACTGTATATTCCTTCTTTCACAAAGGCGATGTAAACCTTTCTAAAGTTCTTTCTATTTAAATAATAAGAAGGGAACAATGGGGCATCGCAAAAAGGAGAATTTCATTTATTCAAAAGGTATTATGGGCTACTCAGCCTTACAGAAAAATAAAAGAAAAAATTTATAACAGAGGGGGAACGGGATCGAGGAAGTACTCCTGGTGATACTCAGAGTAGATTTCCACTAGCCGGGCCCTAGCCTCTGCAGCCCGCTCCCACCGATGCTGCACACGAACCCGAGACGCCACGGAAGCACCCGGCGCTCCGCCCTCTGCGCCTTGGCTCACGATGTACCTCTTTTTGAAGCACTCCAAAATGAGGGCCAAGGATCGGTCATGTCTAGCCTTCGAGATGAGGCCGAGCAGGTAGATCGAGCGCACCTTGTCGAGCTCCTCGTCCAGCAACTCCTTGGAGAAGGGGCTGTACAATCCCGGGGACCTCCTCCAAATTGCGTACATCAGCAACTGTAGGAGGGACGACCGCCGAGGGAGAAGACAGCCAACGTGTCACGTCCCGAAAGTACGGAACATGACTGGCACTTAAACTACGAAACGTCTCGAGGCGTACGTAATCTAAGTAAACCGAAAACCCAGAAATCCAAACCAAGAAAAGAAGTAGAGTGCAAGAAAAACCAACTTAAAGCAAGTGATTTCAATAGCATAAGCCGAATTATGCGGTTTTTAAAACATCAAAAATTTACTGAAAATTTCGGCAGAGTCTCCTTTGTAAATACTGGCTCCCAAACGGGATACAACATGAATAGTATACGAAATCCATAAAAAGGCATCCCCAAGCGGGAGCTAGCTCTTCGTCAATCGACGGTCACAACCACACAAGCAATATAATATACAATGCCAAGGGCGAGGATCAAAACTCAAAAGGAATCTCAAAACCGCAAGAAAACCACAGAAAAAAAGAACGCGCGACTCTAAGGTTGAAGGAATAACATCACTGGTCTCTATCTCAAAATAAATACATGTTTGGTTGATGGAACTTCTAGATACAACAGAATAATAATATACAAGATATAATGATGGGTAAGATACAAATAACCCACCTACTAGCAAGCCACCCGGAAATGGAAATAGTGCCAGCAAAGCCGTAATGAAACCTGTACGGCGAAACCTGCAAGAAACTGGGGCACAACGGGGGTGAGTTGCCAACTCGTGAATAGAAAAACATCTACGAATAGAAATCGCATGTATGACGCAATCCTAGGTATATATATAATCCTCAAATAAAACCAGCAGTCTATAACAATGACTAGGGTAAATATCTAATCCAAGTGTAATTCCATGTGCCCGTGCCAGTGCCTCAGGTAGCAATGTATCATATGAATGAGGTATGAATGCATGAAAACAGAATACATGTAAATGAAGAAACTGTTTTCATAAATTAGTGAGATTTCCTTTGTATTTTTAAAATGAGGTATCATAAATGAAATCAGTATCAACAGTGTCTAGCATCGACACAAAACATAAATCTCAATGTCTCAAAGCCTCAGGCTCCGGCTATCCGGACCGGCCTGTATCATCAAATCTCAGTACCTCAATATCTCGAAATCTCAATGTCTCAATCTCAATATCTAGGGCGCCGTCAGTCCAGACCGGCCCCTACTACCCATCTCAAGACCACGACGGTATCCTCCGGATATCCTACGCGTCGGGTAAAATCACCGGTCGGTAGTGCTCCCCTGCCGGGCTCAACGTCAACACCACATTCCTCTTGCCCCGGGGTACCGTACCGGGCCCACCATGTACCCGAAACGGTTCCTCCACTCCTCGAATCGGGTCTCGAAATCCATCAGCAAACTCATGGTGGACGACTCATACATCATGGGAAAACCGCACTTTTTATTTTAAAAGGGAGAAAAGGTTTATTTATGTTTTTGCGGTTTTCCTCCAAATCCAAGAAATCTTATGAAATCCGAATCCAAGTCATCAATAGCATGTAAACAGTGAATATAGGCATGAGAATCCATGAATGCGACACAACAGTGAATAATAACATGCATGAAGTAGTAGGCAATAACTACAATGTCTAACTAGCATATAAGGCAAATACACTAATATCATGTCTAAACTATTAGCTAACCACCTATTTCAAATGAAATAGTATTTTCTAAAGTGTTCATGACATGTCAATTACGGATGAAGATGTGTGTGAGCCGGCAAGTAAGTGTACGTGGTACATACGCGTCATCGGTAATGGTGCTGGTGTCCTAACTGTTAGTTGTATGTATCTCCTAGAGGCCAGTATTGTACAGATGATGTATATTATATTGGATGCTTGGACATATATAGAGATGACTTTCTTGCTCGATATGATAGTATGCTATCTGGTTACTCTTTATCTTAACATGTATGCTAGTCTCTTTAAACTGTCTTATAGTTACATGTTGGTAAAGCCCTTAGGATGTGTACTTGACTACCTGGACTATGATGCAGATCATACTAGTGGGGACATGGTAGTCCATAAGTACATCCTTCAAGGTCCCTAGTCGTGGGTGTATCGAGACGGGGGCATCGATATACCAGAGTAGACTAGCGTATACGCTTCTCGACCCATGAGATGGGCGATGGATGATCCCATATCCATTGGTGTTTGACATCAGAGATGGTATACTGGTGCTCAGTGGAGACTGGATACACTGGACGGACTCGCCGAGAACTCCCAGATGGTATTATACCTCACGTCAGATGGCAGTTCTCAGGTGACACTTGTGCAGGTTAGTCTGTAGACCCGAGATCGTCATAGAGTCTTGTGTGATTCCCACTGTGCTTTGATCTCCACCTTACCATGTCCATGAAGGCGTGCAAGACGGTGGTCTTTGGGTACAGTCCCGAGTCACATGGAGGCAATGAGCGATAGGAGGGGTTTCGTCTCTCCCGGTATTGGGGGTTGATGTTGCGCTGTGCTCGATTGGCCGTAACAGGGAAGTCCCTGGCCAGGGCAGATCAGAGATTTGCTGGTAAGTGTTACCAGTAGTTTCTCGACCCGTTATGAGCCTCACATCGGCACGACTTATCGGTTATTGGGGTCTGACGTTTACCACCCCTAGACTTGATATGCGACATATCAGACGAACAGACCGGACTGTACGGTAAGTGTTACTGATTGGATTCACAGGAGTGTGAGCGGGCTTTCTCGTCGATCTTCTGATCGCTCAATACCCGGGTGGCCGTTACGTTTAGCAGACCGCTTTCGGTTTGTGGGTGCTTAATATGATCATCATCTGCTACCGGCGTATTGACGAGTCTTTAGAGTCCTACACAGAGGTTTCCTGGCTCAAGCGAAACGAAATAGGAGCGCATATGAGATATGTGCGGGAGCGAGAATAATGCGTGTATGTGATACCGTATTTCATTCTCGCGATGAATGTATCGATTGGTTATATGCGATATAACCTAGATATCGAATCAAGGATTGATTCGATAAGCCGATACATAGGATACTAGTCGGTTATATGCGATATGACCGGATCGTTAAATCAAGTGTTGATTTAATGATTTAATGTATAATTATATATTTGATATATTGCTTTGCATTAACTAGTATTGATTCATTTTAAAAGGATTTTCTCACTTGATGCACATTGTATATGTGATATATTTTTTTGTGCACTTGTTTGTATCATGTTTGATGATACTTGCTCACTTGGGTTTGTGTAAAGATTAAACCATGGTTATATGAATGGTTAGGGTTTTGATTATTTACTTATTTATTTATTTATTTATTCCTTTTGGATATTATTAAGAATGGTGGCTTATTTTGTTTCTATGTTGAAGCTTCTTGAAGCTTTGACAAAGTCCACCATTCTTATCTCATCCTTAACCCTAACCATTCCAACTAAACTTAGTTTAATCTCTACACTTGACCATGGTTAGTATATGATAAGTATTCATATTAGTTTCATTTTTAAAATAAGAAACTTATCATATTCTTTCTTCTTCTTCATCTTCTTCTTCAAGAAAGCTTGATGCCATCAATGGCAACTTGAGTTCTAAAGTGAGAAATCCAATTCTAAAGTGAACCCACCTCCTATTTCTTCACCCTCTACCTCTTGCCAAGTTGTTTTGGGTGTTTTCTTCACAAGTTTCACAAATTTGTGAAGTCGGAGCTTGAACTTGTGAAACCTCGACGTAGATCATCTTCGGCACGAAGCCGACGACCTTGCCCGCTCGTCTTTCCGATGAAGCCGACGATTGAGTCTAGGATTCGAGATGGACAACTAGAGGACGCCTACGTGGAGCTAAGGAAGTGGAGAACCGGATCTACAAAGGTTGTAGCCTCTCTCCTTTAGTTAAGTTGTTAACTAGTTTAGTTTTTCGCCTAAATTTCTAGTTAACGATCCGTATTAGGGTTTCTCGGCACCCGTAAAATTTGAAATTGGCATGGTTGATTCCTTGTGAGACCTCTTGAGAGTGCCTTGGAACCCTACAGTTGTATCAGAGCCTAGCTAGAGCCTTAGGCGAAGTCTAGACGATGTTTAAAACCCGAACGAACCCGAAACCCTAAAACCCAAGTGCTCTCTGGACTTTTTCTAAAATCTGGGATTTTTCCAAATTAAAAATATGCAGAAAATTCAGCAGGCCTTTCTAAGAATTACTGTGAAACACGATCACCCAATTCCTCCAAAGTGCGGCGGAACCGCGGCAGAAGCCTGGCTTCTGCGGCGGTTCCGCGGCCGTATGATGACGTCACCCACCCAATTTTTCACAGTAACTTATTTTATTCCGTGCTGAGTTCTCTGGGAATTTTTAATATTTATTCAAGAGTTGAGTATTCTGGGTTGTATTGGGGACTCGGTATTTCGATCGGATTATCGAACTTTGTCTTAGTGCTTTCCGGATAATTTTTTGAATATGTTAAAAAGTCCGACCGGATATAAATACCCAACTTTTCCCTGCCGGAAAATATCCAAGTGTTGGATTTTTGTGTGGTTTAAGGACGTTCTGAGTAGTGCAAGTAACGCGATGGACCCTCTAGAAGACAACAAACCTTAACTCGATTATGTGACCGTCTTGAACTGCCCTTTGAACCTTCGGGTTTGGGGCAGTACGGCGTGCCACATGTGAGGCGTTGGCTTGACCCTTCTACGGCTGGACCGTTAGTACTGAGGCACGAACTGAATGTTGTTAGACTTATTTCATGTGTTGAGCTGTATCGGGAAAACTTGGGTATTCGACTGTTCGATCGGAAAGTTTAACATTTTCTGTTTATCTGGAATGTGATACAATAATTGGAATTCACAAACAGTTATGAGATAACTGAATGAATGTTATAAATCTAGCGGTTTAGTTTCACTTGATATTGAAAAGAGTTTTCGATAATGAGACTAAAATGCGGGGTTTATAATTGTTAGGCATGTGATGTCTAAGTGCTTCATTTGATTAGGCATGTGATGTCTAAAGTGGTTGCGGATTCCAACTGTTGTAGTTTTACACTTTCTTTTCTGTGACCGTAAGTGTAATATGTGATATCGCCGGTTTCGTTGCTATATGTCAACGACAATTGGGATACGCATAATTACTTACGTTGATGACATGTGATGTTATGTGTTGCTGGATATGCTATATTGGATCGTCGTGTTTGAATAGCCGGGGTTTTTTATGTGAGATGAGTGTTTATCATTTTCATTCATGTAAAAACTTGTATGTAATATTCTTTTATTTGGGGCACTTCCAGGTAGCGGAAGTTGTCACCTTTTGTATATTATTTACTTTTCCACATTAGGATGGACCCAAGGAGGGGAGCACAAGTAACCGGGTTCTGGGGTCCGGTGGGAGACCAACTCGAGGAGTCGAGTCCGGGTCTCCTAACCCTAGAATTGGCAGGGTTGCTTGCCGCTCTCGTAGGGGTCTAGGGGTGTGGGATTGGCTATTCATCGCGACCGTGGAATCCGTGTTTTATACTGGCTCGTATGGAAAACACGGACGTCCTAGTATATCCAATATTTCATATGTTTCTTCTGCTGCCATATCTGTGATGTGATCATGTGATATTCTGTGATAGATACAGTATATAGTATATATGATATATTATATAGACGTTACTTATGTTTTGCATCCGCACTAGCCCTGCCCTGCTCTGTCGTTAGTTACCTAACCTAACGGTGCATGAGGGGACATCGAGGTGAATGCGGATGGCATAAGTGTACGTCATATCTATCTGTGATGTTTAGGTACTTAAATGATGGGACTTCATTAATGTGATTAATGAAAGAAAAGAAACCTAAGATGTTGTAGAATCGAATTTTAAACAAAACAGGTAGCTGCAGTTCTTGCTTTGCATAGCGGTATATGTGATATATCCTGCACCTTATTCGATGACGAAAGGACCGAGATCCCTTCACCGGGAGTGACTCCTTTAGCAATAACTGGCAGATGCTACACACTCGGTTTGTTTTTTGATTGCTTTTAAGAGTTTTTGCTTTGCACAGTGATATATATGATATATCCCGCACCTCATTCGACGAGGAAAGGGCCGACGATCCCTTCACCGGGAGTGACCTCTTAAGCAAAACTAGAAAAGCCTCAAAACCACTCCATTTCAAAACTTCATTTGATTCTACAACGATATCAAGTTCATTACGCCATAGGTTTTCAGAAAAACCTGACGTAGCCCTCCGTCATTTCAGATAAAGACTATTTAGTATTCGTGCTGCGTTTGTTGACCTCTGTCAAGGCGTAGTGTGCGGTAGCTAACTAGTAATTATCTGTAAAGCATATGATGTGATTGGATTAGGGTAGTCGTATGACCTTGTTGACCTCTGTCAAGGGTCGTGCGGGTGGGTTTTATTCAATCAAGAAATGACGGGTTGAACTTGACTAGTGCACTATGGTTTGTTGACCTCTGTCAAGGTCATGGCACACTAGGGGCAAAATATTATCGGGAATTTCAAGTGTTGAAATTTGCAATGAGATTGCATACCTTCTATGAGATAGTTGGATCCCGATACCCACTGCGAGTAAGAGTTACTCCTGGGAGAGTTTTACACATTGCAATTAGCTGATCAAGTAGGTGTCTAGAAAGGTGTCAACGAGGTTACGCCTCTGGGAAAACGAGGTTTACATTAATTAGGTTCGTGCGAAAGCACGGGGGACCTCCCTCAAAGTACCGACACTGGCCTGGCTGAAAGATTGGCGAACTTGTAGTGTGTAATTAATCCCGGCTAGTCTTTCCTTTTAGGGTTTGAAGGAAGATTTGATAAAAACCAGTGGGAGCCATCCTGATTAGATAAGATAATAACCAATCTGATCTTACACAAGCATACGCTAAAGTGTTTTCTTCTCTCTCTCTCCAGGTAGCGACCATTTCATGCCCTAATGAAGATAATAATATGGATGTATTGATCGAACCCGCATGTTATACTGTGCTAGGGAATGTTGGTTCCGTTCTTTCTTATAAGAGTTATAGGAATGAACAGGATATAGGGGAATACCAGGATTCCCATGCCACCCGAATGAAGAAAGTACATGTTGATGCATTTTCTTCGGGTGTGTTCGTTACAGAGAACTGTTTCTCCATTTGCTCTACGTCCTGGGTATTAGATACCGGGTCAGGATCCCATATATGTAATCAGTTACATGGGCTAAGGAAAGGTAAAGAAATTGGAGAAGGTGATAAAGACATTAGAGTTGGAAATGGTGCAATTGTTGCAGCTAAGACTGTCGGGGAATATCACCTTGTATTACCGACTGGCAATACATTGGTTCTGAACGAATGCTATTACATGCCGAACCTGATATGCAACATTATATCGGTTTCTTTATTGAGTAAAGAGGGATATAATTTTGTATTACAGGATAATGTTATGAACATTTTCCGTAACCAAAAGTTGGTTGGATCAGGCACGTTGTGCAATGGCATTTATATTCTAAATCAATCAACAGTTCTGAGCATAACAAACACACACAAGAGGAAGAGTTCAGAACTGAACGAATCCTACTTATGGCATTGTAGACTGGGTCACATCAATGTGATACGACTGGCTAAGTTGCATAAGGATGGATATTTGAAACCATTCGAATTTTCATCGTATGACACTTACCAGTCATGTCTCAAAGGGAAGATGACCAAAACTCTGTTTACGAGACACGGAGAAAGAGTTACCGAACTCTTGGGACTGATACATAGTGATGTATGCGGTCCCATGTCTACACATGCCAGGGATGGTTCTTCATACTTCATTACATTCACTGACGATCTCTCAAGATACGGACATGTGTACTTAATAAGACACAAGTCTGAAGCTTTTGAGAAATTTAGAGAATATAAACAAGAAGTCGAAAACCAAACCGGAAAAAGTATTAAAATCCTTCGATCTGATCGAGGAGGTGAATACTTGAGCAATGAATTCCTGGACTTCCTAAAAGAGAATGGGATTCTCTCTCAGCTTACTCCTCCTTATACACCACAGCACAATGGTGTATCGGAGTGGAGGAATCGCACCCTATTAGATATGGTGCGCTCTATGATGAGTACAGCTGAGTTACCTATTTCCTTCTGGGGGTATGCGCTTGAGACAGCAGCATACCTATTGAATCAAGTTCCAACTAAATCTGTACCTACCACACCATATGAGATATGGAGTGGGAAGAGACCATGTCTTAAACGAGTTAAGATATGGGGTTGTCTGGCCAATGTCAAAATGCAAAATCCAGAAAAACTCGAGGCACGGTCAGTTCTATGTCAGTTTGTGGGATATCCTAAACATTCAAATGGATATTTTTTCTACCACAGTGAACAACAAAAAGTGTTTATTGCTCAACATGCCACCTTTTTAGAAAAGGAATTTCTTGCAAAAGAGATTAGTGGCTCTGAGGTAGAACTGGAAGAAGTTCCAGAAACACAAACTATAACTGAAGATTTAGTGGAACCAGAAGATTCGGTAGTACCCGACGAACCCCAGCCTCTCCGCCGATCTAGTAGGGTTTCTCGTCCACCTGAGAGATACTACGGTTTTCTCATTGATGGTGGAAGTGAGGATTGCATCATGGAAGATGATGACCCGACTAGTTTCGAGCAGGCCATCACGAGTGGTGACTCAGTGAAATGGCTGGATGCTATGCGGTCCGAGATGGAATCCATGTACACCAACAAAGTATGGACTTTGGAAGTTGCTCCTGAAGGGGTAAAACCCATTGGGAGCAAGTGGATCTTCAAGAAGAAACTTGGTGTAGATGGGAAAGTGGAGACTTTCAAAGCTAGACTTGTTGCAAAAGGTTTTCGCCAAAGACCAGGTGTGGACTATGACGAAACCTTTTCTCCAGTGGCTATGCTTAAATCCATCCGGATCATGCTTGCTATCGCTGCATATCATGATTACGAAATCTGGCAAATGGATGTTAAGACCGCCTTTCTAAATGGTGATTTAGAAGAGTGCGTGTACATGACTCAGCCAGAGGGCTTCGTAGACAGTGGGAGCAGCGGGAAGGTGTGCAAGCTGCTTAAATCCATTTATGGATTAAAGCAAGCATCGCGGAGTTGGAACATCTGCTTTGACATCGTTATCAAAGAGTTTGATTTCGTCAAAAATCCAGATGAACCTTGTATCTACAAGAAGGTGGCAGAGAGTAAGGTCGTCTTCCTCGTATTGTACGTGGACGACATACTCTTGATAGGAAATGATATTCCTATGCTGCAATCGGTCAAGCTCTTCTTATCATAAAGATTCTCAATGAAAGATCTTGGTGATGCCTCCTGCATATTGGGAATCAGGATCTATAGAGATAGATCCAAACGGATTTTGGGATTGTCCCAATCTAGGTACATTGACACCATACTAAAGAGGTTTAGTATGGAAGAATCCAAGCGTGGGAACTTGCCCACGATCTCTGGAGTCACTCTCTCCAAAGAGATGTCTCCCAAGACAGATTTGGAGAGAGCTCGCATGTAAGGGATACCCTATGCTTCGGCTGTAGGCTCTATCATGTATGCGATGCTATGTACCAGACCCGATATAGCATACTCACTAAGTGTAGTGAGCAGGTATCAAGCTGATCCTGGAGAGAGTCACTGGACAGCTGTGAAGAGCATTCTCAAGTACTTACGAAGGACTAAAGAGATGCTCTTGGTGTATGGTAACGGAGAACTCCAAGTGGAGTCCTTTACCGATTCGAGCTTCCAGAGTGATAAGGACGACTCTAAGTCGCAGTCGGGATTTGTCTTTACCCTTTACGGAGGGGCGGTTAGCTGGAAGAGTTCCAAGCAGGAAACCGTGGCAGACATGACGATGGAGGCTGAATACATCGCTGCCAACGATGCTGCCAAAGAGGCTGTCTGGATCAAGAAGTTCATTACTGAACTTGGAGTGGTTCCATCCATTGAGCATCCAATACCTTTGTATTGCGATAACAATGGAGCGGTGGCTTTGGCCAAGGAACCCAGGTCCCATCAGCGATCCAGGCATATTCTGAGGCGGTATCACCTGATCCGGGAGATAGTTGATCACCGGGAGATCGAGGTCAGGAGGGTTGACACGAAGAACAACACGGCGGATCCACTCACGAAGGCCATACCCCAGATACAGTTTGAGAAAATCTTCGGGATGCTCGGTATGCGATACTACAGCAGCTGGCCCTAGTGCAAGTGGGAGATTGTTAGTTGTATGTATGCCCTAGAGGCCAGTATTGTACAGATGATGTATATTATATTGGATGCTTGGACATATATAGAGATGACTTTCTTGCTCGATATGATAGTATGCTATCCGGTTACTCTTTATCTTAACATGTATGCTAGTCTCTTTAAACTGTCTTATAGTTACATATTGGTAAAGCCCTTAGGATGTGTACTTGACTACCTGGACTATAATGCAGATCATACTAGTGGGGACATGGTAGTCCATAAGTACATCCTTCAAGGTCCCTAGTCGTGGGTGTATCGAGACGGGGGCATCGATATACCAGAGTAGACTAGCGTATACGCTTCTCGACCCATGAGATGGGCGATGGATGATCCCATATCCATTGGTGTTTAACATCAGAGATGGTATACGGGTGCTCAGTGGAGACTGGGTACACTGGACGGACTCGTCGAGAACTCCTAGATGGTATTATACCTCACGTCAGATGGCAGTTCTCAGGTGACACTTGTGCAGGTTAGTCTGTAGACCCGAGATCGTCATAGAGTCTTGTGTGATTCCCACTGTGCTTTGATCTCCACCTTACCACGTCCATGAGGGCGTGCAAAACGGTGGTCTTTGGGTACAGTCCCGAGTCACATGGAGGCAATGAGCGATAGGAGGGGTTTCGTCTCTCCCGGTATTGGGGGTTGATGTTGCGCTGTGCTCGATTGGCCGTAACAGGGAAGTCCCTGGCCAGGGCTGATCAGAGATTTGCTGGTAAGTGTTACCAGTAGTTTCTCGACCCGTTATGAGCCTCACATCGGTACGACTTATCGGTTATTGGGGTCTGACGTTTACCACCCCTAGACTTGATATACGACATATCAGACGAACAGACCGGACTGTACGGTAAGTGTTACTGGTTGGATTCACAGGAGTGTGAGCGGGCTTGCTCGTCGATCTTCTGATCGCTCAATACCCGGGTGGCCGTTACGTTTAGCAGACCGCTTGCGGCTTGTGGGTGCTTGATATGATCATCATCTGCTACCGGCGTATTGACGAGTCTTTAGAGTCCTACACAGAGGTTTCCTGGCTCAAGCGAAACGAAATAGGAGCGCATATGAGATATGTGCGGGAGCGAGAATAATGCGTGTATGTGATACCGTATTTCATTCTCGCGATGAATGTATCGATTGGTTATATGCGATATAACCTAGATATCGAATCAAGGATTGATTCGATAAGCCGATACATAGGATACTAGTCGGTTATATGCGATATGACCGGATCGTTAAATCAAGTGTTGATTTAATGATTTAATGTATAATTATATATTTGATATATTGCTTTGCATTAACTAGTATTGATTCATTTTAAAAGGATTTTCTCACTTGATGCACATTGTATATGTGATATATTTTTTTGTGCACTTGTTTGTATCATGTTTGATGATACTTGCTCACTTGGGTTTGTGTAAAGATTAAACCATGGTTATATGAATGGTTAGGGTTTTGATTATTTACTTAGTTATTTATTTATTTATTCATTTTGGATATTATTAAGAATGGTGGCATATTTTGTTTCTATGTTGAAGCTTCTTGAAGCTTTGACAAAGTCCACCATTCTTATCTCATCCTTAACCCTAACCATTCCAACTAACCTTAGTTTAATCTCTACACTTGACCATGGTTAGTATATGATAAGTATTCATATTAGTTTCATTTTTAAAATAAGAAACTTATCATATTCTTTCTTCTTCTTCATCTTCTTCTTCAAGAAAGCTTGATGCCATCAATGGCAACTTGAGTTCTAAAGTGAGAAATCCAATTCTAAAGTGAACCCACCTCCTATTTCTTCACCCTCTACCTCTTGCCAAGTTGTTTTGGGTGTTTTCTTCACAAGTTTCACAAATTTGTGAAGTCGGAGCTTGAACTTGTGAAACCTCGACGTAGATCATCTTCGGCACGAAGCCGACGACCTTGCCCGCTCGTCTTTCCGATGAAGCCGACGATTGAGTCTAGGATTCGAGATGGAAAGCGAGAGGACGCCTACGTGGAGCTAAGGAAGTAGAGAACCGGATCTACAAAGGTTGTAGCCTCTCTCCTTTAGTTAAGTTGTTAACTAGTTTAGTTTTTCGCCTAAATTTCTAGTTAACGATCCGTATTAGGGTTTCTCGGCACCCGTAAAATTTGAAATTGGCATGGTTGATGCCTTGTGAGACCTCTTGAGAGTGCCTAGGAACCCTACACTAACAGCATGATATTAATAATGCAATAAGAAATTATAATATAAGTATGCGATGCGGAGCGAACAGTAAAAATGAGCGGGAGCTAAATACTAAACAATGGTGCCCTTTTAAATAACACAAATCGTGGGGTTTTGAAAATAGGGCTACGGTGTTTTTATAAAAAGATACGTCCTTTGAAATATCCGTAGGATCCCTTTGGCTGTCTTTTAAAACACCCACGATCCGCTAGTTATGAAATAGGTAAGAATCGAATCTAATCTAACAACTAAACTAAACTAAAGGGCTAAGCTGACCAGCTGGGCTACAGGTAAGGAAACCGTCTAACATCTGAGTCGATATATATACATACCTGTATATATATTAGTCGGTGATCCCGCCTCAATAATATCATATCCGATACCATATCTATAATCAGACATCCCAAGTCAAGAGTGCGGATCAATCATCAAAATATAGCTCGTACGTAAATCCGTCGTACGGCATCCCCAAATCTGGGTACGGGTTAATATCATATTCATCACACTATTCATCTAGTATCCTCTTTATCCAAGATCATAGTCCAGGGTACTGACCTATGTCTAGTACAATAGTAATATCATCAATATAGTCATGATCTGACTACTGATCGACAGTCTCGTACAAACCGATATCACAACCACAAAACAAATCTCATCGACTCAGCTCAATCCCTAGTATCGTCCTCATATCCGTATGTGAACACATAGTCCCATACCCATGTGAACACATAACTATAAAGAATCCCATGAGCACATATAAATAGGAATGTATGCAAGTATGTATGTGTGTATGTATGTGTGTATGTGTAGTGCAACACTACCCTAGTGTTCGCAACACTAAAGTAATCCAACACACCAATATCCATCCTAACATCGCTATTAATCCCAAATAACATATAATAATTGTTGGTGTGTATACGCATCCGTATACACCACCACGGACTGCGGGGGTGCTATACGCCATCCACCCGACTTCTCCCCGTAGATATAAATCTACTCACCTCGACCATCGCTTGCCGATGCCGATGTCGACACGCGCTTTCTTGTCTCCTTGAAGTCTTCGTGAGGGTACCTACATATCATAACACACCGCATCGCATTAAAGTCCGACTCATGACCAAATCGACACACGAATCTCACATAGGTCAAAACCTATGGTTTGCTTTCACAAATCAACCCAAAACCCTCGACATCGGCGTACAAACGCCGATTGATCGAGAAAAACACCAAACGTACCAAATCATGGTTTTACAATTCACTAAAAATATATAAAATACGATGCAATTCATCAAAACCAATAAATTGATTAAATCGATTTATTACAAGAAACCTAGTAAGCATCAATTAGCCGTTTCACTTTAAAACTCGATGTTTAAACGAAACTAATGGCCACAATATCCACCAAATATCATAACCAAGTTATAGAAACCATATCAATAATTTATCTTCATCAACTTGCATAAATTCCAAAATTCTAGTTTTGCAAAAATATCCAATTTAACACTTTTTAACGCAAAATTTCACAATTTAACAATTTAGCTTGGCTTTGCATATTTTAAATGGTTAAACCACTCATGGAAACGTTAATGATGTGCTAAAAACCCCAACTAGATTTTAATCCCACATTTTAATAAAATTTCTAAAACCTAGTTAGCAATTTAGCATAATCATCACAATTTGGGCAAATTAAATATAACAATTTGCAAATTAGCTACAAGATTAGGTTTTGCATATCTTAAGATGCTAAAATACATCACACTACCATGAACAAATTATCACAACCATAACTTTAATTTAACCCTTCTCTTGAATTTAAACTTGCAATTTAAAACCTAAATTAAACACCTAATTAAGTTGATTTAAAGTATTTAACATCAAATTAAGAAAAAGGGTTAGAGTTATAACTTCACAAACCATGAGATCAAATATGGAACTTGACCTCCAAATTGAGATCTTTGCACCAAGATCCATGCTATATGGGCTAAGAAAAAATGGGTAGGGCTTTGATTTTGATTTTGTGGGATTTGTGAGGCAATTTGATGAGTTTTTTTGAAGAGAAATGTGATGAGAAAAGAGGAGGGGCTGTTGTGTGCAGGAATTGGGAGGGTCGGCCACTAGTGGGTGATTGGAGAGAGAGTGAGGTGAGGAAAGTCTTGCCAAGTCAAAAAGGTCCAAAGTCAACACAACCCATACCTCTTTTCTTATACTTTTCTTTATGTTTTCTTTTCTTTTATCAAAAGAAATGGGGGAAAACTTTGGAGAGGGGCTGCTGAAAATGGGGAGGAAAATGGGTGTGTGTGAGTGTGGGTGTGTGTGTGGGGTGAGGGAAAATGATAAATGTTATACCCCAATATCTAATTACACTAATTTCACCGAAAAAAGCATTTTTCTTCGATATTTTCTAAACCGTTTTAGAAAACGATTTCATTCCAAAAACCACATGATAAAATTTTGTTTAATGTTTTATGATGCACAAAATTTGTTTCAACTCATTCCAATTTATAATTTTCCCTAATTAAATGTATTAGTGACGGCTTAAAATAATAATAAAATAATTTTTTTTTGAAAATTTGAAATTTCACCAGCGGCTCAATAAATACCAAATAATAGCAATTACATAGCTAGAATATGTATATTTAATTTTTATAATAAGATATTTGTATTTTGAATTTTTACAGAAAACCCCCTTATTTTACCATTTTTTTCGAAATTTCACCGAAACGATTTTCAAAACGTTACACAGCGTGACCCTCGAGGCACTGAACCACTCCCCGGTACCCATCCTTAGCCAGGGATTGGTCATACACGAAGACGTCGTCGAAGGTGATGATCTCTTCGATCGAATACATGCTCCCAGTCATCTCAAAAAGCGATACCGAAGAAGTTGTCGTCTCCTTCTCTATTTATAACCTCAAACGGAATCCTTAAGGATCCAGATTCGCACGCGCGTGGGCGTGAATCCTAAGATCCACCAAGATTAATCCCATACCGTGCCACCACGTGGCAGAACTGGCGTGGCTCCTCGAAACGTTACGCCTCCCCCAAGCATTCCTGACTCGTGTTGCCTGCGATGGTCTCTCCTCCCAATGTTCACAAACCAATAGAGGTTATATTGAACCTCGCAAAACCGAGCAGCTACCCTGCCCGGTCCATCCTTGGCTGGTAGTTCTTACCCCATGACGCCAAGGATCAAAAGCCCTCGTCCACCGGGCAGCAACCCTGCTCGGTCCATCCTTGGCTGGTAATTGCTTACCCCACGACACCGAGGATCAAAAGCCCTCATCAGGAGGCCACCGAGCAGCTACCCTGCTCGGTCTATCCTTAGCAGATCTCCCAATGCCCTCCCGTGCTAAGGATCAAAGCCCTCACCAAGAGGCCACCAGGAAGCAACCCTGCTCGGTCCATCCATGGCTGGTAGTTCACAACCCACCGACGCCAAAGATCAAAGCCCTCACCAAGAGGCCACCGGGAAGCAACCCTGCTCGGTCCATCCATGGATGGTAGTTCACTACCCATCGACGCCAAGGATCAAAGCCCTCATCAAGAGGCCACCGAGCAGCTACCCTTCTCGGTCCATCCTTGGCTGTTAATTTCTTACCCCACGACGCTAAGGATCAAAGCCCTCACCAAGAGGTCACCGAGTAGCAACCCTGCTCGGTCCATCCCGGGCTGGTAGTTCCCTACCCACCGACACCAAGGATCAAAGCCCTCACCAAGAGGCCACCGAGCAGCAACCTTTCTCGGCCCATCCATGGATAGTAGTTCACTACCGACCGACGCCAAGGATCAAAGCCCTCATCAAGAGGCTACCGAGCAGCTACCCTGCTCGGTCCATCCTTGGCTGGTAATTTCTTACCCCACGATGCCAAGGATCAAAAGCCCTCATTAAGAGGCAACCGAGAAGCTACCTTGCTTGGTCCATCCTTAGCAGGCAACTCCTTTCCCAACGACGCCAAGGATCAAAGCCCTCATCAAGAGGCCACTGAGCAGCTACCCTGCTCGGTCCATCGTTAGCTGGTAATTTCTTACCCCACGATGCCAAGGATCAAAAGCCCTCATCAAGAGACCACCGAGCAGCTACCCTTCTCGGTCCATCCTTAGCAGGAAACTTCTTGCCCAACGACGCCAAGGATCAAAGCCCTCATCAAGAGGCCACCGAGCAGCTTCACTGCTCAACTTCCTCCACGTCTTTACTAAGCGATCTCCACCTCAACTTCGGACCCATGGAGATACAGACCTTTCATCGGTCTTTGCACACTTGGTAAATGGTCGAATTCAACTCGACGTGTGATCGCTAGACGAAAAACCGACCTAACATGAAAGCAGTAACGCGTAAATAAAAATGTTTACCACAAATAAAGAGAAAATACGCACACAAAGAACACTGCAAAAAGATTATTATTCATAAAGTCGGAAGTCTTTAAAGAGGTATTAGGGGCTCCCCAGCCTGACAAAAACGCCTGGAGGCTTACAAAATTTTAGTGCAAAGAAAATGAGGAAGTGAGGAAGTTCAAGCCTCGGGGCCGGGGAGAACCTCGATGAGCTGCGCCTCCACCGCGACAACCGGGGTAGCATCTTGAAGGCCAGCGCCAACTGCAGGAGCCTCGATGCCAGTGGCCAGGGCGACTAACTTATCCCCAACACTCCCACCAGGGGCCTCTTCTTTTGCAGCACTTTCGGGGGCATCCCCCGGCGCCTCATCCCCGAGGGGGTACTCGCCCCGAAGCTTGCCATCAGGGAACTCTGGAATCAGGGCCTTGACGGCGTCGAGGGCGTCGTTCCAAACGACGACAGCGGCTCCAGCGAGGTCGGTGTAGTACTGGTCCGACTTCTTGTAGCACTCCACCGCCTTCGAAGCTCGGAGCTCGGCACGCCTCGTTCCCTCCTTCGCCGCCTCGTTCTCCCTCTGGAAGCTGTTCGCCGTCTTCTTCACGGTGGCGACAAGCACCCTGGAGTCTTCTAACTTGGCCTCGATGGCTCGGGCGGCCTCTCGGTATTTGGCGATCTCTCGATCCCCGGCCGTCACCCGGTCTTCGAGAGCAGTGACCCTCTCCATCACCGCCTCCAGCTCCAGCCTTGATCTCTCCTACCGTGAGGAGAAATCGCCCGTGGCCCGCATCGCCGGGGCAATTTTCTCGTCCTCCATGTTGACGACGAGGGCGACGTGCTGGAGGACCTGAAGAAAACAAAGGAGGGTTAAAAAAGAAAGGGGGGGCACCCAATCTCGCGAACAAAGCCCTGATGCAAAATAAAGAACCGAGTGGGGTGCTAACACTAACCTGCATGGCCTCTTGAGCTATGGCCGCCATTTCGGCCCGGAGGGTCTCCAGAGGGATTCTGCCCTCGGCCGACCTTTCCATCTCCGAGAGCAGGCCGTCGGCGACGGAAAGCCCCGATGGCACCTCGAAGCGAAGCTCCCCATCGTCCATGATGATCGGGAAAGCCGAGGAGAGGGGCGCCGTCCTATGAAACCTCTTGATTAGCGACGCGGAGGAACCAATCTTAGACCCCCACCTCCGGAGCCCGGGGCTCTTGCTCCCGAGCGCGTTTTCGGCTCAGCGCTTGGCTGGACTTCAGGGTCCGGGGCGCACTTGAGCGCCTGGATGGAGCGGTTGCCAGTGGAGCCGGAACCGACGATGGGAGAGAAGGGCCGGCGCCTCCGGCCTTCTTCCTCTTCTTCTGTTCGACAAGGGCTGCCCGAAACTTGCCTAGGTCCATGGGTTCTACATAAGACAAAAGTACAAAGGGGTCAGCAATACCAGAAAAAGTGAAAGAATACACAAGTCTAAACAGGTCACCTGGAAACTCCTAACTTACCCGCGAACTAGGCGGGGCTGAGCCCAGCCCAACTGAGGGCCCGCTCAGACAGCAACACATCAGCCCGAGGGAGGGGCTCCTACTCTGACACTACCACCGCATCGGGATCATTCAACCACCCTACCCGCGGGCAGTTGGCCTTGTGCCACTGAATGGGCACAGGCCAATCCTCATCCTCGGGCGACCCAACATACAAAAACTTCTTCTTCCATTCGTGAATAGAAGAAGGTACTACGACGACCCCCGACCCGGCAGCATCTCCCCGGTGTTTTCTAAAAGAGATGTATACCCAACTCGGCTCGCCCCTGCGAGTTCCGGGGTGGTTTTTGTAGCAAAGAGAAGAAACAAGAAAACTCCGGCTGAATGGGATCAGACGCAATTTCAACCGGACCAGGAACCCAAGGATAATCGTCTAAGAGTTTGGCACTAACTGGCCCGGGGCTAACCCAAAACAATTCAACGCCGCACTCACCTCGGGGGAGAAAGGCAAGCGCATCCCGGCCCGAAAGGCTTCCAGGTACAAGGCAATCTCCTTGCCCTGTACCTGGTCTGCCCTCTCCCCTTCCTCAGCCAGAAGAAGCGAGTAGCCGGCAGGAACGTGGAAACGAGTCCGGATGGTGGCGAGCTGATCCGCATGCCTCAGCACGGATGACGCGCCAAGAGCATCCATAACCTGCGCTCGGGGGACCGCCCCCGTCGCACGACCCCGGAGAGCATGACTAACCCTAACTTCCCGGGGGGGCTCCGACTCAGAAGAGGAAGAGGAAGAAGCAGAAGAGGAACCCGCAGAAGACATATAACCTGATCAAAGAGACGAGTCCTTGGAAGAGAAAACACACGGGATCCGACCTGAGGAGAAGAGCGCCGAGCTAACATGAATAGCTACGAGGAAATTATGGTGAGGTATGCGCCCTGAGGGGGATCCCACCCCTACTTATAGCTACCGGCATACACATCCTACGGCTCCGATTGCCTCCCGCCAAAACAACGCTTCGCAACCAATGGCCGACAACATTCTACCTGTCGCACTCACATTGGGCGCGTCCCATCGGGCGCGGGAACACCTGCGGCCCATCTTATCAGCCAACCAGCGCCAGACACGAGGGCCGGCGCTTCTACGAACGTACGTATAAACCGGCGCTTCCTCTTTAATGCGAGATCTATCCCCTGATCCACTGACGTCATCAATAAAATACAACTAATTTCCCGGGAATACGCACCGACGATATCTTCAAGTAAGAGCTCACCCCGAGTGACCGGTCAAACCACTTTCGGCCCGACCCAGGAACGGGTCGAGACGAGAGTGGGGGGCTAATGATGATGCTCGATATCGGTGACTCCCTAGATCATGACACGTGGCAGATGACGTGTCCTAGAGCTTACAAGAAAGGATCAAGAACGTTACGTTGGAAGCACACCCCGGGCCTCTGACTCGAGGATGTTCCCGACCTTCGGTGGCCTTCCGGACCACCCCCAGCTCGCCTTCGAGCTATCACAGAACCAAGATGCCTCGGCCTCCCGCTCGTTCCCGAGTCTCCCACTGAGCTTATCTTCCTCGGTCTCACCGACCAACCCACGGCACCGATCACAGGCGCCTTCGCCACGGCTCCACAAATCTCGCCAGGCGTGAGATATCCGCTGCCCGTGATCCCGCGCTCCACGCCATCACGATCCCCATTAACGAGCATATCTCGTCATTAATAGGGAATCCCACCTATCACGCGGGCGTGACGCTAGAGGCGTAACGGACGGCGTGTATCTCGCGCCCGCCTGGCCATTGTTGTCGCAATATAAACCCCTCTCTCAAACAACTCAAGTAGGCCAATTTTACCCGAATAGGCCATTACTCTGCCAAAATACCCCATCTAACATGATTGTCGGAGGGTTCTCGGTGGCACAACCACCCCAAGACTTCTTTGCTGGTAGCTCGGCCTCAACCACATATAACCCATTGAGATCCACACGCTCCAGGAGGCAACCCTCCAACTCAATCTCAGCCATCCATCAGCGCTCGTTGCAGATCAATGGAAGATAACATCTGAAGGAGATCCATAGATTCATCAGGAGGTGTGTAAAATATAATATAACTGAATATCTGTGCGTGCCAAAGAACAAGTTTGGGGGTGGTTTTTCGTTTAACTATCTTTTGCCCCTATTATTCTCCACCTAAGTCTACAGGTTTATGCGCTCGAAGAATAACATAAGTGAGTACACTGCTGCAAACAGGTTTGGGGGGAGGTTTGTATTTACTGAAATATCATTTAGCACTAGGCACTATATATGAAAAAAATTAATGAATTTTTTTAAAATAAAAGTTAGAAAGTGAAAAATACAGGTAGGTGATTATGATGATTGAGGGAGGACCTATATGGATAGAACAGTCTTACTCAAAATGATAGTATGCTATATGGTTTGTCTTTATCATCATGTACATACATTATGTAGTATTACAGATCATTATTACATGTTGATAAAGCCCATAAGATTCTTGCTTGACTACCGGCATTATGATAGCGATCATATACGTGGGAGCTGGGTGGTCTATAAACACATCCTTAAATGTCCCTAGTCGAGGGAGTATCGAGACTGGGCATTGATACTCCGGAGAAGACTAGTGTATACTTATTAAGACCACGACGAGGCGCGGTGGACGGTCTCATAAGCCATTGGTGTCAGTTAGTCACCTAAGGTAGTATACAGGTGCTCATTGGATTATGAGTACATTGGACGGACTCGCCGGGAACATGCTAGTTGGTATTATAGCTATTGTCAGATAGCAGTTCCCAGGTGACATGTGTACAGGTTAGTCTCTCGACCTAAGATAGTCATTTGTCTCGTGTGAGTTCCCACTGTGTTTTGATTACTACCCTACCACGACTCAAAGGAGCCATGTAAACAGGTTTTAGTTGGGTACAGTCCCGAGCCACATGGAGGCAGTGAGCGCATGTCGGGGATTTGTCTCTCCCAATATTGGGGGTTGATGTCGCGTAGTGCACGGGTGGCCATCACTAGAAATCCTTGGCCAAAGTAGATGAGAATTACTGATTTGGATCAGTAGTTTCTCAGTTGGTGATAGGCTTCATACCGACACGAAATATCGCGTTATTAGGGGCCTGACTTTATCCACCCCCTAGACCCGATATGCGATACTCTTAGACGAACAGACCGGACTGTACGGAGATTGCCACAGACAGGCTCAGTAGGGGTTCAGATGAGTTTGCTCGTCGGCCTTCCTTTCGCTCTATACCGGGTAGCCGTTACGTACATCTAGTGCCGCTGACGTGCTTGTGGTTAAACCCACTGCCATCGTATTGACGAGTCTTTAGAGTCCCACACAGAGGGATTTCCTGCTCCGGGAGAAATGATGTAGAGGTTGTATGGTATTACGGCAGGGTTCGATCATATACGTGCACTTGTGCACGTATCATGATTCAGACAGAAAATACTAATGGGCTTTGGTTTAAGCCGGATCCTAGTATTATATTATTGGATTATTTTCGTCTCTTTGTATTCATATACGGATACGGGTATGTATATACGGTGAGGGGTATTCTTGTAATTTATTACAATGGTACTTCTAGAAGAAGACACATCATTTTGTTTATAACCATTTAGGATTAAATGGTTAATGAGGTGGGGGATGAGGTATTATTTGCATTTATTGAGGCATGGCTCACTTGGTGACTCATGGGGTGACACATGCCTTGGGTGAATTATTGAAGCATGCTTGATTCTTTTGTATGCTTAATAATTCACAAGACTTAGCTAATTTCTCATGGTTGCTATGCTATAAACGCTCATATCCTCTCTAGCTTCCTTCTTCTACCTCCACCCTAAAAGTCTCATGTATTGAGAAACCTAGGGTGTTATGAAACAAATTAATCCATCATTATACTCTACATCCTTTAGGCTATCTAATTTAGGGAACTATGTACCTTAGTTATCTCAGTTTTGAGGTTGGAGCTCGAACTACAAATCCTCAGGTGGATCATCTTCGATGGAGGGAGACTAACGATCAAGCTTGATCAAGGAGACCACTAGGAGCTTAGGAAGATGGTAAAAGACCGAAGGACATGGATCATTCGGTATAACCATTCTTACTTCTCTTTAGTTTGCTATCTTATAGGTTTATGGTAGATCCGGGTTATCGGGTTGTTCTAGCGCCAGTGTATAAAAATTTTGTTCCGCAAACGGTCACGGTAGATGGTCAGGGCGCTGGCATAACCCAACAGCTCTACCCGATGATCCAAAAGTGCTAGGTGAGGATGGTCAGTGATGTAGGAATATTTCACTAAATATTTCTCTCTAGAATCCATGCTCAAAAAGAGAGCAAGAAGAAGAAGGAGAAGAGGAGAGAATGAAACCATGAAGCATGAAGCTCATGTGAGGAATGAAGAAAAACATCAAGTGTAGAAAATGAATGGCTTTGCTTTTTAACCACCATGTATCAATAGAACACACAAATGATTTTATCATTTTAAAAGCAAAGCCATACCTGTCTACATGTTTGCACCCATGCCTCATGCCACCTCCTTTCCACCACATTTCCATCTAATGATGTCCATGCCTCATGTATCAACAGTGCACACAAATAATACTAAAATATATGTATCAAAATACATACATAAATTATTAAATCAAAACCTGATTTAATAATCTGGCTTAATCCTAAGCCGGCTGGTATTATCAACCGCCTAATTAAAGTTCGTGTATCACATACACGTATTTAATCGGACCCCTGCACGTACCAACGTACGGCTCTTACATCTGTCGCCTGAACCGGAAAACCCTCTGTGTAGGACTCTAAAGACTCAACAATACGCTGACAGTGTGTTTAACCACAAGCACATCAGGGGCACTAGCTGTACGTAATGGCTACACAGGTACTTGTCGAAAGGGGGTCGATAATCAAATGCATCCTTACCCTACTGATCCTGAATGTGACAATCTCCGTACAGTCCGGTCTCTTCATCAAAGATTGTCGCATATCGGGTCTAGTGGGTGGATAACGTCAGACCCCTACTAACCCGATAAGTCGTGTCTGAGTGAAGCTCATCACCAATAGAGATACTACTGATCAATATCAGTAAATCTCTTCCATCAAAGCCACGGATTTCCGATGATAGCCAACCGAACACAGCGCGACATCGACTCCTGATACTAGGAGAGACGAATCCCTGACAGTCGACCACTGCCTCCATATGGCTCGGGAATGTACCCAACTAAAACCTTTTTGCACGACCCCTTTGAGCTATGGTAGAGTAGTAATCAAAGTATAGCGGGAATCTTAATTGCATACATAGAAATCTGCTGCCTTAGTCAGGCGACGGAAGTGAAGTCGTCGGACTGGCCAATATTTCAATAGGCTTACTGATGGTGCAAAATGTACCGTTTGATGCTCCTGAATCGGACGGCTAAAAACATCGGTCAATCTTCTCTGTAGGACGGCTAAAGAAGTGTCATAAGTCTGCTCTGCACCCTTTTATTCAAAATCTATAGCACAATGCAATCCAGGGACGATCTGGGTCAAGCCAAAACTACCTAACATCTGAATTCTAATGGCAAACATACATTAGCAAAAAGCCCTCATTTTTTCTAATAGGAATCGGAACCTCTTAGTTAAAGGGCGTTGGAGGGAAAGGTAGTTCGGACGTAATTACTATAAAGCGAGGAGCTTCTCTTAATAATATAAGGCAGTTATGTAAAGGGGTTACATGCAAGGAACAACGATACATGAGTAAACTCAGACAAGCATTGACGGTTGAATAAGAGCGTAAGAAGTTGAAACGATCGATGAACGACACACAACTACCCTTACCATGAGCCTTAAGGACTTATGCCCTGACAGGGACCACGGATATTTCACCGTGGACCGGGTCTGGTTTTCTAAAATGATGGGTACTCATACCACCTGAGAACTTCCATCTGACGATTGATATAATACCATCTAGAAGTTCTCGGCGAGTCCGTCCGGTGTACTCACTTCCAGTGAGCACCTGTATACTATCCTAGGTGACACAACACCAATGGCTTGTGAGACCGGCCACCGCCCCTCGTCGAGGTCTAGAAGCGTATATACTAGTCTACTCCATAATATCGATGCCCAATCTCGATATTTCCATAACTAGGGATATTTAAGGATGTGCTTATGGATAACACAGCTCTCACATATATGATCGCCATCATAATACTGGTTGTTAAGCAACAATCCTACGGGCTTTATCAATGATGAAGACAAACCAGATAGCATACTATCATCTCGAGTAAGACTGTTATACCTGTATAGGTTCACCCTTAATTATCATAATCGCCTACTTGCAATCACAATAATTGCCTTGAGGGCATTATATCTAACAATCTCCCACTTGCACTTAAGGCCAATTATTGCGGTATCGCGTACCCACAACTCGTGTGCTACCGAATACCCAACTTCTCTACTTATTAGTTTTGCAGACCATGTTTATGAAACTTAATTTACTTGAGAAATAGCATCGGTAAGTAGATCCGCTACAATGTTCCAACTTCATCTCTCTATATCTCAACTTTGCGGAGATTAACAATCTCCCAAACTCAGCGATACCCCGCCTCAAGAATTTGTCTGGATACTTGATGGGACCAAGTTCATCAATGAACAACTCCTATCCAACAAACTTCATAGGCTATATTATCTGTTGAGTAATAACCAGCATCATGCACCATGATTACCTCAGTATCCCTATTGGAACACTATCCAATCTACTGATCCTCGGAAGAGACTAAACTCAATACTCTGACAGCATCTCTGTCATCCAGGTCACCTTGGAAGCCTGAACCAATAACCGCCTCCCAGAGGAGGCTGCCATTATCTTATACCAAGAACATGTACTTATGTTCATGATAGCTTACCTTTGTTTCTCAAGGATTGGATTAATATATGCTTATTGCAACTAGTGCAAAAGCAATATCTGGTGTTGTATAAGACATTGCATGATTGACTCAATTGCCTAAGCAAATTCATTCATGCCAACCCCTCTCTTCATCAGTCTAGAAGATATCATTTTTAGAGAGGGTGACTCCATCACCTGCGGGTACACCACCACACCAGAAGTCGTCTATTCTAAAATACTTTTAGAATGTTTTCCAAGTACGCTTTTGGGAAACTTCCCAAATTGAGATTTAAAACCAAAATCCCTGATTTATTATCCATATGGTTTTGTACAAGACATTGCATGATTGACTCAATTTCCTAAGATATGTCATTCATGCCAGCCCCTCCCTTCATCGGTCTAGACGACATCTCTTTAGAGAGGGTGGCTCCATCACCTGCGGGTATACTACCATACCAGGAGTCATCCATTCTAAAATACCTTTTAGAATGTTGTCTAAGTACCCAATTTAGGAAACATCCCAAATCTAGATCTAGTCACCAGAATAGCTGATATACTATCCACATCCAACGTGGAGAAAACACGATGTGACAACTAAAATTTGACCGATTATAGTATAGAATCATCACTTCCTATTTGGAGTATGTCATCCAATCCCAGACAGTACACCCTACATCCATCTTACTATGATCATCTTTTATTTTGATGAAGTCAATCATCTTGACTGTCACATCAAAATAGATGATCTGTCTCTGGTATCCTTGCTTTAGTCTACGAATAGACATAAGCAACTTGCACATCTTCCGCTGCTCCCACTAACTACGATAACCCTCTGGCAGAGTCATATATACGTGCACTTCCAAAATCCTATTTGGAAAGACGTTATAATCACCCACCTGCCAGATATCATAGCCATGAACTGCATCAGCGCCAAATCATATCCATATGGACTTCAGCATAGACACTGAAGTAAAAAATCACATCACAATCCACAACGGGTATTCGATGAAAACTCTTTACAACAAGTCTAGCCTTATTAGGTTAGTACCTTTCTATTCGCACAGATCTTGAAAGATCTACTTGCTCCTAATGGGTTTCACCCCTTCAGGAGCACCCAGCAAAGTCCAAAATCCATGACTTGCTCAAGTGCGTGGAGTCAATCTTGGGTATGAAATATCTCGTCACCTAGAAGTTACCACTTCCTATAACCTGCTGGTAACGAGTAGGGGGAACAGCAGTGTCAGGTAATATCTATATGGATTTCAGCATAGACACTGAAATAAATGTCTCATCATAATCCTCAACGGGTATTTGATGAAAATCCTTTACAACATGTCTAGCCTTATTAGGTTAGTACTTTTCCACCTGCACAGATCTCGAAAGATCTACTTGCTCCTAATGGGTTTTACCCCTTTAGAAGCACCCAGCAAAATCCAGAATCCATAATTTTGTTGAAGTGCATAGAGTCCATCTTGGATATGAAATATCTAGTCACCTGGAAATTACCACTTCCTATGACCTGCTGACAACTAGTAAGACTATCATCACCATGAAGCTGACCTCCCTGTCACCGTCTACAAGAAAACCGAAATATCTCTCGGATGACTGAGGTCGCCTACTAAAATCTGCGGAGTTTTAATGGTTTGTCAAGTCCAATTGAATTCTTAGGTTCTACTAAATTTTCAGTAACCGTTTGTGGTTCTGGAATCACTTCTAATTCTACCATACTCCCACTAGTTTCTTTTGAAAAAAGATCCTTTTATAAAATGGTGGTGAGTCAAGAACAATATAACTATTGATCTTGAAAATGGTAGAAACAAAATCCTAGCGAATACTTGGGATAATCCACAAACCGCCATTACCGAAACGTGCCTTGAGTTTGTCCAGATTCTGCTTTTAAACAAAAACCAGATAACTCCATATCTTAACAATCTCAAGATATGTAACCATTCTATGTTCTTATAGAATCAAGGCACTAATTTAGATGGAACCAGATTCAAATGTTATGCAGCTGTTCCTAGTGCATATCACCTAATGGAAAAAGGCCAATACAGCATTGCTCATCAAGGAGCACACTCATGGATGAGCAACCTGTGAGTGAATCAAGTTCTCAATACTATGATAGAATACCTAGAATAAGTATCTACATCTTCGATCACCTCGAAAAATTCTGATACTTCCAATGTATGGTTCTCTACTTTATTCTTATACCTATAAAATTCTCAAAATCTTTGACCTTACATTACTATGAATGTGTGTTTAAAACCAGAGAACTCATAGGTAAAACTGAATGAAGTAAGAGTGCCAACCCCTTGTCCTGAAGAACACTGGACAATATATATTTCCATGTATAAGTCCCGAGAGTATACCAACTCAAATTATGTGTTTTGTAAATTGAAAACTGTATCTTGGTTAAGAATGTCTACACCGTTATTCAATGCACCTTACTTTATCCTCAACTGATAAGAATAAATGTTTACAACACAATTTTCAAAATGTATATCTCACTTTATAAAATTAAAGGTACAGATATTTCATTTTAAAATTTGGTGCATAACAACGGTTATTTGAAACCAACTATTTGCCGTTAGGTAAAAGCCAGGCGATTTATTCCAATATCACCAATTGCAACGAATTCCGATATTAAGGATCAAATCACCCATTTCCCAATACTTTACTCCTTCTCAACATCTGTAACACCGTATAGATATGAGATCCAAATCTAGTAAATACATACCCTGGAGTCAGAATTGATTAGGAAAACAGTTCTCTTTTACAAATACATAGAAATACTGAACCATAAAAATGTTTCATAGGGAGTGGCCAGGTATTCCTAGTAATGCCTTCTCCATTATCCAGATTCATGAAATTTTAGTCGCAATTTCCTTTGCCCTCACTTCAATCCCTTTATATGTCTCTACATCTTACCTTCTACACACCGTCCATGCGCAAACAAGTTTTCTTCCTTCCTTACCTTTAGGCACCAACCTGAGGTTTGGAAGAAGAATATCCAATAAGCGTAATAGGTGTATTCTCCTAATATAAGGAGCTCTCGCTACCTGAGAGAAGGTAAAGGGAAGAGACAACCGAATAATCATATTCAATTTTTTCAGAACCTGTGACCATCATCGATTGAAGTAACTTCTTTGAATTCGTATGTAACTATATAATGGTCGTTCCAAGCGATATGGATTATCGTAGTAATATGACGTGTTCGAAAGAAATGCAAAGGGTAAAGAAGTAGTGGCAGGGATATGTGTGCGACTTTGTCGCGAATCAAGACAAGCCAAATCCAAAGGGTGTAAGAAGGTTCAGTTAACTTGGTTCATGTGTTTTTAAGGTAATCATGTGTCGCTGTACCAGAGAGAGAAAAGAAACACTTAGCGTGCACTCTATCAAGATTAGATTGGTTTTCACTTTATCTAATCAGGATGGCTCCCACTGTTTTCTCGAATTCTCCTTCAAACCCTAAAAGGAGAACTAGTCGGGATCATTTACACTTTACAAGTTCGCTAACCGTTCAGCCAGGCCAGAGTTGGTACTCCAAGGGAGGTCCCCCATGCTTTTGCACGAACCCAATTAATAACCTCGCTTTCGCAGAGGCGTAACCTCGTTAACACTTTCTAGACACCTAATAGGTTAGCTAAATATGAAGTGAAAAATCTCCCGCTCCAGAAAGATAGAATCAGGACTCAACTATCATCATGTGATAACCTGACGAAATCCACTCAAGTCACCATGCTCCAGAAGGTATGCGCATACCTGGTAAGTTTCTCGTATGTTTGAAACTCCCGATACAGTTTTTTCCCCAAGCGTCTTATGACCTTGACGAAGGCCAACAAATCATAAGTCGCAAGTCAAGTTCTACTCGCCATTGTCCTAATTAATCTAAACAAACCCGTACATGCCCTTGACGAAGGCCAATAAGGCTGTACGACTGTCTTAGATTAATGCATCTCAATACTGCAGAAAAGTAACACATAGCTACCATACACTATGCATTGACGAAGGCCAACAAACATAGCATGAATACTAGGCGCTACCCGTCTGAAATGGCGGAGGGCTACGGCTGGTTTTTGGCAAAAAACCTTTAACATAATGAACTTGATATCGTTGAAGGAACTCGAGAGGCTTTGAAATGGAGTGGTTTAAGGTCCGTATTTTTAAACTAGTAATATAAACTTTTGCTTAAGAGCGAACTCCCAATGAAGGGATTAAGTCTCTTCCCTCATAGAATGAGGTGCGGGATATTCCTAACCGAATATCTCTATGCAAAGCAAAAGAATACGACTATGAGTTTTGAAGAAAACCGAGTAGTTTTAAAATTGGTTCTGACATCTTTTAGGTTTATTTTTCCTTACATTATTCAGATAATGTGTTCCTATCAATTTAAGTTTCCAAGCCACAAAAGAAACAACCAAAATAACATGTTATTTATATGCCATCCGTATTCGCCACGGGGCCCCGTTATGCACTGTTAGGTTATTTAACTAACGGCAGAGTGGGGGCAGGACCAGCGCATATGCAAAACATATAGAAGTATCTACTAAATATATAATATATATATATATATATATCAACATCGGAGGAAGATAATAGTCATCACAGGCAGATAAAAATCATCACAAGCACACGAACAACAATATGGAATAGCGGATAATCTAGGAACCCCGCGTTTCATTTGAGCCGTGAATGAAATACGATGCTCCCCGGTCATGTGAATACCCAGTGCAATAAAGATCCTAGACCCCTACGAGTGCGGCAAGTTACCCACCAATCCCCGAAGTGAGGCAACCCCAATCAACAAAGTGAATAGGCCACCCAGCACTTCATGAAATCCGGTAACTTGAGCACCCCTCTGTGGGTCGACCTATACCCCCAACGAGTGTGGTGAATAGCCCGCCAATTCTAGAGTAAGGCCCCCCCGGTCTCAACACTATGAGATGCGGGCCCGTTTCCCTCTAGAACCCGATTATTCGAGCACTCCTCAGTGAGGTAATCCTAGTACAAAAAAGAAAAATATATACAATGGTGACATTGAGCTCAACCTGGTCGTGTCCCAATAAAAGAATATACATAATTGGCAGTGACGGCAGTCCACATGTCGGACGCTTGCCCCGCAATAAACAATATACAAATGAATCTAAACTGTACATCTAAAATTGCACACAAGGCTATCCATCCTGACAATCCATCCATAACATCAGTGCAACACAAAACATCAACGTGAATATCATGCTCGTAAACCCGTCTGATTGTACATATAGCAACCAGTCTGATTGTACCGCGCTATGATATTCACGGTCGCAGAAACTAACAAATGCACTAAAATCTACAAATTCAAAATTTTGATCGATTAAAACTTTCTACATTGGCCCCAAGTACAAACCAGTACTCAAACAAATCTGGGCCAAAACCGAACATCCCAAAAATCACAATTCCATAATCTATAGCACCACAAAAGAAATGGGGCACAATGGCCCAAATTGGACCACGGAACCGCAGACAAAGAGCATGTTAGGCATCGATTCCGCAGCCAAAATTTGGGATCATGTGCCCAATTTTCTTCCTAGCCTCTAGAAATGCCTGCACATAATTTTAAGGTAATCTAAATAATTTTTTGAACAAATTTAAAATTCGAACAGCGAGCATGCAAATGAAATGAGATCCGGAAAAAACCCGTCGATCAAAACCATAAACATGTCCAAACTAGCTAGTTAAGGTTTATGGAGTGGCTCTGATACCATGTTGGGTTTCAGTGCCTGCGCCGCGGAAGCTGATGCCGAGGTGGAAGCGAAAACAAAAATTTTAGCGAACACCAAACGTCCGTAAAAATTAGGATACGGTCCAATAACCTAAACTAACTAACTAAGAGTGCAAGAGTTGAGAAACTACAATCTTTGTCTCATGTCCATCCAATTGTGGAAGACCCCTCCAAGCTCATAGCCGCCGGAATTTCGCTTGAAGATCGACCACCCTTTCCGAAGACGATCCACCTGAGGGAAACTGGAGGAGGCTCTACCCGATGATCCAAACTTGCTAGGTAAGGACGGTCGGTGATGTAGGAATATTTCACTAAATATTTCTCTCTAGAATCCATGATCAGAAAGAGAGCAAGAAGAAGAAGAAAAACAGGAGAGAATAAAACCATGAAGCATGAAGCTCATGTGAGGAATGAAGAAAAACATCAATTGTAGAAAATGAATGGCTTTGTTTTTTAACCACCATGCATCTATAGTGCACTCAAATGATTTTATCATTTTAAAAGCAAAGCCATACCTCTCTACATGTTTGCATCCATGCCTTATGCCACCTCCTTTCCACTTCATTACCATTTAATTTTCTAAATAGAAAATCAAATATGAGGTGTTCTTCTTCTAGAAGCATTCCCGTATAAATACGGAATACTTCACCCGGTATATGTATCGCTATATATTCGTGTATCCGTATAAAAATATGAATAGCACCAAAGAGAGAAAATGAATAGTGAACAATAATACTAAAATATGTGTATCAAAATACATACATAAATTATTAAATCAAAAACTGATTTAATAATCCGGCTTAATCCTAAGCCGAGAGGCTAGTATTATCAACCACATAATTAAAGTCTGTGTATCCCGCATACATTTCTAGTCGGACCCATGCACGTACCAACATACGGCTCCTACATCTGTCGCCTGAACCAGAAAAATCCTATGTGTGGGACTCTAAAGACTCGACAATACACTGGCAGTGGGTTTAACCACAAGCACGTCAGCGGCACTAGCTGTACATAACGGCTACCACGTACTTGTCGAAAGGGGGGTCAACAATCAAGTGCGTCCTTACCCTACTGAGCCTGAATGTGACAATCTCCGTACAGTCCGGTCTCTTCGTCAAAGAGTGTCGCATATTGGGTCTATGGGGTGGATAAGGTCAGACCCGTACTAAACCGATAAGTTATGTCTGAGTCAAGTTCATCACCAATAGAGATACTACTGATCAACTATCAGTAAATCTCATCCACCGTGGACATGGGTTTGATAGCCAACTGAACACAGCGCGACATCGACTCCTAATACCAGGAGGGACGAATCCCTGACAGTCGACCACTGCCTCCATGTGGCTCGGGACTGTATCAAACTAAAACCTGTTTGCATGACCCCTTTGAGCCGTGGTAGGGTAGTAATCAAAGTACAGTGGGAACTCACACGAGACAAATGTCGATTTCAGGTCAAAGGACTAACCTGTACTCATACAACCTGAGAACTTCCGTCTGACGATAGATATAATACCATCTAGAAGTTCTCGGCGAGTCCGTCCAGTATACTCACCTCTCGTAAGAACCTGTATACTATCCTAGGTGACACAACACCGATGGCTTGTGAGACCGGCCACCACCCTTCATCGGTGTCACGACCCGAAAAGTATGAAATATGACCGGCACATAAACTACGAAACGTCTCGAGGCGTACGTAATCTAAGTAAGCCAAAACCCAGAAATCCAAACCATGTAAAGCAGTAGAGTGAAGGAAAAACCAATTTTAAAGTAAGAAGTCTTAATAGCATAAGCCAAATTATGCGTCTTTTAAAACGTCAAATCTTTTCTGAAAATTTCGGCAGAGTTTCCTTTGTAAATACTGGCCCCAAACAGGGTACAACATGAATACTAGACGAAATGATAAAAGGCATCCCCAAGCGGGAGCTAGCTCTTCGTCAATCGACGGTCACTACCACGAAAGCAAGATAATATACAACGTCGAAGGGCGAGGATCAAAACTCAAAAGGAAACTCAAAATCATCAAGAAAACCATAAAAATACAACGCGCGACTCTAAGGTCGAAATAAAACACAACTGGTCTTCTAAGTCTATAAATATTACAAGTCTGGTTGATGGAATTTCTACATACAACAATGAAAATAAAATACAAGGGTGGTCACGATGCGAGTGAACCCACCTACCAGAGCAATTACTCGGTATGGGAGCAGTGTGCCAGAAAAGCCGCTACGAAACCTGTACGGAAAAACCTGCAAGGAACTATGGCACAACAGGGGTGAGTTGCCAACTCGTGCGTAGAAAATATCACAGAGCAGAAATCGCATGTATGACGCATCCTAGGTCATATCAAGTAATATCCTCAAATAATATCCTGATCCATCTACATATAAGTGCAATACTACGTGCTCGTGTCAGTGCCTCAGATAGCAACATATCAGATATAAGATGTATGAATGCATTACGAATGGAAACAGAATATGAGTAAGACGACTGTTTTATTTATTTAATGAGATTCCTGTATGTATATAAATCGAATATCATCAATGAAATCAACAGAGAAATCAGTGTCAAGCATCGACACAAAACATGAATCTCAATATCTCAATATCTCAGGCTCCGGCTATCCAGACTGGCCTGTATCATCAAATGTCAATATCTCATTGTCTCAAATCACAATATCCCAATACCTCGCGCTCCGTCAGTCCGGATCAGCCCATATCATCAATCACACGACCACGAACGGTATCCTACGGATATCCGCCGCGCCAAACAATCACCGGTAGGCAGTCTTCCCCTGACGGGCTCATCGTCTACAACTCGAGCTTCTTACCCCGGGGTACCATACCGGGTCCACCATGTACCCACAGACGGTTCATCCAACTCCTCGAATCGGGTCTCGAAAACCATCTCAGAACCGAGAAAACATCATGGTGGACAATACTCATCATATCAAGGAAAACCACATCTATCTCTTTAAAAAAAATCATCAGTTTATAAAACTTTCACATGCGGTTTCAAAATCCAGAAATCTCAAAAAGGATCCGAAATCATAAAAATCATTATATCAATAAACAGTGAATACCGACATAAATCTCCATAATACTGCATGAACAATGAATATATGAATGTATCTGATATCATGCAATAAATGCAATAGTTAAACTAGCATATGTAAGCTATAACATATTGCAACTACCAACTAGCAAGTTATGTCAATGAATAGTATTCTCTGAAGTGTACGTGACATGGAAATTACTGATGATGATGTGTGTGAGCCGGCAAACAGGGGTACGTGGAACATACGCATCATCGGTAATGGTGCTGGTGTCCTGACAGCAGGGTTTCATAATAATTACAGATAACATATGTACAAGCATGCAATGCGATGAAACATCATGAATATACAGAAAGTGATGTAGTAACAGTAGCCCTGAAAAATATACCTACCCAATATATGAGTCATACAGTTGGGTATTTAAATTACTCACAATTCTCCACTTTTGAAAATGAGTATGACTCAAGCCCAGTAAAAAAGGTAGAGGAATCCACCTAAGTCTAGGTAGATCTATACATATATCTAGTAGTCGGTGATCTCGCCTCAATAGTATTACGTACGATACAATAAATAATATGACATCCTCGAGTCTAGAGTGTGGATCTTTCCTCATAACTATATCTCATAAGGTAAATCTATCGTACGGCATCCCAAATCTGGATACGGGTCAATTATCATATTTATCTCATTACTCATCAAGTATCCTTATCATCATATGTCATGAACTGGGGTACAGATCTAAGTCTAGTACAAACTGATACCATCAACAAATATACATGCGTGTGTCAGAAACACATCGTCTATAGATCCGCTATAATCTCCTCTCGTATCTTATAGTATGAAACAATCACATCACTGATCTCCCGGCATCATGCCCAATCACATCGACTAATCTCCAAGTACCATATACTATCCTCAACATCCGTGTATACGTGTATGTATATATATATAAGCACAAATACAACCACACACACACACACACACACACACACACACACACATATATATATACACACACATACATATGACGTATACACCCAAAACCATATCCCGTGTGTGTATATGTGTGTGTACAACCTTACTCTAGGGTTCACGACTAAGAAACCAACTAAATCCTTTCTTCAATTTTCGCTAACACTAACCCATGATCTCCTAATGCTTTTTCTTTCTAAGCTTCATATCTCGCAATAACCCATATATGTATCCCTATACCACGTCACATCAAAATCTTATGAATTTGCGAGGGTGCTATACGCCATCCACCTGACTTCCCCCGTAGATATAAATCTACTCACCTCGATCTTCGCTTGCCGATGCCGATGTCGCCACACTCTTTCTTGTCGTCTCGAAGTCCTCGTGAGGGTGCCTACGTATCATAACACATCGTATCGCATTAAAATCCGACTCATGACCAAAACGACACACGAATCTCACATAGGTCAAAACCTATGGTCAGCTCATGCAAAAGAACCAATTAACTCTCGATATCGACGTACAAACGCCGATTGATCGAGAAAAACCCAAACGTACAATTCGTGGTTTCGCAACACACTAAACATATATATGAAATAGGGTGAAATCATCAAAACCAATAAATTGATTAAATCGATTTATTACAAGAAACCTAGTAAGCACCAATTAGCCGTTTTAAAACAAAACTTGATGTTTTAACAATTCTAATGGCCATAATACTTATTAAACATCTTAAATAAGCCATACAAACCATTTCCACAATTCAATTTCATCAATTTTCATTAACCCCAAAATTCTAGTTTGCAAAATTATCCAAATTTAAACAATTTTCAAAGTAACAATACACAAATCAACAATTTGACTAGGTTTTTCATGATCTAAGGTGGTAAACTACAATTTATAAATTTAACGATGTCATGAAGAATCTAATTAGATTTTTAATCTTACAATTTAACTTAATTTTAAAACCTAGTTTGCAATTAGCTTAATTAGAACAATTTAGATGTAAAAATTAGCAAATTTAGAAATTAGATTAAACTTTGCATGCCTTAAGATGATACCCTACACTTAGTTAACATGATTTATTGATAAAAATCCTAACTTTAGTTTAAACCCTTTCTAGAAAATCTTAAACTAGCAATTACAACCAAATTAACACTTGAATAATTTAGATTAGCATAGTTAAACAACAAATTAACCATTAGGTTAAGAATTTTACCTCACAAATCAAGAGATCAAACATGAAAACCTAGCCTCCAAAATGCTTTCTTTGCTCCAAGATCTTTGCTAGTTTGAACAAAGAATAATAGGTAAAGCTTTAATTAGGAATTTGTGGGATTTTTATATTGATTTTTTGATGCATTTTTATTGATTTTTTGGAAGTGAAAAAGGGGTTGAGAAAATGGGTGCAGCACCATGGGATGTCTTGGCCAAAAAAGAGTGGGGAAAAGAGAGAGAGTGTGTGTGTGTGTGGTTAGCAAAGTCAAAGATTAATGCCCCCCATACCTCATTCTTTTTAATCCCATGCCTTCCTCTCTTTTCATTCTCTTTTCATTCTTCTTTTTTTTTTGAGAAGGGGGGGGGGCTGTGGATGTTGGGCTCGGCCAGTGAGCAGGTGCAGGTGTGTGGGGAATTTGTGTGAAATTTCTCATGTAAAGAAAACAACCCCATCAACTATACTTTATCTTACTTTTTCAATTATTTAATTTCCTAATTAATATTATGCTAGAAAACTCTAGGAATATGGAGATAATTGGAGAAAAGAGAATATGTTACAAGCTTGTTATTAAGTTGTCATGGTTCATTAGCGTATGATTAACCCAAACCAATTTGTAATTATCCCTAATTAAATGTATTAGTGAAGGCTTAAAATAATATTAAAAATAATTAATTACGGAAATATTTTTGTAATCCAGAAATTTTATAAATGACTCATTAAATATCAAATACTAGCAATTACATAGCTAGAATAGGTCTATTGAATTTTATATTGAAGAATAATTAAATCTTGGTTTTTTACGGAAAACACCAGTATTTTACCGATTATCCGAAATTTCACCTAAGCAATTTTCAAACCATTACAATCTTCCACCCTTAAAGAAATTCGGTCCCCGAATTTAAAATTAAAACTCCCCCAAATACTAAAATATTCCGGTAAAAAGATCAAGTCGTTGGGGCTCCGAAATCATAAACACATAAATCACATCATAGCGCAATGCATGCGCATGAAAATGAGTATATAAACCAAATCAAAACTCCGTCAAGAATCTCGCAATCATCGGAGTTATGGTGAAGACATCAATGTCAAAGCCCAATACGAAAACCAACAGGATATACATCAACTATACATGTAAACATCATTAAAACATCTGGAAGAAATGCATGCCAAACCTTTCAAGTCGCTGTGCGATACGCGTATCACTACACAGTGGCGGACGTCTATTGTAAGAAAATAACTATATATATATGTATATCCTTTGTTTAATATGCACGTCCCGCCATTTTGAAAACGATTTAGAAGGGTTTCCTTTATAAAATGTTTCGTGTCATCTCAGACACGTAGGTAAATACTGAGACTATAGCTCCTCTTTGGAAATCCCTTCGATAACTATCAATGCATGCAAAATATGTTCAAGTACTGTCCTCGGACTAGTCCTACTCAGCTACTATACCAAATAGTAAATATCATAAAAACATACTGCTCAAAATCAATCCCCAAAATATATATAAGAATGCCACGTGTGTCTGGTGCGCACGGAAATCGAAACCTATGAATGTGCTATACATGTGTACAGAAACAAAATCTAAGTGCAACGGGTGTACACGAAACATCTGCCAGAGGCAACGGGTGTGCCTAACAGCAATATCAGGTGTATCTGATATGCACGAAGAAATCCCGATTGAGTGCATCTAGTGTGCATCAAAATCGCATCAAGCGCCCAAATAAACGCAAGAATCCAAATCCAATGCACGAAATACAATACAGTGCAACAATCACACAAAGATACAAATATGGTGCATCAAGTGCACAAAATACCAACTCCAGTGCATCCAGTGCACGAAATATCAATACAGTGCATCCAGTGCACGAAATACCAAATACAGTGCAAACAATGCACAAAATACCAAATACAGTGCATCCAGTGCACGAAATACCACATACAGTGCATCCAATGCACGAAATACCAAATACAGTGCATCCAGTGCACGAAATATCAAATACAGTGCATCCAGTGCACGAAATACAATATGGTGCAACAATGCACAGCGTAAAACCCTAGTGCAACAACTTCACCAAATATAAATCGGGTGCAACAAGTGCATGGAAATGCATCAATAACTCAAATGCATATAAAAAGCAACACCGAGTGTGCCAAGGTGTATAAAATCATAAACGCGTGCAACTGCGTGCACAAAACACGTATCCACGCACTGCAAGCACATGTAAGCTATTCCGAGTGCAAAAACCAAATCGAGTGCATACCACCTGCACAAAAATCAAATCAGCTATATGCAATCCATGAAATCATAAATATGTGCAGCCAAGGCACAAAACTGAATCAAGTGCAATAAACCTGCACAAATCATAAATCAACACAACGGTGTATAAAGCATATCTCAAGTGCAATAACTATACACAAAACGTAAATACTCAATAGGTGCAGCCATGGTGCACGAAAACAATACCATAAAGCCCAATCATCAAAACTCAAATCCAAGTGATATAAGCATGATATTCAGATCACAACGTAAATCGCAACGAAAGACAATGAGGTACGCTTCCTACAATATCGAAAAGTGTCGGTGCGCCCAAAACTGGCAGAGTAAGAACATCCGCTGCCTCCTGCTCATGGTCTGGCATCTTTTGTCTCTGAGTCTTCATTTCTCTGTGGATTACCAACATTGCAATCCATTGGCTCATCGGCCCGGTTCGGTGTACTAACGGAAACGATCCGCTCTAGCATATCCTCTAAAGATCTTTGGCCAATTATCATGGTCGCTCATAACATATCTCATCAATGATACCGAACTCTGATCTCCTGGGTGTGCGTAATACAACTGATCCTGGGTCCAGATCTTTTCATATAGTACTCCAGAAAAGTTCTGTTGAAGTATCTCCTAAATCTCGTTTCCGCCGAACTGCCCGGAAGTCATCATCCTTTACTATATCTGTTTCTGGTTCCGGAACGGCTGCATACTCATCGCGAGTCCTTCCGGAAGATATATTCATATACAACGCCTCTGCATGCGTATCACATCTCTGATGTCGGCGGAGTGGAACGTCATCGAATCAAGATCTCGTACGAACCACTTACTCCACTTTTCTCTAATGTCGACTGTTTCGGACTCGTCTCTTCGTGGCCGTATGGACTGTGCTCCAACGGCTATACACGTATCTGGAGTCTCCCAAGCAATGTATCCCATCACAAGATATCCGAATGAAGTCGAACATTTCGATCGATTCATCAAAGTTCCATAATCCCCCAAGAGCTCAACATCTTGAGTACAGTTTAATAATATCGAGTACATGCCACAACACCTATGGACCAACCGTAGAAGGGCAAACCCAAGCCTCACTAATGGCACCGCGGAATTGCCGCAAACCCTAAGGTTCAAAGGCTTTCACATGGTCATTATGTCGAGTTAGGATTTCATTCTTCTAGGGGGTCCATAGCATTACTTGCATTTGTCTCTGGATACTTTAAACTTGGAAAATGACTCCTGACATTCGATCGTCTCTATCGACTACCAACGTATCTGTGTGAAGTCTTCTCAAGCTGGAATCAATCTATCTAACGACCTCGTATCGGGGTAAGCGAACGATCCGCATGTCCTTGTCATTCATCCTCGGTGACTAGCGACCTTCTATCATATCTCTAAGTACAACTCGTACTACAATAGCTCTAACATCTGGGTCGATATCTCGTCGTACGCAGCAACTACTGGCTCATTCGTCCGCACGCTGAACAGTGTCTACATCATCATGAATAGGCGATACATCAATGGTCATCACATTCTGGCTAGCCTCTATCAGTGGCTCAATCCTCTGGTGCTGATCTGCACGTCCGAGTAATCTCGTAAAAGCGACCCATCAAACGCTCATAGCGCGAAAACACAAATAAACGACGCCTCTATGCAATCGTACGTCCCTGGAATCACACCCTGGTCAGTCCTCGTCCGTGATGAGTGTTAGTGTATATGCCCTAGAGGCCATTAATGTATCATACTAGTATGTATATTGTAAGTGCACGGCGGCGCCCCGGCCTCCATCCCGAGGCCAAAATGCGGAAGCGGTGATATACTTAAATTTTTCATGAACTAGCACCACCGCGCACTAATACCCGGATCGAACCATTAACTAGTCCTAGCTAACTACAAGATAAGAAATAGAGATATACCGACTGATCCGAGTCCTCCGGTCTTCTCGTCATCGTCCCGATCTCTCGCGGAATGTTCGGTCTCCACCTCGTCGCCGGAAGTGCACCACATCGCCTACATCTTTTACGGGCTCCCACCTCAATGCCGAGGCAACTCGGGCACGAAGCTGGCTAATCGACGTGCCCAAGGTTTGCTGTAGAATGTAGTGTAGAGGCTTGTGTCTCATTTGGGGTTTATGGAGGTGCCATTTTGGTGGAGGGATGATACAAGAACTATGTAGAGGAATTTGGGGATTTTTGGAGCATGAAATGAACCAAAAACCAAATCCAAAAAAAAATGGGCAGCCCCCATGAGGGAATGGCCGGCCTTGGTGAATGAGGGGAGAGTGAGAATATTAATGAGTGGTGTATGGATGAAAGAACCCTTATCATAATGCAAGAGAGAAAAGAATGGTGATAAGAAACAATCATCACAAACAAATCCATACTCCACCAACCAATCATCAACAACCATGATTGCACCAAAACCAACACTCCAACAAGCTAATCATCAACAACCATGATGACTCAAAAGTCAAGCCATGATGAGAAGAAGAAGAAGTCAAATGGTGGAGGAATTATCATGATACAAGAATATGCAAAGACCCCCTCCACAAAAGCTTATTTGCACAAATGCAAATAAGCCCTCCTCCACCAAACTTCGGCCAATTAAGGACACAAAGAAATATGGCCGAAACGGAAAGCAAACTGGCAACTCCAGAAAACTGGTCCCATAATAAATTACAGGAAAAACCCGATACTGTGCATACACACCCGCATTTGTATTCCGACCGAAATACAAATGCAATGAGACAAAATCTACACTATACTATACTAGGATCCGGCTTAAACCAAAGCCGGCTAGTAATATCCGTTCGATCATGATTCGTGCAATACCGCACGTATCTGATCGAACCCTGCCATATATCCATACGGCCTATAGTACAAACTGTCCGATCCTGTTCCGTGCAATACCGCACGTATCTGATCGGACCTTGCCATATCTCCATACGGCCTCTACAGCTTTTCGCCCGAAAGCTGAGTAACTGAATGTGGGGGACTCTAAAGACTCGTCAACACCTTGGTTGTGGATTTAACCACTAGCACGTCAGAGGTATAAGCCAATACGTAACGGGCTACCAGGTATTGAACAAAAGGGACGTCGATGAGCGAACTCATCCCGACACCCTACTGAGCCTGTCAGTGACAATATCCGTACTGTCCGGTCCGTTCGTCTATGAGCATCGCATGGCGGGCCTAGGGGGTTGGTAAAAGTCAGTCCCCCAAAAGCGGTACAAGTCGTGTCGGAGTGTAGCCCAGAACACCCTGAGATACTACTGGAATACCTACCAGTAATTCTCCTGCCTCGGCCAAGGGCTTTGTGTAATGGCTCTCCTAGACACAGCGCGACCTCACCCCCAATACCGGGAGAGACGAACCCCTGAAGATACGCTCACTGCCTCCATGTGGCTCGGGACAGCACCCAACTAAAACCTGTTTGCACGTCTCCTTTGAGCGTGGTAGGGTAGTAATCAAAGTACAGTGGGAACTCACACGAGACAAATGACGATCCCCAGGTCGATGAACTAACCTGTACACATGTCACCAGGGAACTGCTATCTGACATCAGGTATAAGACCAACTAGCATGTTCCCGGCGAGTCCTGTCCGGTGTACTCATAACCCAATGAGCACCTGTATACATCTTAGGTGAACCAACTGACACCAGTGGCTTGTGAGACCGGCCACCGCCCCTCGTCGGGGTCTCGACTGTATACACTAGTCTACTCTGGAGTATCGATGCCCTGTCTCGAAACTCCCACGACTAGGGACCTTTTAAGGATGTGCTTATAGACTGCCAGCTCTCACGTATATGATCGCCCTCATACTGCTGGTGGTCAAGCAAGAATCCTAGGGGCTCTATCAACGTGTAATAGCGACCTGTAAGGTCACCTAAAGCAGTACACGATGATAAAGGTAAACCAGATAGCATACTATCATCTCGAGTAAGACTGTCCTAATAGGACAGGTCCTCCCTCAATCATTGCAATCACGTGCCTGTGATCCAATAATTGACTCTGAGGGCACTATCTCCAACAATCTCCCACTTGCACTCAAGGCTAATTATTGCGATGTCGCATACTCACAGCCCGTGTGATACCGAACACCCAATTCCTCTACTAGTCAGTCTCACAAATCTCGTTTGCGAAACTCTTGCGTTCGAGGAATAGCCTTAGTGAGTGGATCCGCTTTGTTGTTTCTTTCTATGTCTCTCTATATCTCAAGTTCGCGGAGAAAACCATCTCCCGAAAAGAGCAATACCTGTCTTAGAATGTGTCTGGATGTCTGATGGGACCTAGCTCATAAATGAACTCCAAACCCAAACTTCTTAGACTGTATCGTCAACTGAACTTAATCAGTATCCTGCGCCATGCCTCCCTCAGTATTGCCTTGGACCACCTGTCCAAAATACTGCCCCCTCGACAGAAGGAAAAACTATAACTCTGACAACCTCCTTGTCGTCCATGTCACCTTGGAAGCCTGGAATGATAACTGTCTCCCGAATGAGGCTGTCATTATCATATACCTAGAACATCCACTTATGTTCCAAAACTGCTTCCGACTGTTTCTCCAGGATTGGATCAATATCAACTTATTGCATCTATTACAAGAACAACATCTGGTGTGGTACTTGACATCTCATGATTGACTCAATTGCCTGAGCAAGTGATCTGCCAATCATGCACGTCCCTCTCCCCTTTAGTCTGTAAGACACCTTTAGAGAGGGTGACTCCATTACCTGCAGGTACACTACCATGCCAGGAGTCATCCATTCTAAATACTCTTAGAATGCTGTCTAAGTACCCTGATTGGAAAACCACCCAAATCTAGATCTAAAACCATAGATCTAGTAACCGGTGTGTCTGATATAATGTCCAAGTCCCATGTGGAGAAACCACTGTGTGACGACCAAAGTATAACCGATCGTAGTATAGGAGTTTCTTTTCCTACTCTGTGTATGTCATCCAAACACCCTACTACCTTCTCAACAGATCCATCCCCTATTCTGATGAAGTCAAACCTATGACTGTCACATCAGAAATAGATGATCTATTCCCGCTACTGGTGCTTCAGTCTATAAATAGACATAAGCTACATGTCCACCAATGCTTCCGCTGCTCCCACTGACTACGACAACCCTCTGGCAGAGTCATATACACGTACACTTCTAAAACTAGTTTAGAACGACGCTATACTCATCCTCCCGCCGGGTCTCGCAGCCTGGAACAACAGCAATGGTAAGTGTAGGTAAACAAGAACCTCCATGTCACCGTCCTTGGGGCTACCGGAGTACCTCTCGGGTGCCTGAGGTTACCCACCGTATCTGTGGAGTGGCCAATGGAATGTCAAACCAGATTGAATCTTTAGGTTCCTATTAAATCTTCAGTAATCGTTTGTGGTTCTGGAATCACTTCCAGTTCTACCATACTCACACTACTGTTTTCTGAAAAAATCCATTTTTATTAAAAGCTGTGGCGAGTCTAGAACAATATCGCTATTGATCTTCCAGATGGTAAAAAATCAACCCTCGACAAAGCCTGGGGCAACCCACAAACAGCCATTACAGAAACGTGCCTTGAGTTGTCCAGTGTCTGGTTTTAATCATAAGCCGGACAACTCCCCGTACCTTAACATCGTTAGGATATGAACTGTTCTATATCCAATATAGAACCAAAGGCACTGATTTAATTGAACCAGATTCAAATCATGCAGTTATCTCCAGTGCATTTCAACTAAATGGAAGGAGGCCGATTAGCGTTACTCAACTTAGGAATACTTCCAATTATGAGTAATCTGAAAGAGAAGCAAGTTCTCTTAATCATTACTATCAACTGAACATCATACACAAGTATCTACATCTTCGATCACTTTGAAGAATCCCGATACTTGCTACACCTGGTTCTCTACTCTATTCAAATACCTATAACTTCTCAAAATTCGGACCCTGTATTTCCACGAAACACCTGTCTAAAAACTAGAGAAGTCATAAGTAAACCGAATATAGTACGAGGACCAACCCCTCTGTCTTGATGGACCCTGGACAACATACAATACTCTGTATAAGTCCCTTGAGTCTGATAACTCATTCACTGTGTGTCATAGGTTGAAAACTGTACTTATGGTTAAGAAGAATTACACCGCTGTTTAATGATCCTTACCTAACCATCCACTGATATAGGTAAATGTCACAGACATAATTTCAAAAAGGTATATCTCACTCTATGAAAATAGACGTACAGATATATCAATTTGAAATTGGTGCATAACAGCGGATATTCAAAACCAAATATTTGTCGTCCGGCAAACAACCCAGGTGATTTCCACAAATATCACCGATTACAACGAATCCCGATATAATGAGGATGATCACCCAATTCCAATAACCTACTCCCACTCATTATATGTAAAACCATACAGATGTGAGAATCATATCTGGTAAATACATACCCTGGAGTAAGGACTAATTGGGAAATCAGTTTACCTTTAACAGTACACAGTGAAACTGAAACATTGAAATGTCTCGATGGGGTATCCCGGTATTCTTAGTAATGCCTCTTCCAGATCCACGATTGTAACCGTATAATTCTTTGCCACCTCCCCAAATCCCTTTATATGTCTTTAGTCATTACCTTCTGCACACCCCTTAGGCCAAATGGTTTTCTTCCTTCCCTACCATTCGGCACCAGCCTATGGTTTGGAAGAAGACTATCCAATAAGCATAATGGGTGTACTGTCCTAATCCTAGGAACACTCGCAATGCGAGAGAAGGTGAAGATAAAAGACAACCGAATAAACCTTATTCCTATTTCTCCTGAACCAGAATCCATCCCCGAACTGGAACAAGTTCCTTTCGAGTTCGTATATAACCATACGATGGAGTATCCAATAAACTGTGGATCTTCGTAGTGATATGGAGTGTTCTGGAGAAATACAAAGGTGATTTAGGATGGCGAAGGAATACTTGGTTTGGTCGTGAATAGCAGTCGCAATTTACTTTGCCCTCTTACTAATCCCTTGCTTTGTCTTAACTTAATACCTTCTGCACACCATCGTTACGCTAATTGGTTTTCTTCATTCCCCACCGTTCGGCACCATCCTAAGGTTTGGAAGAAGACTATCCAATTTGCGTAATAGGTGTACTATCTCCTAAACCAAGAAGTACTCGCAACCTGAGAGAAGGTAAAAAGAAAAGACAACTGAATAATCCTATCCGTTTTCTCCATAACCGGAAACCATCCTCGAATTCCTTCGAGTTCGTATCTAACCATACGATGGTTTTGTCCAATGGAAGTGGACGTTCGTAGTAATACGGGGTGTCCTGGAGAAAAGGGTAAAAGTAGGAGTGGCAATGAGGTTTGCAACTCTGACAATCCAAAAGCCAGTGTTTAAGAAGGTTCGGTCAACTTGGTCACTGAGTCATAGTCTTAGGGTCGGGTCAATGGTCGCTGCCAAAGAGAGAGAGAAAAGAAACACTCAGCGTGCACTCTAACCTAGATCAGAATGGTTACCAATTTATCTAATCTGGAAACCTCCCACTGTACCGTCAAATTCTCCTCCAAACTTGAAAGAAGAATTAGTCGGGATCACCCGAGGAGTAAACCAACTCATCAGTGGGAATCGGGATCCAACTATCATCGCCTGATAACGTGATGGAATCCGCTCACGCTATCATACTCCAGAAGGTATGCGCATATCTGGCAAGTTTCAGTTTCTTTAGAAACTCCCGATGTGATTTTTACCCCATGCTCTTATGACCTTGATTTTGGCCAATAAATCATAAGTCACATGTCAAGTTCTACCTGTCATTCTCCAGGTTAATTTGAGCCCACCCGTACGAGCCCTTGACTTTGGCCAACAAGGCTATACGACTGCCCCAAACCAACGCATCTATCTATGCTGCATATGAATACCCAACAGCTACCAAACACTGTGCCTTGACTTTGGCCAACAAACACAGCTTGAATACTATTGACCACCCATATGAAACGACGGAGGGCTACGAATGGTTTCTGGCGAAAACCTTTAACGTAAAGAACTTGATATCGTTGAAGGAACTGGATAGCTTTTAAAAATATAGTGGCGAAAACCTTTGCTAAAGAGGTCACTCCCGGTGAAGGGATCTCGGCTCTTCCCCCGTAGAATGAGGTGCAGGATATTCCAACTGAATACCACGATGCAAAGCAAAAGTAATCGGCTATAGTGAAGTTAATGCCCTGACGCAAACTTCTGTCCAAGGGGTCACTCTCGGTGAAGGGATCTCGGCCCTTGCCTCATCGACTGAGGAGCAGGATATTCCAACTGAATACCACGATGCAAAACAAAAGCGAACGTCCTTGCAATAACAGCCTTTTTGAAAAATGTTCCAACAACATCAGATTAGGTTTGTTTTTAACTTGCATTGATCTGAATCAACGCAGTCCCATCAATTGATCACACCACAAAGAACGAAAATATACTGATGTATGTATATGCCATCCGTATTCGCCACTGGGTCCCGTCATTACCCGTTAGGTTAGCTAACTAACGACAGAGCGGGGACTGGACTAGCGCGGATGTAAAACATATACAACATCTACTAATATATATACCAATATATTATATTTCGCTCAAGGCGTGAAAAAAATGCAACATCACAGAAATGTACAGCATCACAGAATAATACCGATATCTGGGATCCCCTGGTTTCACAGAGCCACTACTGAAACCCGACGTTCCCCTGGTCGTGTGGATAGCCTGCGCAATGAAATCCTAGACCCCTATGGGCGCGGAAAGTTACCCGCCAAAACCTGAAGCGAGGCAGCCCCCTTCAGCACCATGAATGGACCACCCAACACTTCACGGAATCCGGTAACTTGGGTACCCCTCCTGGGTCAACCTGTACCCCCTACGAGTGCGGCGATTAGCCCGCCAATTCTAGAGAGAAGCCCCCTCCGTCCCAATGCCATGAGATGTGGGCTTGTTGCCTTCTAAAATCCGGCTATCCGTGCACCCCTCCGCGGGGTAATCCTAGTACAGAAAGTAAAATATACATACAACGGGTACTTCGACCGCAACCTGGTCGTGCCCCAAAATAATAATACAATCAGGCAGTGACGGCAGTCCACATGTCGGACGCTCGCCCCGCAATATCAAATGTACATAATACAACCACAACTGTACTAGCATTGCATCCAGGCTATCCCCCACGACCAATCCGCAACATCACAGCAATACACAGAACATCAACGTAAAAGTCACGTTCGCAAATCCGTCTAACCGGGCAATAGCAGTTAGACTGGATTTACCGATCAAGTGACATTCACGGTCGCGGATATAATGTAAATACTGTGAACTAATGTGTTTAAAATATCCGATCGATCAAAATTATAACAAGTGGGCCCCAAGTACTACTGTAGCACATCAAGAAATTCTGGGCCCAAAATTAATATTCCAAAAACCCTAATTTTAACCCAGAAAGCAACTGCTGAAATTTGATGCAGTGATCTCAACATAGTGCGGCGGAACCGCGGCCTAAAGGGGGGTTTGGCCGCGGTTCCACGCTCCTATTGTGGAGTCACTGTATCGAATTTCTACAGTGTTCTTAGAATTTCCAGTACATCACTTTTCTACAACCTGAAAAAATTTTCGACTCCAGAAAATTTCAACAGAAAACTGATGCATGTGAAAAACGCGGATTTTGGAATTTTGGTCGATCGGAAATGTAAACATATTAAACAAAGCTAGACTATGTTAATGGCGAGGCTCGGATACCACTGTAAGTGCACGGCGGCGCCCCGGCCTCCATCCCGAGGCCAAAATGCGGAAGCGGTGATATACTTAAATTTTTCATGAACTGGCACCACCGCGCACTAATACCCGGATCGACCCATTAACTAGTCCTAGCTAACTACAAGATAGGGAATAGAGATATACCGACTGATCCGAGTCCTCCGGTCTTCTCGTCATCGTCCCGATCTCTCGCGGAATGTCCGGTCTCCACCTCGTCGCCGGAAGTGCACCACATCGCCTACATCTTTTACGGGCTCCCACCTCAATGCCGAGGCAACTCGGGCACGAAGCTGGCTAGTCGACGTGCCCAAGGTTTGCTGTAGAATGTAGTGTAGAGGCTTGTGTCTCATTTGGGGTTTATAGAGGTGCCATTTTGGTGGAGGGATGATACAAGAACTATATAGAGGAACTTGGGGATTTTTGGAGCATGAAATGAACTAAAAACCCAAGCCAAAAAAAAATGGGCAGCCCCCATGAAGGAATGGCCGGCCTTGGTGAATGAGGGGAGAGTGAGAATATTAGTGAGTGGTGTATGGATGAAAGAACCCTTATCATAATGCAAGAGAGAAAAGAATGGTGATAAGAAACAATCATCACAAACAAATCCATACTCCACCAACCAATCATCAACAACCATGATTGCACCAAAACCAACACTCCAACAAGCTAATCATCAACAACCATGATGACTCAAAAGTCAAGCCATGATGAGAAGAAGAAGAAGTCAAAAGATGGAGGAATTATCATGATACAAGAATATGCAAAGACCCCTCCACAAAAGCTTATTTGCACAAATGCAAATAAGCCCTCCTCCACCAAACTTCGGCCAATGAAGGATACAAAGAAATATGGCCGAAACGGAAAGCAAACTGGCAACTGCAGAAAACTGGTCCCGTAATAAATTACAGGAAAAACCCGATACTGTGCATACACACCCGCATTTGTATTCCGACCGAAATACAAATGCAATGAGACAAAATCTACACTGTACTATACTAGGATCCGGCTTAAACCAAAGCCGGCTAGTAATATCCGTTCGATCATGATTCGTGCAATACCGCACGTATCTGATCGAACCCTGCCATATATCCATACGGCCCATAGTACAAACTGTCCGATCCTGTTCCGTGCAATACCGCAGGTATCTGATCGGACCTTGCCATATCTCCATACGGCCTCTACAGCTTTTCGCCCGAAAGCTGAGTAACTGAATGTGGGGGACTCTAAAGACTCGTCAACACCTTGGTTGTGGATTTAACCACTATCACGTCAGAGGTATAAGTCAATACGTAACGGGCTACCAGGTATTGACCAAAAGGGACGTCGATGAGCGAACTCATCCTGACACCCTACTGAGCCTGTCAGTGACAATATCCGTACAGTCCGGTCCGTTCGTCAATGAGCATCGCATGGCGGGCCTAGGGGGTTGGTAAAAGTCAGACCCCCAAAAGCGGTACAAGTCGTGTCAGAGTGTAGCCCAGAACATCCTGAGATACTACTGGAATACCTACCAGTAATTCTCCTGCCTCGGCCGAGGGCTTTGGGTAATGGCTTTCCTAGACACAGCGCGACCTCACCCCCAATACCGGGAGAGACGAACCCCTGAAGATACGCTCACTGCCTCCATGTGGCTCGGGACTGTACCCAACTAAAACCTGTTTGTACGTCTCCTTTGAGCGTGGTAGGGTAGTAATCAAAGTATAGTGGGAACTCACACGAGACAAATGACGATCCCCAGGTCGATGAACTAACCTGTACACATGTCACCAGGGAACTGCTATCTGACGTCAGGTATAAGACCAACTAGCATGTTCCCGGCGAGTCCTGTCCGGTGTACTCATAACCCAATGAGCACCTGTATACATCTTAGGTGAATCAACTGACACTAGTGGCTTGTGAGACCGGCCACCGCCCCTCGTCGGGGTCTCGACTGTATACACTAGTCTACTCTGGAGTATCGATGCCCTGTCTCGAAACTCCCACGACTAGGGACCTTTTAAGGATGTGCTTATAGACTGCCAGCTCTCACGTATATGATCGCCCTCATACTGCCGGTGGTCAAGCAAGAATCCTAGGGGCTCTATCAACGTGTAATAGCGACCTGTAAGGTCACCTAAAGCAGTACACGATGATAAAGGTAAACCAGATAGCATACTATCATCTCGAGTAAGACTGTCCTAATGGGACAGGTCCTCCCTCAATCATTGCAATCACGTGCCTGTGATCCAATAATTGACTCTGAGGGCACTATCTCCAACATATATTACTTAATGGAAGCTTGGGATATTCACCTTGTATTGACAATCTTGCTCAATATAGTAGTATGCTACTTGGTTTGTTTCTGCTTTAATGTGTACATGTGTTTATTTTAGCATATCACCTATACACATTAGTGGAGCCCTTAGGATCTTTGCTTGATTACCAGCATTGTGATGGCAGTCACACTAATGGGGGCTGGGTAATCTATAAGCACATCCTTATGCAGGTCCCTAGTCGCAGGACTATCGAGACAGGGCATCGATACTCCAGAGTAGACTAGCGTATGCGCTTCTCATCCCAGTGTGGGAGACGGTCTGTCCCACAGCCGTCAGTACGTCGTACTTGAGATAATATGCGGGTGCTCGTTAGGTTACGAGTACACTGGACAGAACTCATCGGGAACTGTTGGTTGGTACTATACCTATCGTCAGTTATCAGTTCCCAGGTGACATGAGTACAGCTTAGTCCGCTGACTTGATACTGTCACTTCGCCTCGAGTGTGTTCCCACTGCACTTAGATTACTATCCTACCACGGCTCAAAGGAGTCGTGCAAACAGGTAGTAGTTGGGTGCAGTCCCGAAGCACTTGGAGGCAGTGACAATTAGACAGGATTCGTCTCTCCTGGTATTGGGGGTTGACATCGCGCTGTGTCTAGGAGAGCCATTACACGAGTAGCCCCTGGCCAGGGTAAGCGAGATATACTGGTAGGTTACCAATGTTATCTCAGGGTGTTCTGGGCTTCACTCCGACACGACTTGTACCGCTATTAGGGGACTGACGTTTACCGCACCCTAGGCCCGCCATGCGATGTATCAGACGAACAGACCGGACTGTATGGAGATTGTCACATTCAGACTCAGTAGGAGTTCAGATGGGTTTCACCTCGTCAGTCTTCTTGTTGGCATCTACCTGGGGACCGTTACGCACAGCTAGTGCCGCTTGCGGTCTGTGGTTAAACCCACTGCCAGCGTAGTGTCGAGTCTTTAGAGTCCCACACAGAAAGCTATTCGCCTTTAGGCAAAAGAGTAGGGGTCGCATGGTTTTGCGACAGGTCGCATGGTTTTGCGACAGGGTTCGGTCACATCCGTGCACTTGTGCACATACAGTGTCCGGACAGTTAACACTAGCGGGCTTTGGTTTATGCCAGATCCTAGTGTACGTTTTGGGATTGGTTTTATCTCGTTTGTATTCGTGTTCCTCGGAACACGGATGCGGGTGTGTATGCACAGTTGATAGAGAGACAGTGGCAGAGGATTCTCATTAGAGTTGTTGACTGTTGACAATTGACTTTACTTAACCCTAATGAGAATTAGAAATATGGTTAATGATAATTAAGTATTATTGTGCCATGGTTGGGTTGAAAGGTTGACCTTGTTGACTTGTTGACATTGTTGACCGGTTGATTAGGTTGGACTTGTTGACCACAATCATTACTATGGCTATCATTTCATGCAAAGACTTTTGGCTTGCTTATTTGTTCACACATTGCATTTAATGCATGAAATGATCTTGCCTTTTGTGATATGATAACCATCACATAATACTTGATTATCATTATGGCTCATGATGCTTTTGGATTATGAGAGGTTGGATGAGAAAAGAGAGGCTCATTCTTTCATTTGCTTTCTCTCTCTTGAGCTCTCTCATTCTCAAGCTCTCCCTCTTCCTCTTGCTCTCTCTAGCTCAAGGCAAACCATTCTCATGTGTTGGGACTCATTGCCTTAGAGATAAAAAGACACCAAAACATTCCTCTACTCATTCTAGTTCATAAGGCCTAGCAAGCCAAGTGTTCTAGTTTCTTCAAAGTTCGAAGAAGAAGCCAAAGGTAGAAGCTTTCGGGTGGATCCATCTTCGGCGCAAGGAGACGACGAGGTGAAGCCGATCCGTACACCGGGAGGAGTTGAAGACGAAGGAGTTCAAGAAAGGTATAGCCCCCTAACCGAGTAGGTAAACTCAAGTTAGGTTGTTAGTTAGTTGTTTAACAAAAATCCGTATTTGTAGTCCATGTTACCACCCTCTTGAAAATCGTTTTTCACCACTTCCGCAATCCCGTAAGTACCGGGAAGGGTAGCATGGACTTACAGTGGTATCAGAGCCTAGTTAAACACTATCTAACATGTTAGCAAAGTAACTAGAAGTTCGATCAAAGAAAAAGTCGTGAAACGAACCAGGAAAATCAAGTTTTTGCCGAATTTTTTTTCTGTCCAAAAAATGATAAATCTTATCTTAAAAATCGGCTCAGGCTTTTTGTTAAACACCCAAGAAATTTGATCCATCGAATCGATCAAAGCGCCGCTGAAACGCGGCGGGAGCATGCTCCCGCCGCGGTTCCGCGGCCGAGTTGACTCGGTCGAGGAAAATGTTTCTTGCAGAGTGTTTCTGGGGCTGTTTTGGGATTTTTGGGATATGTTTTTTCTGCCCAGATTTTACAGAAAGAAAAATTAGTTTTTGGGGCTTGAAAATCCGTATTTTTTATTGAACTTCTAAAGACTAAAGCTAACGGGTTTATATCTGTAATGTGATATATGTATTGAACGTCTGCTAATTGCTATACGTCGATTAGTGGTGGTTATACATATCTGAGATCTGTAATGTTGATGGTATGTGTATATGAATTCGTTGGATTGTCGCGGGTTAATAGCCTGGGGTTGTGAGATGAGAGTTTTCTTTTCTTTCAATTCATGTAAAATATGTAAATTGATGTAATATTATTTGTATGGCCGCACAACCGGGTCAGGGTTGTAGCCGTCATTGTATAATTTCTTTTTACTGTTTTTGCTCCTAGGATAGACCCATGGTGGGGTGCACAAACTACCGGGTATCTCGAAGTGCCGAGTGGCCTACTCACGTCGTTGAGGGAGGTTGCCCCGCTTTGAATATTTGGCGGGTAGTTCGCCGCACCCGTAGGGATCTTGGGTGGGGTATTGGCTATTCACCGCGACCGTGTAATCCGCTTTTCATTACAGGCTCATACGAATTACGGATTCCTAGTATATCCAATGTGTTCATCTGTGATCTGAAATGGCTATCATTGCAATATATCTATATATGATATTATTTAGGCGTTGCTTATGTTTTGCAGCCGCGCTAGCCTAGCCCCCGCTCTGTCGTTAGTTAAGTAACCTAACGGGTAATGACGGGGCCCCGTGGCGAATGCGAATAGCATAAGCGTACGTCGTATCTTGGTTGTTTTCTGCAATGGTAGGATTAAATGATGGGACGCATTAAAAGAACTAATGCAAGAAAATAAACCAAGTAAAAGTCGTTGGAACACTTTCAAAAAACCACTCGGTTTCTTTTCAAAAAGAACTTTTAAAAGCGGAGCTTAAGCCACTCCTTTTAAAAGCTATCTCATTCCATCGATTATATCAAGTTCACTATGTTCACGGTTTTGCCAAAACCATCCATAGCCCTCCATCATTTCAGTTAAATATTCGGTAGTATTCAAGCTATGTATTTTGACCTCACGCCAAGGAATAGTGATTGGTAGCTGCCGGATATTTATCTGTTGCATAGATAGAATGCGTTGGTTTGAGACAGTCGTACTGCCATTTTGGCCTACGTCAAGGGTAGGTACGGGTGGGTTCAAATTAACCTGGATAATGATGGGAAGAACTTGACATGTGACTTATGACATTTTGACCTCACGCCAAGGTCATAAGAGCATGGGGCAAAAATTCACATCGGGAGTTTCAAAAGAACTGAAACTTGCTAGCGCTGCATACTATTTGGAGTGTGATGATTCTGGTAGGATTCCTTCAGTTTTGTCACGCGATGATATTTGGATCCCGATCCTACTGTGAGTATATGCTACTCCTCGGGAAATTTCTCACTAAACGATCAATGCTATAAACATAGTAGGTGTCTAGAAAGGTGTTAGCGGGGCTACGCCCCCAGGAAAAAGAGGTTCTTAAATGAAGGAACTTCGCGAAAGCGTTGGAAAACCTCCCTCGAAGTACCGACACCAGCCTGGCCGAACGGTTAAGCAAGTATTGTACGGTAAGATTGATCCTGACTAATTCTTCCTTTTTAGTTTGAGGAGGGATTCGAGAGACAGTGGGAGCCATCCAGTTTAGACAAATTAAAAACCACTCTAAACTTGTAAGAGCATCATGCTAAAGTGTTTCTTCTCTCTCTCCTAATTGCAGCGACCAAACATCATGACCGGACTTAAGTTATTACTAGATAAAAACATACTGACAGGGCCAAACTACAAAGATTGGCTCAGGAATGTCAAAATGGCAGTCACTTATGACAAGTTGGGGTATCTCCTTACCACCAAAGCTCCCCCTGTCCCAGGACCCACCTCCAGCGTCGCGGATAAGGAAATCCGTAAGACTTGGGAGATCGATTGCGCGAAGGCCAAGTGCCTCGTGCTTGCCTCTATGGACAACGAACATCAGAGGAGGCACGAGAATATGGACCTCGAATCCATATTTCTCCATACAAAAGAACTGTATGGAGAGCAATCTCGTATCGCAAGATACGAAGTGTCGAAGAAGCTATTTTCGGCAAGGTTGGCCATCGGATCATCGGTAGCAGAACACGTGCTTAAGATGATTGGCTTCATTGAGGAGCTCGCGGAACTTGGGACCACGTTAGAGAACGAGCTCTATACGGACTTGATTCTCCAATCCCTTCCTTCCACTTACGCCCAGTTTATCCTGAATTTCAACTTACAAGAAAAAGAAGTTGAACTTTCAGAACTCCTCAACATGCTGAGGAGTGCAGAGGGCACCCTACAGAAAGGTAGGGAAACATCCACTTTGTTTGTAGGAGGATCTTCCTCTTCTAGGTCTAAGGCGAAAGCCAAGGGAAAGAAGAAAAAAAAACCCGCCAAACCAAGGGGCGGTGTTAGTAAAGTGGATACGAAGGGAAAAGCAAAAGCAACAAAGGTAGCGGGGAAGCTTATAGGGAAGGAAGAGTGCTTTTTCTGTCATAAGAGCGGTCACTGAAAGAAAGATTGCAGGGCTTGGAAAGCCAGAACACAGGATCTAAAGCAAGTTGCGGCTTCAGCTTCAGGTGTGTATGTTATTGAAAACTGTCTATCAATAAACTCTACTTCCTGGGTATTGGATACCGGATCAGGATCTCATATCTGTAATTCTTTGCAGGCGTTAAGAAACCGTAGGGTTTTGAAGGCAGGTGACATGACCCTCAAAGTTGCAAACGGAGCTAGCATGGATGCTAAGGCCGTGGGGGACTATCACCTGGGGTTGTCAGATGGACACGTTTTGGTTTTGCGTAATTGCTATTTTGTACCCAATGCAACTTGTAATATCATTTCTGTATCTTTATTATCTAAAGAAGGTTATGAATTTGCATTTGTAAGTAATGTTGTAAACATTCACCTTAATCAAGTTTTGATTGGGTCAGGTACATTAAGTAATGGTATATACGTACTAAACCAACCACAGATTTTCAATGTCCAGAATACACACAAAAGAAAGTCTCCAGAAACAAATCAGACTTTCTTATGGCATTGTAGACTGGGTCACATCAATGAGAGAAGGTTGACGAAGTTACATACAGAAGGATATTTGAATCCGTTTGAATATCAATCGTATGCCAAATGTCAATCCTGTCTCAAAGGAAAGATGACAAAGACTCCGTTCACTGGACACGGATTAAGAGCGAGCAAGCTCTTGGGACTCGTACACAGCGACGTGTGCGGTCCAACGTCTACACATGCGCGAAGCGGTTATTCTTACTTCATTACTTTTACGGATGACTTTTCAAGGTACGATTATGTCTTCTTAATGAAACATAAATCCGAAGCCTTTGGAAAATTCCAGGAATATAAGAATGAAGTAGAAAAACAAACCGGCAAAAGTATCAAGACACTAAGATCGGATCGAGGTGGTGAATACTTGAGTGCCGAGTTCCTGGACTATTTAAAAGAGAATGGAATTCTCTCTCAGCTTACTCCTCCATACACTCCGCAACATAACGGTGTATCGGAGAGACGGAACCGGACCCTATTGGATATGGTAAGTTCCATGATCAGTAACACTGAGTTACCGCGATCATTCTGGGGATATGCACTAGAATCAGCTGCATACCTTTTGAACCGAGTTCCAACTAAGACTGTGCCTACCACACCATATGAGATATGGAGTGGGAAGAAACCCTATCTGAAGATCTGGGGATGTCCGGCTTTTGTCAAAAAGCAGCATGCGGACAAACTCGAGGCACGCTCAGTACTGTGCAAGTTTATGGGATACCCAAAGAACTCCAGGGGGTATCTCTTCTATTACTCAGAGGAACAAAAGATCATTGTTTCTCGTAATGCCCATTTTCTGGAACACCAGTTCTTAGAAAAGGAAACAAGTGGGAACGAAATAGAACTGGAAGAAATTCCAGAACCACAGGCTATTACTGAAAGCTTAGTAGAACCAGAATGTTCAAAAGAAAATGACATTCCTACGCCGCTCCGCAGGAGTAGTAGGCAGTCTCATCCGTCCGAGAGATACTACGGTTTTCTCATAGACGGGGATAGAGAAGATTGCATCATTGATTATGATGAGCCGACTAGCTTCCAGCAAGCCATTCAGAGCATTGACTCGGTAAAATGGCTGGATGCAATGCGGACCGAAATGGAGTCCATGTACACCAACAAAGTATGGACGTTGGACGTTGGACGTTGCTCCAGATGGGGTAAAACCCGTAGGATGCGAGTGGATCTTCAAAAGGAAGATTGGTCTAGATGGACAGGTTGAGACCTATAAAGCTAGACTGGTTGCAAAGGGTTTTCGTCAAAGACCTGGTTTGAACTATGACGAGACCTTTTCTGCAGTAGCTATGCTGAAATCCATTCGGATCCTTCTTGCCATTGCTGCCTTCCACGATTATGAGATTTGGCAGATAGACATAAAGACCGCTTTTCTAAATGGAAATTTAAAGTAGTGTGTTTATATGGACCAGCCAAAGGGTTTCATTCAGAGTGGGAGCAGCGGAAAGGTGTGCAAGTTGCTTAAGTCCATCTATGGACTGAAGCAGGCATCGCGGAGTTGGAACATCTATTTTGATGAGACGGTCAAGGAATTTGGCTTTATCAAAAATCCAGATGAACCATGCATCTATAGTAGATTTATAGCGAGAACTGTAGTATTCCTCGTTTTATACGTGGATGACATTCTCTTGATAGGAAATGACATTCCTATGCTACAATCTGTCAAAGGGTTCTTGTCACACAGGTTCTCCATGAAAGACCTGGGTGATGCCTCATACATTCTGGGGATCCGGATCTATCGTGACAGATCCAAGAGGATACTGGGACTCTCACAGTCCAGGTACATCGACACCATACTGAAAAGATTCAGTATGGAAGATTCCAAGCGCGGTAATCTACCGGCTTGTCACAGGATCACCCTTTCCAAAGAGATGTCTCCCAAGAATGATTTGGAAAGGGATCGCATGTCTATTATATCCTACGCTTCTGCGGTAGGCTCTATAATGTATGCGATGTTGTGTACCAGACCAGATGTAGCTTATGCACTGAATGTAGTAAGCCAGTATCAGTCAAAACCAGGGGAGAAACACTGGATAGCAGTAAAGAACATTCTCAAGTGCCTGAGAAGGACTAAGGAGATGTTCTTGGTGTATGGCGGAAAAGACCTCCAGATCGAGGCCTTTGCTGACTCCAGCTTCCAAAGTGACAAGGATGATTCCAAGTTCATGTCAGGTTATGTCTTTACCCTCAATGGAGGGGCGGTGTGTTGGAAGAGTTCCAAACAGGAAACCGTTGCTGACTCGACGATGGAAGCGGAATATATCGCTGCTGCAGATGCCGCAAAAGAAGCTGTCTGGGTAAGGAAGTTCTTAACTGAACTTTAGGTGGTTCTGTCCATTGTTGATCCAATACCTCTATATTGCGACAACAACGGGGCTATAGTTTTAGCGAAGGAACCAAGGTCCTATCAGAAGTCCAGACACATCTTGAGGCGGTATCACCTGATCAGGGAGATCGTGGGTCGCCAGGAGATCGAGGTTCGGAGAGTTTCTACGAAAGATAACACTGCTGATCCACACATAAAGGCCTTACCCCAGACTCAGTTCGAGCGGCTGATCGAGATGATAGGTCTTCGATACGCCAGTACATGGCCTTAGTGCAAGTGGGAGATTGTTAGTGTATATGCCCTAGAGGCCATTACTGTATCATACTAGTATGTATATTACTTAATGGAAGCTTGGGATATTCACCTTGTATTGACAATCTTGCTCAATATAGTAGTATGCTACTTGGTTTGTTTCTGCTTTAATGTGTACATGTGTTTATTTTAGCATATCACCTATACACATTAGTGGAGCCCTTAGGATCTTTGCTTGATTACCAGCGTTGTGATGGCAGTCATACTAGTGGGGGCTGGGTAATCTATAAGCACATCCTTATGCAGGTCCCTAGGCGCAAGACTATCGAGACAGGGCATCGATACTCCGGAGTAGACTAGCGTATGCTCTTCTCATCCCAGTGTAGGAGACAGTCTGTCCCACAGCCGTCAGTACGTCGTACTTGAGATAGTATGCGGGTGCTCGTTAGGTTACGAGTATACTGGACATGACTCATCGGGAACTGTTGGTTGGTACTATACCTATCATCAGTTATCAGTTCCCAGGTGACATGAGTACAGCTTAGTCCGCTGACTTGACACTGTCACTTCGCCTCGAGTGCGTTCCCACTGCACTTAGATTACTACCCTACCACAGCTCAAAGGAGTCGTGCAAACAGGTAGTAGTTGGGTGCAGTCCCGAAGCACTTGGAGGCAGTGACGGTTAGAAAGGATTCGTCTCTCCCGGTATTGGGGGTTGACATCGCGCTGTGTCTAGGAGAGCCATTACACGAGTACTTCCTGGCCAGGGCAAGCGAGATATACTGGTAGGTTTCCAGTGTTATCTCAGGGTGTTCTGGGCTTCACTCCGACATGACTTGTACCGCTATTAGGTGACTGACGTTTACCGTCCCTTAGGCCTGCCATGCGATGTATCAGACGAACAGACCGGACTGTATGGAGATTGTCACATTCAGACTCAGTAGGAGTTCAGATGGGTTTCACCTCGTCAGTTTTCTTGTCGGCATCTACCTGGGGACCGTTACGCACAGCTAGTGCCGCTTGCGGTCTGTGGTTAAACCCACTGCCAGCGTAGTGTCGAGTCTTTAGAGTCCCACACAGAAAGCTATTCGCCTTTAGGCAAAAGAGTAGGGGTCGCATGGTTTTGCGACAGGTCGCATGGTTTTGCGACAGGGTTCGGTCACATCCGTGCACTTGTGCACATACAGTGTCCGGACAGTTAACACTAGCGGGCTTTGGTTTAAGCCAGATCCTAGTGTACGTTTTGGGATTGGTTTTATCTCGTTTGTATTCGTGTTCCTCGGAACGCGGATGCGGGTGTGTATGCACAGTTGACAGAGAGACAGTGGCAGAGGATTCTCATTGGGGTTGTTGACTGTTGACTATTGACTTTGCTTAACCCTAATGAGAATTAGAAATATGGTTAATGATAATTAAGTATTATTGTGCTATGGTTGGGTTGAAAGGTTGACCTTGTTGACTTGTTGACTTTGTTGACCGGTTGACTAGGTTGGACTTGTTGACCACCATCATTACTATGGCTATCATTTCATGCAAAGACTTTTGGCTTGCTTATTTGTTCACACATTGCATTTAATGCATGAAATGATCTTGCCTTTTGTGATATGATAACCATCACATAATACTTGATTATCATTATGGCTCATGATGCTTTTGGATTATGAGAGGTTGGATGAGAAAAGAGAGGCTCATTATTTCATTTGCTTTCTCTATCTTAAGCTCTCTCATTCTCAAGCTCTCCCTCTTCCTCTTGCTCTCTCTAGCTCAAGGCAAACCATTCTCATGTGTTGAGACTCATTGCCTTAGAGATAAAAAGACACCAAAACATTCCTCTACTCATTCTAGTTCACAAGGCCTAGCAAGCCAAGTGTTCTAGTTTCTTCAAAGTTCGAAGAAGAAGCCAAAGGTAGAAGCTTTCGGGTGGATCCATCTTCGGCGCAAGGAGACGACGAGGTGAAGCCGATCCGTACACCGGGAGGAGTTGAAGACGAAGGAGTTCAAGAAAGGTATAGCCCCCTAACCGAGTAGGTAAACTCAAGTTAGGTTGTTAGTTAGTTGTTTAACAAAGATCCGTATTTGTAGTCCATGTTACCACCCTCTTGAAAATCGTTTTTCACCACTTCCGCAACCCCATAAGTACCGGGGAAGGGTAGCATGGACTTACAACGAGCTCATGTTGATGCAACTCTAGCCGTAGCTCTCTCTGTCCGTCTAATCGTGGCAACAAAACCATAAACCGATACTGAAGATGATAGATCATAAGAATGAAGATAATACGGTGCAAAGAAATGTACATCCTAAGGCTTCTTAAGCGGAGTATCGTATCGTAAGTATGCCGCAGAACCTACAAACGGTACATCACTCTTCTTAAGTCACCTACTCCTTCAACCAAGGGTCATCCTACACTCAGACGGTAAAACCTAACGCTTTGATACCAACTTTGTCATGACCCGAAAAGTACGGAATATGACCGGCACTTACACTACGTAACGTCTCGAGGCGTACGCAATCTAAGTAAGCCAAAACCCAGAAATCTAAACCAAGTAAACCAGTAGAGTGAAGGAAAAACCAATTTTAAAGCAAGAAGTTTTAAAAGCATAAGCTGAATTATGCGTCTTTTAAAACATCAAGTCTTTTCTGAAAATTTCGGCAGAGTTTCCTTTGTAAATATTGGCCCCAAATGGGGTACAACATGAATAGTATACGGAATGATAAAAGGCATCCCCAAGCGGGAGCTAGCTCTTCGTCAATCGACGGTCACAACCACGCAAGCAAGATAATATACAACGCCGAAGGGCGAGGATCAAAACTCAAAAGGAAACTCAAAATCATCAAGAAAACCATAAAAATACAACGCGCGACTCTAAGGTCGAAATAAAACACAACTGGTCTTCTAAGTCTATAAATAATACAAGTCTGGTTGACTGAATTTCTACATACAATAATGAAAATAAAATACAAGAGTGGTCACGATGCGAGTGAACCCACCTACCAAAGCAATCACTCGGAATGGGAGCAGTGTGCCAGAAAAGCCACTACGAAACCTGTACGGCAAAATCTGCAAGGAACTGTGGCACAACGGGGGTAAGTTGCCAACTCTTGAGTAGAAAACATCACAGAGCAGAAATCGCATGTATGAAACATCCTAGGTCATATCAAGTAATATCCTCAAATAATATCCAGATCCATCTACATATAAGTGCAATACTACGTGCTCGTGTCAGTGCCTCAGATATCAACATATCAGATATATGATGTATGAAAATGCATTACGAATGGAAACATAATACATCATGAGTGAGACAACTGTTTTCTTTATTTAATGAGATTCCTGTATGTATATAAATTGAATATCATCAATGAAATCAACAGAGAAATCAGTGTCAAGTATCAACACAAAACATGAATCTTAATATCTTAATATCTCAGGCTCCTGCTATCCAGACTGGCCTGTATCATCAAATCTCAATATCTCAGTGTTTCAAATCTTAATATCCCAATACCTTGGGCTCCGTCAGTCCGGATCGGCCCATATCATCAATCACACGACCATGAACGGTATCCTCCAGATATCCGCCGTGCCAAACAATCACCGGTAGGCAATCTTCCCCTACCGGGCTCATCGTCTACAACTCGAGCTTTTTGCCCCGGGGTACCATACCGGGTCCACCATGTACCCGCAAAAGGTTCATCCAACTCCTCGAATCGGGTCTCGAAAACCATCTCAAAACCGAGAAAAGATCATGGTGGAAAATACTCATCATATCAAGGAAAACCGCATCTATCTCTTTAAAACAGATCATCAGTTTATAATACTTTCACATGCGGTTTCCAAATCCAGAAATCTCAAGAAAGATCCGAAATCATAAAAATCATGATATCAATAAACAGTGAATACCGGCATAAATATCCATAATACTGCATGACCAATGAATATATAAATGTATCTGATATCATGCAATAAATACAATAGTTAAACTAGCATTTGTAAGCTATAACATATTGAAACTACCAACTAGTAAGTTATGTCAATGAATAGTATTCTCTAAAGTGTACGTAACATGGCAATTACCGATGATGATGTGTCTGAGCCGGCAAACAGGTGTACGTGGAACATACGCATCATCGGTAATGGTGCTGGTGTCCTGACAGTAGGGTTTCATAATAATTACAGATAACATATGTACAAGCATGCAATGCGATGAAACATCATGAATATACAGAAAGTGATGTAGTAACAGCAACCCTGAAAAATATACCTACCTAATATACGATTCATACAGTTGGGTATTTAAATTACTCACAATTCTCCATTTTTTAGAATGAGAATGAATCAAGCCCAGTAAAAAGGATAAGGGAATCCACCTAAGTCTGGGTCGATCTATATATATATCTAGTAGTCGGTGATCTCGCCTCAATAGTATTACGTACGATACAATAAATAATATGACATTCTCGAGTCAAGAGTGCGGATCTATCCTCATAACTATATCTCGTACGGTAATTCTATCGTACGGCATCCCAAATCTGGATACGGGTCAATTATCATATTTATCTCATTACTCATCTAGTATCCTTATCATCATATGTCATGAACTGGGGTACAGATCTAAGTCTAGTACAAACTGATACCATCAACAAATATACGTGCGTGTGTCTGAAACACATCTCCTATAGATCCGCTATAATCTCCTATCGTATCTCATAGTACGAACCAAATCACATCACTGATCTCCCGGCATCATGCCCAATCACATCGACTCAACTCCAAGTATCATATACTATCCTCAACATCCGTGTATACGTGTATGTGTGTGTGTGTGTATAAGCACCAATACACACACACACACACACACACACACATACACATACACATATATATATACAAATGACGTATACACCCAAAACCATATCACGTGTGTGTATATGTGTGTGTACAACCTTACTCTAGGGTTCACGACAAAGAAACCAACTAAATCCTTTCTTCAATTTTCGCTAACACTAACCCTTGATCTCCTAATGCTTTTTCTTTCTAAGGTTCATATCTCGCAATAACCCATATATGTATCTCTATACCACGTCACATCAAAATCTTATGAATTTGCGAGGGTGCTATACGCCATCCACCCGACTTCCCCCGTAGATATAAATCTACTCACCTCGATCTTCGCTTGCCGATGCCGATGTTGCCACGCGCTTTCTTGTGGTCTCGAATTCTTCGTGAGGGTACCTATGTATCATAACACATCGTGTCGCATTAAAATCCGACTCTTGACCAAAACGACACACGAATCTCACATAGGTCAAAACCTATGGTCCGCTCAAGCAAAAGAACCAATTAACCCTCGATATCGGCGTACAAACGCCGATTGATCGATAAAAACCCAAACGTACAATTCGTGGTTTCGCAACACACTAAACATATATATGAAATAGGGTGAAATCATCAAAACCAATAAATTGATTAAATTGATTTATTACAAGAAACCTAGTAAGTATCAATTAGCCGTTTTAAAACAAAACTTGATGTTTTAACAATTCTAGTAGCCATAATACTTATTAAAATTTTAAATAAGTCATACAAACCATTTCCACAATTTAATTTCATCAATTTTCATTAACCCCAAAATTCTAGTTTGCAAAATTATCCAAATTTAAACAATTTTCAAAGTAACAATACACAAATCAACAATTTGACTAGGTTTTTCATGATCTAAGGTGGTAAACTACAATTTATAAATTTAACGATGTCATGAAGACCCTAATTAGATTTTTAATCTTACAATTTAACTTAATTTTAAAACCTAGTTTGCAATTAGCTTAATTAGAACAATTTAGATGTAAAAATTAGCAAATTTAGAAATTAGATCATGCCTTAAGATGATACCCTACACTTAGTTAACATGATTTATTGATCAAAATCCTAACTTTAGTTTAAACCCTTTCTAGAAAATCTTAAACTAGCAATTACAACCAAATTAACACTTAAATAATTTAGATTAGCATAGTTAAACAATAAATTAACCATTAGGTTAAGAATTTTACCTCACAAATTAGGAGATCAAACATGAAAACCTAGCCTCCAAAATGCTTCCTTTGCTCCAAGATCTTTGCTAGTTTGAACAAAGAATAATAGGTAAAGCTTTAATTAGAAAATTGCGGGATTTTTATATTGATTTTTTGATGCATTTTTATTGATTTTTTGGTAGTGAAAAAGGGGTTGAGAAAATGGGGGCAGCACCATGGGATGGCTCGGCCAAAAAGAGTAGGGAAAAGAGAGAGTGCGGGTGTGTGTGTGGTTAGCAAAGTCAAAAATTAATCCCCCCCCCCATACCTCAATTTTTTTAATCTCATGCCTTCCTCTCTTTTCATTCTCTTTTCATTCTTTTTTTTTTTGAGAAGGGGGGCTATGGATGTTGGGCTCGGCCAATGAGCAGGTGCAGGTGTGTGGGGAATTTGTGTGAAATTTCCCATGTAAAGAAAACAACCCCATCAATTATACTTTATCTTACTTTTTCAATTATTTAATTTCCTAATTAATATTATGCTAGAAAACTCTAGGAACATGGAGATAATTGGAGAAAAGAGAATATGTTACAAGCTTGTTATTAAGTTGTCATGGTTCATTAGCGTATGATTAACCCAAACCAATTTGTAATTATCCCTAATTAAATGTATTAGTGAAGGCTTAAAATAATATTAAAAATAATTAATTACGGAAATATTTTTGTGATCCGGAAATTTTATAAGTGACCCATTAAATACCAAATACTAGCAATTACATAGCTAGAATAGGTCTATTTAATTTTATGTTGAAGAATAATTAAATCTTGGTTTTTACGGAAAACACCGGTATTTTACCGATTATCCGAAATTTCACCTAAGCGGTTTTCAAACCGTTACAGTCGGGGTCTAGAAGCGTATACACTAGTCTGCTTCAGAATATCGATGCCCAATCTCGATATTCCCACGACTGAGGACCTTTAAGGATGTGCTTATAGACAACCCAGCTCTCACATATATGATCGCCATCATAATACTGGTTGTCAAGCAACATTCCTATGGGCTTCATCAATAATGAAGACAAACCAGATAGCATACTATTATCTCGAGTAAGACTGTTATACTTGTATAGACCCTCCTTTAATTATCATAATCGTCTACTTACAATCACAATAATTGTCTTGAGGGTACTATATCCAACATTATCTTCGTGACCCCGCAAGGAGGAATATTGCGTTACGCCCTCTCCTTGACGGAACCCAGGACTAATAACGAAGCAGAATATGAAGGTTTGATAGCCAGTCTTGAGATCACTATCGACATGGGAATCAAGAACCTCTTCGTATATAGAGACTACCAACTGATCATTAGTCAAATAAACCGTGATTATCAAACATACAAGCCAAAACTGATAATGTACGGTGAAAGAGTGCGGCAGCTGCTGACACAAATATCCTCTTATACCCTGGAAAGTATACTGCAAGCGGAAAACAGTAAAGCAGATGCGTTAGCCAAGTTGTCTAAAGAAGTGGCCGACGAGGACCTTGATGACATAACGATCATTTTTCAAAGTTGCTGGATCCTCGCGCCAGCAGATATATCTTCGGAAGACATGATAGAGTCACCCGAAAGAGAAGAAACGATCGAACAATTATTCCTTCAAATAGAGGACGAACAAGAGGTCAAGGACTGGAGGAAAGTCTTCATAGACTACTTTAGGTCCCAAAGAATGCCTGAAGATGCGTCGTCGAGATATCAGCTCATAAAATGAGCTTTGTCATTTGCCTTCATCAATGATACTCTATATAAGAGATCATTCGACTGTCTATGGCTAAGATGCCTGGAGCCGGAGGAAGCAAAGAAAGTCGTCCAAGAAATACACGACGGAATCTGCGGTTCTCATCAAGCTTGGCCAAAGATGAAGCTTAAGATAAAAAGGATGGGCTACTATTGGCCCATGATAATTCAGGACTACCTCGAATACGCAAAGCAGTGCCACTCATGCCAAATACACGGGGACTTCATATATCAACATCCAAATCCGGCATCATACAAAGGACATCGGTTCATACTAGCAACAACTGATTACTTCTCTAAATGGGCAGAAGCAGTAACGTTAAGGAAGATGAAGATGGAGAATATCTTCCACTTCTTCAAAACCCATGTCATATATCGATTCAGAACTCCGCGATGAATTATCTTGGATAATGGACCTGCTTATAGAAGCCCTAAAATAAGCCACTTCATACAGCAACACAAGATAGACTGGAGATACTCCTTGGTCTATAATTCCCAAGCCAATGGTCTAGCTGAAACCTTAAACAAGATCTTGATCAAGATTATAAAAAAGTCAGTGTCAAGAAACAAAAAGGACTGGCATGAAAGGCTGAGTGAAACACTTTGTACGTACCGAACAATGTTCAAGACTGCGACAAATAAAACACCGTATCCATTGGTGTTTGGCGCTGAAGCGGTGCTCCCATTAAAGATAGAACTCCCCTCTTTACGAGTAGCAGTTCAATACGAGCTGACAGATGAAGAAAATGCTCATCTTAGGCTCGAGGAGCTCGACGCCTGGACAAAACCCGCCTTATAGCACCGCAAAATCTGGAGGCTTATAAGGCAAGGATGACCCGGTCATATGAAAGACTGACCAGGCCAAGAACATTCTTTCAAGGTGAACTCATGCTGGTTGTCAAAAGACCGATGATTCCCAATCGTGCAAAGCAAGAAAAGTTCGAGCCAAATTATGAAGGCCCGTACATCATAGACAAAGTCTACCAAGGTGGAGCCTACCTGCTCATGGATATGCATGATGAAAGACCATTCCGTCCAATAGTGGTTGATTCCTCAAAAAGTATTACGCTTGAAGAGTCATGACTTAGGTCAATGATAGATAACGACGCTTTTGTCCGCTCGCTATCTTCCTGAGTCAGAATTCTGAAAGTAGTACCAAAAAACTATTGTCTCAAAACACGGGAATATTGGACCGAAATGTCCCCAAACTAATAATGGGCTGAGAAGTCCTTAAACTAATAATAGACCACTACGTCCTTAAACTGGCTTTCGACCGAGATGTCTTTAAACTAAAATATCATCCCGAACATGGGGATGTTGGACCGCGATGTCCTTAAACTAATATGTTTAGTCCTACAGTGGATACCCATATCTATTACCGTATACAATCCACGAGCATAAACAATCCATATCCCATCCAGGTCCTACATTATGTGCCCTTCAAAAAACAAATAAAAGGGGTATGTCTATAAGAGAAATGGGTACGGATGAAAACCCGAAAGGACGTCGTGAGTAAAAACAGCAGGACTGCCAACGAGCTAGTGAAAATCCAAAGGGCATGAACTCGTTAAAAGAAAACAAACAATGCACTTACAAAGTCCTCACGACTTTGTAAGGAGAAAACATCTGCGTGAGATCCTTACGACTCACAAATGAGCAACACATTTAGGAATCCATATGATCCCTAAGGAGAAAATGCACTTGCGAGATCATCACGACTCGTAAGTAGTATATACCTTCTATAAGACCCTAACGGCTTATAGAATTCAAAACTCTTAAGTTACAGAGATTTGAACCTGTTTTTAAGCCACCAAAACCCCACAAAACATTTATGCCCTATAAGAAGGTCAAGAATGACCCTTGTATACAATCTACGGGTGTAAATAAATATATTCTAAACCAAGTCCCACCAATAGCGAGAAATATCCTCATATGATGAACAACCACTTGTAATTCCTCTCGACTTACAAGGAGAAAATACTCATGTAGGATCCTTATGACTTACAAAAGAAAACATACTTAGGAATCCCCATGTTTCCTAAAATGAAAACATATCTATAAAATCCTCACGACTCATAGGAAGAAATATCTTTATGAGACCCTTACGGTTCGTAAAGTCAAAAACCTTAGTCGACAGGATCCTAACCCTATTTGCTAAGCCACCTTTGTCCAAATCAACAAAGGCAAATGATGATTGACTCCTGGAAATATCCCAGTTGCAACGATATTGATGCCAAGATTGGTATCAGATTCCAAATCCTAAACTTGCAATAAAAAGTAGCGAGTAAAAAAAAAAAAAATGACATGGCCGAAATGATTGGGCACCGCGGAAAATAGCCGAAATGATTGGGCAATCGCAACTTTCGCAATGTAAAAGCTGAAAAGATAGAGCGTCGCGGAAATAATATATATATATAATAAAATAAAAAATTTCTACCCTGCAAGTAGGTCCATACCGGCTTTATATACAATTCATGGGCACAAATAAAAGAAAGGGAACCATATTTTCCCACCATGCTTCATAAAAATAGCTCCAGATTTCGATGGCAACATCTGCAGCCTAGAGATCACTTCGACGTTCTTCTCATTTCAGCAGGATGCAAACGCAACGTCATAAAAAAGACCCAAAAGTCAAAGCAAAGATGGAGTAATGGAAAAATCCTAACACTAAGTCTTGACGGTACATATACAATCTAAAGACTCCCTCAACGTTCCCCTTCATTCTAGCATAGTGTGGATACAACAATCAAACAAAAGGGGGGTGACGGCAAAATCCCAGCTCCAGACTTCGATGGTAATATATACGGCCTAGAGGCCATATGGATATTTTCCCGACTTCAATGAAGAATCGGTACGACAACATCAAAGCAAAAACGAAGTGACAGAATATTACTAACTTCAGGTCTTGACAGAAATACATACAAAGCCTAAAGACTATTGGAGATCATCCCACCCCAGAAGGGTGCGGTTATGACTCATCGGGACATCAAATTAAGACTGACCTCAAGTAAAAAGCTCCACGGAAATACCTAACGCTTGTTCCTTCGACAGTAAAATGGATATTCCAACCTAAGAAAATTACTTGAAGATATCTAATCCAGCCTCAAAAGGGATCAGAGACACGACAGACGTAGGGTTATTCGAATAGCAACCTAAGGGACTACATATCGAAGAATACATCAACCAACGCGACGGTACGATGGACATAAACCTAGTACCACAAACCTAGCGGACCCCTGTCATAAAGGAATGGGGGCTATCTACATCAAACATTAGGGTGAGTTTGCCTGTAAACCTAAGGGAGGTAAACTAAAAACACTCCGAAATGAGTACATAAACTAAAAATTCTGAAATGAGTACATAAACTAAAAACTCCAAAATGAGTAAATAAACTAATCCGCGGAGAAGTGAAAGCAGAAAAATAGATATCTTCTATTCACAAATCAAAATGGGTAAAAGAAACAATCAAAAAAAGGGGGAATACAACAAAAGGGAAAGTCTAAGACGGTGGATGGTTAAACAAGCTAGCCGGATCATCGCTTTTCCGTCAGACTTCTGTCTCAAGCTTCAACAGCACCGCTAGATAAGCTTCTGCCTGTTCTAGCTATTGTTGATACAAAGAGAATCGATGCTCAAGCTCCTTTTCGGCAGTTTTGTGAGCCTCCACCATTTCTTTCGTAAAGGTGATGGCTCTGTCGAGAGCCACCACCTCCGTAATAATTTCTTGGAGAACTCACCAAATCTCATAAGCCCGAGTGGCTTTATCCGCAAGTGGGCTTAGAGATCCCCCAAAGCCTTCGACGTTATCTCCCTCTCCGAAAATTTTCGTTTGAGCCTTTTCTGACAAGATCTGAGGTTGGTGGCACACCTTTCAATCCATTCATTCAACCTAGCCTTCATAGATGAGATGTCCGAAGGAAGGCGTCTACATTCAAGTTCATGAAGAAAACTATCCACTCGCCGGCAGTACTCTGTTGGATATGCATGCCCTAAAGGCCATTATTGTATAGTACTAGTTTGTATAATACATTTTGGAAGCTTAGGATATATATATATACGGGTTTATGACAGTCTTGCTCAATATAGTAGTATGCTACTTGGTTTGTTTCTATCTTAATATGTGTATATGTTTCTTTTAACATATCGCTAATGCATATTGATGGAGCCCTTAGGATCTTTGCTTGACTACCGTCGTTGTGATGGCGATCACACTAGTGGGGGTTGGATAGTCTATAAGCACATCCTTATACAGGTCCCTAGTCATAGGATTATCGAGACAGGGTATCGATACTCCAGAGTAGACTGGTGTATACGCTTCTCGTCCCAGCAGGGGAGATGGTCTGTCCCATAGCCATCAGTACGGCGTGCTGGAGATAGTATGTAGGTGTTCGTTAGGTTACGAGTACACTGGACAGGACTCATCGGGAACTGTTGGTTAGTATTATATCTATCGTCAGTTAACAGTTCCTAGGTGACATGAGTACAGCTTAGTCCGTTGACTTGACACCGTCACTTCGTCTCGAGTGTCTTCCCACTGTTATTAGATTACTACCCTACCATGGCTCTATTGAGTCATGCAAACAGGTAGTAGTTGGGTGCAGTCCCGAAGCACTTGGATGCAGTGACGGTTAGACAAGATTCGTCTCTCCCGGTATTGGGAGTTGATATTGCGTTGTGTCTAGGAGAGCCATTACATAAAGTCCCTGGCCAGGGCAATCAAGATTTACTGGTAGTGTTTCCAGTAGTTTCTCAGGGTGTTCTGGGCTACACTCCGACATGACTTGTACCACTATTAGGGGTCTAACGTTTACCGCCCCCCTAGGCCCGACATGCGATACTCTTAGACAAACAGACCGGACTGTACGGAGATTGTCACATTCAGGCTCAGTAGGAGTTCAGATGGGTTCACCTCATCAGTCTTCTTATCGGCATCTACCTGGGGGCCGTTACGTACAGCTAGTACCTCTTACGGCCTGTGGTTAAACCCACTGCCAGCGTAGTGTCGAGTCTTTAGAGTCCCACACAGAGGGTTGTTCACCTTTGGGCGAAACGAGTAGAGGTCGTATGGTTTTACGACAGGGTTCGTTCACATATGCGTACTTGTGCGTGTTCGGTGTTCAGGCAGTTGATACTAGTGGGCTTTGGTTTAAGCAGATCCTAGTATTTGGTTTCAGGTTGGTTCGGTCTCATTGTATTTGTGTTCCTCGGAACACGGATGCGGGTGTGTATACACAGTTGACAGAGGCAGAGGAACCTCATTAGGGTTTTGACCATTGACTTGATTAAAACCATAATGAGATAGAGGAAATTGATTAATGAGTTTTAATTAGAGATAATTGTATCATGGTTAATTGGTTTGACCATTTGACTAAGTTGACCCATGTTGACTTAGATATTTTTGTGAGCATGCTTAGCATTAATTGTGACATGATAATGGTCAAATCAATATCAACCATGACAATTTATCCTAATTAAAATTATCATTATTCTTTTTGTTCATATGAGAGCCATCTCTTCTCATTCTATCATGAGACATTCTCTCTCTTGCTAGCTCTCTCCTCTTCCTCTCTCAAAGCTCTCTTATTTCATGAGTTGAAAATCAAGAGCTTTGTGAGATCTAACCACTAAAACAACTCTCTACTCACTCTAGGGTTCTTAGTCTAGCAAGAAAAGCACTCTAGTTACTTCATGGTTGAGGTAGGAGCTCAAGGTAGAGGCCTTCGGGTGGATCTTCTTCTATATAGAGAAGCCGGTGAGGAGGAGCCATCTAGATCATTCCAAGGAGCTCACAACAAGGAGAAGAAGGAGTTCAAGTTTATGGTATAACTTTCTATCATAGTAGATAGAACTCTTCTTTTGCTAGTTAGGTTTGTGGTAAAGATCCGGGTTTTAGTGTTATTCTAGAGCCAAGTTTATGTTCGTCAGAAAAAAATTTGTTCCGTATTTGGCCACAGAAGTTGGCCAGGGCGCTAGTGTAACCCTTCATGGTATCAGAGCCTACCCATAAACCCTACTAGCTTGTTTGTACAAGGTTAAAATCTCGATTGACAAATTTTTCCGAATCACGAATCTATGTTCATGAGCTTGCTGTCGATTTTCGAAGTTGTCCTAAAATTTTTCTGAGTATCTTAGAATTACATGCAGGCGAAAATATAGCTACAGAAAACATTTGGGGGCCTAACTCCAAAATTCCGCCGCGGAATGTGAGCAAAATGGCGCATTTGGCGGCACTTCCGCGGCGCTTTTTGGGCTACAATACCCAAAAATTTTCTGGGGCTCTATTTCATGAAAATATGATATTTGTGATATATAGTTTTGGCCCAGGTTTATTTGAGTGCTGGATTTGATTTTGGGGCCTATTTGGAAAAGTTTAGTCGATCGAAATTTTAAATGTGTATTTTACAGTACATTCACTTTTATCTGCGACCGGGAATGTCACTCGATCGGTAGAACTCGTCTGATTGATATAGGTTCTTTTAGACGGGTTTTGCGAACGTGACATTCACGTTGATGTTGCGTGCTTGTTCTGTAATGTTGGTTGGATAGTCATGATGGATAGCAAGTGTTGCAATGTTTGTTGTACAGTTTAAATTCTTTTGTACATTTGTTATTGCGGGGCGAGCGTCCGACATGTGAACTGTCGTCTTTGCCGGGTTGTATATTATTTTGGGGTACGACCGGGTTGAGGTCGATGTCACCATTTGTACATATTATTTTCATTTTCTGTACTAGGATTACCCCACGGTGGAGTGCACGAATAGCCGGGTTCTAGAAAGGCAGCAAGCCCATATCTTATGGCGTTGAGACGGAGGGGATTCTTTCTCATGGTGTTGAGACGGAGGGGGCTTCATTCTAGAATTGGCGGGCTATTCGCCGCACTCGTAGAGGGTACTGGTTTTCATTGCACAGGCTATCCACATGACCGGGAACGTCGGGTTTTATTTGTGGCTCAAATGAAACCTGGGGCTCCAAGATTATCCACCATTCTGTATTATTGGCTATGTTTCTGTGATGTTGTTTATTATGATGCCTGGGACGAATGTTGTATATACTTATATATATATACTGGTAGATGTTGTATATGTTTTTCACCCGCGCTAGTCCAGCCCCCGCTCTGTCGTTAGTTAAGTAACCTAACGGGTGATGATGGGGCCCAGTGGCGAATGCAGATGGCATATACGTACATTGTATTTTCGTTCTTTTCTGGTGTAGTAGGTTACATTGATAGGACAGCATTAATTTTGATTAATGCAAGAAAAACAAACCTAAAAGATGTTGTTGGAACCAAGTTTTAAAAATAGACATTACAGATGTTCTCTTTTGCTTTGCACAGTGGTATTCAGTTTGGAATATCCAGCACCTCATTCGACGAGGCAGGGGCCGAGATCCCTTCATCGGGAGTGACCCTTTGAGTAAAGGTTTGCATCAACGTAATAACTTCACTATAGTCGATCATTCTTGCTTTGCATCGTGGTATTCAGTTTGGGATATCCTGCACCTCATTCGATGAGGAAAGAGCTGAGATCCCTTCACAGGGAGTGACCGCTTTAGCAAAAGTTTTCGCCACTATACCTTTTAAAAGGCTATCAGGTTCCTTCAACGATATCAAGTTCATTACGTTAACGGGTTTTTCGCCAAAAACCCAGCCGTACCCCTCCGTCATTTCTTACAAATATTGCTTAGTATTCATGCTGTGTATGTTGACCTCTGTCAAGGCATAGTGAATGGTAGCTAAGCAATGCTCGTATGTTGCATAGATAGATGCGATTATTTAGGACAGTCGCACGGTCATTTTGACCTCTGTCAAGGACTTGTGCGGGTGGGTCTAAATCAATCCAAGACGATGACGGGATGAACTTGGCTTGCGACTTATGACATATTGACCTCTGTCAAGGTCATGAAGCCGCTTGGGGCAAAAAAAAACCCACATTAGGAGTTTCAAACATACAGGAAACTTGCAGATTTAGCATACCTTCTGGAGTGTGGTGACTAGAGCGGATTCCATCTAGGCCATCACACAATGATAGTTGGATCCCGATCACACTGATGAGTTGGATTACTCTCGGGAGATTATTTCACTTAACAATCAATGCTATAAACCAAGTAGGTGTCTAGAACGGTGTTAGCGGGGCTACGCCTCCAGGGAAAAGAGGTTATGTAATTAAGGAAATTCGCGAAAGTATTGGAAAACCTCCATCGAAGTACCAACACTAGCCTGGCTAAAAGGTTAAAGCAAGTATTGTGACGTGCGATTAATCCTGACTAGTTCTTCTTTTAAGGTTTGAAGAAGAATTTGAGAAAACAGTGGGAGCCATCCTGGTTAGATAAATTAATAACCAATTTAAATCTTGCAAGAGCGCACGCTGAGTGTTTCTTTTCTCTCTCTCCAGGTAGCAACCATTTCACGCCCTAATCAAGATAATAAAATGTATCGCTTGACCGATCCGAATTCTTATTCGGGGCTGGGGAACATCGGTTCGGCTCTAACTTACGACAACAGTCATAAGTGTGAGCAAGGGAAAGAGAATTGTATGGATTTCAAGGAGACCCAGTTGAAGAAGAAGCATACTATTGCATCTACTTCAGGTGTTCTTATAATTGAGAACTGCTTTTCGGTGAGTCATACCTCCTGGGTACTAGATACCGGATCAGGATCTCATATCTGTAATTTATTGCAGGGACTGAGAAAAAGTAGGAAAGTTGCACCTGGTGATATGTCCCTCAGAGTAGGGAACGGAGCACAAGTTAATGTTGCAGCCGTCGGTGAATATCACCTAGTGTTGCCAAATGGCAATACTATGATTTTGAACAATTGCTACTATGTACCTTCCATGGTTTGCAACATAATATCAGTGTATTTACTTAATAAAGATGGATATAATTTTGTTCTTGATAGAAATATCATGAACATTTACCTTGATAAGGTACTGGTTGCAGAAGGTACACTGTGTAATGGTATCTATGTTCTAAATCAGAATACAGTTCTCAATATACAAAACACACGCAAGAGGAAGAGTTCAGATACGAATGAATCCTACTTATGGCATTGTAGACTTAGTCATATAGGAGAGAAAAGACTACGTAAGTTACATAAAGATAGACTCTTGAATATGTTCGAATTTTCATCTTATGAAACTTGTCAGTCTTGTCTCAAAGGAAAGATGACCAAATCTCCGTTCTCCGGACATGGAGAAAGGGCAGCAGGGCTCTGGGACTCATACACAGTGATGTATGTGGTCTGATGTCTATACATGCAAGGGGTGGGTTCTCATACTTCATCACATTCACTGACGATCTCTCTAAATTCGGATATATGTATCTGATGAAACACAAATCTGAATCTTTTGAGAAATTCAAAGAATTCAGAAACGAAGTAGACTGGCAAAAGTATCAAGATCCTCCGATATGATAGAGGAGGGGAGTACTTAAGCACTGAATTCAAGGACTTTCTAAAAGAGAATGCTATTCTCTCTCAGCTTACTCCTCCGTACACACCACAGCATAACGGCGTATCGGAACGGAGGAACCGTACCCTATTGGACATGGTTCGCTCCATGATGAGTAATGCCGGGTTACCTCTTTCATTCTGGGGATTTGCGCTTGAAACAGCAGCGTACTTGTTGAATCCGGTTCCGTCTAAATCTTTGCCTAAGACTCCATATGAAGTATGGAGTGGCAGAAAACCATGTCTTAAAAGGGTTGAGATATGGGGTTGTCCGGTATATGTGAAAAACCAGAACCCAGACAAACTTCAGGCACGATCAGTTTTATGAAAGTTTGTAGGATATCCCAGGCATTCAAATGGATATCTGTTCTACCACACCGAGGAACAGAAGGTGTTTGTTGCTCAGCACGCCACCTTTTTGGAGTGACAATTTCTTGCAAAAGAAATAAGTGGGAGCACGGTAGAACTAGATGAAATATCTGAACTACAAACTCAAACTGAAGATTTAATAGAACCAGAAAATTCAGTAGTCCCAGACGAACCTCGGCCACTCCGTAGATCTGGTAGGATTTCTCATCCGCCCGAGAGATACTACGGTTTTCTCATAAACGGGGATTGAGAGGATTGCATCTTGGAAGAAGATGATCCTACCAGTTTCAGGCAGGCCATTATCAGTAGGGACTCTGATAAGTGGCTGGATGCTATGCGATCCGAAATGGAGTCCATGTACACCAATAAAGTATGGACCTTGGATATTGCTCCACCTGGGGTAAAACCCGTTGGATGCAAATGGATCTACAAAAGAAAACTTGGTGTAGATGGGCAGGTGGAAACCTATAAGAATAGACTCGTTGCAAAAGGTTTTCGTCAAAGACCCGGTGTGGACTATGACGAAACATTTTCTCCAGTGGCTATGCTCAAATGCATCCGGATCCTACTTGCCATTGTTGCCTTCCATGACTATGAAATCTGGCAGATGGACATAAAAACGGCTTTTCTAAACGGCAGTTTGGAAGAGTGCGTTTATATGGATCAGCCAGAAGGTTTTGTAGACAGTGGGAGCAGCGGGAAGGTGTGCAAGTTGCTTAAATCCATTTATGGATTAAAGCAGGCATCGCGGAGCTGGAACATCTATTTTGATGAAGCAATCAAGGAATTTGATTTCATCGAGAACGAGGATGAGCCTTGTATTTATAAGAAGATTGTAGGACGAACTGTCGTATTCCTAGCCTTGTACGTGGACGACATTCTTTTGATAGGAAATGACATTCCTATTCTACAATCGGTCAAGCTATTCTTGTCACAACGGCTCTCCATGAAGGACCTGGGTGATGCCTTGTATATTCTAGGGATCAAGATCTATAGAGATAGATCCAAGAGATTATTGGGACTTTCGCAGTCCAGGTACATAGAGACCGTACTGAAGAGATTTAGTATAGAAGATTTCAATCGTGGTAATATACCCGCATTGCATGGAATCACTCTCTCTAAGAAGATGTCTCCCAAGACTGACGAGGAGAGGGTTCGTATGAGCACTATACCCTACGCTTCGGCGGTAGGATCTATAACGTATGCGATGCTATGTACAAGACCAGATGTAGCTTGCGCGTTGAGCGTGGTGAGCCGGTATCAGTCAGACCCAGGTGAGAACCACTGGACGGCAGTGAAGAACATTCTCAAGTACCAGAGAAGGACTAAGGAGATGTTCCTGGTTTACGGTAATGGAGACCTCAGGGTCGAGTCCTATACCGATTCAAGCTTCCAGAGTGACAAGGACGACAGCAAGTCTGCCGGGCGGTATGTTGGAGGAGTTCCAAACAGGATACCGTCGCAGACTCGACGATGGAGGCTGAATACATTGCTGCAAGCGATGCCGCAAAAGAGGCGGTCTGGATGAAGAAGTTCATTAGTGAACTTCAGGTGGTTCCGTCCATTGTTGACCCAATACCTTTATATTGCGATAACAATGGGGCTATAGCTTTAGCGAAGGAACCAAGGTCCCATCAAAAGTCCAGACACATCTTAAGGCGGTATCACCTGATCAGGGAGATCATTGATTTCCAAGAGATCGAGGTACAGAGAGTGGACACAAAAGACAACACGGCGGATCCATTCACAAAGGCCTTCCCTCAAACACGGTTCGAGCGACTTTTTGAGCTATTGGGTATGCGGTACGCCAGCAGCTGGCCATAGAGCAGACGTTGGGTATGCGGTACACCAATTACTGGCCTTTAGTGCAAGTGGGGGATTGTTGGATATGTATGCCCTAGAGGCCATTATTGTATAGTACTAGTTTGTATAATACATTTTGGAAGCTTGGGATATATATATACGGGTTTACGACAGTCTTGCTCAATATAGTAGTATGCTACTTGGTTTGTTTCTATCTTAATATGTATATATGTTTCGTTTAACATATCGCTAATACATATTGATGGAGCCCTTAGGATCTTTGCTTGACTACCGGCGTTGTGATGGCAATCACACTAGTGGGGGCTGGGTAGTCTATAAGCACATCCATATACAGGTCCTTAGTCGTAGGATTATCGAGACAGGGCATCGATACTCCAGAGTAGACTGGTGCATACGCTTCTCGTCCCAGCAGGGGAGATGGTCTGTCCCACAGCCATCAGTACGTCGTACTGGAGATAGTATGCAGGTGCTCGTTAGGTTACGAGTACACTGGACAGGACTCGTCGGGAACTGTTGGTTGGTATTATACCTATCGTCAGTTAACGGTTCCCAGGTGACATGAGTACAGCTTAGTCCGTTGACTTGACACTGTCACTTCGCCTCGAGTGTGTTCCCACTGTTCTTAGATTACTACCCTACCACGGCTCTATTGAGTCGTGCAAACAGGTAGTAGTTGGGTGCAATCCCGAAGCACTTGGAGGCAGTGACAGTTAGACAGGATTCGTCACTCGTGGTATTGGGAGTTGATATCGTGTTGTGTCTAGCAGAGCCATTACACAAAGTCCCTGGCCAAGGCAAGCGAGATTTACTGGCAGTGTTTCCAGTAGTTTCTCATGGTGTTCTGGGCTACACTCCGACATGACTTGTACCGCTATTAGGGGTCTGACGTTTACCGCCCCTAGGCCCGACATGCGATACTCTTAGACGAACAGACCGGATTGTACGGAGATTGTCACATTCAGGCTCTGTAGGAGTTCAGATAGATTTACCTCATCGGTCTTCTTATCGGCATCTACCTGGGGGGCGTTACGTACAGCTAGTGTAGGGTTCCTAGGCACACTAATGAAGTCTCACAACAGATCAAACATGCCCAATTCAAATTTTTCCTTGTGCCTACAAACCCTAATACGGATCGTTAACTAGATAATTAGGCGATGCAAGCAAGCAAACGAATTTATAGCTAAAGGAAAGTGACTACAACCTTTGTAGATCCGGTCCTCCACTTCCTAGGCTCCGCGATGACGTCCCTTCGCTGTCCATATCGGATCCCGGACTCTAGCATCGGCTTCATCGGAGAAATGGGCGGGCTAGGTCGTCGACTTCGATGGCGAAGATGATCTACGTCGAGGCAAACTCAAGATCAAGCTCCAACTTCACCAAGTCATGAAACTTGTGAAGAAAACACCCTATACTACTTGTCAAGTGGTAGAGGATGAAGAAATAGGAAGTGGGTTCACTTTAGAATTGGATTTCTCACTCTTTTTCTCAAGTTGCCATTGATGGTTGCAAGGTTTCTTCATTGTTGAAGATGAAGAAGATGAAGAAAGAATATGATAAGTCTTTTTCAAATAGAAAAAAAACAAATACTTATCATATACCAACCATGGTTAAGTGTAGAGACTAAACTAGGGTTAGGTGAAAGGTTAGGTTAAGGGAAGCAAACAAAATGGTCAAACTTTCAACACTTCATGAAGCTTCATGAAAGAAACAAAGAAAGCCACCATTTCTATTTATCTTTTCCAAAATAAATAAACAAAATAAATAAATGAATAAGTAAACAAAACCCTAACCATTCATATAACCATGGTTTAATCATACACACAAACTCAAGTTAGCATGTATCATCAAACATGATACAAACAAGTGCACAAAAGTATATCACATATACAACTTGTGTACTTCAAGTGAGAAAATCATTTTAAAGTGAACAAATACAAGTTAATGCAAATTATTATATCAAATATATAATTATGCATTAAATCATTAAATCAATACTTGATTTAACGATCCGGTCATATCGCATATAACCGACTAGTATCCAATATATCGACTTATCGAATCAATCCTCGATTCGATAACTAGGTTATATCGCATACAACCAATCGATACATTCATCGCGATAATGGAATACGGTATCACATACACGCATTATTCTCGGTCCCGCACATATCTCATATGCGCTCCTATTTCGTTTCGCTTGAGCCAGGAAACCTCTGTGTAGGACTCTAAAGACTCGTCAATACGCCGGCAGCAGATGATGATCATATCAAGCACCCACAAGCCGCAAGCGGTCTGCTAAACGTAACGGCCACCCGGGTATTGAGCTATCAGAAGATCGACGAGCAAGCCCGCTCACACTCCTGTGAATCCAACCAGTAACACTTACCGTACAGTCCGGTCTGTTCGTCTGATATGTCGCATATCTCGCCTAAGGGTGGTAAACGTCAGACCCCAATAGCTCGACAAGTCATGCCAACATGAGGTCCATAACATTCGTGAAACTACTGATAACTCTTACCAGTATATCACTGCAACCCTGGCCAGGGATTTCCTGTTATGGCCAGTCGTGCATAGCGCAACATCAACCCCCAATACCGGGAGAGATGAATCCCTTCCTATCGCTCATTGCATCCATGTGAATCGGGACTGTACCCAAAAACCACCTGTTTGCACGACTCAGTAGAGCCGTGGTAGAGTGGAAATCAAAGCACAGTGGGAGACACACAAGACTCTATGACGATCTCGGGTCAACAGACTAAGCTGTACCAGTGTCACCAGAGAACTGCCATCTGACGTGAGGTATAATACCATCTGGGAGTTCTCGGCGAGTCCGTTCAGTGTACCCAGTCTCCACTGAGTACCCGCATACCATCTCTGATGTCAAACACCAATGGATATGTGATCATCCATCGCCCATCACATAGGTCGAGAAGATATACGCTAGTCTACTCTGGAATATCGATACCCCGTCTCGATATTCCCACGACTAGGAACATTGAAGGATGTACTCATGGACTACCCAGGCCCCACTAGTATGATCTACATCATAGTCCTGGAAGTCGAGTACGCATCCTAAAGGCTTTATCAACATGTAATCAAAGAAACAGAAAGTATACATGTTAAGATAAAGAGCAACCAGATAGTGTACTATCATGTCGAGCAAGAAAGTCCTACCTATATATGTCCCAGCATCCACTACAATATACATCCAATGTACAGTAATGGCCTCTAGGGCATACATATAACTAACAATCTCCCACTTGCACTAGGGCCATCTGTAGCAGTAGTTGTAGTATCTAATACTCAACCATCCCCAAAAAAGTCTCTCTTTGGGAAAATGCCTCCGTGAGTGGATCTGCCCTGTTGTCCTCTAAGTCTACTCTCCTAACCTCGATCACCCTGGAGATCATCTATCTCCATGATCAGGTGATGCTGCCTCAGAATATGTCTGGGTCACTGATGGGACCAGGGTTCCTGGGCCAAAGCCACACTTCCATTGTCACACAATGGTGGGAACCTAGTTCATCTTATGAACCAATATACACCCAAACTGCCTCTTTGGTAGTATCTTTAATAGCGATGTTACCAGCCTTTATCGTCTAGTTTGTCACGGTATCTAGCTTGGAACTCTTCCAGCATACCGTCCCTTTAATGAGGGTAAAGACAATGCCTTTGACTGACATTCAGTCGTCTTTATCATCCTGGAACGTTTCTAGTGATTCTACCCAGGATCAACTGATACTATCTCACTATACCTAGTGAGAACCCTAACATCCCTTTAGATCTATCTTATAGACCCAACTCCCAGGATTTAGGAGGTATCACTTTGATCCTATTGGAGAATCCTTGTGATAAGAGGAGATCGACCGATCTTAGTATGGGAAACTCTTTTCCTATCAAGAGTATGTTGTCCACGTACAATACGAGGATGACTACCTTACTCTCTACTACCGTTTTGTATATACAAGGTTCATCTACTATTTTTGATGAATTCAAACACTTTAACTACCACATCAAAACAGATGTTCCACCTCCGCGATGCCTGCTTTATTCTGTAAAGCAACTTGCACACGTTTCCGCTGCTCCCACTGTTTACGAAGCCCTCTGGCTGTGTTTTTATAGACGTTCTCTTCTAAATCATTATTTAGAAAAGTAGTCATGGCACCCAACCACCAGATATCGTAATCATGATATGCAGCAATGGCAAGTAGGATCTGGATGGACTTAAGCATAGTCCCTGAAAAAGGTTTCATCATTATCCACGCCTGGTTGATGACGAAAACCTTTAACAAGTCTAGGTTTGAAAGTTTCAACTTTTCCATCTACACCAAGTAATCTTCTCAAGATATACTTGCTACTGATGGGGATTTAACCCTTCAGATATAGCAAACAAAGTCCATACTTTGTTGGTGTATATGGATTCCATCTCAGATCGCTAAACACCCAGCCATTCTTACAGAGACCCTACTCTCGATGACCTGCTCGAATCTAGTTGGGTCATCATCTCATGATGCAATCCTCGCTCCCACTGTCATCGAGAAACCGAAGTATCTCTCAGGCAGGTGAGGAACCCTACTAGTTCGGCGGAAAGGCTGAGGTTCGTCAGGAGCTATTGAATTCTTTGGTTCTGTCAAATCATCAGCTGCAGTTTTGTATAGCTGGAACATTTCCAGTTCTACAAAACTGACCTTGCCTCGATTTTGTCCGGATTTTTCTTTTGACATAGGCTGGACAATCCCAAATCTTAACTTGCTTAAGAGATAGGCTCTTCCCATATCATATCTCATATGGAGTGGTAGGCACTGATTTGATTCGAACCTAATTCAATAGGTATGCAGCTTCTCAAGTGCACAACCCCTTAAAAAAAACAGGTAACTCAGTAATACTCATCATAGAGCACACCATATCATATAGGGTGCTATTGCTCCGCCCTGATACACCGTTGTGCTGTGGTGTATTCAGAGGAGTAATACTGAGAGAGAATCTCATTCACCTTTAGAATAGTCCAAGAATTCTATGCACAAGCATTCTCCTCCCTGATCTTATCACAGGACATAACACTTATACCCGGTTTTTGGTTCTTTACTTCTAACTTATATTCTGTGAATATCTCAAAAGCTTCGGACTTATGTTTCAACAGGAATATATGACTGAATCTTGAGAGATTATCAGAGAATGTAATGAAGTACAAAGAACATGTCCTGGCATGTGTAGACAGGGGACCTTACATACATCACCATGTATCAGTCCCAAGATTTTACTAACTCTTTCTCTATTTCCAATAAATAGAACTATGGTCATCTTATCTTTGTGACATGACTGGCAAGTTTCATAAGATGTAAATTCAAACTGATTTAAATATGCATCTAAATGTAACTTCAGCCAGTCGGGTCGCATTGATATGACCTAGTCTACAATGCCTCAAGAAGGATTCGTTCATTTCTGAACTCTTTCTCTTGTGTGTGTTCCGTATACTAGGAACTGTAGTTTGATTTAGAACGTCAATGCTTTTAGATAACGTGCCTGAAATGATCAACTTTTTGAAATAGGAAATGTTCAAAACATTATCCAACAATACAAAATTTTACCATTTCTTTAATAAATAAAGAGATTGATATGATTTTGTATATCAGGTTCGGTATCTAATAGCATTTGTTCAGAATCAATGTATTGGTAATACAGGGTGACAGTGACCAACAGACTTGGCTGCAACACTTGCCCCGTTTTCTGTCTCATGAAACTTATCACCCGTTCTCAGTTTTCTACCTTTTTGTAGCCCTATGTAACAGATTACATATCTGGGATCTTGATCCGGTATCAAATACCCAGGATGCAGAGGATACTGAGAAACGGTTCTTTGTAATGAACACACCCGAAGGAGATGTATCATATGCACTTTCTTCGTTTGGGCGGCATAGGAATTCTGGTATTCCCCTATTTCCTGCTCTGTCTTATAACAATTATAATTTGGTGCGGGACCAACGTTCCCCAGCTCAGTATAACAAGCGGGTTCGGTCAATACATCCATTTTATTATCTTGATTAAGGCGTGATATGGTCGCTACCTGGAGAGAGAGAGAAGAAAACACTCTGCGTGAGCTCTTGCAAGATTAGATTGGTTATTTATTTTATCTAATCAGGATGGCTCCCACTGTTTTTATCAAATCTTCCTTCAAACCTTAAAAGGAAAGACTAGCCGGGATTAATTACACTCTACAAGTTCGCCAATCTTTCAGCCAGGCCAGTGTCGGTACTTTGAGGGAGGTTCCCCGTGCTTTCGCACGGACCTAATTACAGTAAACCTTGTTTTTCCAGAGGCGTAACCCCGTTGACACCTTTCTAGAAACCTACTTGATCGGCTAATTGCAAAGTGCAAAACTCTCCCAGGAGTAACAATTACTTGCAGTGGGTATCGGCATCCAACTATCATATAGAAGGTATGCAATCTCATTGCAAGTTTCAACACTTGAAACTCCCGATAATGGTTTTTACCCCTAGCACCTCTGACCTTGGCTAAGGTCAACAAATCATAAGTACTAGTCAAGTTCTACCCGTCATTTCATGATTAGTTAGACCCACCCACATGACCCTTGGCTAAGGTCAACAAAGCCACATGACTGTCCTAACTAATCGTATCGTATGCGGTGTAGGAAGACATCACTTAGCTACCGTACACTACGCCTCGGCTATGGTCGACAAACGTAGCATGAATACTAAGTACTCTACTTCCTAAAATGACGGAGGGTTGCGCATGGTTTTTAAGAAAACCTTTAACGCTTTGAACTTGATTTCGTTGCGGAATCAAATGGTTTTTAAATGGAATGTTTTGAGGCTTTTCTAGTTTTGCTAAAGGGGTCACTCCCGGTGAAAGGATCGCCGGCCCTTTCCTCGTCGAATGAGGTGCGGGATATATCATATATATCACTGTGAAAAGCGGAAACTATAGAAGCGATCAAAAGACAAACCGAGGGTTGTAGTATCTGCCAGTTATTGCTAAAGGAGTCACTCCCGGTGAAGGGATCTCGGTCCTTTCCTCATCGAATAAGGTGCAGGATGTTCTATAAGGAACACCACGATGGAAAGCAAGAACTGTAGCTACCTGTCTTATTTTTGAAATTCGATTCGACGACATCAATTAGGTTTATTTTCTTTCATTAATCTCATTAATTAATGTCCCATCATTTAAGTCCACCTAAACATCACAGATAAATATAACGTACGCTTATGCCATCCGCATTCGCCTCGATGTCCCGTCTACACCGTTAGGTTAGGTAACTAACGCCAGAACGAGGCAGGGCTAGCGCGGGTGTAAAACATAAGCAACGTCTATATGATATATCATATATACAATATACAATATCTATCTGAACAAATCACATGATCACATCACAGATAACGCAGCAGAAAATATCATATGAAATATTGGATATACTAGGACGTCCGTGTTTTTAATACGAGCCAGTATAAAACACGGATTCCACGGTCGTGATGAATAGCCAATCCCACACCTCTAGACCCCTACGAGAGCGGCAAACAACCCTATCAATTCTGGGGTTAGGAGACCCGGACTCGACTCCTCGAGATGGTCTCCCACTGGACCCTAGAACCCGATTATTTGTGCTCCCCTCCTTGGGTCTATCCTAATGCGGAAAAGTAAATAATATACAAATGGTGAAATCATCCGCAACCTGGAAGTGCCCCAATAAAAGAATATTATATACAAGTTTTTACATGAATGAAAATGGAAAACACTCATCTCACATAAAAAAAACCCCGGCTATTCGAACACGATGATCCAATATAACATATCCAGCAACACATAACATCACATGTCATCAACGTAAGTAAGTATGCATACACCGATTGTCGTCGACGTATAGAAACGACAATCGGCAATACCACTACATACTACACTTACGGTCACAGGAAAGAAAGTGTAAAACTACAACAGTTGGAATCCACAATCTCCTCAGACATCGCATGCCTGACCAAATGAAATACTTAGACATCGCATGCCTAACAATTATAAACCCCGCATTTTAGTCTCATTATCGAAAACTCTGTTCAATATCAAGTCGGGCAATTCAACAAGATTCCCGACATCCTGATCGAATGCTTGTCGCAAACTTTATTAGGCGGCCGCACCCCTGATACCGTCGACGAAGTGCACCAAGGCGGAACACCGCTGCCGCGAGCACCCAAACGGATGCTTTCGGCGACGGGGTTCTCCTACAGTCATTTGGTCGGGGCTATGGAGTGAGGCTGTCTATTAAGTTTACCCGGCGAGTATCCGCGTACACTACGTGATTGCGACGGACTTTTGATCGCATCAAAATTCCGTAGCAACCGATCAAGTGAGACTAAACTGCTATGTTTATAACATTCATTCAGTTATCTCATAACTACTTGTGAATTCCAAATGTTGTATCACATTCCGGATAAATAGAAAAATGTTAAACTTTCTGATCGAACAATCGAACACCCAAGTTTTCCCGATACAACTCAACACATGAAATAAGTCTAAAAACATTCAGTTTGTGCCTAAGTACCAACGGTCCAGCCGTAGAAGGGTCAAGCCAACGCCTCAAATGTGGCACGCCGTACTGCCCCAAACCCTAAGGTTCAAAGGGCATTTCAAGACGGTCACATAATCGAGTTAAGGTTTGTTGTCTTCTAGAGGGACCATCGCGTTACCTGCACTACTTAGAACGTGATTAAAACTACAGAAATATCCAACAATTGGAAATTTCCCGGCAGGGGAAAAAGTGGGTATTTATATCCGGTCGAACTTTTTAACAGTTTCTAAAATATCCGGAAAAACTTAAACGAAGATAAATTATCCGATCAAATCAACGAGTCCCCAATACAACCCTAGAAAACTCAACACTTGAGTGGAATTAAAATATTCACAGAAAAAATTAACAATAAAGGACCTAAGAATAATTACATGAAATTTCAGGGACTAAGTCACAATTTTGGCCGCGGAACCGCCGCAAAACCCCTGGTTAGGCCGCGGTTCCGCGGTCAAATTTTTGAATTAGGGGTCCGTACTTCACAGTAATTCTTATTTTTTCCTGTATGTTTCTCTGAGAATTTTTAATTCACAAAAATCCACTGTTTGAAAAATTGTACAGAGAGGGTTGAAATCGGGGATATCGGGTTCGATCGGACTTCTAGCTTCGTCTACACATCGCCTAAAGCTCTAGCTAGGCTCTGATACCACTGTAGGGTTCCTAGGCACACTAATGAAGTCTCACAACAGATCAAACATGCCCAATTCAAATTTTTCCTTGTGCCTACAAACCCTAATACGGATCGTTAACTAGATAATTAGGCGATGCAAGCAACCAAACGGATTTATAGCTAAAGGAAAGTGACTACAACCTTTGTAGATCCGGTCCTCCACTTCCTAGGCTCCGCGATGACGTCCCTCCGCTGTCCATATCGGATCCCGGACTCTAGCATTGGCTTCATCGGAGAAATGGGCGGGCTAGGTCGTCGACTTCGATGGCGAAGATGATCTACGTCGAGGCAACTCAAGATCAAGCTCCAACTTCACCAAGTCATGAAACTTGTGAAGAAAACACCATATACTGCTTGTCAAGTGGTAGAGGATGAAGAAATAGGAAGTGGGTTCACTTTAGAATTGGATTTCTCACTCTTTTTCTCAAGTTACCATTGATGGTTGCATGGTTTCTTCATTGTTGAAGATGAAGAAGATGAAGAAAGAATATGATAAGTCTTTTTCAAATAGAAAATAAAACGAATACTTATCATATACCAACCATGGTTAAGTGTAGAGACTAAACTAGGGTTAGGTGAATGGTTAGGTTAAGGGAAGTAAACAAAATGGTCAAACTTTCAACACTTCATGAAGCTTCATGAAAGAAACAAAGAAAGCCACCATTTCTATTTATTTTTTCCAAAATAAATAAACAAAATAAATAAATGAATAAGTAAACAAAACCCTAACCATTCATATAACCATGGTTTAATCATACACACAAACTCAAGTTAGCATGTATCATCAAACATGATACAAACAAGTGCACAAAAGTATATCACATATACAACTTGTGTACTTCAAGTGAGAAAATCATTTTAAAGTGAACAAATACAAGTTAATGCAAATTATTATATCAAATATATAATTATGCATTAAATCATTAAATCAATACTTGATTTAACGATCCGGTCATATCGCATATAACCGACTAGTATCCAATATATCGACTTATCGAATCAATCCTCGATTCGATAACTAGGTTATATCGCATACAACCAATCGATACATTCATCGCGAGAATGGAATACGGTATCACATACACGCATTACTCTCGGTCCCGCACATATCTCATATGCGCTCCTATTTCGTTTCACTTGAGCCAGGAAACCTCTGTGTAGGACTCTAAAGACTCGTCAATACGCCGGCAGCAGATGATGATCATATCAAGCACCCATAAGCCGCAAGCGGTCTGCTAAACGTAACGGCCACCCGGGTATTGAGCGATCAGAAGATCGACGAGCAAGCCCGCTCACACTCCTGTGAATCCAACCAGTAACACTTACCGTACAGTCCGGTCTGTTCGTCTGATATGTCGCATATCTCGCCTAAGGGTGGTAAACGTCAGACCCCAATAGCTCGACAAGTCATGCCGACATGAGGTCCATAACATTCGTGAAACTACTGATAACTTTTACTAGTATATCACTGCAACCCTGGCCAGGGATTTCCTGTTATGGCCAGTCGTGCATAGCGCAACATCAACCCCCAATACCGGAAGAGACGAATCCCTTCCTATCGCTCATTGCCTCCATGTGAATCGGGACTGTACCCAAAAACCACCTATTTGCATGACTCAGTAGAGCCATGGTAGGGTGGAAATCAAAGTACAGTGGGAGACACACAAGACTCTATGACGATCTCGGGTCAACAGACTAAGCTGTACCAGTGTCACCAGAGAACTGCCATCTGACGTGAGGTATAATACCATCTGGGAGTTCTCGGCGAGTCCGTTCAGTGTACCCAGTCTCCACCGAGCACCCGCATACCATCTCTGATGTCAAACACCAATGGATATGTGATCATCCATCGCCCATCATATGGGTCGAGAAGATATACGCTAGTCTACTCTGGAATATCGATGCCCCGTCTCGATATTCCCACGACTAGGAACATTGAAGGATGTACTCATGGACTACCCAGGCCCCACTAGTATGATCTACATCATAGTCCTGGAAGTCGAGTACGCATCCTAAGGGCTTTATCAACATGTAATCAGGGAAACAGAAAGTATACATGTTAAGATAAAGAGCAACCAGATAGCGTACTATCATGTCGAGCAAGAAAGTCCTACCTATATATGTCCCAGCATCCACTACAATATACATCCAATGTACAGTAATGGCCTCTAGGGCATAGATATAACTAACAGCTAGTACCGCTTGCGGCCGGTGGTTAAACCCACTGCCACCGTAGTGTCGAGCCTTTAGAGTCCCACACAAAGGGTTGTTCACCTTTGGGCGAAACGAGTAGAGGTCGTATGGTTTTACGACAGGGTTCATTCACATATGCGTACTTGTGCGTGTTAGGTGTTCGGGCAGTTGATACTAGTGGGCTTTGGTTTAAGCAGATCCTAGTATTTGGTTTTGGGTTGGTTCGGTCTCATTGTATTCGTGTTCCTCGGAACACGGATGCGGGTGTGTATACACAGTTGACAGAGGCAGAGGAACCTTATTAAGGTTTTGACCATTGACTTGATTAAAACCATAATGAGATAGAGAAAATTGATTAATGAGTTTTAATTAGAGATAATTGTATCATGGTTAATTGGTTTGACCATTTGACTAAGTTGACCCATGTTGACTTAGATATTTTTGTGAGCAGGCTTAGCATTAATTGTGACATGATAATGGTAAAATCAACATCAACCATGACAATTTGTCCTAATCAAAATTATCATTATTCTTTTTGTTCATATGAGAGCTATCTCTTCTCATTCTATCATGAGACATTCTCTCTCTTGCTAGCTCTCTCCTCTTCCTCTCTCAAAGCTCTCTTGTTTCATGAGTTGAAAATCAAGAGCTTTGTGAGATCTAACCACCAAAACAACTCTCTACTCACTCTAGGGTTCTTAGTCTAGCAAGCAAAGCACTCTAGTTACTTCATGGTTTAGGTAGGAGCTCAAGGTAGAGGCCTTCGAGTGGATCTTCTTCGATATAAAGAAGCCGGTGAGGAGGAGCCATCTAGATCATTCCAAGGAGCTCACCACAAGGAGAAGAAGGAGTTCAAGTTTAAGGTATAACTTTCTATCATAGTAGATAGAACTCTTCTTTTGCTAGTTAGGTTTATGGTAAAGATCCGGGTTTTAGTGTTATTCTAGCGCCAAGTTTATGTTCGTCGGAAAAAAATTTGTTCCGTATTTGGCCACGGAAGTTGGCCGGGGCGCTATTGTAATCCTTCATACTTAACCCAAATACACGCCAGCGCCTCATCATGATAGGTAACAAGGACGAACAAGTAAGCATTAGTTTCGACAACAAATTCCTCTGCAATGACCGAAGTACCGGTGTGGAGATCTTCGATAAGAGCGACCAGTGAATGTAAACTCTATTTCGCCATCCTTTCAGATATATGCCTGGTGTAAGGACCCGTGGGCATGCAAATATGGGACTCAAACGGAGTTAGGGTTGGCAGAACTGTGGATATGCAAAAAAGATTAATCGCATTTACAAATGGGAGATAAGCAAAAGAATACCAGAATTAAGGTGTCACTCACCTACAATCACAATAGGCAAATCTGAGAGATCTCCGGAACCGTCCAGAACCTCGACTTCGTCGTCGGCCTGCAAGAATGTGGTTTAAAATAGGGGCATGTCAGTATCTCTCCAGAAAATATAATACAAAAAGCAAAAGAATACCAACCATGTCCGGAAAAAAAGATGACACGCTGGGGGATCACGTGCGGGGCCGCCATACTAAGTAGGCGCGAGAAAGTCTTTTCCGGGGAACGATCCACAGTGGAGGATGTTAACTCCCACAACTCTGGAAACACTAAAAAAAGAAAAGGTCGGGCTTATTGAAAGATCATTATATAAAAAGAAAGTAAAATATAAGATTACCTTCAATACTCTTCCCATCCCGGACCAAAGGGGCGTCGGCATCGAGAATATCCTCTACGTCCTCTGCTACGCCACTGGTAACATCTACGGAGTCTGTCGTTGGTTTATAAACCTTCGTCAAAAGAATCAGAGCCATCACAAGAGTCTCTAAGATGCACTGTGGGCTCGAAACTATACCCGCCACAGAAGTCCCTGAGAAAAAATGTGTAAGGACGAACGTAATACGAGAGTATTATAAACCATTTGCTAAAAGATGTGAAAAGATATAGACCAATGCGCCGAGGAGCTTCAAGTATATCTTCTTCGAGTCGCTGCTCTTTTCTTGTTAACCAAGCCCGCCAGGATTCGATTGAGGAAAGAGCTTTACCCGATTTTAGAGTGGCTTCATCTTCGGAAGTTGCTGATATTGGTTGTTTCAGAGCCCTTTACTCTGCCGCCATTAAAGGGGCTACCTGTGATGCATTAAAAGGCGGATCAACGTCTCGGAAACCGACGGGAAGGAAACCTCCCTTCTTAGTGCGTACATTCTCAGTCTCATCCTGTGACCGTTTGAGGGCTTCAGCCAACTGAGCAGCCTCCTCGGCAGACGTATCCGGGAAAAGGAGGTCGTCATCTAGTTCATGCACAGGCATAGGCTCATCATAGACCAGAGGCTCAGGGTCGAGCAAGGCGTCGATTAAACACATGGAGGATTTCTTCCTCTTTTGGGGCCTGAGCTAATGCTCGCAGAAGAGTGTTTCCTCCCTCTAGGCACCTTTGGACGGCGTCACCCGATTTCATTTTCGGGTTCTGACTCGGATAACGCCATAGCTTATGCAGTATTCGGAGTCCCTACACCGGATTGAGTGCGAACTGGCATACCGGCAGTACGGGAGGTCGATACTGTTTGAGAAGCCTTCAGGATAACTACTGCATCGTTGTCCTCCAAAGGAGGATGAACGATCGATCGTGGTCGTAATGGAACGTTGGCGGCATGGGTAGGCACAGGGACCCTATGCTCAAGAAGCACCTGTCTCTCCTCAATGATAATCGGACTTACCCTGTGATGATACCAGCCATTGAAAGGTCCCATAGGCCTCGGAATGTAATCAGGCTCAGGGATCATAAAGAAAGAGCTGGTGTTCAGACGCATAAAATGATGAATAATGTCACGGGCAGTCTCCAACAAGGAAGTAGGCTTGACAAAAAACGCCTCAAGTGGTATGCCCTGGTTATAACCCAACTGTTGGGTAAAACAGTGTGGATTATATCGCATAAATAGAGCGGCATCGTTCAATCGAAACACCAAGTATCCTGGCCTGATCGGGTACAGGTGCATGATCTCCTTGTGCTTCAAAGTCGGCGCTTCATTCTTCAGCAAGTAAAATAGCTACTGAGTGGACCCCGTTGGCACAAAGAGAACCCGATCAGTAAAACCTGCCACCCTTATTTGAGTACGGATTGAGCAGCATGCGCAGAGCCCCCAACTGAGTCGGATCGAGAGAAGAAGTATCAACTAGTCTCATGATTGGCGGGAAAGTATAAGACTCGTAGAAATTGGGCCGCTGGTGCACAGTGAATGCGCCTAACACGTGCATCTCAATCAATGACATGAAGTAATGGAGAGAGAATTTCATGTTGTCCACACGTAGATTCGAAGTATTGGCAGCAGTGCCCAAGCCATGATACAAGTGAGATAACCCTGCAACGCCAATAGCTACTCATGCTCATTCGGCTATGCGGTGCGCAGGGTAGAAGACAAAGACCCTCATAATGCGTCGATACATATGCATCGCGAACCAACTAAGCCAAAAACTGGTAGAACCTATAAAAAATGTCTCCTCATCTATGTCAGGGGTAGCGATCTTGTCAAAAGCTACAGTCGGTGTGCTCGAAATATAAAACTGCGGCAAATCTTCCGCATTGGTTGGCAGTTTACCCAAGCCAAAGCCAAAGGGATCTTCAATCTTTGCAAATTTAGGAGCCTTCTTAGATAGAACATCGCCACGAAGGAAGCGGGCGATGAAATCTTCGAAACTGACCCCCTGCCCTTCAGATGCCATAAACAGTCTTTCATAAATGCTCAGTGCCTTAATCAAACCGGGATGCTTGTGCTGAATGGCATTCTTAGTTGTTAAGACTTCTTGCATAACTGCCACCGTGGAGAAAACATACTCATCCAGTGGTAGAAACTTCTCGTAATGTTCTCCCCTGATTGGCAATATGGAAACTTCTCGGAACTCTTCCAGCGAAATAGAAACTTCTCGGTCCCCTAATAGAAACGTATGTGTGGGGAGATTCCATGGCTTATAAAAGCCTTAACCCACCAGACGTGGGGAGCATGGTAGTAGAATAGTCACACATACACCACCTGGTATAGACCAACTTTCTATAACCGCGATCGTTGGGAGGAGAGAATATATCGAGTCTAAGGAAGGTAGCCCACTGGATGTCGTAGTGTGACGCCGATCTTATAGACCTGACTCCAGGGTCGAGCCTCGCCTTGGCATATCCGACACCAAAGATGTCGATAGCCACCAGGGGTTGATTAGGTATCCCCATTGTCGATGGTTCGAGTCGTCCTTCAGGAATCCAGTTAACCACCTCCATTGCGTAAGCAATACGTGGACGCTCTATGAACTCTGTTCAAAGGAATTTTTTAGAGCAGAGATCTAAGCTCTGAATCAGAATGAAATTCTCAAGGAAAGGAAAACTCAATGAAGAAGATGAAGAAACAGTAGTCACTTCAGGGCCAAATGCCACATTTATAGGACGTGATGGGATCGGTTCAACTTCCCACTCCTCTAGGTGATCCAACGATGGTAAGATTGACACCGTTGCACTCACGTGTAAGCCACGTGAGAGCAACGCTGGGGGGCATTTGTTCCCTTATAAAAAAAGGGAGAAGGGAGAAAAGAAAAAAGAAAAGAATTCTCACAGTTTGGCCTCACGTGTTAAACACGTGAGCGCTACAAAGTATATAAGCGCTGAAAATAAATAACTAAAGACCAAACTGGCCTTATATGTTAAACACGTGAGCACTTATATGATTACTAAAGACCAAACTGGCCTCATATTTTAAACACGTGGGCTCTTATATGCGAAGCATATAAGCGCAGAAAATAAATAACCAAAAGGGCAAATTAGCTTCACGTGTTAAACACGTGAGCGTTCAGATGCAAAGCATATGAGCGCTAAATATAAAAAGGTTAAAACCCACACTTCGGTCACGTGTTAAACATGTAAGAATACCTTTCTGAAGCACCAGCTTCGAATAGAATTGAATTCTATATAGAATTAAATTCTATTTTGGGAGAATATTTCCCCTGATCTTTCTAAAAGAGAAACATATTCTCTGTTAAACAGAGAGCCGTTGGATCAAAAATCTAATGGTGATTATAAAACAACGTTTAACAGAATTAAATTCTATATATGGGAGAACATTTCCCTAATCTTGTGAAAAACAAGAAAATATATTATGTTAAACGGAAATTTACTGGATCAAAGATCCAACGGTGGATAAAATCCCCGAATAATCTTTGAGACCAATTAAAATCAATTAGTACCTCTCAAATGAGAGATTTTCTCAAACTGATTAACAGTTTACTTATCCCATATAAAGAACGTGAGACTTCAAGTCTCAAAAAGAGAAGGAACCCTCTAAAGTGATATAAAAAACTACAAATCGAGAATTCAACTCTTCTTTTCCCAGTACAAATAAAAAAATAAGGGTTTAACCTTTCATAAAAGAACTTAGTTCCTTCTCTGGATCCGATATCCGTAAGACAAATCTCCCACAAGTTGAGAATTTAATTCTCATCGGGAAGATTTTGTTCTCTAGATTCAAAATCTAGGGGGGAAACTAGATAATAAGGAAAAGAAAGAAAAGAAACATGCTCCGGAAATTTAATTGCTCTAAAAACAGGGTTTAACCCTACATATAAACATAGTTCTTATAGAAAGAACAGAAAAACTTAGTTCTCCAAAAAAACCGATCCCGGATCTTCAAAAATAGAGATCTTGATGGTCATTAATGGCCAAAACTCCATTAACAGAGATTAAATCTTTAAAACATAAATTCACCGCCTCACGTGCTTCCAACATGAGCGCCTAAAAACATTAACCCAGCACCTCACGAGCTTTCCACGTGAGCATCCAGAAGTGAAGACTCAGCGCCTCACATGTTTCTCACATGAGTGTTGTACAAAGTGCGTAGCACTATACATATAGTCAAAACGATTAAGTACTTGGCATCAATTGGGCAACACCTATTTCTAATCGCCTCACGTGATACATATGTGAGCGCCTGAGCAGCAATTAAGTGCTTAGCACTTCTGAATAAAGGAAAAAACTCAAGATCGAGCCTAAATTGGCTAAGTTTCTGAAGTTTTCATGCAGCTGAGCCTAAATGCTCTGCTGTTGGATCTTAATAAAATTTAATGATCCTTGAAATATTTTTAAGTTGATTTTAGTCCCAAATAAGACTAGCGTATCCTTAGTTAAAATAAATTGAGCCCATATGTTCATATATTTAAGTTGATCTTAATCCAAAAACAGATTAACGGTCCTTAAATAAAATAAAATATCTCCTGAACTGAAGGAACATATAATCTAAGTTCAAACCCAAATTTAAAATACGGATTTGGAATAATCCGCGTCCTACAGGCGACGACATAAATTAGTCTTTATACAATCCACGGGCAACCAAAATAAACAAAATATAACATGACACGAAGTGAAATACTGGAGCAGAAGAAAGTTGTTATCGCAATGCGAAAACGTAATTAACTGCAGGGTCTTGCGCCTGCAGGGAAGAGCGTCCCTACAATCAAAAAAACCCTCACAAATGAGGGGTGTTGGGGTCAAAAATTAGACCCCGGTTGACCAAGTCAAAATCAAACTCAACCCCAAACTAAGTGGGTCTAAGCCCAGGTCAAGACCGAGCATGGAAGGGACTGGCCCCATGAAAAAAAATAATGAAGCTATAAATTAGTTTAATATAATTCTTTTTCTTAGGAATAAATGTATGTAAAATAGGCAAAAAGCCAAAATTTTGTAAACCCCATGGATTAGGTGCAAAAAGAGATAAGCACATAAGGCATGGGGTGGCACAACTGCCATTTGGCAAAGTTCAAGGGGCTATATGTAAAGTATATAGCCTATAAAGGCAAACATGATGAAAAAATTAAGAAGAACATTTTCATTCTCTCAAAAGAGTAGGGTTCTGTGCCTCCTTCTCCTTCCTCAAGGTTCTAAATCTTCTTTCTTTTTCTTGAATTAAATCAAGAGTTTCACTCTTCTTTTCCCAAAAAAGTATAGTTTTTCACCATAAAACCCACAAAGGGAAGCTCGGATCTCCCATCAGATCTTTAAAATGGGAGATTTTTAAGTCTCACCCTCCCTTTCTCCAAGATACAGCCAACAGAGAGGAGGAAGAAGGAAACCCATCTCCAAAAATCCCACTTTGAGAAGTTCCAAGGCTAAAGAGAAAATTCAGGACTCAAGGGAGAAGAAAGAAGTCCCCTTTCATCATCTCCGAAAATTTCTTAAGAGTTTAACTCCACACAAAAAAAAAATAATAATAAATCCCTTTTTTTAGGAGTTTAACTCCAAAAGTCAATCGGGAAGTACAACTCTCTATGCAGGGGCTAATCCCCTCTTCCCTTTTTTTTAGGAGTTTAACTCCAAAAGTCAATCGGGAGTACAACTCCCAGTACAGAGGCTAAACCCTTTTTCCGCTGGCGCCCAGCAGCCACATGTAAGGCGCATGATCCGCTGGCGACCCACGCCATGCACGTGACCCGCTGGTGCCCAGCGCCCGCATGCGAGACGCGTGACCCGCTGGCGCCCAACGCCCTCGTGTGGGGAGCGTACCCCACAGGCGCACACGTACCAGGCACGTGAACCGCTGGTGTCTAGCGACCGTGTAGGGCGCGTGACCCTCTGGCTCCCAGCTTCCATACGCCACTCACGCGTCCTTAGGACGCTCCTCACCCCTCTTTCTCTCTCATGCTCCACACACAAAACATGCCCATGTTAGAAAAAATTTCCAACGGGACGCTGTCCCGCACCCTGAAAGGGGGCTGCTAGCCCCCTTGACCCCCAACCCGCTATCCGGGTAGCGAGACCCTCATAAACTCTACATGGCCCCCGATATATCCAAGTCCCCTCCAAAACACAACACACGCACACCGCACATTAAGTTCGCATAAGCAGTTTTACCCGTCAATCGGAGGCTCCCCCGCTTCAAATGCGAGGGGTAATTAATAGCAGCTTAGTCCGCGACTGCCGGAGATTCGGACCCCTATAATCAATAAACCCTAGCCTACCCTAAGCAGGAGGAATTTGTAGTACGCCTAACAAATGACACGTATTTCCCATCTTAATGGGGTGACGAAAAACACCCTACAAGAGGGAATCTGATAAAGTATGCTACATCGGTCGCATCTATCCAAACCTCTGATATATGGTTCCATAAATCAACTTGGTATTTTCGGAGAGGTGCATAGATATGTCCAAATAGCATTTGCCTCAAAATTCAAGCTAGACGTCTCAACGTCTCAATCCAGTTTTTGGCGGTAAACAAATGATAATAGGAAACAGTAGCGGAAATAATAAAGATCCAAGGAAAAAGAATACCTAACCATCAATAAGAGCTATATCGGTGAAATAGTCCTCACTGATCTGCAATCTTGTCGAAGTACTCATGATTCTCACATGATAAAGTCGAGTATCTGGGCCATACAAAACCTAGACGTCAGTGCATCATAAATATCATAATAATATTAATAAACTAAACAGTGTACTATATCGGATGTCACGTGCAAGAGTGAGGTATCATGAGTATAAACAAAATCAAGCATAGGTGTCATAACAGCAGGCTATAGGTAGTCAATCATGTCATGTGTATCCTAAAGTTTGTGTTTCTAGGTTAACTATCCTACAGGTATTTGAAACCAATAAATGTACTCCTCCATATAACTCAAAAGTATATATCCCATTACCACATGGGACCACGAACCATGATATATCCCGTTACCCTTCGGGATCACGGATCATGATGTATGAATCAAGAATGATTCTGTTCCGTTACCCCCCGGAACCACAAAAACATGTAATATCCTTTTAGGTTACACTTCAGTTACACTTTTGATTTCCCCATTTCCCCTGGTTTCATTTTCCAAGTCAAGTATGAAAAATAATATCTACCTAATGCCAACACAGGAACATGAAAGTACATGTTATGTCTATCTAGACAACAGGTCATGTCCATCAGGACAATAAGTCAGGATTGTTGGCATTGGTAAGTATCACAGATAAGTAGGTACAAAAAAGATAGCAATATCAATAACAAGATGACGGGTTATAAGCATGTCAAGATAGTGTATTCAATTAAATGAAGTGTTTACTTGTGGTAACATCATGCGAACAGATCAAGATGAAAATACGGTTGTAATCGTTTTTTAGTTATGATAAATAGTATAATAAAAAACAATCATATTAATTCCTACACTTCGTTATAAACTGCAATTTATAAAACTTGTTATTATTAACTGATTAACGATATACAGATTATAGATATAAATGCTATAATAGTAATAATAAGTAATATTACAATGATACATGTATATACATATAACTATAGCATGTAACAATTTGTAAAATTGCCTTAGTCGCGACGAATAAAAATACGAACACCGAACGACGGCAAAAACGAAGTAACTCCGACTCGCTAGGCTCGGAGATGAGATCTGAACTTCTGCCGATGGTAGTCCCGACAAAGATGGGTGCTGGAGATCGCAGAGGAGGTTATTGCGATGACGGCGAGGAGGGGTTCGGTGATAGAGAGAGGGTACTGGGGAGTTTGGTGGTGACCAAAGGCAGATTTCAAAGCCAGAGAGGTTGCTGATCTGGGGTCGGCCAAGGTCTTGATTTGCAGTAGGGTTCTTGGTTGGATGTTGGTGTAGGCGAGGGGCAGGAGGCGATGGTGATCAGGTGTTAGTTTGTGGCGACGAGGGTGAAGGTGATGGTATTGGGTTAGGGGTCTCGGCTTTGGTGGTTGGATCAAGGGAAGGAAATACTTGCGTTGGTGAAGGTGTTCTCAGGTTTGCAGAGGGGGTTGACGGCGAGATGAAGAGGGTGCCATAGGATTATGTAACAACTCCAATTTCAGTGTACATAAATTTCATTTAAAGTTAATGTAAAATTAGGGTATTTACAATTCCTGTGAAAGCTATAAATATTTTTTTTGATTTAGAACAGCAAAAAAGAGCTTGTAGCTCACTGGTAAGGCCTTGCACTGCTGAGACAAAGCACCTGAGTTCAAATCCCATCAGCCACATTATCTTTTTGTTTTAATTTCCTTTAATATTTTTTAGAAGCCCAAGAGTTTGCACGTGCACTACACGTAATAGGGTAAGTTACAGAATAATCAAACATGTGAACTGTAGAATACCAAACGACCCCGACCCAATACCCCAACACCAACCCCACCCATTGGGAATGACCCGGCGACATTGCTAAAAGGCCCGGCGCCGCCGGTCTCGCCCGTACCAAATGCATTCATTTTTTTCCTGCAACCCTTGGACTCCCCCCTTAACTCCTGTATTGCTTATTTATTCTGCACATTTACATAGAATATTAAAACCCTTCAAATTCTATTTTAATGCAAAATTTTAATGCATTATTCATTCCCCGTAAACCCTAAATTGCCCTATAAATACCACCCTCATTTCACCCCCTCACTCACAATTCCCTTCCAAAACTCTCAAGAAATTTCCAAGTTCCTATAGTATGCAAGTGGAGTTAGCGAAGGGCGAAGCTCCGACGAAGCTCCGACGAAGTTCCGACGACAATACGAGGAGTTTCTGGCGACGAAACGATGCCCCGAAGCTCTCTTTAGGACCCTCTCTCTCCCATCTTGACCCCAAGCCAGTAAGTCCCAATTCCCACTCTCATCTTATTCTTTAAAATGTTTCATTTCTAAGACCCGACGGAAGCGGAGTTAGTCCGACTTCCGATTCGGTTTTCTTTAAAAACTATATTTTTCTTAATCAAGATAACTTCATATTCTCACATATTGCTTAACAAACATTAACAAAACCATTAAATCAAGTTTCACATCAAAATAATCATTTTTGTGACATTTATAGCATTTTTACATAAAAATACGACAAACTATTCATTTCGACATTATAACCTTTATTCCTTACTATACCTTTAGATAGTTCACAAGGTAATGACCTACCCCATCACAACACATATCTCTATCATAGCACGATTGATTTTGGGACAATAGAATACAGGAAATACGACCTTACAAATAAATACCCTAACTTATAAAACCGTTTTCTTTAAAAAGATGTATTAACAATTTCCATGCAACTGCGCCTCTACAACCTATTTTTGGGGGACCCAATCAGGATGGTGCAGATTATCACGCATCCTCGAGCATAGTAGAGCAAGATGCAGACCTCTGCAAGGAGCATTCGATATCGATGGAACTTTTAGACTTTTTTTAGAAAATGAGATTTTTATAAGAAAATAAATAAAATTATTTTCATTAAATATGTATCTATAATTATTACCAAAATATTTATTTTAAAAATATATAATATTCCATGTTTCCAAAACTCAAGAAAAGAATTCAAACATTACATGAAACTACCATGATAATTCAAAACAATATTCATATTACAAATAAATACCATATATTATGAAATTAGGTTTTATTCACTAGAAATGTCACATTTATAAAATATAAATCAATGAAAACCCTAAAGACGATAATTAAATTCTTGAGGTGTATTTTGAAATTATATCAAAACTATTTTTACATAAAACCCCCTCAAGTTATATTAAATTACAATAAGGACCCTACTAAACATAGGTTTAAGCGGGGCCAGTCTCTTGAGCCTCAGGGAGCCGGAGATATGGGTGCTTGCCTATCTAAGGTATACAACCTAACAAACGGTGTTATCAATACGGTAATTGTCTTGGAAAAAGACACAAATCCTGCCATCCATGTGCAGCAGTTACCGATAATATCAAAACCTAATTCAGGACTTCAATTTCTTTTCTAATTATCTGACTCAGACTGAGTCTAAATATAATCAATCTGACTTGAATATGATTCAAGTATAAAACCACAATTCAATATGAATCCATATACTCAATATACTCAATCTATTCAATCTATACAACTTGACTGAACCGAACCATGGATATACTCTATTTACATGTTCATCCATTATATCCATTCCATTACCGATATCATGGTCTCGGCAAGTCGTCCATCTATACAATTATAATACAAGACAATACAATACAATCAAGGCATCACAGGGTTAATAAGGGGTAGATTGGTACGGAAGGTGTTAGAAGTGGCACGAGACTGCAAACATAAGACACCTAACCTAAATCTCCATTGCCGTTGTACCGTGGCTGAACGGTTCCTTGTACTCCGTATACCTTAGTCTCCAGGATAGTGAGACTCCTCTCGTATACACTGGCATTTTCTGTACCAAGCTACAAACAACAACGTTAACAATATAATACAACTTTTAAAGTTACAATCTCCTTCTGTCTATTCTGTCTCTTCTCACTTTTGGGACTTACCGAGCGATTGTTCGCTGACAACATTTCTTTCTTCTTTTTTTGGAATGTTGTCAGGTGATTCGGACCTTCTGGAGACAGAGCCCACCAGCGAGGATTTGGATCAGCTAGCCTTCGACCCGAAGCTCTAGTTTACTTGTACATTTCATTTTCATTTCTGTTATGCTATTGTTTAGGCATTGCTTTCAGTAGATGTATTTTCTTTTCAGTTGTATCGTAAAAAGAATGTTAATAAATAAAGTTGTTGTTCATTTACATCTTGTCTCTTGTGTATTTTATTTTTATATTTCTTAGATACGCTTAGCGTGTTTACTTCTGAGTAAATACGTAGTAGCCTCGTCGCGTCATCTTCCCGTATACTGGGAAGCGGGGCGTGACAGGTTTTGTTGGTGGCCCATACAGGTCAGCTCTGTGTGGACATACAGGTCAGCTCTGTATAGACATACAGGCCAGCTCTGCGTAGACAACCTAAGCAATATAACACAAGAACCAGCAACTAAAAACATTCTTTACAATTCATATTCATTGAATCTTCCAATATTTTGAATCTGTCATAACCCAAAATTTTATTTCAAGGTTTTGGATTCCCCAAAAAATACCAGTACCAACTTCAACAACACTCCATCACCCCTACCAATTGCACCGGTCGTAGCTACTCCGATCAATGAGCATACGGTATTACTTAAGGCGATCAGTAGCCTTCTGGAGGGACAGCAGCAGCAAACTGCTATCTTAATAAATCGTCCCGAGGCAGAAGCACATAGAGTGAAACAATTCAGGGCCTTGCACCCCAAGCGGTTCTCAGGAAAAGAGAGCCCCTTAGAAGCCGAGGAATGGGCTCAGAGTATTGAAGATCACCTGGAAGCAGCACAAGTACCAGAGGTCGCTTGGGTTCGAGTTGCAAAGCTACAGCTCACTGATTATGCACGAGTTTGGTGGAAGGTGGAAGAAAGCCGTCTCACCCAACCGATCGAATGGAAGAATTTCCACGATATGTTCAACGCAAAATACTTCCCCGAGACTGCCAAATTCGACATGGAACGGCATTTCATCCACCTACAACAGGGTTCAATGTGGACCAAATCAGTGGATGATTATGATACTGAGTTTACCATGCTCAGTCGGTAAGATACGTCTCAATATTTTGATTTTCAAATATTACATAATACACAGCTAGCACAATATCTTAACAGATTCGCGGCACACGCAATACCGACGGATGAGATCAGAGCCCGACGATTCTAACAAGGGTTAGATCCGGAGATCCAGGCTACGTTAGCTATAGGGGATTTCCTGACTCACGGATCGGCTCTGAAAGCTGCCCTCTGATATAATGCAGTAGTAAAGATGAGAGGCAAACCTCAGTCTACCGGGATGAAGCGCCCTGCCAACCAGATGGCAGGAGGAGCCTCTTCAAGGCCACCATTTATGCTAAGGAGACCAGGAGTACCAAACAACCGGCTTAGCCCAGCCTTTTGCACCTATTGCAGGAGGGATAGGCATCTGATGGAAGATTGCCGGCGTGCAAATCACCTTTGCTTAGTCTGCGGCTCAGCTACTCATGACATTGGGACTTGTCCTCGTAAACACAATCCATATAATACACCCAGGCCGGCAATCACATACCCACAGCGTCCATCCATCCAGGCACCTGCTCAGAGACTTGCACTACCTGCTCCATCTCCTCATGGACCGACTGCACCTCCTCCTCGTCAGTTCCATCAAGCTCAAAAGAACCTGCCACAAGGACCAAGGAACGGACAGAGGAATGCTCCTCCAGCAAGGAGGAATGTGCCGAGGCGACAGGCTTTCACTATGACTATGGAAGAAGCTGAAGCCACCGGCCAAGTCATCACTTGTAACACTTCACTTTCAAATTCTCTTTCAGTCCATAGATATACCTATATACATTTTCCCTTATACTTAAAACATATCCCACATAACTTAGGTACAATCCTAGTAGCCTCACTTCCTGCACTCGTACTCTTCGATACTAGAGCATCTCATTGCTTTATGTCGCAACGGTTCGTCCGAACTCATGTGATTCCAGTCACACCGCTTGTATCGAGCTGGAATGTCAGTTCAGGGAACAGCGTTCTAAAGGCAACAATGGGATACAGCCTTTGTCCAGTGGTCGTCTGCAGCAGAGAATTCTATGCTGACTTCAAGGTGCTGGAAATACTGAACTTCGATGTGGTTCTGGGTATGGATTGGCTAGGAACCTTCTACGCTACCATCGACTGTCATCAAAGGAGGGTAGTGTTCGAGATTCCAGAACATCCGGTCTTTTATTTCAAAAGTGGAGACCGTACTCTGGAGCTAAGTACTTACAAAGCGAAACCAAAGAAGGCAGTGATTGTGGCAATTCAAGCAGAGGAAGGATCAAAGCCAGAAGTAGTTCGAGAGTTTGACGATGTGTTTCTTGACGATATATCAGGTTTTCCTCCCGATCGAGCTCTTGAATTCAGCATTGATTTAATACCAGGAGCACAACCGGTAATTAAATCACCATATCGACTAAGTCCAGAAGGTTTAAAGGAGGTCCGAACTCAGTTTGGACGAATTATTGGCGAAAGGATAGATTCGTCTCAGCGCCTCAAGTTGGAGATCTCCAGTTCTACTTGTGAAGAAGAAGGAAGATTCATACAGAATGTGCATCGATTATAGAGCCTTGAACGAAGTAACAATAAAGAACAAGTATCCACTTCTGCACATCGACGATCTGTTTGATCAACTAAGTGGATCTTGTGTTTTCTCCAAGTTAGATTTTCGTTCGGGTTATCATCAGGTGAAGGTCAAGGAATCTGATATCCATAAAACGGCATTCAGAACGAGCTATGGTCATTATGAATTTCTAGTGATGGCATTTGGAGTGACCAACGCACCAGAAATATTCATGAACCTGATGAATCAAGTTTTTCGAGAGTACTTAGACAGATTTGTTGTCATCTTCATCGACGACATCCTGGTGTATTCTAAGAGTCCGAAGGAACACGCCGAACACTTGAGAAATGTCCTGGAAACCCTACGATAGCATCAACTCTATGCCAAGTATAGCAAATGCGAATTTTGGCTAAATCAAGTTGGTTTTCTCGGACATATTGTATCGGGCGAAGGAATCTCTGTGGATCCAGCGAAAGTTTCAGCAATAAGCGAATGGCCGACACCGAAGTCAGTGAAGGACATTCGAAGTTTCTTGGTTCTAGTTGGATATTACAGAAGGTTCATTGAAGGATTTTTGAAGATAGCAACACCCCTGACCAAGCTCACACGTAATGATGAAGAATTCGTGTGGTCAGAAGCATACGAGCAAGCTTTCGTAGAACTCAAGTCAAGATTGACATCAGCGCCTATTCTCGTTATACCGGACAAATCTGGAGGTTCGAAGTACATTACGATGCATCAGGTAAGGGATTAGGATGTGTTCTACATCAGCACGGTAAGATTGTGGCTCATGCTTAAAGACAGCTAATGATTCATGAGCGCAATTACCCGACGCATGACTTAGAATTGACGGCCGTAATCTTTGCTCTTAAGATTTGGCGCCATTATCTTCTTGGTGAACGAGTGAACATATACACAGATCACAAGAGCCTGAAATATGTGTTTACTCAGAAAGAGCTTAATATGTGGTAGAGATGATGGTTAGAACTTATGGCGGACTTTAACATCAACCTGCAATATCACCCAGGGAAAGTGAATGTGGTACCTGATGCCCTTAGTCACCAACCATTAGCAATGAATCTCACTGCACAGTGGAAGCTTCAACAAGACTTGCATCAGATGGAGATTGAAGTGATCATGCCAGGTAACGCTTCAAGTTTAATGAACTTACAAGTTCAATCTACTATTGTCAATCAGATCAAAGCAGCTCAAGCAAGTGATGCCAAGTTGCAAAAGATCAGAGAACAAGTAGAGAATGGACTCAGAACAGACTTCATCATTCATGAATACGGATCTTTGAGATACGTCAGCAGATTGTGTGTACCAAAAGGTTCTGTGCGGGATGAGTTAATGAAAGAAGCTCGTAGCTCTCCCTGCTCAGTGCACCCTGGAGGTACAAAGATGTACAAGGATCTGCGTCAAAATTACTGGTGGCGTGGAATGAAGCGTGAAGTAGCCAGAAGCATCACTAAATGCTTGGTGTGTCAGCAAGTAAAGGCTGAACATCACAGGACAGCTGGACTACTTCAACCGTTACCTATCTCAGAATGGAAGTGGCAACACATCACGATGGATTTTGTGACTACACTTCCTCGTAGCACAAAGGGTAACGATGCAGTATGGGTTATTGTGGATCGACTCACAAAGTCGGCTCACTTTATCCCATTTCGAGTTGGCCAATCTACTGAGATATTAGCAAAGAAGTACATGGAGGTAAGAATCTAAATAATATTTAACCTCTTCATAAATATACTATCTCTGATACTCATGAACTCATACAGGAAATCGTGAGACTTCATGGAGTACCGGTTTTCATTGTCTCCGATCGTGACACCAGATTCCGATCGTAATTTTGGCAGAGTCTGCAAGCGAGCTTGGGAACAAGCTTGAACTTCAGTACGACTTATCATCCATAAATAGATGGTCAGTCTGAGCGAACTATTCAGATCTTGGAAGATATGCTAAGAGCGTGTATGCTAGACTTCAGAGGATCGTGGGAAGATCACCTACATCTTGTGGAGTTTTCATACAACAATAGCTACTAAGCTAGTATCGGAATGGCACCTTTTGCAGCACTATATGGAAGGAAGTGTCGATTGCCATTAAGTTGGGACGACATCGGAGATAGAGAACTTCTTAGACCTAAGATGATAGTACCAACTGTTGACGTAGTTCGTATTATCAGGGAAAGAATGCGCATAGCCCAAGACCGACAGAAGCACTGGGCTGATGCAAAGCGCCGTCATTTGGAGTTCCAGCCGGGAGATCGTGTATTTCCGAAGATATCTCCGAACCGCGGAGTAATTCATTTTGGAAGACGGGGCAAGCTATGTCCAAAGTATATTGGACCGTTCGACATACTCGAACAAGTCGGTGAAGTGGCTTATCGCTTGGCACTTTCGCCTTCATTGGAAGGAGTGCACAATATGTTCCACATATCCTAACTCATAAGGTATGTGAGTGACCCCAGCCACGTACTTGATCACTCTGAACTCACTATACAACCAGACTTATCTTGTGAGTAGCAACCTGTTGAGATCCTGGATAGAAAGGTGAAGTCACTTCAGAATAAGGAAGTCAACTTGATTCGAGTGATGTGGAGAAAAGACACACCAGGAGAATCGACATGGGAAAAGGAAGATGAGATGCGTGCAAGATATCCGCACTTATTTGTAAACTAGTCCTTAAAATAAATTGTAAATTTCGAGGACAAAATTTTTGTAAGGAGGGTAGACTGTAACAACTCCAATTTCAGTGTACCTAATTTTCATTTAAAGTTAATGTACAATTGGGGTATTTACAATTCCTGTGAAAACTATAAGTATTTTTTTTGATTTAAAACAGCAAGAAAGAGCTTGTAGCTCACTGGTAAGGCCTTGCACTGCTGAAATAAAGCACCTGAGTTCAAATCCCATCAGCCACATTATCTTTTTGTTTTAATTTCTTTTAATCTTTTTTAGAAGCCCAAGAGATTGCATGTGCACTACACATAATAGGGTAAGTTACAGAATAATCAAACATGTGAACTGTAGAATACCAAACGCCCCGACCCAATACCCCAACACCAAACCCACCCGTCGGGAATGACCCGGCGACATTGCCAAAAGGCCCGACGCCGCCGGTCTCGCCCATACCAAATGACTTCATTTTTTTTCCTGCAGCCCTTGGACTCCCCCCTTAACTTTTGTATTGCTTATTTATTCTGCACATTTACAGAGAATGTTAAAACCGTTCAAATTCTATTTTAATGCAAAAATTTAATGCATTATTCATTCCCCCTAAACCCTAAATTGCCCTATAAATACCACCCTCATTTCACCCCTCCTCACTCATAATTCCCTACCAAAACTCTCAAGAAATTTCCAAGTTCCTATAGTGTGCAAGTGGAGTTAGCGCAGGGTGAAGCTCCGACGAAGTTCCGGCGACAATACGAGGAGTTTTCGGCGACGAAACGACGCCCCGAAGCTCTCTTTAGGACCCCCTCTCTCCCCTCTTGACCCCAAGCCAGTAAGTTCCAATTCCCTCTCTCATCTTGTTCTTTAAAAAGTTTCATTTCTAAGACCCGACGGAAGCGGAGTTAGTCCGACTTCCGATTCGGTTTTCTTTAAAAACTATATTTTTCTTAATCAAGATAACCTCATATTCTCACATATTGCTTAAAAACCATTAAATATAGTTTCGCATCAAATAATCATTTTTGTGACATTTATCGCATTTTTACATAAAAATACCACAAACTATTCATTTCGACATTATAACATTTATTTCTTGCTATACGTTTAGATAGTTCACGAGGTAATGACCTAACTCATCACAACACACATCTCTATCATAGAATGATTGATTTTGGGATAATAGAATACGGTAAATACGACCTTATAAATAAATACTTTAACTTATAAAACCGTTTTCTTTAAAAAGATTTATTAACAATTTCCATGCAATTGCGTCTCTACAACCCATTTATGAGAGACCCGATTAAGATGGTGCGGATTATTGCACATTCTCGAACTTAGTAGAGCAAGATGAAGACCTCCGCAAGGAGCATTCGATCTCGATGGAATTTTTATACATTTTTTCTTTAGAAAATGAGATTTTTACAAGAAAATAAATAAAATTATTTTCATTAAATATGTATCTATAATTATTACCAAAATACTTATTTTAAATATATATAATATTCCATGTTTCCAAAACTCAAGAAAAGAATTCAAACATTACATGAAACTACCATGATAATTCCAAACAATATTCATATTACAAATAAATACCATATATTATGAAATTAGGTTTTATTCAATAAAAATGTCACATTTATAAAATATACATCAATGAAAACCCTAAAGACGATAACTAAATGCTTGAGGTGTATTTTGAAATTATACCAAAACTATTTTTACATAAAACCCCTTCAAGTTATATTAAATTACAATAAGGACCATAGTAAACATAGGTTTAAGTGGGATCGGTCTCTTGAGCCTCATGGAGCCAGAGATATGGGTGCTTGCCTATCTAGGTAGACAACCTAACAAACGGTGTTATCAATACGGTAATTGTCTTGAAAAAAGACACAAATCCTGCCGTCCATGTGCAGCAGTTACCGATAACATCAAAACCTAATTCAGGACTTCAATTTCTTTTCTAATTGTCTGACTCAGACTGAGTCTAAATATAATCAATCTGACTTGAATATGATTCAAGTATAAAACCATAATTCAATATGAATCCATATACTCAATATACTCAATCTATTCAATCTATACAACTTGACTGAACCGAACCATGGATATACTCCATTTACATGTTCATCTATTATATTCGTTCCATTACTGATATCATGGTCTCGGCAAGTCATCCATCTATACAATTATAATACAAGAAAATACAATACAATCCAACAATACAATCAAGACATCACGGGGTTAATAAGGGTTAGATTGGTACGGAAGGTGTTAGAAGTGGCACGAGACTGCAACCATAAGACACTTAACCTGAATCTCCATTGCCTTTGTACCATGGCTGAACGGTTCCTTGTACTCCATATACCTTAGTCTCCGGGATAGTGAGACTCCTCTCGTATACACTGGCATTTTCTGTACCAAGCTACAAATAATAGTGTTAACAATATAATACAACTTTAAAAGTTACAATCTCCTTCTGTCTATTCTGTCTCTTCTCACTTTTGGGACTTACCGAGCGATTGTTCGCTGACGAAATTCCTTTCTTCTTTCTTTAGAATGTTGTCAGGTGATTCAGACCTTCTGGAGACAGAGCCCACCAGCGAGGATTTGGATCAGCTAGCCTTTGACCCGGAGCTCTAGTTTACTTGTACATTTCATTTTCATTTCTGTTATGCCATTGTTTAGGTATTGCTTTCAGTACATGTATTTTCTTTTCAGTTTTATCGTAAAAAAATGTTAATAAATAAAGTTGTTGTTCATTTACATCTTGTCTCTTGTGTATTTTATTTTTATATTGCTTAAATACGCCTAGTGTGTTTACTTCTGAATAAATACGTAGCGGCCTCGTCGCGTCCTCTGCCCGTATACTGGGAAGCGGGACGTGACAGTTTAGGTGAATGAGTCAATAAGGGTGATGGATGGTGTCGACGGTGGAGATGATGAAGGCAAGGAGTTGGGATGTTGCTTGGTGTTGGAGGGTGAGGATGAGGGGTATGTTAAAGAGGAAGAAGAAAACAAAGAGAGCGGGTGAGAGAGAAAGAGATGCAATGGAGAGAGATGTATGATGCGGGGAGAGAGAGAGAGAGAGAGAGAGAGAGAGAGAGAAAGTTTTTAATTTTGAATAGGAAAAATATAAATATAATGTTTATATAGTATAAGTTTAATACACACACACATACGTAGCCCCCCTTAACCATAAATCTAAGAGTTAAAAAAAAATATATTCTACTCTTATATATACGTAGCCTCCCTTAACCATAAATCTAAGGGTTAAAAGAAAATAAATTATAATCTTATATATATATATATATATATATATATATATATATATATATTTGCTATCTAGGATGTTTAAGATTTACCCACAATAGATAAATGTCAATATAATATCATGAGATATTTAAATAACATTATGACAATTGATATATGAAAAATATCCTTAACGTATGGCTACCAGAAATATATATATATATATATATAATTTAAATATTGTATATCTGTTATTTAAAATTCATATAGGTTTAATCTATGGATAAATATCAATAAAAGATACTCTAGAACCATAATGGGTTTCACGCAAGCGGGTCGAGTCCGATAAACACATATACTATCCAAACCAATCACAATCCAAATAATAAATAAAAACAAAATTCAAAATACTAATTAATATCGTTAAATAGCATACGATCGTGTTAGGGTGTTGCAATCACCTAGTGACTTAGACCAACTGGTTTGGGATCATTTGTTGTACCTTAGGTGCTGCAAGATTAAGATACTATTATTTACGCCCAATAAATGATCACATTCGGTAATCTGTTGGTTAGTACCTCACGAAATATTAACGGTCGTATGAAAAATATGGGAACAAATTCATCAATTTTATCCGCCAATTAAAAAGTAATAAGGAACAAAAGACAAAAGTATGGAAGCTTGAATTGAATTCTCCGAGAGTAGGGATGATTTTACACACACGTAGGGATATATGATCATGTTTGAAAGCAAGATAGGTATGTAAGATTGGAAGAATGATGAGGAAGTAATTTTCGGCATAGATCAAAGTCTATTAAGGCATGATTCATGACGACTGAAAATCTGGTGAGGTTTAAATTCTTGTTTTTCATATTTTTCTTATCTATTCCTATATATATATAGTTTTCATTTTCTTTTTTTTTCCTCTATTTTCTTTTTGTGGATTTTGTGGGTATTGTCCGCTGGAAACCCTTAGGAGACAACATTCCTCCTACTAGGGCCGCCAAGAGGTTAAAGGCTTGTTGTATGTGCTCAATGTAATCATACGCACGCGAAAGATGAATAGGAGTAGGAGTAGGATTTAACTAGATTGTAGTTTAGTTTAATTTAGAATTTGAAACCCTAGATTTTCTCAAGAACTAGCAAAAGATAGGTGTTGGGGTATTTGATAGGTACAGTTTATTGAACATTTTTTAACCCATTTATCATTTTATTGTATATATTATGCTGTTCCGGATATCTTTTATGAATTATTACAGATAACGGGGCTTGAATCCAAAAAGACGAAAAATTGTGCTAAAATGGGGATTACGTGCGTACAATGGAGAGTTAAGGGTGTTATTCAGAAAATCAAAAGTCAATTTGCAAATTTGGAACAAATTTAGGAATATCATTGCAAATCAGTAAGATTGCAACAAATAGAGGTGAATCAATCATCACAACAACAACTCGGTTGGAGAAACCAAATCAAATTAAAAACAACAAATCAACCTACCTAATTATATGCTAAATTTGGGAACAATTCGGAGATCTACGCAACTACAGAAAGACGGCGAAATATTTAATATTTTATGAGCTAAAAAAATCATCTAAATTAACGATAAAACCACAGAAAAATCTGGTGCCACGAAGCCAAAAATCGGCGGCACGTCTAGTCAAACAGTGACTGATCAATGGTCTATTTTGGGTCGTTCGACAAGATTTTTTATTGGCACGATCATCATTCCACATGGATTAATATAAGATGTAGGGTTTTGTCTTTCGAAAATTCCGAATGCACACAACAGTATCCAACGAAGCAATTAGATTCTCATTGATTAGATTTTCATAGTTGTTAGCAAGTTTGATTCTCATGTATCTCTTACTACTTGTTCACCAAACTTTCTTAGATCTATATAAGCACCTGTATAGCCCTTAGGTTTCATATCTCACTCATTACATTCAACCTAGGGTTTTCTAAAGGGAGATCAATTATTTTTGTAAGTATTTCATTATCAATAAAACTCCTTTTATCTTTAGTTATGATGAGTACTTAATTTCATTCTAGGGTTTGTGTTGCAATTCTAGTGGTTAGACATTTCCAAACTCTTATTTTCTTATGCTTAGTTTATGAAGTTTCTTTTTATTTAATTCCCTTCTTTTTATGTTTCATCATATAAATTAGATCTTATAGGGATAATTGACACTTTAAATTAGATCTAGGGATTGATGATACACCTGAAAACTCATTAGGTTAATAACAGTTTGACAAACTAGAAACCTAATTAGGGATGGTAAGAAAAGAATTAGATTAAAATAAAATTCAACCTAGGTAATTAAAGAGTTTTAGGTTAATTCAATAAAATAATAGTATATGTTAGCTACCTAATACTATTAATCAAAGATTAAACTTAAGGTACTTTTAATTAACTAGAAACATAGATATTTGATATAGTTTCTAAATGATGTTTTAATAATTGAAAAGTTATTTTTAAATCCAAATAATATAAGCTATGCTTTTTTTTTAATTAATAGAAAACATATTAAATATAGATCTAAAAAAGAAGAACTATCTTTTAAACCAACCCTAGAAGATAAAACAATACAATACCCTAGACTTTTCTCTTTATAAAAACCAACCTTTTAAATTTTCTTAATTTCTTTAACTTAGTTTAAAGGTAGTTAACACACCTTTCTGTGGGAACGATCCTTAAGTACGACTGCGATAAACTGTATACTTGCGGTTAAATTTGGAGACTAGTAAAATCCCCATCAAAGTTCTATCTCCAGAGGGAGCACTACTTCGGCGCCAAACACTAATGCATAAGGTGTTATCTTCATGGATGTCTTGAGCGTCGTTTGATACGGCCAAAGAGTTTCATGTAGCCTTTCATGCCAGTCCTTTTTATTCTTGGACGCCATCTTCTTTATAAGCTCGGTTAGCGTCTTATTGAAAGCTTCAGCTAAACCTTTCGCTCGGGGATTATAGACGGAGGAATATCTCCAATCTATCTTGTGTTGTTGGGCGAAGCGACTTATCTTGTGGTTTCTATATGTTGGTCCATTTTCTGAGACTATCCGCCGTGAAACTTCGAACCGGTATATGACATGGGTTTTGAATAAATGGAGGATATTCTCCTTCTTTACTTCTCTCAGGGTATCATCTCTGCCCATTTGGAGAAGTAATCGGTCGTCGCCAAGATGATACTATGTCCTTAGGATGATGCCGGCTCGATAGGGCCTATTATATTAGTCCCCCACATTTCGAACGGCTAACTGGTTATGGTCGGATGCAGTGGGTTGGAGTGTCAATGTATGAAGTCCCCATGTATTTGACATGAGTAGCAACGTCTTGCATAGTCAATGCAGTCTTGGGTCATCATGGGCCAGTAGTAACCCATCCTCTAGATCTTCAACTTCATCTTTGGACCGGCTTAATAGGATCCGTGGAGTCCGTCGTGAATTTCTTGGATGATCTTCTTGGCTTCCTTCAGTCCTAGGCATCTTAGCCATATATGGTCAAATGACCTTGTATATAGAGTTCCGTCAATTAGGACAAACGACAAGGCTCGTTTCATGAGCTGATGCCTTTGAAATGCATTTTCAGGCATCCGTTGAAACTTGAAGTAGTCTATAAAGACTTTTCTCCGGTCATCTTCTTCTTATTTGACTTCCTCCGCTTGAAGGACATCTTCATCTACGACTTCGGTTGGAGATTCTGAAGATATCTCCGCCGGGGCCAAGATCTTACGACTTTGGACGATGATCCTTACGTCGTCAAGGTTTTCATCGGCCAATTATTTGGCCAACTTAGGTAATGCATCCACTTTGCAATTTTCCGCTCGCGGCATATTTTCCAATGTGTATGAAGGAAGTTGCGTCATCAGTTGCTGCATCTTTTCGCTATACTTTATCAGTTCTGGCTTGCACGTCTTGTAATCTCCATTGACTTGCATGATAATCAACTGAGAATACCCGTAAACTGAGAATCCCCGTATATACAGAGATCTTCGATGCCCATGTCAATTGCAATCTCAAGGACGGCTATAAGCACTTCATACTCGGCTTCATTTTTGGTCCTAGGCTCCGTCAACGAGATGGCATGCGGGTTATTCCGCCTTGAGGGTTATGAAAATAAGGCTTATCCCAACTCTGATTGTCGGGATACTCTTTTTCCACATTTTTATTGAGGAGGCTCCATCAAAGTATAATTCCCAATGAGGCTTCTCTATTTCTTCTTTCCCTTCGACCGCATTGAATGAATATTCATTTGGCAGCTCACAGTTCACCGGCAGAGATTAGGCATTCGGCGAGGAAATCGGCAATAGCCTGTCCTTTTACCGCTTTGAGGGGGCGATATATAATCATGAACTCTATTAACAGCCGGGTCCATTTGGCGAGCCTTTCCGTCAGTATAGCATTCGTTATAAGATATTTGAGAGGGACCACCTTTGATATGAGGTACACTTCATGGGCCAAGGTGTATTGTCTGAGCTTCGTTATCGCAAAGATCAGCAATAGGCAATGCTTCTGAACAAGGGAGTAGTTGTTTTCTTCTCCCAGTAGAACTCGACTTAGCTAGTACAAAGCCCTTTCATTTCCTTGGTCATTCTCCTGTGCCCATAGCGAGCCTAGAGAACCGTCAAGTACATTTATATATAGGATAAGGGGCTTTCCCTTAACCGGAGCGGCCAATACTGGTGGATTCTGCAAGTAGTTCTTGATTACCTCCAGCGCTTTCTGACATTTCTGGTCCCATATAAAGGGAGTCCCTTTCTTCATCAGATGGCTATATGGACGATACTTTCCAGCGAGGCTGGCAATGAACCGTCAGATATAGGCTAGCTTTTCTTGGAGAGATCGCAGCTGCTTGAGATTTCTTAGCGGGAGCATTTCATTAATAGCCTTGATTTTGGAGGGGTCGATCTCGAGCCCTCGGTGGCGGATTATAAAACTCATGAACTTGCCGGAAGAGACTCCGAATACACATTTCAGTAGGTTCATCTTCAGGTTATACTTCCGAAGGCGCTTGCAGACTATCCTTAAGTGGTCCCAGTGCTCTTCGTGAGACATGATCTTGACCACAAGATCATTTATATAACATTCGACTATCTCGTAAATAAGGTCATCGAATATCTTGGTCATCACTCTCTCATATGTTGATCCAGCATTCTTCAGTCCAAATGGCATCACTTTATAACAGAAGACACCCAGCGGGGTATGGAAAGCCGTGCGCTATTGGTCTTTGGGATCCATCTTTTTCTAATTGTACCCTGAAGATCCATCCATAAAAGAAAAGACCTCATGAGTAGACGTATTGTTTATCATTAATTTCGTAACTGGCACGGGGAAGTCATCTTTCGACCACACCTTATTGAGGTCCCGAAAGTCTACGCAGATGCGAACAATCCTATTCTTCTTCATCATAGGGACGATAATGGCAATTTAGTCCAAGTATTGTACTTCATGGATGAAATCGGAGTCAGTTAACTTCTTGACTTCGGCGTTGACGCTCATCTCGAGCTCAAGCCACATCCTTCTTAGAGACAGCTTGACAGGCTTTATCCATAGCGTTATGCCCAGCTTATGCACTGCTATTTCTATATCAAGACCCGACATCTCAGAATAGTTCAACACGAAATAGTCTCTGTATTCCATGAGGATTTCTTTTAAAGTGGCTACTTGTTCTACAGACAGCAACTCATTGACAAACATTGGTCTCGGATCATCCTTTGTTCCCAAATTGATCTTCTTTAATTCATCGGTGGTGGTTTAGGAACTTGCTGGACTTGCCTTCTGTTTTCTTTCAAAGAATGATTATTATGCCCCCTATGTTGATCTTGGTCTTCGGCAGGTGCCAGTCGCATGAAGACCGATACCTTTGGCAGAACTGAAGCTTGAGGAGCCAGCTTGTGGAAGAAAGACTTATTATGGGCTTTCTCCTTCGGCGTTGAGTCACCGAGGGTAGGAGATGGGAGTATCAACCTAAAGAAAATCCCATTCATTTCTTGAGGAGCCGGAATGTAGAGAATTGAGGTTGCGAGTGGTCCATACAAGACTCCACCGGATGTGGTAGAGCTTAAGTTGCAATGAGTACAGTTGGAAGCCACAAATCTCTGGATAGAGATGAGATGCCAGCTTCAGTATCCCAATACCTAAGGATAACTATAAACATATATATTGTGATTTTGTTCGCGAAAAACACAACACACGAAGTGTGGAGTAGAAAGAGAAAAGGTCCCACCGGGCGTGCCAGAACCTGTTTACCATCGGAAACCAGACTGAGATGCGAGGAGCGTGTCCATGCCTAAATCTGGGGGCAGATACTATATGGAACATATCCATCCACCTCTCCGAAGATACCAAGTTCGTATGTGAAGGGTTTTCGATTATGGAGATGCTTTTTCCTACAGGCGCAAGCCCCTACAATTAATTACGTTATCGCAAAGGGATAACAACTTTCTCTACTCCATGAATCATCTTGTGTCGTGTTATATATATTGTTTATTTTGGGGTTGCCCTTAGATTGTATACAAAGACTAATATATATCGTCGCCCATAGGGCGCGGATTAGTCCAAATCTGTAAATCTCATATTTGTGTTGAACCTAGGTCATATGTTCCATTAGTTCAGGATATATGTATAAGGACCATTAGTCATATATGAGACTAATATCAACTTAGGAAATATATTTAAGGGCCGTTAATCTTGTTTTAGATTAAGATCAACTTAAAATATATTAGCATATGGGCTCAAGGAATATCATGGAAGCTTAAGTTTTATAGCACTTGGTCAATTTAGACTAAGAATTAGCTCTGGAATATATATATCGGCGCCCAGAAGTTCTGGCACATGCCATGTGTCACACAGACAAAGGTACATTGGTCTATGGCATATTGAATCGTTGGCGTATCAGGTTTGTAGCACATGTCGCGTATACAATGGGTATTGGCGCATGGGTGTGACTATTTTTGGTCTCTGGCACGTTAAATATTACCACTCATGGGTTGTAGGGCATTCCACGTAGCGAGTCTTCATTTCCGTATATGCCTTAGGAGCACATGCCCATATTGGTGCATATCGTTATTGGAACATATCTTCCTTGACGCATAGCCTTTATTGACGCATGGTCTTTATTGGCGCATATGCCTATAACGTATGGTCTTTATTGGCGCATGCTCTTCATATATTTGTTAGGAATATGTATGCCCTAGAGGCCATTATTGTATATTATAGTGGATTCTTGGACATATCTATTAGAGGACTTTCTTGCTCGACATGATAGTATGTTATCAGGTTGCTCTTTATCTTAACATGTGCACTTGTTTTAGTTTACTGTCTTTTTGATACATGTTGATAAAGCCCTTACGATGTTGGCTTGACTACCAGGACTATGATGCAGATCATACTAGTGGGGCTTATGTAGTCCACAAACACATCCTTAACAGTTCCTAATCGAGTGAGTATCGAGACAGGGCATCAATATTCCATAGTAGACTAGTGTGTACGCTTCTTGACCCTATATGGGGTGATGGTTGATCCTATAACCATTGGTATTTGACATTAAAGATTGTACACAGTTGCTCATTGGAGAATGAGTACACCGAACAGGACTCGCTGAGAACTCCTAGATGGTACTATACCTATCGTCAGATAGCAGTTCTCTGGTGACACTTGTACAGGTTAGTCTGTAGACCCGAGATCGTTATAATGTCTTATGTGGTTCCCACTGTGCTTTGATTTCCTCCTTACCACGGCTCAAATGAGTCATGAAAACAGGTGGTTTTTAGATACAGTCCCGAGTCACGTGGAGCCAGTGAACGATAGGAGGGGTTTCGTCTCTCCCGGTATTGGGAGTTGATGTTGCGCTATGCTCGATTGACTATAACAGCAAGTCCTTGCCCAGGGCTGATGAGATTTACTGATAATTGTTATCAGTAGTTTCTCGAAAGGTTATAGGCCATACATCAGCATGACTTATCGAGTTATTGGGGTCTGACAATTCCATCCCTCCAAACTCGATATGCGACATATCAGACGAAGAGATCGGACTGTATAGTAAGTGTTGCTTATAGGCTCTAGGGGAGTTTGGATAAGTTTGCTTATTGATCTTCTATTCGTTCAATACCTGAGTAGCCGTTACGTCCAGCTAGTACCGCTGACGACTTGTAAGTCATTGATGTAATCATTGCCTACTGCTAGCGTATTGGCGAGTCTTTAGAGTCCCACATTGAGGTTTCCTAGCTCAAGCGAAAAGAAGTAAGGCACATATAAAGATATGTGCAGGAGCTTAATTAAATACGAGTATATAATACCGTATTCTAATCTAGCGATATATGATATAACCGGATTATTGGATTAAGTGTTGATTCAATGATTTGATGTGTGTGTGTGTGTGTGTGTGTATGTTTGTATATGTATGTATGTATGTATGTATATATGTATGTATGTATATATGTGTGTGTGTATACACACACACACACACTTATTTATTTGATATTAGCCGGGTTATATATGATATAATTGGATTATTGAATCAAGTGTTGATTTAATAATTTTATATATATATATATATATATATATATATATATAAACTAATATTAAATATTAGCCGGTTATATATGATATAACCAGATTATTGAATCAAGTGTTGATTTAATGATTTGATATATATATGTGTGTGTATGTGTGTGTGATATTAGCCGGGTTATATATAATATAACCGGATTATTGATTCAAGTGTTGATTTAATAATTTGATATATATTTATATATGATATATATACATATATTAACTAATATAAAGCTCACTTAAGATTTTCTTCTCTTTATATATATATATATCATGGTTGATGATACATGGAACATGGACGTGTGAGAATAACATTAGAGATCAAGATGAGAAGATAATGATTTAGATATGTGAATTAAAGAAAAGAAGAATGAGTCATTATTCTTTAGGTGCTTGGAGAAGCATTGAGAAGCCATGACTCATCTTCCATTCTTATTTTATTCATAGATATTTATCATTCTCTTCATCTCATCTTATCTTATGGTTCACTCATACTTCAAAGTCCATCTTCTTCATCTCCTCACTAGATTTTTCTAGGTTGAGAAAAAGAAAAAGAAAGAAAAAAAATTTAGTGAGCAAAATTCCTACTTCATCAACCTACACAACTCTAACAAATTAGTATAGGTTGTTCTCTTCACTAATACCTTAATTAGTGAAGTGTGATCTTGAGTGTGAGTTGCCTCAAGGTGGATCATTTTCGACGATGAAGACTTCGAGTAAGCTCGTTCCAACCTTTCAAGTGGAGTCAAAGAAGAGTTCTAGAACTACTAATTAGAGCATTTGAAGTGAAAGACTAGACTACAAAGGTTGTAGACTCTCTTCACTTAGTTAGATTACCTAGTTTGCTAACTTTGATACCCTAATTCTCTAGTTCGATTCTTGTTTAGTATAATTAGCCCTCCAGATTAAAATTGCATACTTGATGCTCATAAAACCCTAGTAAAGGTGCTAAGACATACTTTCATGGTATCAGAACCAAGCTAGAGGTTTAGGAGTAGATTAGATGAAGTTAAACTGTTCGATCGACGTTTTAAATTCGATTCTTTGCATGCTTCTGTCCAATTTTTCAAACATCAATATTTTCCAGATTAAAGATGCTCAGAAAATCGTGCAGGTAATTCTATAGAGGCACAAGAAATACGAGTTTCTAATTCTTTCAAGTGGCCACGGAACCGCCGCCTAGACCATGTCTTGGCTGTGGTTCCGCCGCGTACTTGTGGAGTTATAACTCCATTTTTCTTCTGCTACTTCATTTTCACATTTTGGATTTTCTGGATATATTTAATGGGACTCAAGTGATTGAGGTCTCTGTGTATTGTTGTTGTTTGAAATATCGATCGAAATGTTTACGTCGTCTCTATATTGTTTTAGTTATATGATACAATTTTTGGAATCCACATTGATTAGTTTTGCGAAAACTAGTTATTGATTTGTAAATCTCACATTTTAGTCTCGATGATGGATTGTCACGGAGTTTAGATTTGGATCGAAACTCCGTCGTAATCTTGATCGTACGCGAATAATCGCCGGGAGACACTAGTAGACAGCCACGCACCTTTGCCCTGACCAAGTGACTATAAGAGAACCCCATGATCAAGAGCATCCACTCGGGTGCTCGCGGCTACGGTGTTCCGTCCAAGTCTACTTTGTTGACAGCCTCGAGGGTGCGACCATCCACAAAAGTTCCTGATGAGCCTTCGAATCATCAATCAGGAATCTTATTGAATTTCCCGGCTTAAGTTTTGAAAAGGATTTTCAATTCGAGACTTAAATGTAAGGTTTATAACATTAGGTAAGAAATTCGGAATATGTGATAATCGGGTTTATGATGTCTATAAATGCGGATTCTAATTATTGTAGTTTTCATTTCTTTTCTGCGACAATAAGTATACTATGTGGCAGTATCCCCGATCTCGTTGCTATACGACAAAGACATTAGGGATACACATATTTACTTACATTGATGACATGTGATGTTATTGTGTTGCTATCGATATGTTATATTGGATCAACTTGAATGAATAGCCGGGGTTTTTTATGTGAGATGAGAGTTTTACATTTTCATTCATGTAAATTATTATATGTAATATTCTTTTATTGGGACACTTCCGGGTTGAGGTTGTTGTCTCCATTCGATATATATTATTTACTTTACCGCATTAGGATAAACCCAAGGTGGAGAGCACAAGTAACCAGGTTCTAGAGTCCAGTGGGAAGCCATCTCAAGAAGTCGAGACCGATCGCCTAACTCTAGAATTGGCAAGGTTGCTTGCCGCTCTCGTAGGGGTCTAGGAGTGTGGGTTTGGCTATTTATCACAACTGTGGAATCCGTGTTTTCGTTACTGGCTTAATCTAAAACACAGACCTTCTAATATATTCTATATTTCATATATCTGCTTCTGATGTTCTGTGATGTGATGTGATCATATAACTGCGTGAGACGAATTCTACTTATATATATGATATATTAGTAGACACTATATATGTTTTGCATCTGCGCTAGTCCTGATCCCGCACTGCCGTAAATACGGTGAAGACCGAGTCCCTGTGGCGAATGCGGATGGCATATATGTGTGTTTTATTTTCATTTCTTCTGTGATATTTAGGAAACATAATTGATGGGACTTCATTAATAAGATTAATGAAAAGAAAAGAAACCTAAAAGATGTTGTACAATCAAATTTTTCAAAAAAGTACCTCTAGTTCTTGCTTTGCATAGCGGTATTCCATTATGAATATCTAGCACCTCATTCGATGAGGAAAGAGCCTAGATCCCTTTACCAGGAATAAGCTCTTTAGCAAAAACTAGCATATGCTACAACCCACTCGGTTTGTTTTGAAAACTACTCGATTTTTAAAGCGGATCTTAAACCACCCCTTTTTCAAATCACTGGGTTCTACAACGGTATCAAGTTCATTACATTAATTTTTTTCTTCAAAACCAGTCGTAGCCCTCCGTCATTTCAGATAGGTACTGTTTAGTATTCATGCTGCGTTTATAGACCTTGTCGAGACGTAGTTTTCAGTAGCTGATTAGTGCTTTTCTGCCGCATATTGATGTGATTGGCTAGGATGGGCGTACGACTTTGTTGACCTTGTCAAGGGTCCTGCGGGTGGGTCTAAATCAGTCACGAAATGACAGATTGAACTTGACTTGCGGTTTATGATTTGTTGACCTTGTCAAGGTCATAAGCCGCATGGGGTAAAAAACAATTATCAGGAATTTCAAGTGATGAAATTTGCAATAAGATTGCATACCTTCTATGTGATAGTTGGAATCTGATATCCACTGCGAGTAAGCATTACTCCTGGGAGATTTTTCCACTTTATAATTAGCTAATCCAGTAGGTTTCTAAGAAAGGTGTTAACGGGGTTATGCCCATGAGGAAACGGGGTTATGCCCCTGAGAAAACGAGGTTATTTAATTATTTCCATGCGAAAGCACGGGGAGACTCCCTCGGAGTACCAACACCAGCCTAACAGACTGATTTGCGAACTTGTATGGTATAATTAATCCCGGCTAATCTTACCATTTAGGGTTTGAGGGAAGATTTGATAAAAAACAGCTGGAACCATCCTGATTAAATAAGATAATAACCAATCTAATCTTACAAGAGCGCACGCTAAAGTGTTTTGTTCTCTCTCTCTCCAGGTAGCGACCATGTCACGCCTTAATCAAGATAATAACATGGATGTATTGACCGAACCCGCTTATTATACTGGGCTAGGGAACGTTGGTTCCGCTCTATCTTATGACAATTGTCATAAGTCTGGGCAAGAGATAGGGGAATGCAAGGATTTCCACACAACCCTAATGAAGAAAGAGCATTCTGGTGCATCTTCTTCGGGTGTGTTAGTTATTGAGAACTGTTTCTCAGTCTGCTCTACGTCATACCGGATCAGAATCCCACATTTATAATTTGTTAAAAGTAGAGTACAGCGAAGGGGTGATATGTCTCTCAGAGTAGGGAATGGAGCAATTATTGCTGCCGAAACTGTCGGCGAATATCACTTATTATTGCCAAATGGTAATAAATTGATTTTGAACGACTGTTATTTCGTCCATCTATGATGTGCAATATAATATCCATATTTTTATTAGATAAAGAAGGATATGACTTTGCATTAGAGAAAAATGTTATGAATATTTTCCTAAATCAAGTGTTGATTGGGTTCGGTACGTTGTGTAATGGTTTATATATTCTAAATCAAAATACAGTTCTAAATATACAAAACACTCACAAGAGGAAAAGTTCAGAAATGAACAAAGCCTTCTTGTGGCACTGCAGACTTGGTCATATCAATGCGACCAGACTAGCTAAGTTGCATAAGGATGCATATTTGGAACCGTTTGAATTTACATCTTATAAAACTTGTCAGTCCTGTCTCAAAGGAAAGATGACCAAAATTCCGTTTATGGGACACGGAGCAAGAGCTGCTGAAATCTTGGGACTGATACATAGTGATGAATGCGGTCCTGTGTCTACACATGCCAGGAATGGTTCCTCGTACTTCATTACATTCACCGATGATCTCTCAAGATTCGGACATGTGTTCCTGTTGAAACACAAATCTGAAGATTTTGAGAAATTCAAGGCATATAAGTACGAAGTAGAGAACCATACGGGTAAAAGTGTTAAAATCCTATGATCTGATCGAGGAGGCGAATACTCAAGCACGGAATTTGGAGATTATCTAAAAGAGAATGGGATTCTCTCTCAGCTTACTCCTCCATATATACCACAGCACAGCACAATAGTGTATTGGAGAGAAGAAATCGCACCCTATTAGATATGGTGCACTCTATAATGAGTACTGCTGAGTTACCTATTTCCTTTTGTAGTTATGCACTTGAGACAGCTGCATACTTATTGAATTAAGTTTCATCAAAATCTGTGCCTAAAAAACCATATGAGATATGGAGTGGAAAGAGACCATATCTTAAACGAGTTAAGATATTGGGTTGTCCGGCCTATGTTAAAAAATAGAATCCGGACAAACTTGAAGCATGATCAGTTCTTTGCAAGTTTGTGGGATATCCAAAGAATTCACATGGATATTTATTCTACCACGTTGAAGAACAAAAGGTGTTTGTTGCTCAACAAGCCACCTTTTTAGAAAATAAATTTCTTGTAAAAGAAATTAGTGGTGATGAAGTAGAACTGGATGAAGTTCCAGATACAAAAATTACAACTAATAATTTGGTAAAACCGGATGATTCAATAGTCCCCGACGAACCTCAGCCACTCCGCAGATCTAGTAGGGTTTCTCACCCACTTGAGAGATACTACGGTTTCCTCATAGACGGTGGGAGCGAGGATTGCATCATGAAAGATGATGACCCAACTAGTTTCGAGCAGGCCATCACAAGTGGGGACTCTGTGAAATGGCTGGATGCTATTCGATCTGAGATGGAATCCATGTACACCAACAAAGTTTGGATTTTGGAAGTTTCTTCTGAAGGGGTAAAACCCATTGGGAGCAAGTGGATCTTCAAGAAGAAAATTGGTGTAGATGGAAACATTGAGACCTTCAAAACTAGACTTGTAGCAAAAGGTTTGCGTCAACGACCAAGTGTCGACTATGATGAAACCTTTTCTCCAGTGGCTATACTTAAGAACATCAAGATCCTACTTGCCATTGCTGCATACCATGACTATGAAATCTGGCAGATAGACGTCATGACCGCTTTTCTAAATGGTGATTTAGAAGAGAGCGTGTATATGACACAGCCAAAGGGCTTCGTAGACAGTGGGAGCAGCGGAAAGGTGTGCAAGCTGTTTAAATCAATCTATGGATTAAAGCAGGTGTCGCGGAGCTGGAACATCTGTTTTGATGTAGCAGTCAAAGAGTTTGACTTCATCAAAACCTTAGAAGAACCATGTATATATAAAAAGGTAGTATAGAGTAAGGTCGTATTCCTCGTATTGTACGTTGATGATATACTCTTGACAGAAAATGATGTTCTTATGCTGCACTTGGTCAAACTCTTCCTATCACAAAAGTTCTCCATGAAAGATCATGGTGATTCCTCCTACATCCTAGGGATAAAGATCTATAGGGATAGATCTAAAAGAATGTTAGGATTGTCCCAATCCAGGTACATAGACACCATACTAAAGAAGTTTAGTATGGAAGATTCTAAGCGTGGTAATTTACCCACTTATTCAGGAATCACTCTCTCCAAAGAGATGTCTCCAAACACTGATTTGGAAAGGGCTCGCATGAACGTGATACCCTATACTTCTGCAATTGGGTCTATCATGTACACAATGTTATGCACCAGACCGGATGTAGCTTACGCACTTAGTGTGGTAAGTAGGTATCAATCAGACCCAGGAGAGAAGCACTGGATAGCCGTGAAGAATATTCTTAAGTACTTGAAAAGGACTAAACAGATGTTCTTAGTGTATGGTAACAAAGAACTCCAAGTTAATTCCTTTACCGATTCGAGCTTTTAGAGTGATAAGGATGACAGCAAGTCTGTCTCAGGCTTTGTCTTCACCCTCAATGGAGGGACGGTATTGTTAGTGATATATGCCCTTAAGACCATTATTGTATCATACTGGATTATATATTAAAAATTGGATGCTTGGGATATTTCACGGTTATAATAACAGTCTTGCTCGATATGGTAGTATGCTACCTGGTTTGATTCTACATCAATATGTGCATGTGTTTCTTTTAGCATATCACTTATACATATTGGTAGAGCCCTTAGGATCTTTGCTTGACTACCAGCGTTGTGATGACAGTCACACTCGTAGGGGATGGGTAGTCTATAAGCACATCCTTATACAGGTCCCTAGTGGTTGGATTATCGAGACGGTGCATCGATACTCCGGAGTAGACTAGTGTATACGCTTCTCATCCCAGCAGGGGATATGGTCTGTCCCACAGCCATTAGTATGCCGTACTGGAGTTGGTATGCAGGTGCTCATTAGGTTATGAGTTATACTGGACAGGACTCGTCGGGAACTGCTGGTTAGTATTATACCTATCGTCAGGTAGCAGTTCCCAGGTGGCATGAGTACAGCTTAGTCCGTTGACTTGCCATCGCTACTTCGTCTCGAATGTGTTCCCATTGCACTTAGATTACTACCCTACCACGCTCAAAGGAGTCATGCAAACAGGTAGTAGTTGGGTGTAGTCCCGAAGAACTTGGAGACAGTAGCGATCAGATAAGATTCGTCTCTCCCGGTATTGGGGGTTGATATCGCACAGTGTTCGGAAAGTCATTACACAAGTCCCTAGCCAGGGCAGTCGAGAAATACTTGTAAGGTACTCCAATAGTTTCTCATGGTGTATTGGGCTCTCCTCCGGCATGACTTATCACATTGTTAGGGGTCTGACGTTTACCATCCCCCTAGGCGGATATGCGAGTATCTCAGACGAACAGACCGGACTGTACGGAGATTGTCACAGATAGGCTCAGCAGGAGTCCGGATGAGTTTCCTCATCGGCCATCTTATCGACAGATACCTGGGTAGCCGTTACGTGCAGCTAGTACCGCTGACGGCTTGTGTTTAAATCCACTGCCAGCGTACTGTCGAGTCTTTAAAGTCCCACACAGAAGGTTTTCCTGCTTCAGGCAATTGATGTAGACACCGTATGGTTTTATGGCAGGGTTTCGATCACATACGTGTACTTTTACATGAATGATTATCGGGCGGACGATACCAGTGGGCTTTGTTTTAAGCCGGATCCTAGTATTGTATTATTAGATTGTTATCGCCTCAGTGTATCCGTATTTTTTGGAATACGGATACGGGTATGTATATACGGTGAGGGGCATTCTTGTAATTTGGCAAGGCATGCATTAGAAGGAGCCACCTCATTATTTGTATTATCCATTTTCTAAATGGGTTAATGAGGTGGAAATGGAGGAGACTTTGATGTCATGGTGAAGCATGGCTATTATGTTTATTATATTCATCTTGACTCACTATTGAGGCATGGAAGGTATTTTATATTGTGTTTTATTTCATAGCTCAATGAGTGAGTGTATGATATATTAGCCATTCTCCACACTTAGCCAACTTGATGGTTATTCATTGTCACTCTCTCATTCTCTCTCTTGGTTTCTCCATCTCCTTCTACCTCAAGACTAAACCCTAATCCTTCACATGTATTGTGAGCCATAAGGTTTAGTGAGATACTACAATCCATTAGCACTCTCTACATCTCCTAGTCTAGTTGGATTAGCGAACCATCTACCCTACTTACCTCATTTAGAGGTTGGAGATTGGAGCACATTCTCTCGCGGTGGATCATCTTTGACGTCACTAGTAAAATAGGGGGTTGCCCCTACGGATGGAAATATCCGTAGGGGTAGATTTAACTTGGCCCTACGGATTAATCCGTAGGGCTAAAAGGTTGCCCCTACGGGCACAGACGTCCAAGAATAAAAATATTAATTCTTAATTTGGTGTTTGCCCCTACGGAGCCGCAAACAAAGGACCTACGGGTATATCCGTAGGGGCAAGTAAATATCTATTTAACAAAACCCCAGATCGATCGCCTACGCTCACTTTCTCTCTCTCTCTCAATTGCGCGCGAGAAAAAACCCCAAATCGGCACGCCGTCGTTGCCACCGTCGCCTACATCGTCGCCACCGCCGGTTTCGTCGCCACCGTCGTCGCCACCGCCGGTTTCGTCGCCAAATTGCCACCGTCGTCGCTCCAGCCCACCAGCAGCCGTTCAGGTATAAATCTCGAGGTAAATTAAAGCATTTTTGGATTATTTTGGGCTTAGGGTTCATGGCTGGGTCTGGGTTGCGCGCGCGAGAGTTGGGGTTGGGCAGAGGTCGCGGTGGCGGTCGGGGTCGGGGTCGGGGTAGGGTTAGGGTTGGGGTTCGGCTGCTGCTGGGGTGGGGCTGGGGTTAGGGTTACAGTGGGACTGGGGTTAGGGTTACGGTGGGGCTGGTTGAATGGCTCCTCTGATTAGTTGACAAATACAATGTTAATCATAATTTACTCGACACAGATGGTAGAAAATCAGAAAAAGATCAAAAAAAAAATAATCGATTTTGATTTTAACATGCGGGGTGTTGATGCAAGATGTAATATCTAGTAGCAGATGCTAGGTATATAGACTAAAGAATAGTTGTAAATGAACCGCTAGCAAGAAAATCCTATAATTATACACATCGCTTGACGCATGAAGCCTGAAGCTCTTTCTTTTGGGGGATAAAACTAGTTATATTCCTGCATTGCCTAGAAATAGCAGTGAGTTGATTAAAACTTTTCAAACACAACCCCCCACCCCCAAAAAAAAAGAAAGAAAGAAAGGGCAAGGAAAAAAAAGAATAGCAACAAGCAATACAAGCTAGCAACCGTAAATAACTGCTGAGATTATGTCTACCTTGGCAATTTGAACAATGATGGTCTTGTCTGGATTGTTAAGATCCACTTTATGGGGGTGAGGAACACATTTTGCAACTGTATTTATGATTTTCATTCTGTCAAGTGTTGAAATAAAAATCAACACTTGACAATCAATCCAAGATGCTCAATAACTTGCTTCAAAACCATAATCTAATCTTGATGATGCTCAATATTAGCGATTTCCATGATCACGACACGTGGCAGATGACGTGTCTCATAACGCTTTATGATATCAGTATCCTATATTTGTAGTTTTAATTGTTGATTGTTATAGATGTATACCATTGCAATAATAGTTTTTGGTTGATGAATGCTATTGCAATGTAGGATGATCAGTTCTATCAATCTTGATCTCAATGGTTTAAAATCATGTTACACATACAACACGAATGCACAACAAACGCATAATTAGAGAGCGACTCCAGATATTCAGGTTAAAACCAATATATGATACTCGATGATAATATGAAACCTTCATATTCCCATCGATACCCATATATGAAACTAAAAGCGCCACTTAGTCCCCGTCTATCGGTTAACATACGTGCGATGCTCGTCGTGACCTAGAACTATACGAAGGTTGTTAAATATCGGACAGTATAGCTCAATACTAACAACCGTCGTATAGTCTACGCGACGAGAAAATTCAATCGTATGGTAACCCATAGATTTGTCCCGTGTGGACAAGTTAAGAATGTATAAAGCAAACGCCTTCATTCACTTGTGTTTTCATCCGTTTCGAGATATTTCGTCGGTATCTTTCCGCTGGTTCTCCGTGTACAAAGATAGATTAGATGTTCATTTCAACGTTGTTTCACAGCTTTGAAATGATTATCTATTCTATTAAAGTGTACTCGGAGAACAGCGGGGAGGTGCTGCCGAAATTTACTCGAAACGGTTGAAAGCACAAGTGATGGGCGTTCGCTCTATACATTCTTAATAGGATAGAAGCCTACCCCCGACAGCCGGAACACATGCATACAAATGCATAATTAGAGAGCGATTCGAGATGTTTGGGTTAAAACCAATATATGATAATATGAAACCTTCATATTCCCATCGATACCCATATATGAAACTAAAAGCGCCACTTAGTCCCCGTCTATCGGTTAACATACGTGCGATGCTCGTCGTGACCTAGAACTATATGAATGTTGTTAAATATCGAACAGTATAGCTCGATACTAACAACCGTCGTATAGTCTACGCGACGAGAAAATTCAATCGTATGGTAACCCATAGATTTTTCCCGTGTGGACAAGTTAAGAATGTATAAAGCAAACGCCTTCATTCACTTGTGTTTTCATCCGTTTCGAGATATTTCGTCGGTATCTTTCCGCTGGTTCTCCGTGTACAAAGATAGATTAGATATTCATTTCAACGTTGTTTCACAGCTTTGAAATGATTATCTATTCTATTACAGTGTACTCGGAGAACAGCGGGGAAGTGCTGCCGAAATTTACTCGAAACGGTTGAAAGCACAAGTGATGGGCGTTCGCTCTATACATTCTTAATGGGATAGAAGCCTACCCCCGACAGCCGGAACACATACATACAAACGCATAATCAGAGAGCGATTCGAGATGTTTGGGTTAAAACCAATATATGATAATATGAAACCTTCATATTCCCATCGATACCCATATATGAAACTAAAAGCGCCACTTAGTCCCCGTCTATCGGTTAACATACGTGCGATGCTCGTCGTGACCTAGAACTATATGAAGGTTGTTAAATATCGAACAGTATAGCTCGATACTAACAACCGTCGTATAGTCTACGCGACGAGAAAATTCAATCGTATGGTAACCCATAGATTTTTCCCGTGTGGACAAGTTAAGAATGTATAAAGCAAACGCCTTCATTCACTTGTGTTTTCATCCATTTCGAGATATTTCGTCGGTATCTTTCCGCTGGTTCTCCGTGTACAAAGATAGATTAGATGTTCATTTCAACGTTGTTTCACAGCTTTGAAATGATTATCTATTCTATTACAGTGTACTCGGAGAACAGCGGGGAAGTGCTGCCGAAATTTACTCGAAACGGTTGAAAGCACAAGTGATGGGCGTTCGCTCTATACATTCTTAATGGGATAGAAGCCTACCCCCGACAGCCGGAACACATACATACAAACGCATAATCAGAGAGCGATTCGAGATGTTCGGGTTAAAACCAATATATGATAATATGAAACCTTCATATTCCATCGATACCCATATATGAAACTAAAAGCGCCACTTAGTCCCCGTCTATCGGTTAACATAACGTGCGATAATTTATTCTTTTCAACGACAAACGCACACACAAAGCATATACACGGATTTTCTCCTTTGTCAGTAACTATCCCGTTATTATATTTCTCAATATAGTCAGCATAACCTACAATTTATATGTTATTCAGTCTAACATGACCCATGAGTACGTCAGAGTTAAGGACTGGATGTATGTGGATTGGAAACAACGTATGCAACCTAAGTTTGTCGCAGGAGTTGCTGCTTTCCTTGAATTTGCACGAGCACATAATAAGATCATAATAGAGAAGATTCTCTGTCCGTGCGATAGATGTGGCAATAAGTACTGGCAGAAGGTAGAATTGGCAGAGCTTCATATTGTAAAACATGGGTTTACTAGACTTTATTCAACTTGGAAATATCACGGGGAAGGAGAAGAATGCAGTACTGCGGTAGAAGAAGAAGGAGAACACGATAATGCGGAAGGAGAAGAAGAAGAATTCGGTAATACGGCAGGATACGGAAATTTATTTCCATCAGAAGAAATGGAGGATATGGTAGAGGCTGCCCTAGGTGAATCTATTCGTACCGAAGATGACATTCCTTCCGGTCAAGGACCGCGTGCGGATAAATATGAAAATTTCATGAATGATGCTAGGAAACCAATTTATGAGAATGCGAAGTATTCCACCCTCTCATGGTTCGTCCAACTTTTCCAAATTAAGTGCCTAAATGGATGGAGCAATAAGTCATTCACAATGCTTCTTTCGTTCTTGAAAGATTCTATGCCTCCAGGAAATAATGTGCCCGAAAGCTGGTACGAAGCCCAGAAAATGATGTCTGATTTGGGTCTAAAGTGCGAGAAGATTCAAGTATGTCCTAAAAATTGCGTGTTGTACCGGAAAGAGAATTCAGATTTGAAAGAGTGTCCAACATGCGGAGAGGCCAGGTATAAGCCGAAAGATTCTGATAAGAAGCCTGATATACCTGTGAAGATAGCACGATATTTTCCCATAACACAGAGGCTACAGTGGCTATTCAGGTGCAAGAAAACAGCCGAGGCAATGATTTGGCATCATCGTGCTCCTCCAAGAGAAAATGGAAAAATGAGCCATCCAAGAGATTCACCGGCATGGAAGGATTTCGATAGGAGGCACGCAATATTCAGTAGCGATCCTCGCAATGTCCGGCTCGGACTGGCTGCCGATGGCTTCTGCCCATTCAACTATATGGCTGGAAGTCACAGTACATGGCCCGTTGTAATGATAATTTATAATCTGTCGCCTTGGTTGGCTATGGACCAATCATACTTTATGATGCCTCTTCTTATCGACAGACCAAACTCACCGGGGAACAATATCGACGTCTATCTCCGACCTCTGATCGAGGAGCTGAAAACTTTTTTCATTGATGGTGTAGAGACATATGATTCAAACACAAATACAACCTTCATACTGCGACGTCTATCCCCGACCTCTGGTCCGTACATGGTCACAAAGCATGTCAGAACCCTTTTATATATTCCACTGTACTTGGTACGATCCGCGAACCGATACAGACAGGTGGAGAAGCAGTCTTGGGACTTGGAAAGATGAATATGGATTGAACAGTGTGAACACACTTCGATTTTACGGTCAGGACGATCCGTTTATCTTTCCGAACCAAGCGTTCCAAGTATACTACTCACAGTGTTTGAAGCATCCGGGGTGGAGTGTTGTATGCCGATAGAAACCTAGAGATGTCTACGATGTCCCAGAATACGAGGACAGCGATGAGGACGAAGAAGAGAGAAGGCTTAAAGTGATCCGACCGTCTGTTTCGAAGGACGGGTTGTCTTCGACCGATCATGAAGTTACGTGGGTTAGAAATGACATCGACGATGAAATCCAAGTAGATATGTATGATGTGCCCACGAAACGAAAAAGGTTATCAGTAATGTTATATTATTACTTCACATTTTACGCTCTAGATCATATATAGTCAATACTTTTAATGATTGTCTAATGCGTCCACGAACCGTTTATCTAGATTTGATGACGATGTCGGGAGCAGCGAGGGGCGGCAGGAGCTCCAGCCGCGGCAGAGGCAGAGGCAGAGCGGTTCTGCCGCCCGGAGAACTCCGTAGGGAGCTTCAGAGAGCCGGTCTTGCACCCAGATCGGAGACCCCTTCGGATGCCTCTTTCCGTGTTGATTTGGCCAGACCTCCAGGTATACTGCACGCATATCCATTTTGAATGTAATATTACAGATATTCATGCATGTTTATGTCAAAATTACTTATATTGTCAATGTTTGATTGTCTAGTTGTTGGTGATGCGTCCACATCTGGGACAGAGGCCACCCCCGCTCCTCCAGGTATGTTTATATATCATATAGTGTATGTATATTGATTTAGAATGCTATATCATAAATATACACATTCCTTTTGCTCTTACTTAGCAATTTTTATTATTGTCTAGCTGTAGGTGGTGACACCACCGCACCTGCGGGTATGTTTATATGTCCTATAGTGCATGCATATTGATTTAGAACGTTATATTATTGATCTACACATTCTTTTTGCAATTACTTATATAATCTATTTTTAATTGTCTAATTATAGGTGGTGCGTCCACACCTTCCACAGGGGCCACTCCTGCCGCTTCCATACCTTCCGCATTGTCTGCAGGTTAGTATGAATAAATTTAAAATGTTTATTTATTTTACATATGCTCTATAGAATAAATATGAACTTCATGGAAATTTAGCGTCGATGTTTATTTTATAGTTGGAGGGGATGCGTCCAGGTCCGGGACCCCGGTTGTTCCTCACCGGAGGAACTATCGTCCCGCTCGTGCTGCTGCTCGGGCCCAGGCTCGTGCGCTAGTCACCGGAGGTATATATCACACTTGAATTTTTGTTTAACCTTGATTTCTTAATACAACTTTGTCTTATTATTGATTGTCTTGATATTTCGTGCAGACGCAGGGCCTCTCTATCCCCAGAAGGGGACTCGAGGCCCGAATCAGTCCTATAGGCTGAGGCCTGATAGAGCTAGGGGGGAGGCAGCATTCCCCCTATTTTTTACCCTTGACTATCGCTATACCGGTCCTCATGCCGAGAGGTTCGGCCGGTATTTGTGGGACGAGAGCCGGATCGTGAAGAACTATCCACTTCACGTTGAGTGGGGCGAGCAGCACCAGCGCTCATTCACCCTCTTCTTTGATCAGGCTCGGGTATGTATTAATATATATTTTCATTTGATCTATCCAATATATTTATTATTAACACTAGCAATCTAATAACAATGTTTTTTTTTTGTATTTTCAGTTGGATTACGATTTTCAGCCTGTAGCCGACCCTGATCACCCGGGGAGGGTGCTCGACCTTCATGCTCTGTACAATGGCCTGATGAAGAACATGCAGGCCAAGGTCCGATACAACAGGAATGAGCTGAAGGCCGACTGCTACTCCCTGTGGATAGCGACCCCAGAGGCAGAGAGAGCGGCCCTCCTATCTACTCCGGCATTTGCGAGAGTCGACGTAGAGACATGGCCTCTATTGTGCGCTTATTTCGACTCCGAACGCAAACAAGTATGTATTTTAAATTTAATTCATTATTTATGATATAATTTATTTCTTTGTGTTTCTTAATTAGAAAACTAAATGTTAATGCGTTGTGCAGAAACAGGCCGCTCAGAATACGGAGAACAGGAAGTCGGCGAAGAGGGGTCGCCCCACTTACACAGGTGGCTCGAGGAACATTACTCGAGCCATGGAGTTATCGGTAAATTAAGAGTTATTCTCTAATATTCTGCAATATTAAGAGTTATTCTCTAATATTTCTAATATTAAGAGTTACTTTCTAATATTGCAGACATCTCGGACCGTGGCGTCAGGTGGTACACCGAGCGTGCTGTCCGCATATCTTGCCGTCCACGGCACCTCGACAGATCCCGCCACGGGCGAGCTTCGATGTCCCGACGTCGCTACTCAGGAGTACTGCGTAAGTGTTAATATTTTTTCTACCCAAATTTGAAATTTTAGTTTTGGAAGGTTCAAGTTTAAATTTTATACTTATACTTTACTGCTTAATGTGGGTATAGGAGCGGGTGGTTGAGCAGGCCCAGGCCTCGGGGATCGATTTTACCGGACAGAACGATCCGAGGCTGCTGACCCCAGTTCTGGACGCCGCACACGGAGGGCACCACGGAGGTTGGGAGAGAGGCCGGGGATTGGGCCGTAGCAGGGCCCATATGAGGTTGGACTCCACCCCGGCGGTTACTTCCTCCGTCTCCAGTGACCGGCATGTCCATCAGGAACTGGATAGCTTGAGGGCCACCGTTCAGGAGTTGAAGGAGATGCTGGTATGTATACTACTTTATAGTAAAATATCATTTCATATTATATACATATCAACATATCCATAATTAGTACGTAGCTTGAGCTTATTTGGTTTTAGACTTAAGTTTGATTAATCATACATACATATGTAATTAAAATAAACAACGCTTTTCCAAACTAGATATCCAAACAGGGTTTCGAAATAACTTAATAATGAAACGAATTCGAATAATATACAGTTCTTACACGCTTCTTACACACGTTATGTCCAGACGCGACAGGGTAGATCGGCCGAGCCTCCACATGCATCTCCTTCGGCTGCGGCTCCGCAAGCCACTACATCGGCTGCGGTTCCGCAGACAGCTCCTGTAGCTCCACCGCCCACTCAGACTCCCGCAGCCGCGCTCCGCAAGCGACTACCTCGACGGCGGCTGCGCAGACCACATCGCCAGCTCCACATGCCGCTCAGACTCCCTTATTTGTAGCATTGCAGAGTGTATTGACCGAGGAGCAGGCGCGCGTTATTCTAACGTTATTCAGAGGTGGAGCTGGACCGAACTAGGGTAGCTTTTTGGTTCTTATTTTTTGAAACATGTATTTATATCACATTGTACTACATTTTGAAACGATATTGATATTGGTTTGTATTTATATCATATTCAGTTTTTGGGTTTCTTTTGTATATTATATATATGCGTGAGATGTGATTATGAATACTGCAATATATGATTTGATTGATGTATATAGTATTGTGCACAGGGCGGGAAAAAATCTAGCAGCCCATTTTTAAAAAAAAAAATACAGACAATATGTACCTACGGATTAAGCCGTAAGTACATACGTTGCCCCTACGGAGTTATTCGTAGGGGCAAATTATCAAGAAACCTGATATTTTCCCACCTGATCTCAGTGCAGGGTGTTGGGAGTGCCCCTACGGATATGTCCGTAGGGACCACTGTCTATCCCCTACGGATTTATCCGTAGGGGAAAAATATCAGGTTTCCTGATATTTTCCCCCCTGATCTCAGTGCAGGGTGTTGGGAGTGCCCCTACGGATATGTCCGTAGGGGCCACTGCCTATCCCCTACGGAGTTATCCGTAGGGGTAGAACAAGGACCTACGGATGTATCCGTAGGTATATACAATATATTCAAAAAAAAAATACTTATATGATTTGATTACCCCTACGGAGTACTCCGTAGGGGCAATAACACCTACAGATATATCCGTAGGGGCAAGAATTTGGCCGTAGGGGCAAGTTCAGGACCTCAACTTGCACCTGCGGCCTTTGCACCTACGGGGTATTTTTTCGCCCCTACGAAGATATCCGTAGGGGCAACCATTATTCGTAGTAGTGCGTAAAGAGGTCGATGGAGTTTTCGTCATCCGATCACCGAGGAGCCTTGGAGAGGAGCACTAGAAGACCCGAAGGACTCGACCTTGGAGGTATAACCATTCTACCATAAGAGATAAACCTTCATAGTTGGTAGTTAGTTAAGGTTATCGAATAGATTCTAGAGTTTAGTCGATGTTGCGTAGTAAAATATCGTCGTTTTTAAAAATTCCGCCTCCCCGCAAACCTCGGGGTGCGCGACATCGACTTACAGTGGTATTAGAGCCTAGTTAAGCTTAACTAACAGATTAGACGACAAAGCAGAACTACGAAACCGAAACAACTCCGAAACACGAAACATATAATCCAAGTTTCTGTCGAACTTTGCAGAGCCTCTAAAAATTATTTAAACAATTTCAGAGTACTCTATTTGTTGCTAGATGAACACCTAACAAAAACAAGGCATTTCCATCAGATTTTGGCCGACCAAATGAGGTAAATGACCGGCCTCACCGGGTCAATTGTGGGGAAATGCATTGGATTTTGTTCTGTGTTCTAGTTTCTTGGATTTAAGGTTTTAGGTGGTGTTTGATTTTTCCCAAGTTGCATATTCAGTTATCTTTCTATTAGGGCAATTTTGGAGTGTTTCGAAGACGCGGTTTTAGTGTCGTTTACAGTCTCAATTGTTATCTGTTATGATATATGTGTTCGTAAACTTCCGCTAATTGCTATATGTCGGTTAGTTGGGGTTGCACATATCTGTGATGTTGGTTTGTGTATATGAACTTTATTGGATCGTCATAGATGAATAGCCGGGGGATATGAGAAGAGTGTTTTATTTTCTTTCATTCATGCAATTTGTAAAAGTGATGTAATATTATTTTGCGGGGCACATCCGGGTTAAGATTATAGCTACCATTATATATTATTTCTTTTACTATTTTTTCTCCTAGGATAGACCCAAGATGGGGTGCACAAACTACCGGGTTCTTTGAAATGCCGAGTGGCCTACTCATTTTACTGAGGGAGGTTGCTTCACTTCGGGAATTTGGCAGGTAATTTGCCGCACCTATAGGGGTCTAGGGTGGGGTATTTGGCTATTCATCACGACCATGGAATCCGTCTTTCGTTACAGGCTTGAACGAAATGCGGAATTCTTAGTATATCTAATATGTTCATCTGTGATCTGGAATGCCTATTATTGCGTGAGACGAATGCATATATATTATATATGATATCTAGTAGGTGTTGCTTATGTTTTGCACCCGCGCTAGTTCAGCCCCCGCTCTGGCATTAGTTAAGTAACCTAACGGTGTAAGACGGGGTCCAGTGGCGAATGCGGATGGCATAAGCATACGTTGTATTTTCATTTCTTTTGTTGCAATGATAGGGTTTGTAAATGATGGAACCGCATTAATATTGATTAATGCAAGATAAAACAAACCAAAGCTTAATCGTTAGAACAATTTCAAAACCACTCGGTTTTCTTCAAAAGCAATTTTAAATGTGGAGCTTAAACCACTCCTTTTAAAAAGCTATGATGGTTCCTTCGACTATATCAAGTTCACTACGTTCACGGTTTAGCCAAAACCATTCGTAGCCCTCCGTCATTTCATATGAATAATCAGTAGTATTCAAGCTATGTTTGTTGACCTTCGCCAAGGCATAGTGATTGGTTGTTGATGGGTATTCATATGTAGCATAGATAGATGCGTTGGTTTGGGACAGTCGTACTACTTTGTTGGCCTTCGTCAAGGGTATGTACGGGTGGGTTCAAATTAACCTGGACAATGACAGGTAGAACTTGACATGTGACTTATGATTTGTTGGCCTTCTTCAAGGTAATAAGAGCATGAGGCAAAAATCTACATCGGGAGCTTCTAAGGTACTGAAACTTGCTAGTGCTGCATACCATTTGGAGTGTGATTTCTTAGTAGGCTTTCTTCAATTTTATCACACAATGATATTTGGATCCCGATCCTACTGTGAGTATGCGCTACTCTTCAGGAGATTTTTTCACTAAACGATCAATGCTATAAACCAAATAGATGTCTATAACGGTGTTAGCGGGGCTACGCCTCTAGGGAAAAGAGGTTACGTAATTAAGGAACTTTGCGAAAACGTTGGAAAACCTCCCTCGAAGTACCAACACCAGCCATGCTGAAAGGTTAAGCAAGAATTGTAAAAGTGAGATTAATCCTGACTAATTCTTCTTTCATGGTTTGAGGAAGGATTCGAGAAAACTGTAGGAGCCATCCTGTTTAGATAAACTAATAACCAATCTAAACTTGCAAGAGCATCATGCTAAGTGTTTCTTATCTCTCTCCTATTTGAAGCGGCCACTATGACCGGACATAGGTTATTAGATAATAATTTGACTAGGCCAAACTATATTGATTGGCTAGGTATGTCCAGATGGCACTTACCTTTGACAAGCTAGACTACCTCCTTACTACAGAAACCCTACCGCCCCAGGTCCAAGTTCTACCGTCACGGATATGGATATCCGTCTGACATGGGAAAGGGATTGTACGAGAGCCAAGTGCCTCGTGTTAGCCTCCATGGATAGTGAAAACCATAGGCAGCACGAGAAGATGGACTTAGCTTCCATCTTCCTCCATACCAAAGTTTTATATGGAGAGTGATCTCGTATCGCAAGATATGAGACCACGAAGATATTGCTTCAAGCGAGGTTGGCTGTCGGGTCATCTATAGGGGACCACGTCCTTATGATGATTAGCTATATTAAAGAGATCACGGACCATGGGACCACGTTGGAAAACGAGTTATGCATTGACTTGATTCTACAGTCCCTACCTTCTACTTACGTCCAGATTATCTTGAATTACAAAATTCAAAAGAAGCAAGTTACACTTCCAAGCCTCCTCAATTTATTGAGGAGCTCAGAGGGCATCCTAAAAGAATTTAGGGAGACACCCGCTCTGCTTATCGGGGAATCATCCTCTTCTAGATTCGAGGCGAAAGCCAAGGGAGAGAAGAAGAAGACCTCCACCAAGCCGATAAGCGGTGTCAGTAAGGTGGAGGGAAAGGGCAGGGCAAAAGTTTTGGGGCTAGTAATAGGGAAGGAGACATGTCTTTGTAGTCACTGGAAAGCGCATTGTCGGAAGGACTGCATAGCTTGGAAAGCCAGAAGCCAGGATTCGAAGCACGTTGTGGGTTCGGCTTCGGGTGTGTTTGTAATTGAAAACTGTCTCTCTATTAACTCTACTTCCTGGGTACTAGATACCGGATCAGGATCTCATACCGGATCAGGATCCCATTATTGTATCATCCTGGATTGTATATTACAAATTGGATGCTTAGGATATTTCATAGTTTTAATAACAGTCTTGCTCGATATGGTAGTATGCTACCTGATTTGATTCTACCTCAATATGTGCATGTGTTTCTTTTAGCATATCACTTATACATATTGGTAGAGCCCTTAGGATCTTTATTTGACTACCAGCATTATGATGACAGTCACACTCATAGGGGCTGGGTAGTCTATTAGCACATCCTTATACAGGTCCCTAGTCGTTGGATTATCGAGAGGGAGCATCGATACTCTGGAGTAGACTAGTGTATACGCTTCTCATCCCAGCAGGGGATATGGTCTGTCCCACGGCCATTAGTATGCCGTACTGGAGTTGGTATGCAGGTGCTCATTAGGTTATGAGTTACACTGGACAGGACTCGTCGGGAACTGCTGGTTGGTATTATACTTATCGTCAAGTAGCCATTCCCAGGTGGCATGAGTACAGCTTAGTCCGTTGACTTGCCATCGCTACTTTGTCTCGAGTGTGTTCCCACTGCACTTAGATTACTACCCTACCACGCTCAAAGGAGTCATGCAAACAAGTAGTAGTTGGGTGTAGTCCCGAAGCACTTGGAGACAGTAGCGATCATATAAGATTCGTCTATCCCAGTATTGGGGGTTGATATCGCACAGTGTTTGGAAAGCCATTACACAAAGTTCCTAGCCATGGCAGTCGGGAAATCCTGGTAAGGTACTCCAATAGTTTCTCATAGTGTATTGGGCTCTCCTCCGGCATGACTTATCACGTTGTTAGGAGTCTGACGTTTACCATCCCCCTAGGCGGATATGCGAGTATCTCAGACGAACAGACCGGACCGTACGGAAATTGTCACAGATAGGCTCAGTAGGAGTCCGGATGAGTTTCCTCATCGGCCATCTTATCGACAGATACCTGGGTAGCCATTACGTGCAGCTAGTACCGCTGACGACTTGTGGTTAAACCCACTGCCAGCGTACTGTCGAGTCTTTAGAGTCCCACACAGAGGGTTTTCCTGCTTCAGGCAATTGATGTAGACACCGTATGGTTTTTCGGCAGGGCTTCAATCACATACATGTACTTGTACACGAATGATGATCGGGCGGACGATACTAGTTGGCTTTGGTTTAAACCGGATCCTAGTATTGTATTATTAGATTGTTATCATCTCAGTGCGGTGAGGGTCATTCTTGTTATTTGGCAAGACATGCTTCTAGAAGGAGCCACCTCATTATTTGTATTATCCATTTTCTAAATGGGTTAATGAGGTGGAAATGGAGGAGACTTTGATGGCATGGTGAAGCATGGCTATTATGTTTATTATATTCATCTTGACTCACTATTGAGGCATAGGAGGTATTTTATATTGTGTTTTATTCCATGGCTCAATGAGTGAGTGTATGATATATTAGCCATTCTCCACACTTTGCCAACTTGATGGTTATTCATTTTCACTCTTTCATTCTCTCTCTTGGTTTCTCCATCTCCTTCTACCTCAAGACTAAACCCTAATCCTTCTCATGTGTTGTGAGCCATAGGGTTTAGTAAGACACTACAATCCATTAGCACTCTCTTCATCTCCTAAGCTAGTTGGATTAGCGAACCATCTACCCTAGTTACCTCATTTAGAGGTTGGAGCTTGGAGCATATTCTCTCGCGGTGGATCATCTTTGATGTAAGGAGGCTGATGGAGTTTTCGTTATCCGATCACCGAGGAGCCTTGGAGAGGAGCACTAGAAAACCCGAAGGACTCGACCTTGGAGGTATAACCATTCTACCATAGTAGATAAACCTCCATAGTTGGTTGTTAGTTAAGGTTATCGAATAGATCCTGGAGTTTAGCCGGTGTTACGTAGTCAAATATCATCGTTTTTGAAAATTCCGCCTCCCCGCAAACCGTGGGGTGCGCGACATTGGCTTATAGGTTTGTTGGTAGAGTTCCAAGAAAGATACCGTTGTAAACTCGACGATGGAGGCTGAATACTTCGCTACTAACGATGCTGCCAAAGAGGCTGTCTGTATGAAGAAGTTCTTTATTGAACTTGGTGTGGTTCCATCCATTGAGAATCCAATACCCTTGTATTGTGATAACAATGGAGGTGTAGCTTTAGCCAAGGAACCCCAGTCCCATCAGCGATCCAGACATATTCTGAGGCAGTATCACCTGATCCGGAAGATAGTTGATCGCCACGAGATCGAGATCAGGAAAGTAAATACGAAGGACAACTCGGCGGATCCACTCATGAAGACCCTTCCCCAGACACAATTTGAGAGACTTTTTTGGATGTTGGGTATGCGATACTACAACAACTGGCCTTAGTGCAAGTGGGATATTGTTAGGAATATATATTCCCTAGAGACTATTATTGTATACTATAGTGGATGCTTGGACATATATATAGAGAGGACTTTCTTGCTCCACATGATAGTATGTTATCTGGTCGCTCTTTATCTTAACATGTGCACTTATTTTAGTTTATTGTCTCTTTGATACATATTGATAAAGCCCTTAGGATGTTGGCTTGACTACCAAGACTATGATGCAGATCATACTAGTGGGGCTTGTGTAGTCCATATGCACATCCTTAACAGTTCCTGGTCGAGGGAGTATCGAGACAGGGTATAATTATTCCAGAGTAGACTAGTGTGCACGTTTCTTGACCCTGTATGGGGTGATGGTTGATCCCATAACCAATGGTGTTCGACATCAAAGATTGTACACAGGTGCTCATTTGAGATTGAGTACACCGAACAGGACTCGCCGAGAGCTCCTAAATGGTTGATTGGTAGAGGTGTTTGCATGTGCGTGTTTAATTTAAGAATACCGCAATCAAGACGGTGTCGCTTGGTAGCAAGCCGGTTGAGTACGAGTCGATCCACAGGGAAATGGTGTTCTTTTCTTTAAGTTCTAACGAGTTAAGTCCTAAGTTTGGTAGGTTTTGTTTTACGATCTAAGAATGAGATTAAATTGATTTAAAGGCTTGCTAGGGTTATGATTAGATTAGTTCGAAAAAGGGATTCTTCTCGCTTCTATCAATGCCCTAGTTAAGAATATTGGTGTTAGGGTAATAGTCAACAACGGGGATTAGCACGACTGGGAAGAACTAAGTTTCCTCCTTTTGGTCCTTATCCGTCCGTTCTTGGCTCTTAGCTCTAACTTCCGGTTAATTCAACCATAACCGGTCTAACTAGGGAATCACCGCTACTTTGTAGGATAGGGTGCCGTAGTAAGCGGATTATGGTTGATTTAAAGGAGGTCCGTATTTTAAAAATTATATGGGCAAAGAAAGGAGAGAGAGAGATTTCCTTCTCTCAAACCTTCCCTATCCTAACCCTAACAAGTGAGGAATTACTCACTTATTAGGAAAGTGACAATAAAATTCATTTTTGTTTTATTTTTAATAGACAAACTAAATTGCAGATAATAAAAGAACGGGTAAAAAAATTGCAGGTAATAAATTGCAGATAAAAAATGCAAGATAGAAAAAGAAAACTTACTTTATTGATGTCCTCTCAACAACGCATTACAAATGAACTAAAATCTAGATCTAAGAATTAAAAAGAGGCATGCCCTCATTAGGCTTTTGGCTTTCCTATTTATAAATAGAAAAAAACCCTATGTTACATTCTGATCCATACATGAAATTACAAAACTACCCTAAGAAAGCTGGGTCAAATCACCGACACCTATCGACACCTGCACCGACACGTGCACCATACGGCCGTGGAACCGCGGCAGAAAGCCCTGTTTGGTCGCGGTTCCGCAGCCAATTAGTGGGTTCTTGGTCTCAATCTTTCAGGGTTGCTTCATGTTGCTTTTATCTTCTGTTTTCTTTACTTGGTTCCTCAGAATCTCTTCTATTTTCTTCCAGATTTCCAACAGTGCAGAATGATGTGAACTTTTACCTTGAGCTTCGCGTTGAAGTCTTGAATCTTGTGCTGCCCTTGTGCTTTATGCATTGAACTGTCTACTGATTTCATTTGTTCCTTGAACTGGTAAGCGGCATCATACGGATTCATCTATTGTTGGTCGTAGTCTCACATTTTTAGCGACTTTTCGTGAATTTCACTGTAACGATCTGAGAACCTGTAACCTGCAACTATTTAGCAGACATGGATCAAAAGCACATATTTATGTGTAATGTGATTAAGAATGGACGATAAAATAATGCAAAATTCTGATATGAACAAATACCCCCAAACTTATCTTTTGCTCGTCCCGAGCAAAGCCAATTTTATTCTCAAAAATTCCTAACCTCACTTTCGCAGGGAACGCTGCACTGAGCTCGTGCAACAAGACGTTATACCTCTAGGTGTCCCTGGTAGGAGGAGTGTTGTCTCCTGAGGGTTTTCAGCGGATACTACCCATAAAATCCGATGAATTTGGCATGTTGACCTTCATTCTTCAATTCAATATTCTAGCAAGAAATTCTATTATCTTCAACTTAGAAATCATCAACCCGTATTTTTCATACTCACTTTTCATTTAACTTAAGATCGTATATGTTTTGAAAATTTATTAAGCTTTCAGCATCTTTTGAATTTTCCTTCTAAGGTGCAATCTCAACTCAGGATTTTTTATCGTTTTTTACTGAAGATATAAGGTTTATCTTTCATTCCTATCTCTCATCTAAACTCCAATCATATACCCCTACGTGTGTGTAATTTTTCACCCCTACACTTGGAAATTCAATTCAAGCTATCATACTCTTGTCCATCGTCCAAAGTACTTTTAGTTGGTGAATTCTAGATGAAATTGCTCACACATCCTTCATGCGACCGTTAATACTTCTTGAGATACTAAACGGCCGATTACAAAATGTGCTTGCGCATTTAGGCGTAATTCCTCATCTTGTAATACCTAAGGCTTAGCAGTGACTCCCAAACCAGTTGGTCTAAGGCACTAGGTGATAAAGCACCCTTGCTATTTGTTTTTTTATTTATGCTGCCTTAAGCAATTACAAAACCAGTGTTCATTTTTTTATCTCTTTATTCACCACTTATACTTTTATTTTATTTTCCTTCATACTAAGAATTTTAGACAAGAGTATTTCAAGGTATCCTCTACTATCCTAAGTTTTAAGGTGCGTGTATGTGCATGTAATAGGATATATATTTTCAGGTTTAGACTAAAGGTTCAGAATTTATTTTTCAAACTTACACTTCGAATAAAAATTTCAATACTCTTACCCTATTTTGACTTAGCCCTAGAACAGAACTCAAAATTTACCTATTTCTAAATAAACTGCAATGACATATATTTTCTATAGTTAAACTTTAAGAAAGATTATTTTTAGGGTTTTTAATTTACTAAGTTTAGGATCTAGTTTTTCCTAACTAGTCAACCGTCTTGTTGAACTTAAGTCAAAAATGGCCAAAATTGAATTTTTTAATTGTTATAATTTTTTAAAAATTTTCAATTTTTTATTGATTTTATTTTTTTTATTTTTTTTATTTTCATTTATTTAGTTTTTATATTTTTTATAAAGATGCAATGCGGAATTAAATATGCAAAGAAAGAAAAAAAACAGATATGTACAAAAAATTAAAATATGCAAATGCAATGCAAAGATAACTATTTACAATCCACCTCCACTCCCAAACTTATCGAAAGCAGTGTCCTCACTGCTCAAAGCCTCGTCATCCCCTCGATCGTGAACGGGAACGTTCCTCTCTTGCCAGCAGGATGGTCATGCCCTGCTCCAAACTCGTCACTCGCTGACCAAGGTTGGTCACCATCCCTATCAATCTTTCTACCCCCATATTTGTTCTTCGTATTAAGCGCGCTTGCGCAGCGGGGGTAAGCTCTTCATCGCTCGCGATCGAGCTCGAGCTGGGTGACTTGGCAGGCACGTCCTCGGCCGGCTCGGTGCGTGACTATAAATCATGTAAGCGTGTGTACGACGTGGATACGTGATTGATCTAGATTTTATGTGTAGTAGTTAACCGCAATCAATAACGGTGTCGCGTGTAGCTAGACCGAGATAAGTACGGGTCGTCCTCTGGGAAACGTTGAATATTTTATTCTTACTTTAGGTGCGTTGAGAAAGAAAAGAGGAAGAATAAAAAATGGTGAAGAATGATTGTAGGATCTAGATCTACGTTAAACACGGATGCAAAACATAGATCTAGATTAACTACGGATGTGGATTTAATATTAAAAGGGGCTAGTAAGGATCATTAGGATTTAGTAGTTATGGATGATTAATTAAAGATTACTCTTTTTATTCTTTAATAGATTTAAAACTAGAACGACGGTGATGCATGTAGATTAGGGTTTCTTGAGGGAAAAGGGTTCCCACTCTTAACCCCTATCTCGACATGGAACTCCGTTCATATCTAGCCTTTACCAAAACAATAGTTAATCTAATCTCTAATCGCGGTCGAGACTAGCAATGAATTGGTAGCGCGCCTGATTAGGATGTTAACTATTCTTTTGATAAAGTTTATAAACTTTATAGGACTTAAAAAGAGTTTAAGGATCTTCATCATCCATTAACCTACCCTAATCCTATGAACCCTATCAAGCGGAGAATTACTCGCGCATGATGGGAGAAGAAGAGATGGAGAGGGAAATCATAATGAAACTACAAGAAATAGAATAAGAAAAAGAACTACCTTTATTAATCAACAAAATTCATTTACACTTTATTCCCTTAGAAAATGATTAAAAATGCTAGTTTGCTTCTCGATCTCTTCTAAGGAGGTAGATGAACCGTTGATGATCAGCCTGGATGCGTGAGCCTGTCGTGGACTTCGTGATCTCTTCAGCTTGATGATTTTTCCAAGAGGCTCTCGATTCTTATTTATAGTCCCAAAACCAGAACCCTAGATGCCTAAATTGGAAACTAGTAGTTAAGATCCAAACTGAACAATCCCAACTCCTAACTCGTCAAAACCGCGGTGGATACGCGGCCAAAAATTGGTTTTGGCCGCGAATCCGCGGCCAAGTAGGGGAATCTTGGGCTCAATCTTCTTGTGGGCTCTTCTGGTGATATATGGTGATCTTTTGAATAACTGGAAACTGAAAATCTTTTCTACGTCACTGTCAGAATTGATTTCTTTAGTTTACTTTCTTAATTAGGCAAGTTTGTTCCAACAACTTTGATTTCCTTGATTTCAGCCCTGAAAATTCTGCACAACAACTCAACAAATAATATTAGTAGAGATATTAACTTAACCTTTAAGAATTGGTCAAAGGTTTTAATAAGGTAAGCATATTAAGTGGGCCAAATGTCATATGGATATTATATGCTTACTTTTTCCTACCAAATGTTAATTATAATATATAAACACATGAAAATAGTATTTTTACAGATAAACCCTCATATGTATCATATTTTATAATAAACACCTTTTATTATATAGAAATAGTAGGAAAAATGTCATATTAAATGTGCAGTTTTATTAACTGAACAAATACCCCCAAACTTATCTTTGATCGTCCCGAGCAAACTAGTTTATTCAAGAGAAGGAGAAAAAGAAAGGAGAAAGCTAAGCACACTTTCATAGGCAACACGATTGCACTGAGCACGTGCAATAAGTCGTTAAACCTCTAGGCGTCCCTAGTAGGAGGAGTGTTGTCTCCTGAAGGTTTTCAGCGGATTACACCCACAAAATCCTATAATAAAAGAGAGATGATGAAATTTACATATAAAGATAAGAACTATAAACGAAATACTTTGAAAATTTAGAGTTTCCAACTACACTAGCTTTTCAGTTGTCATGAGCCCTATCTTAATAGTCATGAAAAGATGTTAGAAATCACATCATCCCTCAATAAAACATCGTCTTTATTCTTCATTCCTACCTTCCATCCAAACATCGATCATATACCCCTACGTGTGTGTATAGAACATCCCTATACTCGGAGAATTCAATTCAAGCTATCATACTCTTGTCTATCTACCTCAGTACTTTTTAATTTGATGAATATTTGGATGGATTTGCTCACACATTTTTCATGCGACCGTTAATACTTCATGAGGTACTAACCGACCGATTACTCATATGCTTGCTGATTAGGTGTATTCGTATTTTCCTCGTCTTGCACCACCTAAGGCTTAGCAGTGACTCCCAGACCAGTTGGTCTAAGGCACTAGGTGATGAAGCACCCTCGCTATATTTTTTTATTGCTGCCTCGGTGATAACAAACCAGTGTTCATTTTTCTTCACCATTTTATCTTTTATTCATTTTTTTACTTCCTTCATACTTTGGCTCTTGGACAAGAGCATTTCAAGGTATCATCTACTATCCCGAGCTTCAAAACGTGTGTAAGTGCGTATAGTAGGGTATCAAAGTTCAAATGTTTGGCTTTCAGAATAGGAACTATTTTTCAGACTTATTTTTATCCTCGGATTAGTGACTTCTTTCATCTTACTAACCCTTGGGACAACGGCTCATAACTACTTATTACTAGTTCGTTTAAGAAAACTTCTAATTTTCTTGGTTTTCTTAAACTATTCCTATCTTTCATATGTAAATTTTCACTTTCTAACTTTTATTATCAAAAAATTTTGTGCTTATGCAAAGTGTAATGCAAAGTAACGCGTAAATAAGCACTAGCCTCCCCCAAACCTGTTTACAGCAGTGTCCTCACTGTTGTCATCCGTTAACCTGTAGACTTAGGAGGAAAAAGGGGACAAGAAATAATGAAAGTGAAATCCTCCACCAAACTTATTTTAGGCTCACAATCTTATAAAAAAATTCTTTCAAGAGACAAAATACCCCCCCAACTTGAGTTAAACAATGTTAATCTTTTAAAATCACACGAGGGGGTCAAAGTTATTGGTCAATGCCAAGCTTTGCAAAGACCGAAAGTCAACACCAACCAATCAAAAATTTTATTGATGAAGCACCAAGGTTGGTGGAAGAACATGCCGCCTATTGATGTGAAGAAGTGGGGAGGAGATAAGAGGTGTAATGGAAAATGTTTACGTCTCGATTTGGAGAGAAGAAATAATGATGATGGATTACTCGCATTCTTGTTATCGATAAGAAGAAGTGGTGATGGTTCAACTTCTTTGTGTTGAGGTTGATTCATCACGCCACCCGTATTTTCTAAGAATGCGAGTTCTTCAGCAAAAATTTCTTCAAAACTTTCATCTATATTCCGAATAATAATCTCATCGGAAAGAACAGGATGATACTCGGACTCCATAAAAGGTTCATATTCCACGTTAGATGTTGACCCGGACAACAATGTAATAGCGGAGTCGAGATCAGTATCGTGAAGCTCTTCAATTTCGCTGCTGTCGGAATCTATTGTTTTGACAGAACACATATGAGCATAGGGTTCGGAGGGTTCACTTCCCAACTTGTAAATGTTAAGCTCAATTGACTTCTTTCCAAAGGATAGGGTTATAGAGCCGTTTCGGCAATTGATTACAACGTTGGAATTCGCAAGAAAAGGTTGACCTAAAATTACCGGAATTTGGTTTCGTGGGTTCGCTACAGGTTGTGTATTTATAACGATAAAGTCCACAGGAAATATAAATTCCCCGACTTTGATTAACACATCCTCTAGCTCACCCTTAGGTTGGGTGATAGATCGATCGGCCATCTGAAAAGTGCAATGCGTCGGTTTTAACTCTCCAATCCCTAATTGCTCATAAACAGAATACGGAAGCAAGTTAACACTAGCACCTAAATCGAGTAGAGCACGATTGATATTTTTACCCCCAATAGAAATAGAAATTGTAGGACTTTCGGGGTCCTTTCGTTTCTTGGGTAGTTGTTGTGTAAAAGCAGTGCTCACATTACTCGCAAGGAAAACTTTTTTAGGTACTTGAACTTTTCTCTTCCTAGTGCACAAGTCGTTTAGGATTTTCGCATAAGACGAAACTTATTGAATAGCATCTAGGAGAGTAATGTTTATGTTAACTTGCTTAAAAATTTCCACAATCTTCTCCATTTGTGGACTTGGTCTGTTGCCCCTTAACCTGTTTGGATAAGGTGCTTTGTCAATAAGGTTTGGTCCAAAATTGGAGAGGATTGTGGGGATGGAATGGATCCCAGAATTGGAGTGGGGATCGTTTTAGATAGATTTGTGGAAGTGGGCTGAAGGTTCGAGTCTTGGGGAAAACGGAGAATAGGCTCGGAAGAAGGTGGGAGATTAGACGAATTAGGGGAAGAAGTAGAAGCTGGGATATCATTGGTATCACTAACATCATCAAATTGCTCACCCACTCGGTTATTCAGCACTTTTCCCGATCTCAACGTAGTAACGGCATTCACATTATGATTTTGTGAGTGGCCAGGATTCGGTAGGGGTTGAGATGGGAGTTTCCCTTTCTCTCTCGCACTCATAGCAGCGTTCAACTGTGCAATTTGGTTTTCTATTGATTTAATACTCTCACCGTGGGAGGCGGAGTCTTTATTTATGGTATCAATAGAAGACTTCATATCAGCCGACATTTGAATGGTATGTTTCATAAACAAAACCAAAGTTTGTGCGAGTGAAGAGTTATCAGTACCGGCCAATTGCGGTGTAGAAGTGTTGGCCGGATTTTGAAAATTTTGTGACTGAAAAGAGTGCTGACTTTGTGGTTGTGGTTGCTGTTGCTGTAGAGTAGGTCTTTGATAATTGCTTTGAAACTGGTTTTGATTTTGGGGTTGGTTTTGGTTCCAAGCAAAATTAGGATGATTCCTCCATCCTTGATTGTACGTGGAAGAATAAGAATCGTTTCTAGGTCGCTGCTTGCTGCTGAAAAGTAGCATTAGTTTGCTCGTGACCTTGAAACGGTGCATTCATAGGACATTCTTCCGTCAAGTGTGAAGGATCTGAACAGCAACTACATACGGTCTTGGGAAGCGTTGCCTGATTTAGGGAGACTGATGAGAATTTGTACTCAATAGTGTCGAGTTTCTTCTGCATCGCTGCCATTTCGGCTTTTACTGTGATGAAAATATCGAGCTGATGAATACCTCCCCTAAATGAAGGTGGTATTACGCTTTCCCACTGCAAAGTGTTTTCAGCGAGGTCTTCCAGATATTTCCAAGCTTCACCGTCATCTTTAGACATGAAATTGCATTGACACATTGTTTCAAGCATCTGCTTTGTTGCTGGATTAATGCCCTCATATATAATTCGACACAAATCCCATCTTTGTATTCCATGATGAGGACATTGGACAAGCGGATCCTTGAAACGTTCAAAGCACTTCCAAAATGGTTCATTGGGAAGCTGGGTGAACTGGTTGATCTCGCTCCTAATATGGGCGGTCTTATGGTTTGGGTAAAACTTCTTAAGAAATGCTATAACAAATTCATCCCAATTAGTGATAGAGTGTGCGACAGTATTATAAAGCCATTTTTCTGCCAAGTCGCACAGAGTGAATGGGAGAAGACGCAAGCGCATAGCATCTACGGTCAGTTGTGAAGTACCCATCATTGCGCATACGTTTTCGAATTTAATGATGAAAACGTACGCGTCTTCAGACTCAAGCCTATGAAATTTGGGCAACAGATTGATGTAGTGGGGTTTAATTTCAAAATTATCCCCGTTGGCTGGTGGAATAGATAAGCAAGTGGGAAGTGGACCACGAATAGGATAACATCTTTCTTGGAGAGAGATGCGCAGTGGATTCTACTCACCTACGGGTGGTGGCAGCGTGGTGTTATAACCTGATGGAGTACTGTCCATCTCGGTTGATGTGGTGTGTGGTGGGGAAAAAGAAGTTGAAGAAACACCGACTTCGGAGTCGATAGCAGGAACGCGGACAAGACGGGCACTAGAATCCCGTGTCCAGCCAAGCATGCACTAAGCGGGTTTAGCGCAAGTAGTAGTGTGTGTACTTTTAAAAATGGTCTGTTTTGAAAAGTGTGTCGGACTTAAGACAAATCACATAAAAATGCACAAACAACCCTAGAACTAAGGTTGCCTAGGTCAAGTCTTTAGACCGCTCCTAGACTTCCAAAGGACAAGCCACTGGATCAATCCTCTACCGCCTCTTTATTACTCTTGTGGCCAGGTAAGTGCCAGGTAAGTGGGAGGTATCCACTACGTAAGTAGTGGGCCTAATTAAGTAACCACTTGCCTTAGACACACTTCCCTAGACACCACAAAAGTAATGCGGATAAGCGATAGATTACCCACGACCTTCCTCTGTCCTTATTGAGCACGACAGTCCTTAGAATCTTGTCTAGATATTTTTTAAATTAATGTAGGGTTGATGCAGATGCTCGGTTTGTGATTTGTGGGGCTTAGGAAGGGTGATAAAATCCCCACCTAATCTGGATTTGGTCTTTGCCCCTTAAAGTCCATATTAAAATATGCAAAACAATCCAATCACAAAACTTTGCAAAAAGATTTTTGAGCGGCGATATTTTGCAAAGAATCCAGCAGAAAAGATATTTTATTGGATTTCAGAGGAGAAAGAAGGAGTTGAGAATCTTACCAGAGAAGTTACGACCCCTAATCCCTCAAATCAGCAGCGCTTCCGCCGCCAATAAGCTCCTTCTGCCGCGGTTCTGCCGCAAGAAAGATGGATCAGGTGTAGAATTTTGCTACGTGGCCTCATGTCCTCCTCTGGATCTCGATGAATGTCTCTGTCTTTCTGTTTCCTCAAGTCTGTGACTCCAGATCTCCTTGCAAAAATTCACACACTTCGTTAAATATACGATTTGCAGTTTTGTTTTAATTATGATAATGATCGAATAAGAATTCAACACAAATAGTAAAAATAAAAAATTATGCATATATCCCCGGCAACGGCGCCATTTGATTGGTCTTGTATTTTATGTGTAGTAGTTAACCGCAATCAATAACGGTGTCGCGTGTAGCTAGACCGAGATGAGTACGGGTCGTCCTCTGGGAAACGTTGAATATTTTATTCTTACTTTAGGTGTGTTGAGAAAGAAAGAAAGAAGAATAAAGAATGGTGAAGAATGGTTGTATGATCTAGATCTACGTTAAACATGGATGCAAAATATAGATCTAGATTAACTACGGATGTAGGTTTAATATTAAAAGGGGCTTGTAGGGTTCATTGGGATTTAGTAGTTATGGATGATTAATTAAAGATTACTCTTTTTATCCTTTAATAGATTTAAAACTAGAACGACGGTGATGCATGTAGATTAGGGTTTCTGGAGGGAAAAGGGTTCCCACTCTTAACCCCTATCTCGACATGGAACTCCGTTCATATCTAGCCTTTACCAAAACAATAGTTAATCTAATCTCTAATCGCGGTCGAGACTAGCAATGAATTGGTAGCGCACCCAATTAGGATGTTAACTATTCTTTTGATAAATTTTATAAACTTTATAGAACTTAAAAAGAGTTTAAGGATGTTCATCATCCATTAACCTACCCTAATCCTATGAACCCTATCAAGCGGAGAATTACTCGCGCATGATGGGAGAAGAAGAGATGGAGAGGGAAATCATAATGAAATTACAAGAAATAGAATAAGAAAAAGAACTACCTTTCTTAATCAACAAAATTGATTTACACTTTATTCCCTTAGAAAATGATTACAAATGCTAGTTTGCTTCTCGATCTCTTCTAAGGAGGTAGATGAACCGTTGATGATCAGCCTGGATGCGTGAGCCTGTCGTGGACTTCGTGATCTCTTAAGCTTGATGATTTTTCCCAGAGGCTCTCGGTCCTTATTTATAGTCCCAAATCCAGAACCGTAGATGCCTAAATTGGAAACTAGTAGTTAAGATCCAACTGAAAAATCCCAACTCCTAACTCGTCAAAACCGCGGCGGATCCGCGGCCAAAAGGTGGGTTTGGCCGCGGATCCGCGGCCAAGTAAGGGAATCTTAGGCTCAATCTTCTTGTGAGCTCTTCTGGTGATATATGGTGATCTTTTGAATATCTGGAAACTGAAAATCTTTTCTACGTCACTGCCAGAATTGATTTCTTTAGTTTACTTTCTTAATTAGGCAGGTTTGTTCCAACAACTTTGATTTCCTTGATTTCAGCCCTGAAAATTCTGCACAACAACTCAACAAATAATATTAGTAGAGATATTAACTTAACCTTTAAGAATTGGTCAAAGGTTTTAATAAGGTAAGCATATTAAGTGTGCCAAATGTCATATGGATATTATATGCTTACGTTTTCCTACCAAATGTTAATTATAATATATAAACACATGAAAATAGCATTTTTACAGATAAACCTTCATATGTATCATATATTATAATAAACACCTTTTATTATATAGAAATAGTAGGAAAAATGTCATATTAAATTTGCAGTTTTATCAACTGAACAATACGCCCTCAAGAAGAGGTTTAATGGGGATCCCTCCATGCATATAAAATTCGAATTCCTCCACAGGGAGGAAATGGCGACACAGTTGTGTCACCAACATAGGGCATGGATAGTTGGCAGCCCTCTTGCCCGCACCTATTGAGTGAAATAATACAGTGCACATATCGTAGCTGGGGTTTCTAGTCATCAAAGTGTGCACTATATAAAGGGATGGTGTGAAAAATGTCGTATTGTGTGAACTACCAAAAATATTATTTTGTGCCCAACGGCACACGGTTAAGACATTCGCAAAGAGGGTTCTAGCCTGAATGCTTTTTCGTGGTTCTCTCGAACAATCATTACCCATCAAGGGTAGGTAGTCCTCGTATTAGAGGGGTTGGTCATGAATAGGTAGTCTAGGTATTAAGGTGACTTCATCGATGAAGTCCTTATCGATTATTATTTCCCTATCCCCCCAAATTAATCTAATGTAACCGTGTTGTGAGAGGCAACCATCCTCCATGCACTCATAAAAATGGGTGACAAGATCCAGAAGCGCGAAGGAATTTAGATGGTTAAAAAGTAAAAAGTTCCACCCACGCCTTCGGATCTTGTCATCGAAATAGCTACCATAGACCGTGTGTACAAACATTTGTGAAAAGTCTCTTTCAAATTGCAAAGTGGGTGCCATCACAGAGAAGTGCAGAATGTTTCTAAAAATTTTAATAGAGAGGATCGGAGAATGCAAACCTCCTCTGAAGTTTTCAGAGGGAAAGGAAGCAGATCGGCGGCGGTTGCGTGGTCAGAAGGCTACTTGTGCGGCGGAAGCGCGGCTGCGGGCGGTGATCGCTCTGACCTTTCTGCTGCGGCGGCTAGGGTTTTTAGAGAGAAATAATTTAGGGTTTGGTAAATGCAGTAGAGAGGCCGGGTATTTTTTATAAGGGTTTATTGGTTATTTTCAAAAAGGACCTCTTAAAAAGAGGAATTTATTTGTAAAATTTTTATTTTATCTTTTATTTATTATTTATTAAAACTAAAATTTTACAAAAATACCCCCAAAAATTGGGAATTTTTTTTTTTTTTTTTTATATAATTATAAGTGTGACATATCCCCAAACTTATTTGAAACAGTGTTTCCACTGTTTATGGCTGGATAACTGAAATTTGGGGGTAGATGGAGGAAGATCAATCAATGTAAATCGGCTCCTGCAACAGCAGGAGCTCCTCCGAAGAGTCCACGGTGAGGAACGGTTTAAGTCTATGTCCGTTCACTTTGAATAGTGAACCGTCCTTAGGATTTTCTAAAATTACCGTACCGTGCGGATATACAGTGCGTACAAAAAATGGCCCTTTCCATCGAGATCTGAGCTTGCCGGGATGGAAATTTAGCCAGGTGTCGTAAAGTAAAACATGTTAACCAAGTTTGAATTTTTTGCGCGTAAGGTGTTTTCATGAAACACCTTCGTTCGGTTTTTAACGACAACCGCGTTCTCGTAAGCTTCATCCCGAAGTTCGCTTAATTCATTTAATTGCAGATTTCTATGGCTGCCTGCATCTCCGAGAAATAGATTCAACTCTTTTATTGCCCAAAATGCGCGATGCTCAATTTCAACTGGAAGGTGGCAAGACTTTCCATAAACAAGCCTATAAGGAGACATGCCAAGATCGGTCTTATAGGCAGTTCGAAATGCCCAAAGAGCATCAGTAAGTTTTGAAGACCAATCCTTACGGTTTTTGGAAACCGTTTTCTCCAATATCTGTTTAATTTGCCGATTTGAAATCTCGGCTTGCCCACATGTTTGGGGATGATAGGGCATTGATATCTTGTGCTTAATGGAATATTTCCGCATTAAGGACTCGAAAGTCCTATTGCAAAAATGAGTTCCATTATCGCTGATGATTGCGCGGGGTGCCCAAACTGGGAGAAAATGTTTTCTTTGAGGAATCTAACGACAAGCTTGTTATCGTTAGTTCGATTGGGCATAGCCTCGACCCATTTAGATATATAATCAACAGCAAGAAGAATATGCACGTTCCCAAAAGAATTGGGAAACGGTCCCATAAAATCAATCCCCCAAACATCAAAAATTTCTACAACCAAAATTGATTGGAGCGGCATTTCGTTTCTCCTAGATATCCGGCCCAAGTGTTGGCACCGGGAGTATGTCTTGCAGTAATTATGTGCGTTTTTAAAAAGTTGTGGCTAGTAGAAACCATACTGCAAGATCTTTTCTGCTGTCTTTTTAGGGCCAAAATGCCCGCCACACGCTTGATCGTGGCAGAATGACAGCACGCTCTTAAATTCATTGTCGGGAACACACCGACGAATAATTTGGTTGGGAAAGTATTTGAATAGATATGGTTCATCCCAGTAAAAATGTTTTACCTGGGATAGGAATCGGAATCTGTCCTGATTCAACCATTCATTTGGTATATGTCCGGTGGCCAAATAATTCACAATATCTGCGAACCAGGGTTCGCATGATACAGTCAAGAGCTGCTCATCTGGAAAAACGTCTTTTATAGGAAATTGAAGCGTCGGCGAAGAAGGAAGACGTGAAAGATGGTCGGCGACTACGTTTTCGCATCCTCTTTTGTCTTTGATGACAAGGTCAAACTCTTGTAGTAAGAGGATCCAACGTGTCAGCCGAGATTTAGCGTCCTTCTTCGCAAAAAGATGGCGAAGAGCTGAATGGTCAATGTATATGATGACTGGAGAGCCGATTAAGTAGGGCCTGAACTTTTCTAATGCAAACACAACAGCTAAGAATTCCTTCTCGATTGTTGTGTAATTTAATTGGGCCTCATTCAAGGTTCGGCTAGCGTAATAAATTACATGCGGCATCTTATTGATGTGCTGTCCAAGGACAGCACCAATGGCAAAATCAGATGTATCGCACATAATTTCAAATGGATGCGTCCAGTCAAGAGACGAAAGAATGGGAGCAGAAGTAAGTGAGTTTTTCAATGACTCGAACGCCTTCATACAACTTGAGTCGAAATCAAATGTGGTGTCTTTGGCCAACAAAAGAGTCAAGGGTTTAGCAATCTTGCTAAAATCCTTGATGAACCGTCTATAGAAACCGGCATGGCTAAGGAAGGCTCGAATATCTCGGATGCATTTGGGAGGAGGGAGATTGGAAATGACTTCAATCTTCGCTTTATGTACCTCAATGCCTATTTGAGAGATGATATGTCCTAAGACAATACCTTCTCGCACCATGAAGTGGTACTTCTCCCAATTTAAAGTAAGGTTAACTGTGTCGAGATGTAGCAAACACTCATCAAAGAAGTCGCCGAAAATGGAAAAATCATCTATAAAGATCTCCAAGAATTTTTCCACCATGTCAGAAAAAATTCCCATCATACACCGCTGGAAGGTAGCGAGTGCATTGCATAACCCAAAGGGCATGCGACGGTAAGTAAATGTACCGAAAGGACAAGTGAATGTGGTCTTGTCTTGGTCTTTTTCGGCGATGGGAATTTGATTATAGCCGGAGTAGCCATCCAAAAAGCAATAGTATTCATGCCCAGCCAATCGTTCTAGCATTTGGTCAATGAAAGATAATGGAAAGTGGTCTTTCCGTGTCGCGGCGTTGAGTTTTCTATAATCGATGCATACTCGCCACCCAGTTTGGGTGCGAGTAGGTATTAACTCATTCGCCTCATTAGTTATGACCGTTATGCCCGATTTCTTTGGGACAACGTGAATGGGGCTAACCCACTAACTATCAGAGATAGGGTAAATGATACCACTATCAAGACACTTTACGATCTCCTTTTTAACAGCTTCCTTCATGACTGGGTGGAGTCGTCTCTGTGGATCCCTTGCTAGCTTGGCATCATCCATCATATGAATATGATGTTCAACTATCAGGAAACTAATCCCCTTGATGTCCGCCATAGTCCAGCCAAAAGCTTGCCGATTTCCTTGCAAGACCGTCAAAAGGGCTTTCTCTTGCTCTGGGGATAGAGAAGCCGAGATGATAACAGGGGGGTCTCATTCTCACCTAAGTAAGCGTATTTAAGGTGAGACAGCAATAGCTTGAGTTTGAGTATTGGAGGCGAAACAATTGAAGGTAAAATCGGTGAAATTGTCTCAAACTCAAAAGATTCCAACAGAGGTTCAAAACGAGTGTAAGCAACCGAGTCAGATGGCTCAGCTAACTCATCCAAAAATTCAAAGGATTCAAACTCAGGTGGTGATTCTTCAAAATCTTTCGAGAAAGTGAAACACTCGTAGTCATTATCGGGCGTGAAAACAGTATCAGATTCAAGAAGGAACGCACTAGTGGCGTCAAAATTGCTGTGATCGAACAGAAATTTCTCGAGCTCACAGTCCTCCTGGGTGATCTCCTGGATCGAGAAAACATCAAGTATATTAGCATTAGGTTCGGAGGGCTGATTCCCTAACTTAAAAATGTTTAGTTCAATTGTCATGTTTCCAAAAGATAGGTTCATCGAACCATTTCGACAATTGATCACCGCATTTGAAGTCGCAAGGAATGGTCGACCGAGTATCACCAAAATTTGACTTTGGGGGTTAGATACAGGCTGTGTATCGAGAAAAATAAAATCAACGGGGAATATGAAGTCCCCTACCTTTATTAACACATCCTCTAGTTCACCCCTAGGATGGGTGATAGATCGGTCAGCCATTTGGAGAGTACAATGTGTGGGTTTCAACTCTCCAACGCCTAGTTGCTCATATACCGAATAGGGAAGCAGGTTAACACTGGCACCAAGATCCAAAAGTGCACGGTTGATGTTCTTATCCCCAATAGTTATTGAAATCGTAGGACAGCCAGGATCCTTTCGTTTTTTGGGTAAAGGTTGGATAAGAGCATCACTCACTGCACTAGCCAAGAAAACTTTCTTCAGTACCTGTGATTTCGTCTTCTTGGTGCACAAGTCCTTCAAGATTTTTGCATAAGAAGGGACTTGTTGGATTGCATCCAAGAGGGGAATGTTAATGTTAACCTGTTTAAACAACTCCACAATTTTCTCCATTTGTGGATTTTGTTTATTGGATCTCAACCGGTTTGGAAATAGAACATTTTGAAAATTGGTTGAGTCCAATGCTTGTGGAGGAGATTGCGGAGTTGGAACAGATCCCAGTGCTGGTGTTTTCATGGAGTGAGAAGTGGGTCCGTTCGGATCAGCAGAAGAAGTAGAGCCTTGTGAAGAATGGAGAACAGGCTCTGAAGAAGAAGAAGAAGCGGCGGCCGCGTTGTCATCATCAATGCCAACATTATTGTGCAACATCCTTCCAGATCTCAATATAGTCACGGCACTCACATTATGGTTTTGTTGTTCAAGAGCAACATGTGCATTTTGTGGGTGACCAGGATTTGGGAGTGGTTGAGATGGAAGCTTTCCTTTCTTTCACTCGCTTAAAACTGCATTCAGTTGTGCAATCTGTGCTTCGATGGTTTTGATACTTTTCCCGTGTGACACGGTGTGTTGCACCAAAGACTGAATGGAAGACTGGATGTTGGCTGAGGATTGAGTTGATTGTTTTAAAAACGCCTCCAGACTTCGTTCTAGCAAAGAAACCTTATCGTTATTTGGTGGAACAAAATTGTTTTGAGGAAAAGAATTGTTGGGTGCAAAATTGTTCATTTGATTTTGGTAAGGTTGGGGTTGGAAAGGTTGTTGATATTGAGTTTGTTGAGGAGGAGGCCTCTGGAAATTATTATTGCCTTGGAATTGTTGTTGATTTTGATTCCAAGCAAAATTGGGGTGGTTCCTCCAACCAGGATTGTACGTTGAAGAGTATGGATCATTTCTTTGTCTCTGCTGAAAGGCAGCATTGACTTGATCCTGTCCTTGAGCAGGTGGGTTGTAAGGACACTCTTCGGTCAAATGGGATGGATCCAAACAACAAGCGCATATAGTGCGAGGGGGTAAAGCAGAGGCAGGAGAAGGCGATGAGAATTTGCTCTCAATTGCTTCTAGTTTTCGTGTAATTGCTGCCATTTAGGCTTTCATTGCAATTGACAATCAAGTTGATGAACGCCTGCCCTAGACGGACCGGAGGAAGTAGATGAAGTGGACAAAGCGGTCTGTCTAGTGCTTTCCCACTGAAGCATTTGTTCAGCAAGATCGTCGAGAAATTGCCAAGCTTTCTCGTCAGATTTAGTTAAGAAGTGGCCTTGACAAATGGTCTCCAGCAACTGCTTAGTTGCTGGGTTCAGTCCTTCGTATAAGGTTTGGCAAAGTTTCCATCTCTCAATACCGTGATGAGGGCACTGAACAAGAAGGTCTTTGAATCGTTCGAAACACTTCTAAAAAGGTTCGGAAGGAAGCTGGGAAAATTGGTTGATTTCATTACGTATTCTCGCGGTCTTGTGATGTGGGTAAAAAATTTTAAGAAATGCTTTAACAAACTCTTCCCAACTATTTATAGAATGTGATGCGGTGTTATACAGCCACTTTTCAGCTACGTCACACAATGTGAAAGGAATGACTCGTAGCCGTATAGCATCGTCGGACAGTTGGGTGGTCTTCATCATTGCACAAACATTCTAGAATTCGTTAATGAAGATATATGCATCTTTGGATTCCAGCCCGTGAAATTTGGGCAACATATTGATGAAGTGGGGCTTAATTCAAAATTATCCCCATTTGCCGGCGGGAGTGAAAGACAAGTAGGAAAGGCGGAGCGGGTAGGATAGAAACGATCCTGGAGCGCGATTCGATGTGGCGCTTCAACAGGAGGTTGTTGCAGGTTATTCGCATCCAGTTGAGGTGGAATCAGTCCCGAGGTAGGTAAAGGGTTGTTAGGATTGAATCCTGACATCTCTTTAGAAGATAATGAATGTGAAGATGAGGGTGAATGGACAGAATTCCGATCAACGTTGGAGTTGGCCGGCAAAGGTAAGGATGAAAAAAAGCAGAGGGAGTTTCGATTTTGGAGTCGATCGCGTAGTCGGTAGCGACTAACGAAATACGGATTAGGCGGGCGCTAGTGTCCCAAGTCCAACCGGACATACAGTAAACGAGTTTAGTGTAGTCAAAACGTAGAATGTGAGGGTAAGAAAATGTCAATGGGGAAATGTGAGGATGAAAGGTGGGTGCAATGGGATTCTAGCGACAAAAGGGCAAGTTTTTGTAAAAAAATTGTTTTGTGTTTTTTTTTACAAAGAGTTTTTGCAAAAATTTATACGAAACTACGGCACACTTTCAAACAATCACAATTTAAACATGCACAATCAGACCTAGAGCTAGGGTCTCCTAAGTCAACTAGACTGCTCCTAACTGGTCCAAAGTGACAAGTTGTGAATATCCCTCAAATCACCTCTTCACCACCAATTGTGGCCAGGTAAGCACAAATGAAGAAAGAAGGGATCCGCTCACGAATCACCATGAGACGAGCCTTTTAAAGTTACATTTCTCACTTGTCTAGCCTAGGCACCACAAAGTCAGGTTTAGATAAACGACTGAATGCCCACAAGCTTTCTCTGTCCTAATGAGTGCGACAGTCCTTAATTAGCTGAGTTTAGATATTTTTTAATTAGCTCAAGGGTGATGCATATGCTTTTAGTGATTTCTAGGGTCTTAGGAAGTGTAATGAAATCCCACCCAATCTTAATTGGTGTTAGAACCCCTTAGATTCCGTTTTAAATATGCAAAGCAGTAACACACAAAATCTAAAACACTTGCCAAAAAATTTTCTTTTTATTTGCGGCGTAAAGAATCCTGCATAAAATGATTTATTGGAGAGGGAGAAAGATTCTGCGCAAAGAACCCTGCTGGAAAAATTTTTCAGTAGAGTGCAGAGGGTAGGAGGAGAAAAATAGAATGCTTACAGAGAAATATGGACTGCTGACGTCAGTAGATAACCGCGGAACCGCGGTCAGATGCCTGCTTATACCGTGTTTCCGCGGCGGTTTAGTAGATTTGGATCTTCAAAAATTTTCTCCGTGCTGATTTTGTTCTCCTCTGTCTGTTCAGATCCTCTGTTTCTGGATTTGTTCACTGGGCTTGCTCCAGATCTGAATCAGTCCGTCTTTTTTTCCTGCACAATTCGCACAAAAACCAATCAAAAATAGCAAGATGATTTTTTATGGTTTTTTTCAGTTTTTTATATTTTTTTATTTAATTAACCCGAAATTACAAAAAGAAATAAACTACCGTTTCCCCGGCAACGGCGACATTTGATTGGTAGAGGTGTTTGCTTGTGCGTGTTTAATTTAAGAATACTGCAATCAAGACGGTGTCGCTTGGTAGCTAGCCGGTTGAGTACGAGTCGATCCACAGGGAAATGGTGTTCTTTTCTTTAAGTTCTAACGAGTTAAGTCCTAAGTTTGGTAGGTTTTGTTTTACGATCTAAGAATGAGATTAAATTGATTTAAAGGCTTGCTAGGGTTAGGATTAGGTTAGTTCGAAAAAGGGATTCTTCTCGCTTCTATCAATGCCCTAGTTAAGAATATAGGTGTTAAGGTAATAGTCAACAACGGGGATTAGCACGACAGGGAAGAAACTAAGTTTCTTCCTTCTGGTCCTTGTCCGTCCGTTCTTGGCTCTTAGCCCTAACCTCCGGTTAATTCAACCACAACCGGTCTAACTAGGGAATCACCGCTACCTTGTAGGATAGGGTGCCGTAATGAGCGGATTATGGTTGATTTAAAGGGAGTCCGTATTTTAAAAATTATATGGGCAAAGAAAGGAGTGAGAGAGATTTCCTTCTCTCAAACCTTCCCTATCCTAACTCTAACAAGTGAGGAATTACTCACTCATTAGGAAAGTAACAATAAAATTCATTTTTGTTTTATTTTTAATAGACAAACTAAATTGCAGATAATAAAAGAACAGGTAAAAAAATTGCAGGTAATAAATTGCAGATAAAAAATGCAAGATAGAAAAAGAAAACTTACTTTATTGATGTCCTCTCAACTACGCATTACAAATGAATTAAAATCTAGATCTAAGAATTAAAAAGAGGCATGCCCTCATTAGGCTTTTGGCTTTCCTATTTATAGATAGAAAAAACCCTAGGTTACATTATGATCCATACATGAAATTACAAAACTACCCTAAGAAAGCCGGGTCAAAGCACTGACACCCACCGACACCTGCACCGACACCTGCACCATACGGCCGCAGAACCGCGGCAGAAAGCCATGTTTGGCCGCGGTTCCGCAACCAATTAGTGGGTTCTTGGTTTCAATCTTTCAGGGTTGCTTCATGTTGCTTTTATCTTCTGTTTTCTTCACTTGGTTCCTCAGAATCTCTTCTATTTTTTTCAGATTTCCAACAGTGCAAAATGATGTGGACTTTTGCCTTGACTTTCGCGTTGAAGTCTTGAATCTTGTGCTGCCCTTGTACTTTGTGCATTTAATTGTCTACTGATTTCATTTGTTCCTTGAACTGGTAGGCGGCATCATACGGATTCATCTATTGTTGGTCGTAGTCTCACATTTGTAGCGACTTTTCACGAATTTCACTGTAACGATCTGAGAACCTGTAACCTGCAACTATTTAGCAGACATGGATCAAAAGCACCTATTTATGTGTAATGTGATTAAGAATGGATGATATAATAATACAAAATTCTGATATGAACAATGGTACCATACTTATTGTTAGATAACAGTTCTCTGATGACACTTGTGTTGGATATGTATGCCCTAGAGGCCATTATTGTATATGCATACATGTGGATGCTTGGACATATGTATGTACAAGACAATCTTGCTTGATATGATAGTATGCTATCTAGTTTGTCTTTATCTTAACATGTGCGTATGTTTTAATAATTATTACATATCATTTATACATGTTGATAAAGCACGTAGGATCATTGCTTGACTGCCTGCGTAATGATGGCGATCATACTTGTGGGAGCTGGGTAGTCGATAAGCACATCCTTAAAGTGTCCCTAGTCATGGGAGTATCGAGACAGGGCATCGATATTCTGAAGTAGACTGGTGTATATATTTCTAGACACTGATGATGGACGATGGTTGGTCCAGCGGCCATTGGTCTTTTGCACCTAAAATCGTATACATATGCTCACTAGGGGTGAGTACGCTAGACGGACTCGCCGAGAACTTCTAGATGGTACTATACCTATCGTTAGATAGCAGTTCTCAGGTGGCATGAGTACAGGTTAGTCTTCAGACCTGAGATCATCATTTGTCTCATGTGAGTTCCCACTGTACGTTGCTTATTACCCTACCACGGCTTTACTGATTCGTGCAAACAGGTTTTAGTTGGGTACAGTGCCGAGCCACATGGAGGCAGTGAGAAATTGTTGCAGATTCGTCTCTCCCGGTCCTTTTTTTCTCCTGAAGTTGTCGGAATTATTCGTAATATGAGTTGATATCAAACTGTGTTCGATTGGCCAGCACCATAAGACCTTGTCCAAGACAGTTGGGATTTACTGATCGGATGATCAGTAGTTTCCCGGATTGGTCCTGAGCCACATCAGCATGAATTATCGAGTTATTAGGGTCTGACGTTTACCACCCCCTAGACCCGGTATGCGATACTCACAGACAAAGAGATTGGACTATATGGACATTGTCACAGATAGGCTTAGTAGGGATCCGGATGAGTTCGCCCGTCGGCCTTCCTTTTCGACAGTTACCCAGGTAGCCGCTACGTACAGCTAGTGCCGCTGATGTGCTTATGGTTATGGATTTATCCAGTAACTCACTGCCGGTATACTGTTGAGTCCTTAGAGTCCCACACATAGGGTTTTCCTGCTTCAGGCGAAATGATGTAGTGGCTGTATTGGATATGTGCAGGGTTCCGATCGATTGATTGTACTAGTTACCCGGACTTTCGATCGGACAGTTGATAATACTAGCCGGCTCGGGATTGAACCAGATTATTAAATCAGGTATTGATTTAATAATTTAAATATATGTATTTCGATATGTATATTCTAGTATTATGTTTTTTATGTTATTCTATCTCTTTGAGTATTCGTATTTTGATATGAATACAGGTATGTATATACAGTAGAGTGTAATCCGTATTTATACGAAAAATATTCTAGAAGATAGACACCACATTTTAGATTTATCCATTTATCTTTAAATGGAAAATGAGGTGTAAAGGTGGTAAGGGGAGTATGGTGAGAACCATGCTTCTATAGTGTTAACAAATGAATATTCAATTCATTTGTGCAAACTATTCAAGCACGATTGGTATTTTATATTGGAAAAATGGTTTTACAAAACTATGGTTGATCTTTTTCTCTCTCATGGGATTTCATTTTTCATTCTCACTATTTGGTTTCACTCTCCTCACTAGCTTTCTCAAGCTCCTCCACCTTCATCTTCAACCTCCTCTCTACAATTTCATGTGTTGAGAATCAAGAGAGGAGGTGAGATAGATACACACTTAGATCCATACACTGCATCCTAGACACTTTATATTAGCAATCTAAAGTCTCTGGTTGCTGCACTAGACTCTTAGTGTGGAACTAGAGCCATGGACTACATCCCTCGGGTGGATCATCTTCGACAGAGGAAGACCGACGATCAAGCATGATTTAGGAGATCTCAAGGAGCAAGGAAAGGTGATCAAGATTGTTCAAGGAGATATTTAGGAGCAAACGAAGAGGATAGAAAACGAAGGACACGGATCTTTTGGTGAGACTTTTCTATCATAGTAGTTAGCTCTCCTCCTAGTTAGCTAGTTTAGGTTTATGGTAGATTCTAGAACGGTTTTTCTAGCGCCAGTTTTTAAACCTCAAAAAATTTTGATCCGCAACGGCTAGGGTAGATGGTCAAGGCATTAGGAAATCCCAACATGATATCAGAGTGTCACGACCCGAAATGGCACGTGACTGGCCCTTGAATCATATGAACTCTATAGGACCCCATCTAATTCAAGTAAGCCAAAAACCCAGAAACCTAAAACCATTTTAGGTAAGAAAAACTTATTTTAACACGAGTGGTTTTAATAGCATAAGTCGAATTATGCGTTTTTAAAATATCAAGTCTTTTCTGAAAATTTCGGCAGAGTTTCCTTCGTAAAAACTGGCCCCAAAAGGGGTACAACATGAATAGTATACGAAATGATAAAAAGGCATCCACAAGCGGGGGCTAGCTCTTCATCAATCGACGGTCACAACCATGCAAGCAATATAATATACAACACCGAAAGGCGAGGATCAAAACTGAAAAGGAAACTCAAAACAGCATAAATCCATAATAATACAACGCACGACTCTAAGGTCGAAAGAATAAACAACTCTAGTCTCTAAGTCTGAAATAAATACATGTCTGGTTGATAGAGTTTCTAGATACAACTGAATAAAATAAGTACAATGGTGGTCACGATTCAAGTGAACCCACCTACCAAAGCAAATCACCCGAAATGGAAGCAGTGTGGCAGCAAAACCGTAACGAAACCTGTACAGCAAAACCTGCAAGAAACTGTAGCACAACGGGGGTGAGTTGCCAACTCGTGAGTAGAAAACATCACCGAGCAGAAATCGTATGTATGACACAATCCTATGTCAATACGATCAAATTAATACAATCCTCAAATGATAAAGTCTGAAGCATGATAAGGTGGTAAGGGTAAACATCTATACAAAAGTGTAATACCGAGTGCTAGTGTCAGTGCCTCAGATAGCAACATATCATAAACATGAGGTATGATCAATGTAATCATCAAGAAATTAGTGTCAACTAATGACATAACAACATCATGCATGTAAAATTCATAAAAGCATATGCATGAAAGTATGAGGATATAAATCAATGTGTGCCCCTCGCGACACATCAAAATCATGGAACCTGAATGTCCAGCATCGACACTCGAAAACATCATGAAACCTATGCCCAGCATCGGCACGTAAATCCTCATATATCTCAGGCTCCGTATCATCTACGGGGTCGTCCCACGGGCCCCGGCAGTACGGATCGACCTATATCCATCTCATGAGTCCGGTCGGTATCCTCCGGATAACCGCCAGGTCCAAATACTATCACCGGTAGGTAGTCTGCCCCTGCCAGGCTCATCATCCTCCATGAAATCACTCTCGCCCCGGGGTACCATACCGAGTCCACCATATACCCAAGACGGTTCATACTTCTCCTCGAATCGGGTATCAAAATCCATCTCATAACCGAGAAAACATCATGGTGGACGACTCATACATCATGATAAAACTGCACTTTTCATTTTAAAGAGAGAGAGAGAGAGAGAGAAGTTTATATATAATCTTGCGGTTTTCCCCCAAATCCAGGAAATCTTATGAAAATCCGAAATCCAATCATCAATAGCAAGTAAACTGTAACACCCGAGCCCAATGCTACTAATTTCAGTTACTATTTGAGCCTAATGTAGTACTCATTTCATTTATCTTGCTTGTTTGTGGCTTACTGTAAAATTTTACCCGGTAAATTCATTTCTGCGCATAACAATTTTTGGCATCTAAAATAAAATTAAAAATATCCATCTTGGCCTACTTGACACCCCTAACCCCGTGGTAGCGTCCGTGCATTGTGTTCTCGTCCCGTTCAGTGAAACGAGCGAGTTTGGATGGTTACGCGTGTGTACATGTGTCCGTTTTGGGGGTATGCTTTTTAATCATAATACACTAAATTTTAAAATTTGGAACCCGCTTAAAATCCTATTATTTCAATTTCAAATTTTTGGACCCAACCGGGCGCGATTTGGAAATGTTTTATTTGGCGCCAAAATCCCAAATTTTTAATATTTTAAAACCATCGAATATTTCCTAACTTACAATATATTTTACTGTTCATTCTCAATCCTTAAATCTTTTATATTTTCTCTTAACCAACATCTTTTTCCCTTTCAACCAATCAGAGAACCCTAATCTCCCGCGGGCCTTACCTCTCTATCTCTCTATCTCTCATATCTCTCTCTCTCTCTCCCTTATATCTCTCTCTCTCTCTCCCTCTCACTATATTCTTCTTCTCCTCCTATTTCTTTCACGAGTGCAACCCAGCACCCAACGAGCCCTTGCGCAAACCCTAGCCACCTTCACCCATCACCACCGCAGCCCCACGCCGGCACCACCGTCGCCTTCGCCCGCACCTCCTCATCTCACCAAGCCCCTCGTCCTTCTTCCTGTGCGCCTGCACCCTCACCGCGACCTTACCCTCGCCACTGCAGCCACCTGCTCACCACCCGCGACCACCTGGAACCGTTCCAGCGTCTCGCCGCCGACAATCACCTCGTCGTCTTTCCCTCACCATCATCCTCCTTCTCCCGGTGCACCCCGACCTGACCAGCGACCCTCTGCAACCCTTCTCTGCGGCCACCGGCGACCACCTGCGCCGCCCCTGGTCATCGCCGACGATCACCAGACCACCTGTGATCGCCTCTGTAAGTCCTCCTCTTCTCTCCTCCTCTCCTTCTTCCCTTCTTCTCCCTTTTCTGTCTGTCCCGATTCTTGATTGTCCGTAGTTCCTCGCAGGCCAAGCACCGGAGCTTCGTCGACGTGGTCAGCAATCACCATCCCCCCACAGATCCTCGTGAGCCCCCTCGTCTCTATCCTTCTTCTCTTCCCTCTTCTTGATTCTCCGTTTGGTCGTTCATGAATTCTTGAAATTGTAGTTTCGCTGTTCGCCGGAACCCGGCCGTACCGGTGACGTGTCCCGACGATCCAGCGAGGTACCCTGACCCGCGTGGTTCCTTTGTTCGTTGTTTGGGTTCAATCCGTGAACCGTGCGCCCGTCGCGAGTTTCCCCGCCGACGTTACGTTCCGTTTTTCCCGGTTCGTGACCCGTCGAGGCAAGTACCCCTTGCTACATGCTATACAATATTTACATATATATATATATATATTGACACCCTAAACCTGAAAATTTTAACTTGGTACAATCATTTCCCATTTTCGGGTACAATATTGCATTATATCATTTTACTGTTAAACATGGAACTTACAGTTTGCAAATTGAACCTAATACTCATATTTACCTGTTCAATCACATTTTACTGTTAAAATAGCTTGTGTCATTTATCCCTGTAGTTCTGTTACATTCGGACACTCGTATGCATTTAACCTGAAATAGCTGTACTGAACCGTTACATAAATTATTACACCTCTAAGGGTTCTTAAACCCGTTAACATGACTAAACGGCTATATTTGTCTTATTGCACTCTTGTAATCATCTCTGGAACAAATTGATATCTGTATTGCAAATTGAATGAAACTGCTTATTACTTAATTCATTGCTTATCTCATGTTGTGAATACCCATGTGTGATTATATATCTGATTGTGAGCACACCCACGATATTGTTTAGATCTTGACCCGACATTGCTACATATATATATATATATTGCTATACCTGACATGGTACCGTATACTGTTGACTTGACCTGATGTACCATGACTCGACCTGTTACCTGATCTTGTGTCTAATGCCAACAAACCTGACATGTAGTCCTCATGGACCGATCCTGTTGTCTATCCAGACAAACCTGCTTTTACCTGATCCTGTGTTGGCATTAGTTCTTGATTACTGAATACCTGACTTGACATACATAACTTGGGGGTATGGGGAAATCAAAGGTGAAACCTGACTTGTAACTCAACAGTTTGATACCTGTTCTGATCAGTCTTACGGGCTAGTCCAGCCCCGGAGTGATGATGCTGACATCACTCGCCCATCCTTCTACCTGTTACTGCCTAGCGGTACGTCTCGGATTCAGCCCCGAGGGTCTTGACCGTGGTCCCGGGCATGCATGGGATACTATTAAGTTACATCGATGATTCATCAATTGATTTCAAAGACTTTAGGATAGAAAACCTGATAAAACAGTTTAGTTTACCCACTGCACGCTACCCTGTACTGGTATGATTCATATTATTGTTATTCTTGTTGTATTCATGTTTATATTACATTGCCTGCGACACTGTTCATATTATATTACTTGATGACAAGACGCGCTGACGTCTGGGTTTTGCATGGCCCAGATTCCGTACCGCTATTGCAGTCCGAGCAGGAGTACTTCAGCCAGCAGGCTGAGCTGTGAGTTCAGTAGTAGTTAGTTTTATTTCCTGCATTTATTTCCTGATGTGAGCCCACATTATGGGACACACTTTTCAGTTATTTGTATTGGATCATTTGCTTCCGCATTTATTTATTATTGACTCCTGTTATTCTGGATTATGGACATGTTTTAGATAGTTTTATCTTGTTCTTGATATCTCTACAGCCGTAATGTGACTATGGATGGATACTTCCTACCCACAGGTAGCATGGTTGGCTATGTCACGTGCCCAATCTAGCGTACTCTGGGAAGCGGGGCGTGACATGGTTCTTTTGGTATCAAAGCCATAGGTTAGTTGGGTTGATTCTTTTGTAGTTGGATATTGTACCCAATACACGAATCGGAATACCCGTGTTTAGGAAACATGTCCTGCCACTTTGCCATTTACCATTCTTGAACCACATTCTTCCTGATTATATCTTTTACGATGTGCAAACTTCCTTTGCATATCGACTCGAAAAAAACATGATTTCTTGTTATCTCTAGGACTTAGGCGACTTGGGTGGAGTTATGTAATTGTGGCTATGATACCGCGGCATAGTTACAATGCGGCACTCTATTTAAGTATCTTGGAGTTCTAGCCTTGATCTAAATTCAGAATCTATCATCATGCTAATGTTGGGTGTTTTGAGTTCAGGAATATGGCAGATAGGAATTTGAAGGCGTACCAGAGGCGTGTGGACGAAGCCGCCATGCTTGGAGTGATAAAGGGAATGCTGGAGAATCAAAAGAGACAGACCGAACTGATCCAGCAGCAAGCAGACTCATTTCAGGAAGGTTAGCAGATCGTTCAGCAGTCTATAAACAATGTTAGAGCTAAACCAGTTGACCGAGTAGGGACCGTGGCAGATTTCAGGCATTTGGGTCCGTCTACATTTACTGGTTTGGAGGAGCCGTTGCCAGCCGAGCAGTGGCCAGTTGACATGGAGAATTTGCTGATTGCAGCACAGATTCCAGATGAGAAACGAGTGGATGTGGTAAGCATTCAGTTAGTGGACTACGCCCGAGAATGGTGGCTTGTGGAAGAGAACCGTTGCCCAAGCCGATTAAGTGGGCAGATTTTCCAAAGAGTTTCCTGGAGAAGTTCTTCCCACGGACTTCACGGGAGGAAATGGAAGAAAATTCAGCGGGCTAAAGCAGAAGGGAACACCCGTAGATGTGCATGCAGCAGAATGGACAAGACTCAGTGGATTCGCTGGACCTTTAGTTGCCAACGATGCAGACATGGCACGGAGGTTCATGTGCAGCTTGGACGTGGACATCCAGAGGCAGATTGTCTCCCTGGGTTTGACCACCTTCTCACAAGTACTTGCGGCAGCCAAGAGCAGCAGAGTTTATCTGGGATGAAGGGGAGTTTGCAGCAGACAGCAGTTACGGTAAGGAAGCAGCAGTTCTGTCGGGCCAGTCGAGTTTAGGGCTAGGCCGACAAATAGTATTCTTGCAGCAATGGAAGTTGATAATAGTGAAGAGCCGGCTGTTGTTCGTGATTTTATGGATGTGTTTGAAGATATATCGGGATTACCGCCGAAGCGAGACGTGGAGTTCGCAATTGATCTTATTCCTGGTACAGCGCCAGTATCCAAAGCGTATTATCCAATGGCACCAGTAGAATTGGAAGAAGTCAAGAAACAGGTTGCTGAATTGCTCAAGAAAGGTTTGATTCGAAGTAGTAACTCACCTTGGGGAGCTCCAGTTCTCCTAGTAAAGAAGAAGGATGTGCATCGACTATCGAGAATTAAACCGGGTGACTATTAAGAACAAGTACCATATCCCTCGCATCAGAGAACTTTTGAGCAGCTGAGTGGCGCGAGGGTATTCTCGAAGCTGCATTTGCGATCCGGATATCATCAGGTCCGAGTGAAAGCAGAAGATATTTGCAAGACGACGTTCCGAACTCGGTATGGACATTACGAGTACTTAGTGATGCCCTTCGGAGTAACGAATGCGCCGGCAGTATTCATGGACTTGATGAACCGAATCTTTTCACCGTTCTTGGATCAGTTCATTATGGTATTCATTGACGATATTCTGGTTTACTCGAAGAGTTTTGAGGAGCATGCTGAGCATTTGAAGATCGCACTGCAGACGTTGAGACAGGAGAAGCTTTATGCAAAGATGAGTAAGTGCGAGTTTTGGCTGGAGGAAGTGAAGTTTTTGGGGCATGTTGTATCTGGCGATGGAATTGCCGTCAATCCAGAAAAGATTGCAGCGGTTCGAGATTGGCCGATTCCAAAGAATGTTGCGGAGATAAGAAGTTTCCTTGGATTGGCCGGATATTACAGGAGATTTGTGGAGAACTTTGCTCGTCTGGCAGAACCGCTAACCAAGCTTACGCGCAAGGAGGTACCTTTTGCATGGACGGATAAGTGTGCGTTAGCTTTTGAGACGTTGAAGCAGAAGTTGATAACCGCCCCTATTCTGACCGTGCCAGACAATTCCGGAGGATTGGTGATTCACAGCGACGCATCTGGGAAAGGATTGGGATGTGTTTTGATGCAGCATGGGAAGGTTGTAGCGTACGCATCGAGACAATTGAAGACCCATGAGAAGAATTATCCAACTCATGACTTGGAGCTTGCTGCTGTGATCCTCGCTCTGAAGATTTGGAGACACTACCTTTAGGTGAAAGGGTCGAAGCTTTTACAGATCATAAGAGCTTGAAGTATGTGTTCACACAGAAGGAGCTTAACATGAGGCAGCGTAGATGGTTGGAGCTGATGGCCGACTACGATCTTGATATTAAGTACCATCCGGGGAAGGTTAATGTTGTGCCAGATGCGCTTAGTCGGTTACCAGCAATTCAGGTATTAACTACGCAGAAGGAGATCGTTGCAGATTTTCGAAGATTTGACTTGGAGGTTGTGCTACCGCGTTCTACGAAACAGTTGATGCAGCTGCAAGTGCAGTCGTCTTTGATTGAGAATATTAAAGCAGCACAATCGCAGGATCCTAGACTGCAAAAGTTTCGAGAGCGGGTTGAAGCCGGGCTACGAACAGATTTACTGATCCACGAAGATGGTTCGTTTAGGTACGGTAGCCGTTTGTGTGTGCCAAAGGGAGATGTTCGTGAAGAGCTTATGAAGGAGGCACATAGTTCAGCTTATTCTGTACATCTAGGAGGCACAAAGATGTACCGAGATATTCGACAGCATTTCTAGTGGGAAGGCATGAAACGGGTGATTGCTCGCTTTGTGGCTAAGTGCTTGGTGTGTCAGCAAGTTAAGGCTGAACATTAAAGGGTTGCTGGTTTATTGCAACCACTTCCGATTGCTCAGTGGAAGTGGGAACATATAACCATGGATTTCGTGACGGCTTTACCACGGAGTCCAAAAGGCAACAATACAGTATGGGTGATTGTTGATCGGTTGACCAAGGCAGCTCACTTTATTCCTTTTCGGGTTGGTCAATCAACTGAGACCTTGGCGGAGCGGTACATGCAGGAGATTGTAAGATTGCATGGAGTACCGGTGAGCATCGTGTCCGATCGTGACACTCGGTTCTTATCACACTTCTGGAGGAGTCTACAGGAAAGTTTGGGGACTCGATTGAAGTTTAGCACAGCTTATCACCCTCAAACTGATGGCCAGTCGGAGAGAACGATCCAAACTCTTGAGGATATGTTGAAAGCATGCATGTTGGACTTCAAGGGTTCGTGGGAGGATCATCTACATTTGGTGGAGTTTTCTTACAACAACAGTTTTCAGGCAACTATCCAGATGGCTCCATTTGAAGCTTTGTATGGCCGTAAGTGCCGTTCACCTGTCTGTTGGGACGATGTCGGTGAACGAAGGTTGTTGGGACCAGATTTGGTTGTGCAGACAGTTGAGAAGATTAACACTATCAGAAATCATATGAAGGCAGCTCAAGACAGACAGAAGAGTTGGGCTGATACGTCAAGAAGACCTCTAGAGTTCGCCGTGGGTGATTTGGTATTCTCGAAGATATCACCGACTAGAGGGGTGATTCGTTTTGGGAGTCGAGGAAAGCTTAGTCCTTGATTCGTTGGACCCTTTGAGATCTTGGAGCGTGTTGGTGAGGTAGCGTACCGTTTGGCGTTACCGCAGTCCTTGGCAAGTGTGCACGATGTGTTTCACGTATCTCAACTCCGTAAGCATGTTCGAGATGAAACACACGTTTTGGATCATTCGGAGCTAACAGTACGGGAAGACTTGACTTTTGAGGAGCGACCGATTGAAATCATGGATCGAAGGGAAAAGGTTCTTAAGAACAAGGTTATCCCCCTTGTGCTTGTTTCTTGGGGAAATCGCTCGCATGGAGAGTCCACTTGGGAACGAGAAGATGAAATCCGGCAGAAGTTTCCTCACCTTTTCTTGTAGTTATCTATATTTGTGTTCTTGGAATTTCGAGGACGAAATTCTTTTATAGTTGGGTATAATGTAACACCTGAGCCCAATGCTACTAATTTCAGTTTCTATTTGAGCCTAATGTAGTACTCATTTCATTTATCTTGCTTGTTTGTGGCTTACTGTAAAATTTTACCCGGTAAATTCATTTCTGCACATAACAATTTTTGGCATCTAAAATAAAATTAAAAACATCATCTTGGCCTACTTGACACCCCTAACCCCGTGGTAGCGTCCGTGCATTGTGTTCTCGTCCCGTTCAGTGAAACGGGCGAGTTTGGATGGCTACGCGTACGTACATGTGTCCGTTTTGGGGGTATGCTTTTTAATCATAATACACTTAATTTTAAAATTTGGAACCCGCTTAAAATCCTATTATTTCAATTTCAAATTTTTGGACCCAACCCGGGCGCGATTTGGAAATGTTTTATTTGGCGCCAAAATCCCAAATTTTTAATATTTTAAAACCTTCGAATATTTCCTAACTTACAATATATTTTACTGTTCATTCTCAATCCTTAAATCTTTTATATTTTCTCTTAACCAACATCTTTTTCCCTTTCAACCAATCAGAGAACCCCAATCTCCCGCGGGCCCCACCTCTCTATCTCTCTATCTCTCATATATCTCTCTCTCCCCCCCTCATATCTCTCTCTCTCTCCCTCTCACTATATTCTTCTTCTCCTCCTATTTCTTTCACGAGCGCAACCCAGCACCCAACGAGCCCTTGTGCAAACCCTAGCCACCTTCACCCATCACCACCGAAGCCCCACGCCGGCACCACCATCGCCTGCGCCCGCACCTCCTCACCTCACCAAGCCCCTCGTCCTCCTTCCCGTGCGCCTGCACCCTCACCGCAACCTTACCCTCGCCGCTGCAGCCACCTGCTCACCACCCACGACCACCTGCAACCGTTCCAGCGTCTCGCCGCCGATGATCACCTCGTCGTCTTTCCCTCACCATCATCCTCCTTCTCCCGGTGCACCCCGACCTGACCAGCGACCCTCTGCAACCCCTGCAGCTTCTCTGCGGCCACCGACGACCACCTGCGCCACCCCTGGTCATCACCGATGATCACCAGACCACCTGTGATCTCCTATGTAAGTCTTCCTCTTCTCTCCTCCTCTCCTTCTTCCCTTCTTCTCCCTTTTCTGTTCTGTCCCGATTCTTGATTGGCCATAGTTCCTCGCAGGCCAAGCACCGGAGCTCCGTCGACGTGGTCGGCAATCACCATCTCCCCACAGATCCTCGTGAGCCCCCTCGTCTCTATCCTTCTTCTCTTCCCTCTTCTTGATTCACTGTTTGGTCGTTCATGAATTCTTGAAATTGTAGTTTCACTGTTCGCCGGAACCCGGCCGTGCCGGTGACGTGTCCCGACGATCCAGCGAGGTACCCCGACCCGCGTGGTTCCTTTGTTCGTTGTTTGGGTTCAATCCGTCAACCGTGCGCCCGTCGCGAGTTTCCCCGCCGACGTTACGTTCCGTTTTTCCCGGTTCGCGACCCGTCGAGGCAAGTACCCCTTGCTACATGCTATACAATATTTACATATATATATATTGACACCCTAAACCTGAAAAATTTAACTTGGTACAATCGTTTCCCATTTTCGGGTACAATATTTCATTATATCATTTTACTGTTAAACATAGGACTTACAGTTTGCAAATTGAACCTAATACTCATATTTACCTGTTCAATCACATTTTACTGTTAAAATAGCTTGTGGCATTTATCCCTGTAGTTCTGTTACATTCGGACACTCGTATGCATTTAACCTGAAATAGCTGTACTGAACCGTTACATAAATTATTGCACCTCTAAGTGTTCTTAAACCCGTTAACATGACTAAACGGCTATATTTGTCTTACTGCACTCTTGTAATCATCTCTGGAACAAATTGATATCTGTATTGCAAATTGAATGAAACTGCTTATTACTTAATTCATTGCTTATCTCATGTTGTGAATACCCATGTGTGATTATATATCTGATTGTGAGCACACCCACGATATTGTTTACATCTTGACCCGACATTGCTACATACATATATATATTGCTATACCTGACATGGTACCGTATACTGTTGACTTGACCTGATGTACCATGACCCGACCAGTTACCTGATCTTGTGTCTAATGCCAACAAACCTGCTTTTACCTGATCCTGTGTTAGCATTAGTTCTTGATTACTGAATACCTGACTTGACATACATAACTTGGGGGTATGGGGAAATCAAAGGTGAAACCTGACTTGTAACTCCACAGTTCGATACCTGTTCTGATCAGTCTTACGGGCTAGGCCAGCCACGGAGAGATGATGCTAACATCACTCGCCCATCCTGCTACCTGTTACTGCCTAGCGGCACGTCTCGGATTCAGCCCCAAGGGTCTTGACCGTGGTCCCGGGCATGCACGGGATACTATTGAGTTACATCGATGATTCATCAATTGATTTCAAAGACTTTAGGATAGAAAACCTGATAAAAAAGTTTAGTTTACCCACTGCACGCTACCCCGTACTGGTATGATTCATATTATTGTTATTGTTGCTGTATTCATGTTTATATTACATTGCCTGCTACACTGTTCATATTATATTACTTGATGACATGACGCGCTCACGTCTGGGTTTTGTATGGCCCAGATTCCGTACCGCTGTTGCAGTCCGAGCAGGAGTACTTCAGCCAGCAGGCTGAGCTGTGAGTTCAGCAGTAGTTAGTTTTATTTCCTGCATTTATTTCCTGATGTGAGCCCGCATTATGGGACACACTTTTCAGTTATTTGTATTGGATCATTTGCTTCCGCATTTATTTATTATTGACTCCTGTTATTCTGGATTATGGACATGTTTTATATAGTTTTATCTTGTTCTTGATATCTCTACTGCCGTAATGTGACTGTGGATGGATACTTCCTACCCGCAGGTAGCATGGTTGGCTATGTCACGTGCCCAATCTAGCGTACTCTGGGACGCGGGGCGTGACATAAACAGTGAATATCGGCTTAAAACTCCATAATACTGCATAACAGTGAATAATAATATTCATGAATTTGCAAGTAATAAGTGCGATGTCTAAACTGGCATATAAAGCAAGTACACTAATATCATGTCGAAACTATAAGCTAACAAGCTATGTAAATGAAATAATATTCTCTAAAGTGTAAGTGACATGGCAATTACCGATGATGATGTGTGTGAGCCGGCAAGTAAGTGTCTGTGGAACATACGCATCATCGGTAATGGTGCTGGTGTCCTGACAGCATGATCTCAATAATGGCATATGGAAATACAATATAAACATGCAAATGCGATCAAACGGCAATAATATGCGGGAGCTGAATAATAAACACAATATTAACTAATCTGCATTTATACAAATATGAGTCATACAGTTTTGCCATTTGAAATTACACGAATCGTGGTGCTTTGAAAATAAGGGCTACGGTGTTTTTAAGAAAAGATGTGTCCTTTGAAATATCCGTAGAATCCCTTGGCTTATCATTAAAATACTCACGATTCGTTAGTTTTGAAATAGGTATGACTCGATTCTAATCTATCATTTACAAGTAAACTACCGGACTAAACTAAACAGGCTGATCGAAAGGTAAGGAACCCCTAACATCTGAGTCGATACACACCTATATATATATATATATATATATATATAACAGTCGGTGATCCCGCCTCAATAGTATCCCATACGATACCCTAATATAATATGACATTCTTGAGTCAAGAGTGCGGATCTATCATCAATATATATAGCTCGTACGGTAAATCCGTCGTACGGCCTCCCAAATCTGGGTACGGGTCAAATGTCACCTCAATCACATTATTCATCTGGTATCATCTTTATCAAATATCATGATCCGGGGTACTGATCTACGTCTAGTACAATACTGATACTATATATGTATATGCAAGCGTGTGTATGAAAACACCATATCGAAAGGACCCGCTAAAACATCATGTCGTATCTCAAATACGAACCATGTCACATCACCGATCTCACGGCCTCAAGCCCAATCTCATCGAATCATCTCTAATCCCAAGTACTATCCTCATCATCCAGTATATGTATATGTATATATATATATACATAGTCACATACCCATGTGTGTGTGTGTGTATACATATCCCCCTATACGCACAAGTAAAATAAATATATGCATGTGTGTGTGCACGTGTGGGTGTAATCTCTAATCTAGGGTTCGCGACTAAGAAGCTAAACTTAAGTTATTTCTAACTACCCTAAGCTAAACCATGAACACATAATCATATCTTGATAATCATCCACGTATCATAAACCATATATATATCCATTTATATATATAAGCTATACTACGAACTGCGGGGGTGCTATACGCCATCCACCCGACTTCCCCCGTAGATATATATCTACTCACTTTGCTCTTGCTTGCCGATATCGACGTCACCATGCTCGTCCTTGTCGTTCATGTCCACTCGAGGGTACCTAAAAATATAATACAATCGCAATACGCATTAAAATCCAAGTCAAAACCAAAACGACACGCTAAAGGCCTATAGGTTAGAACCTATGGACCATGCCTTCAAAACCACCAAACAACCCTCGATATCGTCGTACAAACATCAAGTGATCGAGGTAAAACACAATAATAAAAATCCAGAGTTCAAAATATGAGAAACGAAACCCCGAATCAAAACAGCAACTCTTGAAAATGGTCCGAGATTTTACCCTAAGTCAAATTAGCCAATTTTGCATATGCCAAGGGTCTAGTTTACTGGAGATGGAGGCATGAACCAAACACGAACCACAATACACCAGGTCTGGCCGCAAATTGCGGCCAGAAAGGTTATTTTTACGGCCAAAGAATGGAGTTAGGGGCTGGGGTCTAGGGGTTAGCTTCCTGGGTGCCTGCATGTATCACTGTGTATGCTAAATAATTTTCAGAGGCTCCGGGTGATAGAAGATGTCAAAATACCCTCACAGAGTTCACAAAATATGATGTCGGGGATTTCTAAGTTCGCTAATTGGGGTTCTAGTCCCTGGTTTAGGTCTCCAATCAATCACCACGGGGGTTTAAGGTCAATATTAAACCTCAACTACACTATCTCAAATCAATTCAAACCCTAACCCTAACTTAAAGTTTTCATAGTTCACCAAATCGCACAACATCACAACTAAACACATATATGGTTTAAAGTGAAAGAAAAACTACACTAAGTGTGAAGGTATTACCTCATTTAGCACTCAAGAAACCCCTACAGCGCCAAAATGCAAACTTTCTTGATCCAAAATATAGCTTGAGAGCTTGTGCACATTTTTAGTGAAGTGGGGATGGAGTTTTGATGATGTTTTTGGGGGTGTTTTGAGGGTTTAAAGGAGGGGGAAGAAGGAGGGCAGCAGCCATAGGAGAGATGAAAGAGAGAAATGGTGAGAAAAATGAATGAAAAAATTGCCATGACCAAGGTTTGACCCCTCTCCTCTCTCTCTTGCCCATGCCTCATATAATATTGTTTTCCTTTTTCTTTTCTTTTCTTTTATTTTCTTTTCTTTTCTTTTCCCCTCTCAAATAAAACAACAACCATGATATAAAACATGAAGAAAATCCATGATAAAAATGTAACAAGTGTAAAAAAATGACTTGTGCATGTCTTGTGCACAAAACACGTTTAGTGCCCGATTAGCGATATTTTATCGCGATTAGCACAAAATTAATGTATAAAAATTCATAAAATTTCATAATTTGCTTAAATCACATAAAGCAACCTATTCTCAGTAATTTCCATAATTTTCCAAATTTTTCCCAATTTATCGGTATTTAATTATACCGCCCTATTAAAATATTCAATATTTTATTATTTAATTATAAAAATTCCCAAAAATAATATTTTATTTTTCTGAAATGTTACAATCTTCCCCTTAAAGAAATTCGGTCCCCGAATTTAAATTTAAACCCCTCAATACTAAAACATTTCAGTAAAAGCCTAAGCTGTCGGGGCTCCGAAATCACAAATGCACAAAACACATCGTAACGCAATGCCTGCACATAAACATTGAGCAGATAACTCAAAATCAAAACTTCATCAAGTATCCCGCAATCATCGGAGTCATGGTGAAGACACCAATGTCAAATCAAATACGAAAACCAACATGATATACATCAAAACTATACATGTAAATATCTGAAGGAAATGCATACCAAACCATTTTAAATCGCTGTGCGATGCGCATATCGCGGCACAGTGGTGGATGTCTATTATAAGAAAATAACTATATATACATATATATAATATATATATATATATATATACATATCTTTTGTTTAAATATGTATGTCCCGCCATTTTGAAAACAATTTAGAAGGATTTCCTTGTTTTAAACGTTTCGTGTCATATCAGGCACGTAGGTAAATACTGAGACTATAGCTCCCCTTTTGGAAATCCCTTCGATAACTATCAATGCATGCAAAATATACCCAGGTACTGTCCTCTGACTAGTCTTTCTCAGTACGAAAACAAATCGTAATTATCATAAAAACGTATTGGTCCATAAGAAATCAATCCCAAAATGTGCATATAAAAGCTGCGTGCGTCTGGTGTGCACAGAAATCAAAATCCATGAATGTACCATACATGTGCACAAAAACAACATCTAAGTGCAACGGGTGTGCACAAAACACCTGTCAGAGGCAACGTGTGTGCCTGACAGCAAAATTAGGTGCATCTGATATGCACGAAGAATCTCGATTTAGTGCATCTGGCGTGCACCAAAATCGCATCTCATATCATGCGCCCAACATGTGCGAAAATCCAAATCAGGTGCACAAGGTGCACAAAACCAATATCGAGTATCACAATCAAAATCTACGGTATACAACACATTTCCATCCAACTCTAAATCAGGTATACCGTGGGATATAATCTCACAACCATGTGCATCAGCGTGCACAAAAGCAAATCAAAATACTAAAAATGCATGAAAACTATGTTAGTGTATATGCCCTAGAGGCCATTACTGTATCATACTAGTTTGTATATTACTTAATGGAAGCTTGGGATATTCACCTTGTATAGACAATCTTGCTCAAAATAGTAGTATGCTACTTGGTTTGTTTCTACTTTAATGTGTACATGTGTTTCTTTTAGTATATCACATATACACATTAGTGGAGCCCTTAGGATCTTTGCTTGATTACCAGCGTTGTGAAGGCAGTCATACTCGTGGGGGCTGGGTAATCCACAAGCACATCCTTATGCAGGTCCCTAGTCGTAGGACTATCGAGACAGGGCATCGATACTCTGGAGTAGACTAGCGTATGCGCTTCTCATCCCAGCTTGGGAGACGGTCTGTCCCACAGCCGTCAGTACGTCGTAGTTGAGATAGTATATGGGTGCTCGTTAGGTTACGAGTACACTGGACAGGACTCATTGGGAACTGTTGGTTGGTACTATACCTATCGTCAGTTATCAGTTTCCAGGTGACATGAGTACAGCTTAGTCCGCTGACTTGGCACTGTCACTTCGCCTCGAGTGTGTTCCCACTGTACTTATATTACTACCCTACCACGGCTCAAAAGAGTCGTGCAAACAGGTAGTAGTTGGGTGCAGTCCCGAAGCACTTGGAGGCAGTGATGGTTAGACAGGATTCGTCTCTCCCGGTATTGGGGGTTGATATCGCGCTGTATCTAGGAGAGCCATTACACAAAGTCCCTGGCCAGGGCAAGCGAGATATACTGGTAGGTTTCCAGTATTATCTCAGGGTGTTCTGGGCTACACTCCGACACGACTTGTACCGCTATTAGGGGACTGACGTTTACCGCCCCCTAGGCCCGCCATGCGATATTCTCGGACGAACAGACCGGACTGTACGCAGATTGTCACATTCAGGCTCAGTAGGAGTTCAGATGGGTTTCACCTCGTCCGTCTTCTTATCGGCATCTACCTGGGAGCCGTTACGCACAGCTAGTGCCGCTTGCGGTCTGTGGTTAAACCCACTGCCAGCGTAGTGTCGAGTCTTTAGAGTCCCACACAGAAAGCTATTTGCCTTTAGGCAAAAGAGTAGAGGTCGCATGGTTTTGCGACAGGGTTCGGTCACATCCGTGCACTTGTGCACGTTTAGTGTCCGGGCAGTTATCACTAGTGGGCTTTGGTTTAAGCCAGATCCTAGTGTACGTTTTGGGATTGGTTTTATCTCGTTTGTATTCGTGTTCCTCGGAACGCGGATGCGGGTGTGTATGCACGGTTGACAGAGACAGAGGCAGAGGATTCTCATTAGAGTTGTTGACTGTTGACTTTTGCTAAACCCTAATGGGAATAAGAAATATGATTAATAATAATATTAATTAAGTATTATTGTGCCATGGTTGGGTTGAAAGGTTGACTTTGTTGACTTGTTGACTTTGTTGACCGGTTGACTAGGTTGGACTTGTTGACCATCATCATTACAATGGCTATCATTTCATGGCAAAGACTTTTGTTTGCTTGTTATTCTTTACAAAATGTGTGCATGAAATGATATTTCCATTTGACTTGAACCATAACATAATACTCAATTGCTGTTATTGTTATGATTATTTTGGATTATGAGAGCAAGGGTGAGAAAAGTCTTGCTCATTCTATCATTCTCATTCTCTCTCATCCTCAAGCTCTCCCTCTTCCTCTTGCTCTCTCTCTAGTTCATGGTTCTATTGTCTCATGTGTTGAGAAGCAAGAACCATAGAGATAAAACCCAAAACACTTCTCTACTCATCCTAGTATACAAGGTCTAGCAAACCAAGTGTTCTAGTTTCCTCAAGATTGAGGTTGGAGCCAAAGGTAGAAGCTTTCAGGTGGATCCATCTTCGGCATAAGGAGACGATGAGGAGAGAACCATCTGGCCACCACAAGGAGTCGAAGAGAAGGAGTTCAAGTTAAGGTATAACCCCCTAACCGAGTAGGTGAAACTCCTAGTTAGGTTGTTAGATAGTTGTTTAACAAAGATCCGTATTTTAAGTCCATGTTACCACCAAAGAAAAATCGTTTTTCACCATTTCCGCAACCCCAAAGAACCGGGGACGGGTAACGTGGACTTACAGTGGTATCAAAGCTTGGTTAAACACTATCTAACATGTTAGCAAAGTAACTAGAAGTTCGATTGGAGAAAAAGTCACGAAACATGCCCGGAAATCAAACTTTCTGTCGATTTTTAAACTGCTGTAAAAATTATTTAACATATACCAAAAATCGACTCAGGGTTTTTAGTGTACACTGCAGAAAAACGATCCACTGAACCGACCAACTCACCGCGGAAACGCGGCACGATGAGCTTCTTGCCGCGGATCCGCGGCCGAGTTCACTCGGCCGTGGATCGGCTTTGCTGCAGTGTATTTACTGGGGTATTTTGGGATTTTTGGAATATGATTTTTATGCCCAGATTTTCCAGAAAGCAAAATTTGTTTTTGGGGTTTAAAAATCCGTATTTTGATCGAACTTCTAAAGACTTAAGCTAATGGGTTATATCTGTTATGTGATATATGTATTGAACGTCTGCTAATCGCTATACGTCGATTAGTGGGGGTTATACATATCTGTGATCTGTAATGTTGATGGTATGTGTATATGAATTCATTGGATTGTCGCGGATGAATAGCCGGGGGGTTGTGAGATGAGAGTTTTCTTTTTCTTTCAATTCATGTAATTTGTAATTGATGTAATATTATTTATATGGCCGCACAACCGGGATGGGGTTGTAGCCGTCATTGTATAATTTCTTTTACTGTTTTTGCTTCTAGGATAGACCCAGGGTAGGGTGCACAAACTACCGGGTACCTCAAAGTGCCGAGTGGCCTACTCATGATGTTGAGGGAGATTGCTTCGCTTCGGGTACTTGGCGGGTAGTTTGCCGCACCCGTAGGGGTCTAGGGTGGGGTCTTGGCTATTCATCGCGACCGTGTAATCCGCTCTTCGTTACAGGCTCGTACGGAATGCGGATTCCTAATATATCCAATGTGTTCATATGTGATCTGGAATGGCTATCATTGCATGTGACGAATGTATATATCTATATATGATATCTATTTAGGCGTTGCTTATGTTTTGCATCCGCGCTAGTCCATCCCCCGCTCTGTCGTTAGTTAAGTAACCTAACGGGTAATGATGGAGCCCCGTGGCGAATGCGGATGGCATAAGCGTACGTCATATTTTCGTTGTTTTCTGCAATGGTAGGATTAAATGATAGGACGCATTAAATTAATGCAAGAAAATAAACCAAAGTTGAGTCGTTGGAACACTTTCAAAACCACTCGGTTTCTTTTCAAAAACAACTTTTAAACGCGGAGCTTAAGCCACTCCTTTTAAAAGCTATCTCGTTCCATCGATTATATCAAGTTCACTACGTTCACGGTTTTGCCAAAACCATTCGTAGCCCTCCGTCGTTTCACATGGATAGTCAATAGTATTCAAGCTATGTTTGTTGGCCAAAGTCAAAGCATAGTGATTGGTAGCTATTGGGTATTCATGTGCAGCATAGATAGATGTTTTGGTTTGGGACAGTCGTACTGCCTTGTTGGCCAAAGTCAAGGGTAGGTACGGGTGGGTTCAAATTAACCTGGAGAATGACGGGTAGAATATGACATGTGACTTATGATTTGTTGGCCAAAGTCAAGGTCATAAGAGCATGGGGCAAAAATCCACATCGGGAGTTTCAAAAGAAACTGAAACTTGCTAGCGCTGCATACCATTTGGAGTGTGATGATTCTGGTAGGATTCCTTCAATTTTGTCACGCGATGATATTTGGATCCCGATCTTTCTGTGAGTATATGCTACTCCTCGGGAAATTTCTCACTTAACGATCAATGCTATAAACCAAGTAGGTGTTTAGAAAGGTGTTAGCGGGGCTACGCCCACAGGGAAAAGAGGTTATTTAATTAAGGAACTTCGCGAAAGCGTTGGAAAACCTCCCTTGAAGTACCAACACTGGCCTGGCTGAACGGTTAAGCAAGTATTGTACGGTGAGATTGATCCCGACTAATTCTTCCTTTTTGGTTTGAGGAGGGATTCGAGAGACAGTGGGAGCCATCCTGTTTAGATAAATTAAAAACCAATCTAAACTTGCAAGAACATCATGCTAAAGTGTTTCTTCTCTCTCTCCTAATTGCAGCGACCAAACATCATGACTGGACTTAAGTTACTACTAGATAAAAATATACTGACAGGGCCAAACTACAAAGATTGGCTCAGGAATGTTAAAATGGCAATCACTTATGACAAGTTGGGGTATCTCCTTACCACCAAAGCTCCCCCTGTCCCAGGTCCCAAAACCAGCGTCGCGGATAAGGAAATCCGTAAGACCTGGGAAATCGACTGCGCGAAGGCCAAGTGCCTCGTGCTTGCCTCTATGGACAATGAACATCAGAGGAGGCACGAGAATATGGACCTTGAATCCATATTTCTCCATACAAAAGAACTGTATGGAGAGCAATCCCGTATCGCCAGATACGAAGTCTCGAAAAAGCTGTTTTCGGCGAGATTGGCCATCGGATCATCGGTAGCGGAACACGTGCTTAAGATGATTGGCTTCATTTAGGAGCTCGCGGACCTTGGGACCACGTTAGAGAACGAGCTCTACATGGACTTGATTCTCCAGTCCCTTCCTTCCACTTACGCCCAGTTTATCCTGAACTTCAACTTGCAAGAAAAAGAAGTTGAACTTTCAGAACTCCTCAACATGCTGAGGAGTGCAGAGGGCACCCTACAGAAAGGTAGGAAAACATCCACTTTGTTTGTAGGAGGATCTTCCTCTTCTAGGTCCAAGGCGAAAGCCAAGGGAAAGAAGAAGAAAGCCCCCGCCAAACCAAGGGGCGGTGTTAGTAAAGTGGATACGAAGGGAAAGACAAAGGCAACAAAGGTAGCAGGAAAGCTTGTGGGAAAGGAAGAATTCTTTTACTGTCACAAGAGTCGACACTGGAAAAAGGATTGCAGGGCTTGGAAGGCCAAAAACCAAGATCTGAAGCAAGTTGCGGCTTCAGCTTCAGGTGTGTATGTTATTGAAAACTGTTTATCAATAAACTCTACATCCTGGGTATTGGATACCGGATCAGGATCTCATATCTGTAATTCTTTACAGGCACTGAGAAGGCGTAGGGTTTTGAAGGCAGGTGATATGACCCTCAGAGTTGCAAACGGAGCTGGCATGGATGCTGAGTCTGTGGGGGACTATCACCTGGGAATGTCAGATGGACATGTTTTGGTTTTGCGTGATTGTTATTTTGTACCCAACGCAACCTGTAATATCATATCTGTATCTTTATTATCTAAAGAAGGTTATGAATTTGCATTAGTAAACAATGTTGTAAACATTCACCTTAATGAAGTTTTGATTGGGTCAGGTACATTAAGTAATGGTATATACGTATTAAACCAACCACAGATTTTCAATGTCCAGAATACACACAAAAGAAAGTCTCCGGAAACAAATCAGGCTTTCTTATGGCATTGTAGACTGGGTCACATCAATGAGAGAAGGTTGACGAAGTTACATACAGAAGGATATTTGGATCCGTTCGAATATCAATCATACGCAACTTGTCAATCCTGTCTCAAAGGAAAGATGGCAAAGACTCCGTTCACTGGACACGGAGTAAGAGCGAGCGAGCTCTTGGGACTCGTACACAGCGACGTGTGCGGTCCAATGTCGACACATGCGCGAAGCGGTTATTCTTACTTCATTACTTTTACGGATGACTTTTCAAGGTACGGATATGTCTTCTTAATGAAATATAAATCCGAAGCCTTTGGAAAATTCCAGGAATATAAGAATGAAGTAGAAAAACAAACCAGCAAAAGTATCAAGACACTAAGATCTGATCGAGGTGGTGAATACTTGAGTGCCGAGTTCCTGGATTACCTAAAAGAGAATGGAATTCTCTCTCAGCTTACTCCTCCATACACTCCGCAACATAACGGTGTATCGGAGAGACGGAACCGGACCCTATTGGATATGGTACGTTCCATGATGAGTAACGCTGAGTTACCGCGATCATTCTGGAGATATGCACTAGAATCAGCTACATACCTTTTGAACCGAGTTCCAACTAAGACTGTGCCTACCACACCATATCAGATGTGGTGTGGGAAAAAACCCTATCTTAAGCACATTAAGACATAGGGATGTCCAGCTTTTGTCAAAAAGCAGCATGCGGACAAACTCGAGGCACGCTCAGTACAGTGCAAGTTTGTGGGATATCCAAAGAACTCCAAGGGATATTTCTTCTATTGCGAAGAGGAACAAAAGGTTTTTGTTTCTCATCATGCCCACTTCTTGGAAACTGAGTTTTTGGAAAATCAGATAAGTGGGAGTGCAATAGAACTGGAAGAAATTCCAGAACCACGAGCTATTACTGAAAGCTTAGTAGAACCAGAGGGTTCGAAAGATCAGGACATTCATGCGCCGCTCCGCAGGAGTAGTAGGCAGTCTCATCCGCCCGAGAGATACTACGTTTTCTCATAGACGGGGATAGAGAGGATTGCATCATTGATAGTGATGAGCCGACTAGCTTCCAGCAGGACATTCAGTGCATTGACTCGGTAAAATGGCTGGATTCAATGCGGACCGAAATGGAGTCCATGTACACCAACAAAGTATGGACGTTGGACGTTGCTCCAGATAGGGTAAAACCCGTAGGATGCAAGTGGATCTTCAAAAGGAAGTTGGTGTAGATGGATAGGTTGAGACCTATAAGGCTAGACTTGTTGCAAAGCATTTTCGTCAAAGACCTGGTTTGGACTATGACGAAACCTTTTCTCCAGTGGCTATACTGAAATCCATTCGGATCCTTCTTGCCATTTCTGCCTTCCACGATTATGAGATTTGGCAGATGGACGTAAAGACCGCTTTTCTAAATGGAAATTTAGTGGAGTGTGTCTATATGGACCAGCCAGAGGGTTTCATTCAGAGTGGGAGCAGCGGAAAGGTGTGCAAGTTGCTTAAGTCCATCTATGGACTAAAGCAGGCATCGCAGAGTTGGAACATCTGTTTTGATGAGACGGTCAAAGAATTTGGCTTTATCAAAAATACAGATGAACCATGCATCTATAGTAGATTTGTAGCAAGAACTGTCGTATTCCTCGTTTTATACGTGGATGACATTCTCTTAATAGGAAATGACATTCCTATGCTACAATCTGTCAAAGGGTTCTTGTCACACAGGTTCTCCATGAAAGACTTGGGTGATGCCTCTTACATTCTGGGGATCCGGATCTATCGTGACAGATCCAAGAGGATATTACGACTTTCACAGTCTAGGTACATCGACACCATACTGAGAAGATTCAGTATGGAATATTCCAAGCGCGGTAATCTACCGGCTTGTCACGGGATCACCCTCTCCAAAGAGATGTCTCCCAAGACTGATTTGGAAAGGGATCGCATGTATATTATACCCTACGCTTCTGCAGTAGGCTCTATAATGTATGCGATGTTGTGTACTAGACCAGATGTAGCTTATGCACTGAGTGTGGTAAGCCGGTATCAGTCAAACCCTGGGGAGAAGCACTGGATCGCGATAAAGAACATTCTCAAGTACCTGAGAAGGACTAAGGAGATGTTCTTGGTGTATGGCGGAAAAGACCTCCAGATCGAGGCCTTTGCTGACTCCAGCTTCCAGAGTGACAAGGATGATTCCAAGTCCATGTCGGGTTATGTTTTTACCCTCAATGGAGGGGCGGTGTGTTGGAAGAGTTCCAAACAGGAAACCGTTGTTGACTCGACGATGGAAGCGGAATATATCGCTGCTGCAGATGCCGCAAAAGAAGCCGTCTGGATAAGGAAGTTCTTAACGGAACTTTAAGTTGTTTCGTCCATTGTTGATCCAATACCGCTGTATTGCGACAACAACGGGGCTATAGATTTAGCAAAGTAACCCAGGTCCCATCAGAAGTCCAGACACATCTTGAGACGGTATCACCTGATCAGGGAGATCGTGGCTCGCCAGGGAATCGAGGTTCGGAGAGTTACTACGGAAGATAACACTACTGATCCACTCACGAAGGCCTTACCCCAGACTCAGTTCGAGCGGCTGATCGAGATGATAGGTCTTCGATACGCCAGTACATGGCCTTAGTGTAAGTGGGAGATTGTTAATGTATATGCCCTAGAGGCCATTACTGTATCATACTGGTTTGTATATTACTTAATAGAAGCTTGGGATATTCACCTTGTATAGACAATCTTGCCCAAAATAGTAGTATGCTACTTGGTTTGTTTCTACTTTAATGTGTACATGTGTTTCTTTTAGTATATCACCTATACACATTAGTGGAGCCCTTAGGATCTTTGCTTGATTACTAGCGTTGTGATGGCAGTCACACTCGTGGGGGCTGGGTAATCCACAAGCACATCCTTATGCAGGTCCCTAGTCATAGGACTATCGAGACAGGGCATCGATACTCCGGAGTAGACTAGCGTATGCGCTTCTCATCCCAGCTTGGGAGACGGTCTGTCCCACAGCCGTCAGTACGTCGTACTTGAGATAGTATGCGGGTGCTCGTTAGGTTACGAGTACACTGGACAGGACTCATTGGGAACTGTTGGTTGGTACTATACCTATCGTCGGTTATCAGTTCCCAGGTGACATGAGTACAGCTTAGTCCGCTGACTTGACACTGTCACTTCGCCTCGAGTGTGTTCCCACTGTACTTATATTACTACCCTACCACGGCTCAAAGGAGTCGTGCAAACAGGTAGTAGTTGGGTGCAGTCCCGAAGCACTTGGAGGCAGTGACGGTTAGACAGGATTCGTCTCTCCCGGTATTGGGAGTTGATATCGCGCTGTGTCTAGGAGAGCCATTACACAAAGTCCCTGGCCAGGGCAAGCGAGATATACTGGTAGGTTTCCAGTGTTATCTCAGGGTGTTCTGGTCTACACTTCGACACAACTTGTACCGCTATTAGGGGACTGACGTTTACCGCCCCCTAGGCCCGCCATGCGATATTCTCAGACGAACAGACCGGACTGTACGCAGATTGTCATATTCAGGCTCGGTAGGAGTTCAGATGGGTTTCATCTCGTCCGTCTTCTTATCGGCATCTACCTGGGGGCCGTTACGCACAGCTAGTGCCACTTGCAGTCTGTAGTTAAACCCACTGCCAGCATAGTGTCGAGTCTTTAGAGTCCCACATAGAAAACTATTCGCCTTTAGGCAAAAGAGTAGAGGTCGCATGGTTTTGCGACAGGGTTCGGTCACATCCGTGCACTTGTGCACGTTTAGTGTCCGGGCAGTTATCACTAGCAGGCTTTAGTTTAAGCCAGATCCTAGTATACGTTTTGGGATTGGTTTTATCTCGTTTGTATTCGTGTTCCTCGGAACGCGGATGCGGGTGTGTATGCACGATTGACAGAGACAGAGGCAGAGGATTCTCATTAGGGTTGTTGACTGTTGACTTTTGCTAAACCCTAATGAGAATAAGAAATATGATTAATAATAATATTAATTAAGTATTATTGTGCCATGGTTGGGTTGAAAGGTTGACTTTGTTGACTTGTTGACTTTGTTGACCGGTTGACTAGGTTGGACTTGTTGACCATCATCATTACAATGGCTATCATTTCATGGCAAAGACTTTTGTTTGCTTGTTATTCTTTACAAAATGAGTGCATGAAATGATATTGCCATTTGACTTGAACCATCACATAATACTCAATTGCTGTTATTGTTATGATTATTTTGGATTATGAGAGCAAGGGTGAGAAAAGTCTTGCTCATTCTATCATTCTCATTCTCTCTCATCTTCAAGCTCTCCATCTTCCTCTTGCTCTCTCTCTAGTTCATGGTTCTATTGTCTCATGTGTTGAGAAGCAAGAACCATAGAGATAAAACCCAAAACACTTCTCTACTCATCCTAGTATACAAGGTCTAACAAACCAAGTGTTCTAGTTTCCTCAAGATTGAGGTTGGAGCCAAAGGTAGAAGCTTTCAGGTGGATCCATCTTCGGCATAAGGAGACGACGAGGAGAGAACCATCCGACCACCACAAGGATTCGAAGAGAAGGAGTTCAAGTTAAGGTATAACCCCCTAACCGAGTAGATGAAACTCCTAGTTAGGTTGTTAGATAGTTTTTTAACAAAGATCCGTATTTTGAGTCCATGTTACCACCAAAGAAAAATCGTTTTTCACCATTTCCGCAACCCCAAAGAACCGGGGACGGGTAACGTGGACTTACAAACTATGTCGAAAGCATAAGTCAAATCATATGCATGCCCTAGGTATGAAATCACAACCAATATCTCAAATGACATCAAAACGAAGTCAGGTGCAACTGTGGTGCACAAAATACGTATCAATACACTGCAAGCATATGAGAACTATACCGAGTGCAAAAACCAAATCGTGTGCGTACCATATGCACAAAATATAAATACCAAGTAGATGCAACCATGGTGCACGAAAAAAAATATCATGAAACTCGGTCATCAAAACTCAATCATGCCAATAGATCGCCCAAAATACCGAAATCAAGTATGGCGGAATAGTCCCGCTCAAACACATCCTCTAAAGAATATCTGGCCAGCTGTCGTGGTCACTCATAACATGTCACGTCGACGGTGCCGAACTCTGGCCTGCTGGATGTGCGTAATATGATCACTCCTGGGTCCAAGTCTTCTCGTAATTTGTTCCAGAAGGTCCTGTTGAGGTCTCTCCCAAATCTCGTTTCTGCCGAACTGCCCGGAAGTTATCACCCTTTTCCATATCTGTTTCCTGTTCCGGAATGGCTGCATACTCATCGCGACTCCTTCTGGAAGATGAATCCATAAAGAACGCCTCTGCATGCGTGTTACATCTCTGATGTCGGCGGAGGGAAACGTCATCTTATCAAGATCTCGTATGAACCTCTTACTCCACTTTTCTCTAATGTCGACTGCTTCGGACTCGTCTCTTCTTGGCTGCATGGACTGCGCTCCAACGGCTATACTCGTACCTAGAGTCTCCCAAGCAATGCATCCCATCACATGATATCTGAAAGATGTCGAACCATCCGATCGACTCGTCAAAACCTCATAATCCCCCAAGAGATCAACATCTTGGGTACAGTTTAATAATATCGAGTACATGCCACAGCACCGGTGGACCAGCCGTAGAAGGGCAAAACCAAGCCTCACTAATGGCACTGCAGAACTGCCGCAAACCTTAAGGTTCAAAGCCTTCACATGGTCATTATGTCGAGTTAGGGTTTCATTCTTCTAGAGGGTCCATAGAATTGCTTGCTTGTCTTTCCGAATACTTTAAACTTGGAATATGGGTTTCTGACATTCGATCGCCTCTATCGACTCTCAACGTACATACGTGAAGTCGTCTCTAGCCGGAATCAATCTATCTGATGACCTCGCATCGGGGTAAACGAACGAACCACATGTCCTAGTCATTCATCCTCGGACGACTAGCGACCTTCTATCATATCTCTGCGTATAAACTCGTACTGCAGTAGCTCCAACATCTAAGGCGATATCTCGTCATTCGCAGCAACAACTGGCTCATTCGTCTGCACGCTGAACAGTGCCTCAATCATCATGAACAAGCGATACATCAATGGTCATCAAAATCTGGCCGGTCTCTATCAGTGGCTCAATCCTCAGGTGCTGATCGACACGTCCGAGTAATCTCATGTAAGCGATCCATCAAACGCCCATGGCGCGAAAACACAAATAAACGACACCTCACTATGAAATCGTATATCCCTGGAATCACGCCCTGGTCAGTCCTTGTCCGTGACGAGCTTGTGCTGACTGCAACTCTAGCCGTAGCTCTCTCTGCCCGTATAATCGTGGCAGCAAAACCATAACCAATATCGATGAAGATAGATCATAGGAATGAATAAAATGCTGTGCAAGGAAATGTACATCTTAAAGCTTCTTAAGCGGAGTAGCGTATCGTAAGTATGCCGCGGAACATACACACGATACATCACTCTCCTTAAGTCACCTACTCCATCAACCAAGGTCAACCGATGCAACGAAAGTTCGGGTCTAATACCCCCACGACTAAGTCTAAGTTCCGTAAGGTCAAGCCTAGATTCCGTATATATACAAACGCCCAAGGCTCCGCATAGTTAAACCTAGACTCGAACTAAGGTTAACCTAGCGCTCTGATACCAACTTTGTCACGACCTGAAATGGCACGTGACTGGCCCTTGAATCATATGAAGTCTATAGGACCCCATCTAATTCAAGTAAGTCAAAAACCCAGAAATCTAAAACCATTTTAGGTAAGAAGAACTTATTTTAACACGAGTGGTTTTAATAGCATAAGCCAAATTATGTGTTTTTAAAATATCAAGTCTTTTCTGAAAATTTTGGCAGAGTTTCCTCTGTAAAAACTGACCCCAAAAGGGATACAACATGAATAATATATGAAATGATAAAAAGGCATCCCCAAGCAGGAGCTAGCTCTTCGTCAACAGACGGTCACAACCACGCAAGCAATATAATATACAATGCCGGAGGGCGAGGATCAAAACTGAAAAAGAAACTCAAAACAGTATGAATCCATAATAATACAATGCGCGACTCTAAGGTCGAAAGAATAAACAACTCTAGTCTCTAAGTCTGAAATAAATACATATCTGGTTGATAGAGTTTCTAGATACAACTGAATAAAATAAGTACAATGGTGGTCACGATGCAAGTGAACCCACCTACCAAAGCAAATCACTCGAAAAGGAAGCAGTGTGCCAGCAAAGCCGTAATGAAACCTGTACGGCAAAACCTGCAAGAAACTATGGCACAACGGGGGTGAGTTTCCAACTCGTGAGTAGAAAACATCACCGAGCAGAAATCGTATGTATGATATAATCCTAGGTCAATACGATCAAATATATATAATCCTCAAATGATAAAGTCTGAAGCATGATAAGGTAGCAAGGGTAAACATCTATACATAAGTGTAATACCGAGTGCTCGTGTCAGTACCTCAGGTAGCAACATATCATAAACATGAGGTATGATCAATATAATCATCAAGAAATCAGTGTCAACTAATGGCATAACAACATCATGCATGTAAAAATCATAAAAGCATATGCATGAAAGTATGAGGATATAAATCAACGTATGCCCCTCGCGACACATCAAAATCATGGAACCTGAGTGTCCAGCATCGACACTCAAAAATATCATGAAACCTATGCCCAGCATCGGCATGTAAATCCTCATATATCTCAGGCTCCGTATCATCTGCGGGATTGGCCCGCGGGCTCCGGCAGTACGGATCGGCCTATATCCATCTCATAACTCCGGTCGGTATCCTCCGGATAACCGCCAGGTCCAAATACCATCACCGGTAGGCAGTCTGCCCCTGTCAGGCTCATCATCCTCCATGAAATCACTCTCGCCCCGGGGTACCATACCGGGTCCACCATGTACCCGAGATGGTTCATACATCTCCTCGAATCGGGTCTCGAAATCCATCTCATAACCGAGAAATCATCATGGTGGACGACTCATACATCATGAGAAAACCGCACTTTTCATTTTAGAGAGAGAGAGAGAGAGGTTTATATATAATCTTGCGGTTTTCCCCCAAATCCAGGAAATCTCATGAAAATCCGAAATCCAATCATCAATAACAAGTAAACAGTGAATATCGGCATAAAACTCCATAATACTGCATAACAGTGAATAATAATATGCATGAATTTGCAAGTAATAAGTGCAATGTCTAAACTGGCATATAAGCAAGTACACTAATATCATGTTGAAACTATCAGCTGACAAGCTATGTCAATGAAATAATATTCTCTAAAGTGTAAGTGACATGGCAATTACCGATGATGATGTGTGTCAGCCGGCAAGTAAGTGTATGTGGAACATACGCATCATCGGTAATGGTGCTGGTGTCCTGACAGCATGATCTCAATAATGGCATATGGAAATATAATATAAACATGCAAATAAAGTGCGAACAGCAATAATATGCGGGAGCTGAATAATAAACACAATGTTAACTAATCTGCATTTATATAAATATGAGTCATACAGTTTTGCCATTTGAAATAACACGAATCGTGGTGTTTTGAAAATAAGGGCTACGGTGTTTTTAAGAAAAGATGCGTCCTTTGAAATATCCGTAGAATCTCTTGGCCTGTCTTTAAACTACTCACGATTCGTTGGTTTTGAAATAGGTATGACTCGAGTCTAATCTATCATTTACAAGTAAACTACCGGACTAAACTAAACAGGCTGATCGAAAGGTAAGGAACCTCTAACATCTGAGTCGATACACACCTATATATATATATATATATATATATATATATATATAACAGTCGGTGATCCCGCCTCAATAGTATCACATACGATACCCTAATATAATATGACATCCTCGAGTCAAGAGTACGGATATATCATCAATATATATAGCTCGTACGGTAAATCCGTCGTACGGCCTCCCAAATCTGGGTACGGGTCAAATGTCACCTCAATCACATTATTCATTTGGTATCCTCTTTATCAAATATCATGATTTGGGGTACTGATCTACGTCTAGTACAATACTGATACCATATATGTATATGCAAGCGTGTGTATGAAAACACCATATCGAAAGGACCCGCTAAAACATCATGTCGTATCTCAAATACGAACCATGTCACATCACCGATCTCACGGCCTCAAGCCCAATCTCATCGAATTATCTCCAATCCCAAGTACTATCCTCATCATCCAGTATATGTATATGTATATACATATATATATACACACACACACATAGTCCCATACCCATGTGTGTGTGTATGTATACATATCCCCGTATACGCACAAGTAAAATAAATGTATGCATGTGTGTGTGCGCGTGTGGGTGTAATCTTTAATCTTGGGTTCGCGACTAAGAATCTAAACTAAGTTACTTCTAACTACCCTAAGCTAAACCATGAATACATAATCATATCTTGATAATCATCCACGTATCATAAACCATATATATATCCATTTATATATATAAGCTATACTACGAACTGCGGGGGTGCTATACGCCATCCACCCGACTTCCCCCGTAGATATATATCTACTCACTTTGCTCTTGCTTTCCGATGTCGACGTCACCATGCTCATCCTTGTCGTTCATGTCCACTCGATGGTACCTACAAATATAACACAATCGCAATGCGCATTAAAATCCAAGTCAAAACCAAAACGACACGGTAAAAGCCTATAGGTTAGAACCTATGGACCATGCCTTCAAAACCACCAAACAACCCTCGATATCGTCGTACAAACATCAAGTGATCAAGGTAAAACACAATAATAAAAATCCAGAATTCAAAATACGAGAAACAAAACCCCGAATCAAAACAGCAACTCTTGAAAATGGTCCCAGATTTTACCCTATGTCAAATTAGCCAATTTTGCATATGCCAAGGATCTAGTTTACTGGAGATGGAGACATGAACCAAAGATGACCAGAGGTAGTTCGAGAGTTCGACGATGTATTTCCTGACGATATATCAGGTTTGCCTCCCGATCGAGCTCTTGAATTCGGTATTGATTTAGTACCAGGAGCACAACCGGTGATCAAAGCCCCTTATAGATTAAGTCCGGACGGTTTGAAGGAAGTCCGAACACAGTTGGACGAATTATTGGCGAAAGGATGGATTCATCCCAGCACATCAAGTTGGGGAGCACCTGTACTACTTTTGAAGAAGAAGGAAGGTTCATACAGAATGTGCATCGACTATAGAGCCTTGAACGAAATCACTATAAAGAACAAGTATCCACTCCCGCACATCGATGATTTATTCGATCAGCTAAGTGGATCTTGTGAGTTCTCTAAATTGGATCTTCGTTCAGGTTATCATCAAGTGAAGGTCAAGGAAGCTGATATTCACAAAACAGCTTTCAGAACTCGCTATGGACATTACGAATTTCTAGTGATGCCATTTGGAGTGACCAATGCACCAGCAATATTCATGAACCTAATGAATCAAGTTTTCCGGGAGTACTTAGACAGGTTTGTTGTCATCTTCATCGACGACATCCTGGTGTATTCTAAGAGTTGGAAAGAGCATGCAGAGCACCTGCGAATTGTCCTGGAAACTCTTCGACAACATCAGCTTTATGCCAAGTATAGCAAGTGCAAGTTTTGGCTAAAGTAAGTTGGTTTTCTTGGACATATCGTATCAGGAGAAGGAATCTCTGTGGATACAGCGAAGGTTTCAGCAGTTAGCGAATGGCCTACACCAAAGTCAGTGAAGGACATTCGAAGTTTCTTGGGTTTAGCTTGATATTACAGAAGGTTCATTGAAGGCTTTTCGAAGATAGCAACACCCCTGACCAAGCTCACACGTAAAGATGAAGATTTTGTATGGTCAGAAGCATGCGAACAAGCTTTCGTAGAACTCAAGTCAAAATTGACATCAGCACCTATTCTCGTCATACCGGATCAATCTGGAGGATTCGAAGTGTATTGCGATGCACCCGGTAAGGGATTAGGATGTGTTCTACATCAGCACGGTAAAGTTGTGGCTTATGCTTCAAGACAACAGAAGACTCATGAGCACAATTATCCGACGGATGACCTGGAGTTGGCAGCCGTCATCTTTGCTCTCAAGATTTGGCGCCATTACCTACTTGGTGAACGAGTGAACATCTACACAGATCATAAAAGTCTGAAGTACGTGTTTACTCAGAAGGAGTTGAATATGCGGCAGAAAAGATGGTTAGAACTCATGGCGGACTTTGACATCAACTTGCAATATCACCCAAGAAAGGTGAATGTAGTACCCGATGCTCTTAGTCGCCAACCATTAGCAATGAATCTCACCGCTCAGTGGAAGCTTCAACAAGACTTGCATCAGATGGAGATTGAAGTAGTCATGCCAGGTAATGCTTCAAGTTTGATGAATTTACAAGTTCAATCAACCATTGTCAATCAGATCAAAGCAGCTCAAGCAAGTGATGCTATGTTGCAAAAGATCAGAGAACAAGTGGAGAATGGAATCAGAACAGATTTCATCATCCATGAAGACGGATCTTTGAGATACGGCAGCAGATTGTGTGTACCAAAAGGCCATGTTCGGGAAGAGTTAATGAAAGAAGCTCACAGCTCTCCCTACTCAGTACATCCTGAAGGTACCAAAATGTACAAAGATCTACGTCAGAATTATTAGTGGCTCATGCAGGTCCCTCAGTAGTAGGTCTGTAGTTTGAGGACGAACCAGTGTTCAAAGGTGGGGAGAATGTCGGGATCCGGTTCTTGTTCACGGAGCAAAGTGCCATACAGAACAAAGTCCCATGCCAATTGTCATACCAAGAGGGCGGGGGCCACCTCTTGAATCTGTGGGGCTACCTCTAGAGTCCGTGGGACCCACGGTAGAACAATGGGGAATCTTTGGAACACATTCCGAAAGAGGACCGGACTACATTATAAATATAATGATACCACTCTCAATTACAGAGGCGCCTTTTAAGTGAACCGGAACTACATAAGCTTGAGAACTCCGTAGTTAAGCGTGCTTCGAACCAGGGAAGTCATGGGATGGGTGACCTCCTAGGAAGTGGCTCCCGGTCGGGTCCGGTTCGCTCTAAAGGGAAAAACCGTGCGGTTTCGGCCAGAGCGAACAATACCATCTGTACGGGGGCGTGGGGCGTTACAAACACGAACCACAATGCTCCAAGTCTAGCCTCAAATTGCGGCCAGAAAGGTTATTTTTGCGGCCAAAGAATGGAGTCAGAGGCTGGGGTCTTAGGGTTAGCTTACTGGGTGCCTGCATGTATCACTGTGTATGCTAAATAATTTTCAGAGGCTCCGGGTGATAGAAGATGTCAAAATACCCTCACAGAATTCACAAAATACGATGTCGGGGATTTCTAAGTTCGCTAATTAGGGTTCTAGTCCCTGGTTTAGGTCTCCAATCAATCACCACAGGGATTTAAGGTCAATATTAAGCCTCAACTACACTATCTCAAATCAATTCAAACCCTAACTTAAAGTTTTCAAAGTTCACCAAATCGCACAACATCACAACTAAACACATATATGGTTTAAAGTGAAAGAAAAACTACACTAAGTGTGAAGGTATTACCTCATTTAGCACTCAAGAAACCCCTACAGCACCAAAATGCAAACTTTCTTGGTCCAAAGTGTAGCTTATGAGCTTGTGCACATTTTTAGTGAAGTGGGGATGGAGTTTTGATGATGTTTTAGGGGTGTTTTGAGGGTGTAAAGGAAGGGGAAGAAGGAGGGCAGCAGCCATAGGAGAGATGAAAGAGAGAAATGGTGAGAAAAATGAATGAAACAATTGCCATGACCAAGGTTTGACCCCTCTCCTCTCTCTCTCTCTTGCCCATGCCTCATATAATAGTGTTTTCCTTTTTCTTTTCTTTTCTTTTCCCCTCTCAAATAAAACAACAACCATGATATAAAATATGAAGAAAAGCCATGATAAAAGTGTAACAAGTGTAAAAAAAAGACTTGTGCATGTCATATGCACAAAACACGTTTAGTGCCCGATTAGTGATATTTAATCGCGATTAGCACAAAATTAATGTATAAAATTTCATAAAATTTCATAATTTGCTTAAATCACATAAAGCACCCTATTCTCAGTAATTTCCATAATTTTCCAAATTTTTCCCAATTTATCGGTATTTAATTATACCGCCCTATTAAAATATTCAATATTTTATTATTTAATTATAAAAATTCCCAAAAATAATATTTTATTTTTCTGAAATGTTACACAGAGCCAGCCCATAAACCCTTACTGGCTAGTTTAGACGTGTTTAAAATATCGATCGACAAAATTTTTCCGATATCGCAATTCCATGTTTATGCTTGATGTCGATTTTAAAAATTGTTCAAAAAATTATTTAGAGCATCTTAAAAATACGTGTAGGCGATTTTAGAAGGCCAGAAGAAATTTGGGCACATATCCTTTCATACGGCCGCGGAACTGCCGCATAACTTGCTTGTTTGCGGCGGTTCCACGGTCGAAATGGGGCCGTTGTGCACCAAAATTCTTCTAGCACTCTATTGTTTGGAAATGTGTTTTTTGGGATGTATGTTTTTAGCCCAGATTTGTTTGAGTACTGGTTAGCACTTAGGGACAATACGGAAAAGTGTTGTGTCGATCGAAATTTTAAATACGTGTTTATTAGTACATATATTAGTATCTGCGATCATGAATATCATTAAGCGGTATAACCCGACTAATTGCTATATGTTCTATTAGACGAGTTTGCGAACTTGATATTCACATTGATGTTCTGTAATATGCTGATATTGTGGTTGGATTGTCGTGGTGGATATCCTATGGTGCAATGGCAGTAGTACAGTTCAGATTTATTTGTGTATTCATATTGTGGGGCGAGCGTCCGACATGTGAACAGCCGTTTCTGCCAGATTGTATATTATTTGATTGGGGAATGACCGGTTTGAGGTTAATGTCACCATTGTACATATATTTTTCTTTTCTGTACTGGGATTACCCCGCAGTGGAGTGCTCGAATAGCCAGGTTCTAGAGGGCAACAGGCCCGCATCTTATGGCATTGAGACGGAGGGGGCCTTACTCTAGAATTGGTGGGCCATTCGCCGCACTCGTAGGGGGTATAGGATGACCCACAGAGGGGCGCTCAAGTTACCGGATCCCGTGAAGTGCTGGGTGGCCCATTCACTTTATTGATTGGGGTTGCCTCACTTCTGGGATTGGCGGGTAACTTGCCGCGCTCGTAGGGGTCCAGGTTATCATTGCACGGGCTATCCACATGACCGGGAACATCGGTTCTCATTTGCGGCTCAAATGAAACCCGAGGCTCTAAGATTATCCACCATTCTCTGTTACTTGTTGATGATTCTATGATGTTGCTTATATCATGCCTGAGACGAATGTTATATATATATATATATATATATATATATATATATATATATATTTATATATACTAGTAGATATTGAATATGTTTTGCACCCGCGCTAGTCCAGCCCCCGCTCTGCCGTTAGTTAACCTAACGGTGCATGACGGGGCCCCGTAGTGAATGCGGATGGTATATACATGCATTGTATTTTCGTTCTTTTCTGGTGTGATGGGTTTTCATTGATAGGACCACATTAATTTTGATTAATGCAAGATAATAAATCTAAAAGATATTATTGGAACAAATTTCGAAAAACTATAGTCATATTCTTACGCTTTGCATAGTGGTATTCGGTCATGAATATCCAGCACCTCATTCGAGGAGGCAAGAGCCTAGATCCCTTCGCGGGGAGTGACCTCTTGAGAAAAAGTTTATACTGTAGATTACTCGGTTTTCTTCAAAACCACAAGTTTTCAAAAGCGGGGCCTAAACCACTCCTTTTCAAAACTACTTGGTTCCTTCAACGATATCAAGTTCATTACGTTAACGGTTTTTCACTAAAAACCAGTCGTAGCCCTCCGTCATTTTCTATAAGTAATACTCAGTATTCGTGTTGCGTTTGTTGACTCAAGGCGTAGTATACGGCAGCTGGGTACTAATTATTTGTAGCATACAATGCGATTGGTTAGGACAGTCGTGTAACCTTGTTGACTGTGTCAAGGGTTATACAGGTGGGTTTAATGCAATCAAGATAATGACGGGTTGAACTTGACTAGGACTTTTTGATTTGTTGACTGTGTCAAGGTCACTAAGGTCCTAGGGGCAAAAACCACATCAGGAGTTTCAAATATACAGGAAACTTGCTAGTGTTGCATACCTTCTGGAGTATGGTGACTAGAGTGGCTTCCATCTAGTTTATCACGCAATGATAGTTAGATCCTGATCCCACTGATGAGTAGGATTACTCTTGGAAGATATTTTCACTTCACAATTAGCTGACCTATTAGGTGTCTAGAAAAGTGATAACGGGGCTATGACTCTGTGAGAATGAGGTTTATTTTAATTAGGTCCGTGCAAGAGCACGGGGAACCTCCCTCGAAGTACCAACACCGACCTGGTTGAATGGTTGGAGAATTTGTAATGTGTTAATGATCCCATCTAGTTCTCCTTTTAAGGTTTGAAAGAGAATTTGAGGAAACAGTGGGAGCCATCCTGATTAGATAAACTAATAACCAATCTAATCTTGCAAGAGCGCACGCTGAGTATTTATTTTCTCTCTCTCTAGGTAGCAACCAATTCATGCCTTAATCAAGATAATAAAATGTATCGCTTGACCGGTCTGAATTCTTATTCGAGGCTGGGGAACGTCGGTTTGGCTCTAACTTATAATAGCAGTCATGAGTATGAGCAAGAGAAAGAGGATTGCATGAATTCCTTGATGACCCCAACGAAGAAGATGCATACCATTGCGTCTCTTTCAGGTGTTCTTATTATTGAGAACTGTTTTTCGGTCTGTACTACCTCCTGGGTACTAGATACCGGATAAGAATCTCATATCTGCAATTTATTGCAGGAACTGAGGAAAAGTAGGATGGTTGGACCTGCTGATATGTCCCTCATAGTAGGGAACGGAGCACAAGTTGATGCTGCTGCCGTCGGTGAATACCTAGCATTGCCAAATGGCAAAACTATGATTTTAAACAATTGCTACTATGTACCTTTCATGCTTTGCGACATCATATCAGTTTCTTTACTTGATAAAGATGGATATAACTTTGTTCTTAATAGAAATATCATGAACATTTACCTTGATAATGAAAGGTTCCTAGGCACCCTAATGAGGTCTCACAAGGCATCGATCATGCCAATTTCAAAAAAATCTAGGTGCCGAGAAACCCGACTACGGATCGTTGGCTAGATATTTAGGAGAAAATGAAATCTAGTTAACACTTAACTATAAGTTAAACGGAAATACAACCTTTGTAGATCCGGTGCTCCACCTCCATAGCTCCGCAACGAAGTCCCCTCGCTGTCCTAGTGAATTCCCGGGCTCTAGCGTCGGCTTCATCGGAGAATGGACGGGCTAGGTCGTCGACGACGTGCCGAAGATGATCTACGTCGAAGCATCACTAGATCGAGCTCCACCTTCACCAAGCCATGAATACTTGTGAAGGAAACACACTCTACTACTTGGCAAGAGGTAGAGGATGAAGAAATAGGAAGTGGGTAGACTTTAGAATTGGATTTCTCACTCATTTCATCAATCCACCATTGATGAAGTCGAGGTTTTCTTCTTGAATTCAAGGAAGAAGAAGAAGAAATGATATGATAAGTTAATTCTAAAAATGAAAAGAATAATGAATTCTTATCATAATAGAACCATGGTTAGGTGTAGAGAATTAATTAGGGTTAAGTGGAATGGTTAGGTTTAAGCATGAGACAAAATGGTTACAAAGTCAAAGTGTTCATGAAACTTCATGAATAAAACAAAACATGCCACCATTTTCTCATTTGCTTTTCTTTTTCAAAAGAATAAATAAATGAATAAAATGAATAAGGAAAAAGTAAACCCTAACCATTTCATTAACCAAGGTTTAATTCTTTACACTTAACCAAAAGGGATGTATCATCAAACATGATACAAGCAAGTGCACAAAATCATATCGCATATGCAATGCGCACATATCGAGCGAGAAAATCCATTTAAAGTGAACCGATACTAGTTAATGCAAAGTAATATATCAAATATATAATTATACATTAAATCATTAAATCAACACTTGATTTAACGATCCGGTCATATCGCATATAACCGACTAGTATCCAATGTATCGGCTTATCGAATCAATCCTTGATTCGATAACTAGGTTATATCGCATACAACCATTCGATACATATATCGCGAGAATAGAATACGGTATCACATACACGTATTATTCTCGGTCCCGCACATATCTCATATGCGCTCCTATTTCGTTTCGCTTGAGCCAGGAAACCTCTGTGTAGGACTCTAAAGACTCGTCAATACGCCGGCAGCAGATGATGATCATATCAAGCACCCACAAGCCGCAAGCGGTCTGCTAAACGTAACGGCCACCCGGGTATTGAGCGATCTGAAGATCGACGAGCAAGCCCGCTCACACTCCAGTGAATCTAACCAGTAACACTACCGTACAGTCCGGTCTCGTCGTCTGATATGTCGCATATCTCGCCTAGGGGTGGTAAACGTCAGACCCCAATAGCTCGATAAGTCGTGTCGATATGAGGTCTATAACAATTTGAGAAACTACTGGTAACACTTACCAGTAAATCTCAGCAACCCTGGCCAGGGATTTCCTGCTATAGCCAATCGAACACAGTGCAACATCTACTCCCTATACCGGGAGAGACGAATCCCCTCCTATCGCTCATTGCCTCCATGTGACTCGGGACTGTACCCAAAAACCACTATTTTGCACGCCCTCTTGGACGTGGTAAGATGGAAATCAAAGCACAGTGGGAACCACACAAGACTCTATGACGATCTCGGGTCAACAGACTACTCTGTACCAGTGTCACCAGAGAACTGCCATCTGACGTGAGGTATAATACCATCTGGGAGTTCTCGGCGAGTCCGTCCAGTGTACCCAGTCTCTACTGAGCACCCGTATATCATCTCCGATGTCAAACACCAATGGATATGGGATCATCCATCGCCCATCTGTATGGGTCGAGAAGGTACACGCTAGTCTACTCTGGTATATCGATGCCCCATCTCGATACACCCACGACTAGGGACTTTGAAAGATGTACTTATGGAATACCATGTCCCCACTAGTATGATCCGCATCACAGTCCAGGTAGTCAAGTACACATCCTAAGGGCTTTACCAACATGTAACGGAGAGACAATCAGTGTACACGTTAAGGTAAAGAGTAACCAGATAGCATACTATCATGTCGAGCAAGAAAGTCCTCCCTATATATGTCCCAGCATCCACTACAATATACATCCTATATACAGTAATGGCCTCTAGGGCATACATATAACTAACAGATAAGGTATTGCTTGCAAAAGGTACACTATGTAATGGTATCTATATTCTAAATCAAAACACAGTTTTCAATGTACAAAACACACGCAAGAGGAAGAGTTTAGAAGTGAACGAATCCTACTTGTGGCATTGTAGACTTAGTTATATCGGTGAGAAAAAATTAAGTAAGTTGCATAAAGATGGATATTTGAATACGTTCGAATTTTCATCTTATGAAACTTTTCAGTCCTATCTCAAAGGAAAAATGACCAAATCTCCGTTCACCGGACACGGAGAAAGAGCAGCAGAGTTCTTGGGACTCATACACAGTGATGTATGTGGTCCAATGTCTATACTGTTAGTTATATGTATGCCCTAGAGGCCATTACTGTACATGCGATGTATATTGTAGTGGATGCTTGGACATATATAGGGAGGACTTTCTAGCTCGACGTGATAGTATGCTATCTGGTTGCACTTTATCTTAACATGTACACTTATTGTCTCTCTATTACATGTTGATAAAACCCTTAGGATGAGTACTTGACTACCAGGATTATGATGCGGATCATACTAATGGGGCAGAGGTAGTCGGCAAGTACATCCTTCAAATGTTCCTAGTCGTGGGAGTATCGAGACAGGGCATCGATACTCCAGAGTAGACTAGCCTATACGCTTCTCAACCCATATGATGGACGATGGATGATCCCATATCCATTGGTGTTTGACATCAGAGATGGTATACGGGTGCTCAGTGGAGACTGGGTACACTGGACGGACTCGCCGAGAACTCCTAGATGGTATTATACCTATTGTCAGATAGCAGTTTTCTGGTGACACCGGTACAGGTTAGTCTGTCGACCCGAGATCGTCATAGTGTCTTGTGTGATTCCCACATTGCTTTGATTTTCACCATACCCCGTTCAAGAGATCCTGCAAAAAGGTGGTTTTTGGGTACAGTCTCGAGTCACATGGAGGCAATGAGCGATAGGAAGGGATTCGTCTCTCCCGGTATTGGGGGTTGATGTTGCGCTATGCTCGATTAGCCATAATAGGAAATCCCTAGTCATGGTTGCTGAGATCTACTGGTAAGTGTTATCAGTAGTTTCTCGAACCGTTATAGACCTTGCATCGGCATGACTTATCTGGCTATTGGGGTCTAACGTTATACCACCCCCAGGCTGCGATATGCGGCATATCTGACGAAGAGACCGGACTGTACGGTAGTTTACCGATTGGATTCGCAGGAGTATAAGCAGGCTTGCTTGTTGATCTTCTGATCGCTCAATACCCGGGTGGCCGTTACATTTAGCAGACCGCTTGCGGCTTGTGGGTGTTTGATATGATCATCACCTACTGCCGGCGTATTGACGAGTCTTCAGAGTCCTTCACAGGGGTTTCCTGGCTCAAGCGAAACGAAATAGGAGCGCATATGAGATATGTGCGGGACCGAGATTAATGCACGTATGTGATACCATATTCTATTCTCGCGATATGTGATATCGGTCGGTTATATGTGATATAGCCGGGTTATCGGATCAAGTGTTATTCGATAAGTTGTTACATTTGATATTAGTCGGTTGTATGTGATATAGCCGGATTATTAAATCAAGTGTTGATTTGATAATTTAATGTATAATTATATATGTGATATATTAATTTAAATTAATAAAATTAGCTCACTTAAACATTTCTTTTTCTCACTTGTGTGCATATAGTATATATGTGATATATATTAATATACAACATTTGTGTCATGCTTGATGCCATATGTGACATGGGTGTATGAGACTCACACCATACTTGATATAATGAATAGTTTTATTTATTTAAAGTTAAACAAAATTAGATGGAAATTGTCATGGCTAGAAGCTTGGAGAAGCTTATGCTAACCATTGACTTAGTCCACAAACTTTGTTTTACTTGTAGATATTTATTAACCTGACCATTATTATTAGCCATAGTTTATTCTCTACATGACTTGGTGTATGACACTAACTCACCCATGATTGCTATTCTCACCTCATGAGATCATTCTCATCTCCACTTCATCTTCTTCTTCCTTATGAAAAAAGCTCACTAGCTTTTCAAATGGTGAAGAAATAATGTGAGAAAAATTAATCTAAAGTGAGCTCATTTCTTACTTCATCATCCTCTACTATATTAGACATTTAGTTTAGGGTGTTTGCTTCACTAACCTATAATTAGTGAAGAGGTAGCATGAGCTTGAGTCTTCTCGACGTAGATCATCTTCGGCCTCGAAGACTTCGAGCAAGCTTGTTCATTTTTTCATGTGAACCCTTACTAGAGTTCGGTTGTTCACTACTTGGAGCGAAGGGACTACTACACGGAGCTTTAGAAGTGAAGGACCGGTCTACAAAGGTTGTATTCCTCATTCACTTAGATGTAAAGTTGCTTGCATTGCTAGTCGTCTAAATCTCTAGTTAAGATTCTAGGGTTAGGGTTCTTTAGTACGGCAAAAATTTGAAAACAGCATGGACGATACCTCCTGAAACATTGCTGCCGCGCTAAGGAACCCTATAGTGGTATCAGAGCTAAGCTAGAGATTTAAACGATGTTTGTTAGATTACGAAACCGAAACTACTCCGAAACTTAAAACAACGAAATCCAGTTTCTATCAAATTTTAAATGGCCTCTAAAAAAATTTTTAGCAACTGCAGAATGTTGTATGTGATATAACTTGAACACCATACAAATTTGAAGCAAAACCACTCGATTTTGGCCTGCCACATGGCCTTAAAATCCGAGCTCACCGGTTTTTTTAGGGCTTTTTGGCTTCAAATTTTGAGGGTGTTCTAGTTTATGGGTTTTGCTGTTTCAGGTGTTGCTTGTTTCTGCTAAATTTGCATGTGATGTTAACTTTCTGCAAAGGCAATTCGGAGTGTTTCGTAATCGTAATTCTAACATCATTTCGGGTTATTTAGACGACGTTAAAAAGTTCGAACGGATATCAATAACTCATATTTTCCCTCGCTGGAAATTTTCCAAGAGTTGGATTTTTTCCGTGTTTAAAATTTTCAGAAAATCATGCAAGCGATTCTGTGGACCCTCTAGAAGAACGATACTCAAACTCGACTTTTTGGATCGCGGAACCGCGGTCATACCCTAGGGTTTGCAGCAGTTCCGCGGCAACATGAGTGAAGCATGGGTCGGCCCTTCTACGGATGGTTCATAAATGCTGTGGCATGTTCTGGGTACTTTTTGAACTCCGCTCAAGTGTTAAGATCTTTGGGAAATTTTGGGTGTTTATTTATTCGATCGAAAAGTTTAACATCGTCTAGCTATCTGTGATTGTGATACAATATTTGGAATCCACATAATTAGTTATGAGATAACTAGTTTGAATTTTATAAATCTAGCAGTTTGGTCTCAATTGATCGGTTGCCACGGAATTTTGATGAGGATCAAAACTCCGTCGCAATTACGTAGTGTACGCGGATACTCGCCGGGTAACCTTACTAGATAGCCACGCCACATAGCCCCGACCAAGTGACTGTAGGAGAACCCCGTCGCCAAAAGCATCCGTTCAGGTGCTCGCAGTCGCGGTGTTCCGCCTTAGTGCACTTCGTCGACGGCATCGGGGGTGCAGCCGTCTACTAAAGTTTCCGACGGGCATTCGATCAAGTTATCGGGAATCTTATTGAATTACCCGACTGGTTATTGGAAAGTGTTTTCAATATCGAGACTAAAATGCGGGGTTTATAATTGTTAAGCATGTGATGTCTAAGGAATTCATTTGGTTGGGCATGAAATCCAAAGTATGTGATACATTAGGTTTATGATGTCTAAGGTGGTTGCGGATTCCAATTGTTGTAGTTTTTCACTTTCTTTTCTGCGACCGTAAGTGTAATATATGGTGTATCGTCGGTTTCGTTACTATATGTCAACGACAATTGGGATACGCATATTTACTTACGTTGATGACATGTGATGTTATGTGTTGCTGTGATATGTTATATTGGATCGTCGTGTTTTGAATAGCCGGGGTTTTTTTTATGTGAGATGAGAGTTTTTCATTTTCATTCATGTAAAAACTTGTATGTAATATTCTTTTATTGGGACACTTCCGGGTTGAGGATGATGTCACCATTGATATATATTATTTACTTTTCCGCATTAGGATAGACCCAAGGAGAAGAGCACAAGTAACCGGGTTCTAGGGTCCAGCGGGAGACCATCTCGAGGAGTCGAGACCGGGTCTCCTAACTCTAGAATTGGTAAGGTTTCTTGCCGCTCTCGTAGAGATCTAGGGATGTGGGTTTGTCTATTCATCGCGACCGTGGAATCCGCGTTTTTTATTGGCTTAATTAAAACATGGAATTCCTAGTATATCCAATATTTCATATTTGTTCTTCTGCTACTGATATTTTGTGATGTGATCACTTGATATGTTGAGACGAATGCTTATATTATATATATGATATATAATAACTATTGATGCTTTCGTTTCTTCTGTGATGCTTAGGAAGCATAATTGATGGGACTTCATTAATGAGATTAATGAAATAAAAGAAACCTAAAGATGTTGCAGAATCTTGTCTTAAAAACTGGTAGCTATAATTCTTGCTTTGCATAGTGGTATTCCTTGAAGATATCCAGCACCTTATTCGATAAGGAAAGAGTCGAGATCCCTTCACCGGGAGTGACCTCTTTAGCGAAACTAGCAGATGCTACAACCCACTCAGTTTGTCTTTTGATTGCTTTTTTAGTTCTTGCTTTGCATAGTGGTATTTGTGAAATATGCTGCACCATATTCGATAAAGAAAGAGCCGAGATCCCTTCATCGGGAGTGACCTCTTTAGCAGCAAAAGCCTCAAAAACACTCCTTTTCAAAATCACTCGATTCTACAACGATATCAAGTTCATTACGCAAAAGGTTTTCTTAAAAACCTGTCATAGCCCTCGGTCATTTCAGATAAGTAATTTTTAGTATTCGTGCTGCGTTTGTTGACATTAACCAAGGCGTAGTGTGCGGTAACTAATTAGTGCTTATCTGCAAGCATATGATGTGATTGAGTTAGGGTAGTCGTACGGCTTTGTTGACCTTAGCCAAGGGTCGTACGGGTGGGTTTAATTCAATCAAGAAATGGCGGGTTGAACTTGGCTAGCGTTTATGATTTGTTGACCTTAGCCAAGGTCATAAGTCGCTAGGGGCAAAATATTATCGGGAATTTCAAGTGTTGAAATTTGCAATGAGATTGCATACCTTCTATAAGATAGTTGGATCCCGATACCCACTGCGAGTAAGAGTTACTTCTGGGAGAGTTTTACACATTACAATTAGCCGATCAAGTAGGTGTCTAGAAAGGTGTTAATGGGGTTACGCCCCTGGGAAAACGAGGTTTATTTTAATTAGGTCCGTGCGAAGCACGGGGAACCTCCCTCAAAGTACCGACACTGGCCTGGCCGAAAGATTAGCAAACTTGTAGGGTGTAATTAATCCCGGCTAGTCTTACCTTTTAGGGTTTGAAGGAAGATTTGATAAAAACAGTGGGAGCCATCCTGATTAGATAAAATAATAACCAATCTAATCTTGCAAGAGCTCACGCAGACTGTTTTCTTCTCTCTCTCTCTCTCTCCTGGTAGCGACCATGTCACGCCTTAATCAAGATAATAATATGGATGCATTGAGCGAACCTGCTTATTATACTGAGCTAGGGAACGTTGGTTCCGCTCTATCATATAACTGTTATAAGTCTGAGCAGGGAATAGGGGAATATCTGGATTCCTATGCCACCCATTCGAGAAATGAGCATGATGATGCATATTTTTCGGGTGTGTTCATTACCAAGAACTGTTTCTCAGTACACTCTGCGTCCTGGGTATGAGATACCGGAACAGGATCCCACATATGTAAGAGTTACATGGGATACTAAAAGGTAAAGAACTGAGATTGGGTGATATGTCTCTAAGTGTTAGAGAATGGTGCAATTGTTGCATCCAAATAAGTTGGCAGATATCACCTTGTATTACCAAATGGTAAATACATTGATTCTCAACGAATGTTATTACATACCGAACCTGATATACAACATTACATCTAACTCTTTATTAAGTTAAAGAAGGATATAATTCTGTATTGGAGGATAATGTTGTGAACATTTTCCTTAATCAAGAGTTGATTAGATCAGGCACGTTATGTAATGGCATATACATTCCAAATCAAACCACAGTTCAAAATAAGTAGAACACACACAAGAGAAGTAGTTCAGAAATGAACGAGGCATTGCAGACTAGGTCATATCAATGCTACACGACCAGCTAAGTTACATAAGGATGAATATGAGAATCTGTTCGAATTTTCATCTTATGATACTTGCCAGTCTTGTCTCAAAGGTAATATGACCAATACTCCGTTTACTGGAAACAGAGAAAGAATTACTGAACTCTTGGGACGGATACATGATGATGTATACGGTCCTATGTCTACAAATGCTAAAGTTGGTTCTTAGTACTTCATTACATTCATCGACGATCTCTCAAGCTTCGAACATGTGTTCCTGTTGAAACACGAGTCTGAAACTTTTGAGAAATTCAAGGAATATAAGCTTGAAGTTAATAACCAAACAGGTAAAAGTATTAAAGTCCTTCAATGTGATCGAGGAGGCGGATACTTGGGCATGGAGTTCCTGGATTTTATAAACAGAGAATGGGATTCTCTCTCAGCTTACTCCTTCGTATACACCACAGTACAATGGTGTATCGGGGCGGAGGTATCGCACCCTATGAGATATGGTGCACTCTATGATGAGTACTGCTGAGTTACCTGTTTTCTTTTGGGGTTATGCACTTGAGAAGCTGCATACCTATTGAATGGGGTTCCATCCAAATCAGTGTCTACCACTCCATATGAGATATGGAATGGGAAGAGACCATGTCTTAAACGAGTTAAGATATGAGGTTGTACGGCCTATATTGAAAAGCAAAATCCGGACAAGCTCGAGGCAAGGTCAGTTCTGTATAAGTTTGTTGGATATCCCGAACATTAGCAAGGGTCTATCTTCTACCAAACTGAGGAGCAAAAGGTGTTTTGTTTCTCAGCATGCCACCTTTTTAGAAAAGGAATTTCTTGTGAAGAAATTAGTGGTCATGAGGTAGAACTGGAAGGAGTTCCAGCTGGACAAACTAACAGCTGATGATTTGGTGAAACCAAAGGATTCAATAGTCTCCAACGAACCTCAGCCTCTCCGCGAATCTGGTAGGTTCCTCATCCACTTGAGAGATACTATGGTCTTCTCGGTGACAGTGGGAGCGAGGATTGCATCATGGTAGATGATGGCTCAACTAGGTTTAGGCGGGCCATCACAAGTGGAGACTTTGTGAAATGGCTGGATGCTGTGCAATCAAAGATGGAATCCATGTACACCAACAAAGTGTGACTTTGAATGTTGCACCTGAAGGGGTAAAACCCATTGGGAGCAAATGGATCTTGAGAAGATTCTTGGTGTAGATGGAAAAGTTAAGACTTTCAAAGCTATGCTTAAGTCCATCAGGATGAAAGCACGCATCACGGAGCTCGAACATTTGTTTTGATGTGGCAGTCAAAGTGTTTGACTTCATCAAAAAGGTAGATGAACCTTGTATATATAAGAAGGTTGTAGAGAGTAAGGTTGTCTTATACGTATTGTACGTAGATGACATACTCTTGATAGGAAATGGTTTCCTATGCTACACTCGATCAAGCTCCTCTTATCACGAGAATTCTCCATGGAAGATCTGGATGATACCTACTACATCTTATAGATTATGATCTACGGTGATAGATCTAAGTAGATGTTGGGAGTGTTCCAAATCCAGGTACATTAACACCATACAATAGGGGTTTAGTATGGAGGATTCTAAGCGTGGTGGTTCGCCCACTTACTCAGGAATCACTCTCTCCAAAAAGAAGTCTTTTAAGACTGATTTGGAGAGAGCTCGCATGCAAGGGATACCCTATGTTTCGGTAGTAGGCTCTATCATGTATGCGATGTTATGTACCAGACCATGTTAGATATGTATGCCCTAGAGGCCATTATTGTATAGTACTAGTTTGTATAATACATTTTGGAGGCTTGGGATATATATACGGTTTTACGACAGTCTTGCTCGATATAGTAGTATGCTACTTGGTTTGTTTCTATCTTAATATGTGTACATGTTTCTTTTAACATATCGCTGATACATATTGATGGAGCCCTTAGGATCTTTGCTTGACTACCGGCGTTGTGATGGCGATCACACTAGTGGGGGCTGGGTAGTCTATAAGCACATCCTTATTCTGGTCCCTAGTCGTAAGATTATCGAGACAGGGCATCGATACTCCAGAGTTGACTGATGCATACGTTTCTCTTCCCAGCAGGGGAGATGGTCTGTCCCACAGCCATCAGTGCGTCGTACTGGAGATAGTATGCAGGTGCTCGTTAGGTTACGAGTACACTGGACAGGACTCATCGGGAACTGTTGGTTGGTATTATACTTATCGTCAGTTAACAGTTCCCAGGTGACATGAGTACAGCTTAGTCCGCTGACTTGACACTGTCACTTTGCCTCGAGTGTGTTCCTACTGTTCTTTGATTACTACCCTACCACGGCTCTACTGAGTCGTGCAAACAGATAGTAGTTGGGAGCAGTCCCGAAGCACTTGGAGGCAGTGACGGTTAGACAGGATTCGTCTCTCCCGGTATTGGGGGTTGATATTGTTAGTTATATGTATGCCCTAGAGGCCATTACTATACATTGGATGTATATTGTAGTGGATGCTCGGACATATATAGGGAGGACTTTCTTGCTCGACATGATAGTATGCTATCTGGTTGATCTTTACCTTAACGTGTATACTGTTTGTCTCTCTGTTACATGTTGGTAAAGCCCTTAGGATGTGTGCTTAACTACCTGGACTATGATGCGGATCATACTAGTGGGGACATGGTAGTCCATAAGTACATCCTTCAAAGTCCCTAGTCGAGGGTGTATCGAGACGGGGCATCGATATACCAGAGTAGACTAGCGTATACCTTCTCGACCCATACAGATGGGCGATGGATGATCCCATATCCATTGGTGTTTGACATCGGAGATGATATACGGGTGCTCAGTAGAGACTGGGTACACTGGACGGACTCGCCGAGAACTCCCAGATGGTATTATACCTCACGTCAGATGGCAGTTCTCTGGTGACACTGGTACAGAGTAGTCTGTTGACCCGAGATCGTCATAGAGTCTTGTGTGGTTCCCACTGTGCTTTGATTTCCATCTTACCACGTCCAAGAGGGCGTGCAAAACGGTGGTTTTTGGGTACAGTCCCGAGTCACATGGAGGTAATGAGCGATAGGAGGGGATTTGTCTCTCCCGGTATAGGGGGTTGATGTTGCGCTGAGTTCGATTGGCTATAACAGGAAATCCCTGGCCAGGGTTGCTGAGATTTACTGGTAAGTGTTACCAGTAGTTTCTCGAACAGTTATAGACCTCATATCGACACGACTTATTGAGCTATTGGGGTCTGACGTTTACCACCCCTAGGCGAGATATGCAACATATCAGACGATCAGACCGGACTGTACGGTAGTGTCACTGGTCGGATTCACTGGAGTGTGAGCGGGCTTGCTCGTCGATCTTCAGATCGCTCAATACCCGGGTGGCCGTTACATTTAGCAGACCGCTTGCGGCTTGTGGGTGTTTGATATGATCATCACCTGCTGCCGGCGTATTGACGAGTCTTTAGAGTCCTACACAGAGGTTTCCTGGCTCAAGCGAAACGAAATAGGAGCGCATATGAGATATGTGCGGGACCGAGAATAATGCGTGTATGTGATACCGTATTTCATTCTCGCGATGAATGTATCGATTAGTTTATATGCGATATACCCTAGTTATCGAATCAAGGGTTGATTCGATAAACCGATGCATTGCATACTAGTCGGTTATATACGATATGACCGGATCGTTAAATCAAGTGTTGATTTAATGATTTGATGCATAATTATATATTTGATATATTACTTTGCATTAACTAGTATCGGTTCACTTTATATGGATTTTCTCGCTCAAATGTGCGCATTGCATATGCGATATGATTTGTGCACTAGCTTGTATCATATTTGATGGTGCATGCAAAAATGGTTAAGTATAAAGAATTAAACCTTGGTTAAAGGAATGGTTAGGGTTTATTATTTGTTATTCATTTATATTATTTTATTATCTATTTATTTTTGATAAATGAATAAATGAAAAGATAATGAGGAAAATGGTTGCTTTCTTTTGACCATTCATGAATCTTCATGAAGACTTTGACCATTTTGTCTCATGCTTAACCCTAACCACTTCTATTAACTCAAGTTAATTCTCTACACCTAACCATGGTGAGAATTATGATAAGAATGGATTTTTCCTTTTATTTTAATTCTTATCATAATATTTATCTTCTTCTTGCTCTTCTTCTTCTTCATGAAGAAGCTTGTCTTCATCAATGGCATATTGAGCATATGAGTGAGAAATCCAATTCTAAAGTCTACCCACTTCCTATTTCTTCATCCTCTACCTCTTGCCAAGTAGTAGAGTGTGTTTCCTTCACAATTCATCATGGTTTGGTGAAGGTGGAGCTTGATCTAGCGATGCCTCGACGTAGATCATCTTCGGCATGGACATCGACGACCTAGCTCGCTTATTCTTCGACGAAGCCGACGCTAGAGCCCGGGAGTTCACTTGGACAGCGAAGGCACTTCGTTACGGAGCTATGGAGGTGGAGCACCGGATCTACAAAGGTTGTATTTCCGTTTTCTCATTAGTTAAGTGTTAACTAGTTATTGTTTCGCCTAGACATCTAGCTCTGATACCACTGTAGGGTTCCTAGGCACCCTAATGAGGTCTCACAAGGCATCGATCATGCCAAATTCAAAAAATACGGTGCCGAGAAACCCTAAACTACGGATCGTGCCGCGGAACCGCGGCAGTACGGCCACTTTATTTAATACTTTTTACACAGTATCTCATAATTATTAATGCTGGATTTTCTGGGAATTTTTAATATTTATTCCAGAGTTGAATGTTCTGGGTTGCTTTGGGGATTCGGTGTTTCGATCGGAGTATCAAATTTTGTCTATGTGGCTTTCCGGATAAATTTTTAGAATATGTTAAAAAGTTCGACCGGATATAAATACCCAATTTTTCCCCTGTCGGGAAATTTCCAAGTGTTGGATTTTTCCGTAGTTTAACGACGTTCTAAGTAGTGCAAGTAACGCGATGGTCCCTCTAGAAGACAACAAACCTTAACTCGATTATGTGACCGTCTTGAACTGCCCTTTGAACCTTCGGGTTTGGGGCAGTACGGCGTGCCACATGTGAGGCGTTGGCTTGACCCTTCTACGGCTGGACCGTCGGTACTGAGGCACGAACTGAATGTTGTTAGACTTATTTCATGTGTTGATCTGTATCGGGAAAACTTGGGTGTTCGAATGTTCAATCGGAAAGTTTAACATTTTCTAATTATCTGGAATGGGATACAATAATTGGAATTCACAAGAAGTTATGAGATAACTGAATGAATATTATAAACATAGCAGTTTAGTCTCACTTGATCGGTTGCCACGGAATTTTGATGTGATCAAAAGTCCATCGCAATCACGTAGCGTACGCGGATACTCGCCGGGTAAACTTAATAGACAGCCTCACGCCATTGCCCCGACCAAGTGACTGTAGGAGAACCCCGTCGCCGAAAGCATCCGTCCGGGTGCTCGCGGTGGCGGTGTTCCGCCTTGGTGCACTTCGTCGATGGTATCGGGGGTGCAGCCGTCTACTGAAGTTTGCGACGAGTATTCGATCAGGATGTCGGGAATCTTGTTGAATTGCCCGACTTGATATTGAAAAGAGTTTTCGATAATGAGACTAAAATGCGGGGTTTATAATTGTTAGGCATACGATGTCTAAGTAATTCATTTGGTCAGGCATGCGATGTCTGAGGTGGTTGCGGATTCCAACTGTTGTAAGTTTTACACTTTCTTTTCTGTGACCGTAAGTGTAATATGTGATATCGCCGGTTTCGTTGCTATATGTCAACGACAATCGGGATGCGCATATTTACTTACGTTGATGACATGCGATGTTATGTGTTGCTGTATATGTTATATTGGATCGTCGTGTTTGAATAGCCGGGGGGTTTTTATGTGAGATGAGTGTTTTTCATTTTCATTCATGTAAAAACTTGTATGTAATATTCTTTTATTGGGGCGCTTCCAGGTTGCGGAAGTAGTCACCTTTTGTAGATTATTTACTTTTCCGCACTAGGATAGACCCAAGGAGGGGAGCACAAGTAACCGGGTTCTGGAGTTCAGTGGGAGACCAACTCGAGGAGTCGAGTCCGGGTCTCCTAACTCCAGAATTGGTAGGGTTGCTTGCCGCTCTCGTAGGGGTCTAGGGGTGTGGGTTTGGCTATTCATCACGACCGTGGAATCCGTGTTTTATACTGGCTCGTATTGAAAACACGGACGTCCTAGTATATCCAATATTTCATATGATTCTTCTGCTGCGATATCTGTGATGTGATCATGTGATGTTCTGTGATAGATACAGTATATAGTATATATGATATATTATATAGACGTTACTTATGTTTTACACCCGCGCTAGCCCTGCCCCGCTCTGCCGTTAGTTACCTAACCTAACGGTGCACGAGGGGACATCGAGGCGAATGCGGATGGCATAAGTGTACGTCGTATTTATCTGTGATGTTTAGGTATTTAAATGATGGGACTTCATTAATGTGATTAATGAAATAAAAGAAACCTAAGATGTTGTAGAATCGAATTTTAAAATAAAACAGGTAGCTACAGTTCTTGCTTTGCATAGCGGTATATGTGATATATCCTGCACCTTATTCGATGAGGAAAGGACCGAGATCCCTTCACCGGGAGTGACTCCTTTAGCAATAACTGGCAGATGCTACACACTCGGTTTGTATTTTGATTGCTTTTAAAAAGTTTTTGCTTTGCACAGTGATATATATGATATATCCCGCACCTCATTCGACGAGGAAAGGACCGACGATCCCTTCACCGGGAGTGACTCCTTTAGCAAAACTAGAAAAGCCTCAAAAACACTCCATTTCAAAATTCATTTGATTCTACAACGATATCAAGTTCATTACGCAATAGGTTTTCATAAAAACCTGTCGTAGCCCTCTGTCATTTCAGATAAGTGCTGTTTAGTATTCGTGCTGCGTTTGTTGACCTCCGTCAAGGCGCAGTGTGCGGTAGCTAACCAGTATTTATCTGCTTATGCATATGATGCAGATTGAGTTAGGGTAGTCGTGCGGCCTTGTTGACCTCCGTCAAGGGTCGTGCGGGTGGGTTTAATTCGATCAAGAAATGACGGGTTGAACTTGACTAGTAGCCTATGGTTTGTTGACCTCCGTCAAGGTCATAGGATGCTAGGGGCAAAATATTATCGGGAATTTCAAGTGTTGAAATTTGCAATGAGATTGCATACCTTCTATGAGATAGTTGGATCCCGATACCCGCTGCGAGTAAGAGTTACTCCTGGGAGAGTTTTATACATTACAATTAGCCGATCAAGTAGGTGTCTAGAAAGGTGTCAACGGGGTTACGCCTCTGGGAAAACGAGGTTTACATTAATTAGGTTCGTGCGAAAGCACGGGGGACCTCCCTCAAAGTACCGACACTGGCCTGGCTGAAAGATTGGCGAACTTGTAGTGTGTAATTAATCCCGGCTAGTCTTTCCTTTTAGGGTTTGAAGGAAGATTTGATAAAAAGCAGTGGGAGCCATCCTGATTAGATAAAATAATAACCAATCTATTCTTGACAGAGCGCACGCTGAGTGTTTTCTTCTCTCTCTCTCCAGGTAGCGACCATATCACGCCTTAATCAAGATAATAATACGGATTATTGACCGAACCCGCTTGTTATACTGAGCTGGGGAACGTTGGTCCCGCTCCAACTTATAATTGTTATAAGACAGAGCAGGAAATTGGGGAATACCAGATTTCCCGTGCCGCCCAAACGAAGAGAGTGCATGCTGATGCATCATCTTCGGGTGTGTTCATTACACAGAACTGTTTCTCAGTATTCTCTACGTCCTGGGTATGTGATACCAGATCAGGATCCCAGATATGTAATCTGTTACATAGGGCTACAGAAAGGTAGAGAACTGAGAACGGGTGATAAGTTTCATGAGGCAGAAAACGGGGCAAGAGTTGCAGCCAAGTCTGTCGGTCACTGTCACCCTGTATTACTGATACATTGATTCTGAACGAATGTTATTAGATACCGAACCTGATATACAAAATCATATCAGTCTCTTTCTTAGTAAAGAAATGATAAAATTTTGTATTGTTGGATAATGTTTTGAACATTTCCTATATCAAAAGTTAATCGGTTCAGGCACGTTATCTAAAAGCATTGCTGTTCTAAATCAAACTACAGTTCTTAGTATACAGAACACACACAAGAGGAAGAGTTCAGAAATGAACGAATTCTTCTTGAGGCATTGTAGACTAGGTCATATCTATGCGACCCGACTGGCTGTAGTTACATGTAGATGCATATTTAAATCAGTTTGAATTTACATCTTGTGAAACTCGCTAGTCATGTCACAAAGATATAATGACACCAGCTCTGTCTATTGGAAACAGAGAAAGAGTTAGTGAACTCTTGGGATGATACATGATGATGTATGTAGGTCCCCTGTCTACACATGCCAGGACTGGTTCTTTATACTTCATTATGTTCTCTGATGATCTTTCGAGTTTCAGACCTATGTTCCTGTTGAAACACAAGTCCGAACCTTTTGAGATATTCACAGAATATAAGTTAGAAGTAGAGAACCAAAATACGGGTATAAGTATTATGTCCTTTGATGTGATCAAGGAGGAGAATACTAGAGCACGAAATTCTTGGACTTTTCTAAAGGAGAATGAGATTCTCTCTCGGCATTACTCCTCCGTATACACCATAGCACGATGGTATATCAGGGCGGAGCAATAACACCCTATGTGATAAGGTGTGCTCTATGATGAGTACTACTGAGTTACCTATTTCCTTTTGGGAGTTATGCACTTGAGAAGCTGCATACCTATTGAATAGGGTTCCAATCAAATCAGTTGCCTACCGCTTCATATGTGATATGGAAAGGGAAGAGCCCATATCTTAAGTTGGTTAAGATTTGGGGTTGTCCGGCCTATGTCTGAAAGCAAAATCCGGACAAGCTCGAGGCAAGGTCTGTAATGTAGAACTGGAAAGGTTCCAGCTATACGAACTACAGCAGATGATTTGATAGAGCCAAAGGATTCAGTAGATTCCAACGAACCTCAGCCTCTCCGCCGATCTAGTAGGGTTCCTCACCCACCTGAGAGATACTTCGGTTTCTCTATGACAGTGGGAGCGAGGATTGCATCATGAGATGATGACCCAACTAGTTTCGAGCTGGCCATCAGGAGTAAGACTCTGTAAGAATGGCTGGATGCTTAGTGATCTGAGATGGAATCCATATACACCAACAAAGTATGGACTTTGGTTGCTATATCTGAAGGGTTAAATCCCCATCAGGAGCAAGTATATCTTGAGAAGATTACTTGGTGTACATGGAAGAGTTGAGACTTTCAAAGCTAGACTTGTTAAAGGTTTTCTTCATTGACCAGGCGTGGATAATGATGAAACCTTTTCCAGTGGCTATGCTTAAGTCCATCCAGATCCTACTTACCACGGCTGCATACCATGACTGCGATATCTGGTGGTTGGGTGTCTTGACTGCTTTTCTAAATGATGATTTAGAAGAGAGCGTCTATAAGTACACAGCCAGAGGGCCTCGTAGACAGTGGGAGCAGCGGAAACGTGTGCAAGATGTTTTATATGATAAAGCAGGCATCGTGGAGTTGGAACATCTGTTTTTGATGAATTAGTCAAAGAGTTTGACATCATCAAAATGGTAGATGAACCTTGTATAAACAAAAAGGTAGTAAGGAGTATGGTGACGATCCTCGTAGAGTACGTGGATGATATACTCTTGATAGGGAAGGAGTTTCCTATGCTACGCTCGATCAATCTCCGCTTATCACAATGATTCTCCATATAGGATCATGATGATACCTGCTAAATCCTGAGTTTTGGATCTATGAGATAGATCTAAATGGATGTTAGGATACTCACTAGCTCTAGTGAGATGGTATCAGTTGATCCTGGGGAGAATCACTGGAAGGGTTCCAGGGTGATAAAGACGACTGAATGTCAGTCGCAGGCATTGTCTTTACCCTCAGTAAAGGGACGGTATGTTGGAAGAGTTCCAAGCTAGATACCGTGACATACTAGACGATGAAGGCTGGATACATCGCTACTTAAGATGCTACCAAAAAGGCTGTTTGGGTGTATATAGGTTCATGAGATGAACTATGTTCCTACCATTGTGTGACAATGGAGTTGTGGCTTTTGCCAAGGAACGCCGGTCCCATCAGTGATCCAGACATATTCTAAGGCAGTATCACTTGATCATGGAGATGGATGATCTCCAGGGAGATCGAGGTTAGGAGAGTAGATTCAGAGGACAACACAGCGGATCCACTCACAAAGGCCTGTTCCCAGAGAGAGATTTTTATGGGATGGTTGAGTATGAGATACTACAACCACTGCTACAGATGGCCCTAGTGCAAGTGGGAGATTGTTAGTTATATGTATGCCCTAGAGGCCATTACTATACATTGGATGTATATTGTAGTGGATGCTCGGACATATATAGGGAGGACTTTCTTGCTCGACATGATAGTATGCTATCTGGTTGATCTTTACCTTAACGTGTATACTGTTTGTCTCTCTGTTACATGTTGGTAAAGCCCTTAGGATGTGTGCTTAACTACCTGGACTATGATGCGGATCATACTAGTGGGGACATGGTAGTCCATAAGTACATCCTTCAAAGTCCCTAGTCGAGGGTGTATCGAGACGGGGCATCGATATACCAGAGTAGACTAGCGTATACCTTCTCGACCCATACAGATGGGCGATGGATGATCCCATATCCATTGGTGTTTGACATCGGAGATGATATACGGGTGCTCAGTAGAGACTGGGTACACTGGACGGACTCGCCGAGAACTCCCAGATGGTATTATACCTCACGTCAGATGGCAGTTCTCTGGTGACACTGGTACAGAGTAGTCTGTTGACCCGAGATCGTCATAGAGTCTTGTGTGGTTCCCACTGTGCTTTGATTTCCATCTTACCACGTCCAAGAGGGCGTGCAAAACGGTGGATTTTGGGTACAGTCCCGAGTCATATGGAGGCAATGAGCGATAGGAGGGGATTCGTCTCTCCCGGTATAGGGAGTTGATGTTGCGCTGTGTTCGATTGGCTATAACAGGAAATCCCTGGCCAGGGTTGCTGAGATTTACTGGTAAGTGTTACCAGTAGTTTCTCGAACAGTTATAGACCTCATATCGACACGACTTATTGAGCTATTGGGGTCTGACGTTTACCACCCCTAGGCGAGATATGCAACATATCAGACGATCAGACCGGACTGTACGGTAGTGTCACTGGTCGGATTCACTGGAGTGTGAGCGGGCTTGCTCGTCGATCTTCAGATCGCTCAATACCCGGGTGACCGTTACGTTTAGCAGACCGCTTGCGGCTTGTGGGTGTTTGATATGATCATCACCTGCTGCCGGCGTATTGACGAGTCTTTAGAGTCCTACACAGAGGTTTCCTGGCTCAAGCGAAACGAAATAGGAGCGCATATGAGATATGTGCGGGACCGAGAATAATGCGTGTATGTGATACCGTATTTCATTCTCGCGATGAATGTATCGATTAGGTTATATGCGATATACCCTAGTTATCGAATCAAGGGTTGATTCGATAAACCGATGCATTGCATACTAGTCGGTTATATACGATATGACCGGATCGTTAAATCAAGTGTTGATTTAATGATTTGATGCATAATTATATATTTGATATATTACTTTGCATTAACTAGTATCGGTTCACTTTATATGGATTTTCTCGCTCAAATGTGCGCATTGCATATGCGATATGATTTGTGCACTAGCTTGTATCATATTTGATGGTGCATGCAAAAATGGTTAAGTATAAAGAATTAAACCTTGGTTAAAGGAATGGTTAGGGTTTATTATTTGTTATTCATTTATATTATTTTATTATCTATTTATTTTTGATAAATGAATAAATGAAAAGATAATGAGGAAAATGGTTGCTTTCTTTTGACCATTCATGAATCTTCATGAAGACTTTGACCATTTTGTCTCATGCTTAACCCTAACCATTTCTATTAACTCAAGTTAATTCTCTACACCTAACCATGGTGAGAATTATGATAAGAATGGATTTTTCCTTTTATTTTAATTCTTATCATAATATTTATCTTCTTCTTGCTCTTCTTCTTCTTCATGAAGAAGCTTGTCTTCATCAATGGCATATTGAGCATATGTGTGAGAAATTCAATTCTAAAGTCTACCCACTTCCTATTTCTTCATCCTCTACCTCTTGCCAAGTAGTAGAGTGTGTTTCCTTCACAAGTCATCATGGTTTGGTGAAGGTGGAGCTTGATCTAGCGATGCCTCGACGTAGATCATCTTCGGCATGGACATCGACGACCTAGCTCGCTTATTCTTCAACGAAGCCGACGCTAGAGCCCGGGAGTTCACTTGGACAGCGAAGGCACTTCGTTACGGAGCTATGGAGGTGGAGCACCGGATCTACAAAGGTTGTATTTCCGTTTTCTCATTAGTTAAGTGTTAACTAGTTATTGTTTCGCCTAGACATCTAGCTAACGATCCGTAGTTTAGGGTTTCTCGGCACCGTATTTTTTGAATTTGGCATGATCGATGCCTTGTGAGACCTCATTAGGGTGCCTAGGAACCCTACAGATATCGCACTGTATCTAGGAGAGCCATTACACATAGTCGTCCCTGGCCAGGGCAAGCGAGATTTGCTGGTAGTGTTACCAGTAGTTTCTTAGGGTGTTTTGGGCTACACTCCGACACGACTTGTACCGCTATTAGGGGACTGACATTTACCGCCACCCCTAGGCCCGGCATGCGATACTCTTAGACGAACAGACCGGACTATACGGAGATTGTCACATACAGGCTCAGTAGGAGTTCGGATGGGTTCACCTCATCAGTCTTCTTATCGGCATCTACCTGGGGACCGTTACGTACAGCTAGTGCCACTTGCGGTCTGTGGTTAACCCCACTGCCAGCATAGTGTCGAGTCTTTAGAGTCCCACACAGAGGGTTACTCGCCTTTGGGCAAAACAGAGTAGAGGTCGCATGGTTTTGCGACAGCGTCCGTTCACACTCGCGCACTTGTGCACGTTTAGTGTCCGGACAGTTATTACTAGCGGGCTTTGGTTTAAGCCAGATCCTAGTATATGTTTTGGGGTTAGTTTTATCTCTTTGTATTCGTGTTCCTCGGAACACGGATGCGGGTGTGTATGCACGGTTGACTGAGAAAGAGGCAGAGGATTCTCATTAGGGTTATGGTACGGGTGTGTATGCACAGTTGACTGTTGTCTTTTACCAAACCCTAATGAGAATAGGAAATACGATTAATAATATTAGTTGAAAATTATTGTGCCATGGTTGAGTTGATTTCTTGACTTTTGTTGACTTGTTGACTTTAGTTGACCGGTTGACCAAAGTAGACTTGTTGACCATCATCATTTGTTTTCAAAGATACTTCTTATTTTTTGCACAAAGCATTTAATGAATGAAATGATATTGGTCATTCATTAACTCACCATCAAAAATTGTTAATTATTATTATTATCATTTTCTAAAATATGAGAGCATGGTTGTAAAATTGATCATTCTTACTTGCATCTTCTATCTCATCCATTGCTCTCCTTCTTCCTCTAGCTCAAGGAAAATCTCTCTCATGAGTTGAGAACCATTTTCCTTTAAGATAAAACACCAAGACTACTCTCTACTCTTTCTAGAGTTCTAGGTTTAGCAAACCAAGCACCTTAGTTACCTCTAGGTTGAGGTAGGAGCTCAAGTTCGAACCCTCGGGTGGATCTATCTTCGACAAAGAGGAGACGACGAGGAGGAGCCGTACAAACTATTACAAGGAGCAAGCAAGGAGGAGAACAACAAGAAGAGAAGGAGTTCAAGACTAGGTATAACCCCCAACCGAGCAGGTAAAGCTCGTACTTGTTGCTAGTGTGTTGTTTAGCAAAGATCCGGGTTTTCTTGTCCATGTTACCAAAACCCTAAAAATTGTTTTTCACCGTTTCCGCAACCCCGAAAGAACCGGGAGAGGTAACGTGGACCTAACAGTGGTATCAGAGCCTAGATAAACACACACTAGCATATTAGCAAAGTATCTAGAATTTCGATCGGACAAAAAACCGCAAAACACGCCGAAAAAGCTAACTTTCTGCCGATTTTTAGATCTGTTCAAAAACTAATAAATCACATACTAAAAATCGGCTCAGGGTTTTTACAGAACATAGAAGAAATTTGGTCCAGTGAGTCGGTTAAAGCGCAGATCCACGGCCGAGTTAACTCGGCCGTGGGTCAAACTTCTTGCAGTGTTCTTATATTGGTGTTTTGTGATTTTTAGGATAGTTTGTTTCTGCCCAGAATTTCCAAAGAACAAAATTTGTTTTTGGGGTGGTTATAAGTCCGTATTTTCATCGAATTTCTGTAGACTTTGGCTAATGGGTTATATCTGTAATGTGATATATGTATTGAACGTCTGCTAATCGCTATACGTCGATTAGTGGGGGTTATACATATCTGTGATCTGTAATGTGGATGGTTTGTGTATATGAATTCGTTGGATTTTCGCGGATGAATAGCCGGGGGGTTGTGAGATGGGAGTTTTCTTTATCTTTCAATTCATGTAATATGTAAATTGATGTAATATTATTTGTATGGCCGCACATCCGGGATGAGGTTGTAGCCGCCATTGTATAATTTCTTTTTACTGTTTTTGCTCCTAGGATAGACATAAGGAGGGGTGGACAAACTACCGGGTACCACGAAGTGCCGAGTGGCCTGCTCACGTTGTTGAGGGAGGTTGCTTCACTTCGGGTCTTTGGCGGGTAGTTTGCCACACCCGTAGGGGTCTAGGGTGGGGTATTTGGCTATTCATCGCGACCGTGTAATCTGTCCTTCTTTGCAAGCTCGAACGAAATGCAGATTCCTAGTATATCCAAAGTGTTCATCTGTGATCTGGAATGGCTATCATTACATCTGACGAATGTGATTATATCTATATGATATCTATTTAGGCGTTGCTTATGTTTTGCATCCGCGCTAGTCCAGCCCCCGCTCTGTCGTTAGTTAAGTAACCTAACGGGTGATGACGGGACCCCATGGCGAATGCGGATGGCATAAGTGTACGTCATATTTTCGTTGTTTTCTGCAATGGTAGGATTAATTGATGGGACGCATTAAATTAATGCAAGAAAATAAACCTAAAAGACGTTGTTGGAACAATTTTCAAAAAGCTGTTATTGCAAGGACGTTCACTTTTGTTTTGCACAGAGGTATTCGGTTATGAATGCCCAGCACCTCATTCGACGAGGCAAGGGCCGAGATCCCTTCATCGGGAGTGACCCCTTGGACAAAAGTTTGCATCAGGGTAATAACTTCACTATAGTCGATTATTCTTGCTTTGCATCGAGCTATTCAGCTTAGAATATCCTGCACCCCATTCGACGAGGAAAGAGCCGAAATCCCTTCACAGGGAGTGACCTCTTTAGCAAAAGTTTTCGCCACTATATTTCAAAAGGGGCTATCAGGTTCCTTCAACGATATCAAGTTCATTACGTTAACGGGTTTTTTCGCCAAAAACCCAGTCGTAGCCTTCCGTCATTTCTTACAAGTAACACTTAGTATTCGTGCTGCGTTTGTTGACTCCGTCAAGGCGTAGTGTACGGTAGCTGAGTGCTGCTTGTTTGTAGCAGTATATGGGATTGGTTAGGACAGTCGTATAACCTTGTTGACTCCGTCAAGGGTTATGCGGGTGGGTTTAATGCAATCCAGATAATGACGGGTTGAACTTGACTAGGACTCTTTGATTTGTTGACTCCGTCAAGGTCACTTGGGTCCTAGGGGCAAAAATCCACATCGGGAGTTTCTAAAGAAACTGAAACTTGCAGATTTAGCATACCTTCTGGAGTGAGGTGACTAGAGTGGATTCTATCTAGGTCATCACACAATGATAGTTGGATCCCGATCCCACTGATGAGTTGGATTACTTTTGGGAGATTATTTCACTTAACAATCAATGCTATAAACCAAGTAGGTGTCTAGAACGGTGTTAGCGGGGCTACGCCTCCAGGGAAAAAAGGTTATTTAATTAAGGAACTTTGCGAAAGCGTTGGAAAACCTCTCTCGAAGTACCAACACCAGCCTGGCTGAAAGATTAAGCAAGTATTGTGACGTGCGATTAATCCTGACTAGTTTTTCTTTTAGGGTTTGAAGAAGAATTTGAGGAAACAGTGGGAGCCATCCTGGTTAGATAAATCAATAAACCAATCTAATCTTGCAAGAGCGCACGCTGAGTGTTTCTTTTCTCTCTCTCCAGGTAGCAACCATTTCACGCCTTAATCAAGATAATAAAATGTATCGCTTGACCGATCCGAATTCTTATTCGGGGCTGGGGAACGTTGGTTCGGCTCTAACTTGTGACAACAGTCATAAGTATGAGTAAGGGAAAGAGGATTATATGGATTCCAAGGATACCCAGTTGAAGAAGAAGCATGGTTTTGCATCTACTTCAGGTGTTCTTGTAATTGAGAACTGCTTTACGGTCAGCCCTGCCTCCTGGGTACTTGATACCGGATCAGGATCTCATATCTGTAATTTATTGCAGGGAATGAGAAAAAGTAGGAAAGTTGTACCTGGTAATATGTCGCTCAGAGTAGCGAACGGAGCACAAGTTAATGCTGCAGCCGTCGGTGAATATCACCTAGTGTTGCCAAATGGCAATACTATGATTTTGAACGATTGCTACTATGTACCTTCCATGGTTTGCAACATCATATCAGTTTCTTTACTCGATAAAGATGGATATAACTTTGTTCTTGATAGAAATATCATGAACATTTACCTTCATAAGGTACTGGTTGCAGAAGGTACACTGTGTAATGGTATCTACGTTCTAAATCAGAATACATTTCTTAATATACAAAACACACGCAAGAGGAAGAATTCAGATACGAATGAATCCTACTTGTGGCATTGTAGACTTGGTCATATCGGAGAGAAAAGACTAAGTTAGTTGCATAAAGATGGACTCTTGAATACGTTCGAGTTTTCATCTTATGAAACTTGTTAGTCTTGTCTCAAAGGGAAGATGACCAAATCTCCATTCATCGGACATGGAGAAAGAGCAACAGAGCTCTTACACAGTGATGTATGTGGTCCGATGTCTATACATGCATGGGGTGGGTTCTCGTACTTCATCACATTCACTGACGATCTCTCTAGATTCGGATATGTGTATCTTATGAAACACAAATCTGAAGCTTTTGAGAAATTCAAGGAATTCAGAAACGAAGTAGAGAACCAGACTGGCAAAAGTATCAAGATCCTCCGGTCTGATAGAGGAGGGGAGTACTTAAGCACGGAATTCCTAGATTACTTAAAAGAGAATGGTATTCTCTCTCAGCTTACTCCTCCTTATACACCACAGCACAACGGTGTATCGGAACGGAGGAATCGTACCCTATTGGATATGGTTCGCTCCATGATGAGTAGTACCGGGTTGCCTCTTTCATTTTAGGGGCATGCGCTTCAGACAGCGGCATACCTACTGAATTACATTCCATCCAAATCAGTGCCTAAGACTCCATATGAAATATGGAGTGGAAGAAATCCGTATCTTAAGCGATTTAAGATATGGGGTTGTCCGGCCTATGTGAAAACACAGAAACCGGACAAGCTAGAGGCACGGTCAGTTCTGTGTAAATTTGTGGGATATCTGTTCTACCACACTGAGGAACAGAAGGTGTTTGTATCTCGCCACGCTACCTATTTAGAAAGGGAGTTTCTTGCAAAAGAAACTAGTGGGAGTTCGGTAGAACTGGAAGAAATTCAGCGACCACAAAATGTAACTGAAAATTTGGAGGAACCACTGGATTCAATAACCCCAGACGAACCTCAGCCACTCCGCAGATCTGGTAGGATTTCTTATCCGCCCGAGAGATACTACGGTTTTCTCATAGACGGGGATCGAAAGGATTGCATCTTGGAAGAAGATGACCCTGCCAGTTTCAGGCAGGCCATTATCAGTAGGGACTCTGATAAGTGGCAGGAAGCAATGCAATCTGAAATGGAGTCTATGTACGCCAATTAAGTGTGGACCTTGGATATTGCTCTACCTGGGGTAAAACCCGTTGGATGCAAATGGATCTACAAAAGGAAACTTGGTGTAGATGGGCAGGTGGAAACCTATAAGGCTAGACTCGTTGCAAAAGGTTTTCGTCAAAGACCTGGTGTGGACTATGACGAAACTTTTTCTCCGGTGGCTATGCTCAAATCCATTCGGATCCTACTTGCCATTGCTGCCTTCCATGACTATGAAATCTGGCAGATGGACGTTAAAACGGCTTTTCTAAACGGCTATTTGGAAGAGTGCGTTTACATGGATCAGCCAGAAGGTTTCGTAGACAGTGGGAGCAGCGGGAAGATGTGCAAGTTGCTTAAATCCATTTATAGATTAAAGCAAGCATCGCGGAGCTGGAACATCTGTTTTGATGAGGCAATCAAGGAATTTGATTTCATCAAGAACGAATATGAACCTTGTGTCTATAAGAAGATTGTAGGACAAACTGTCATGTTCCTAGTCTTGTACATGGACGACATTCTTTTGATAGGAAATGACATTCCTATGATACAATCGGTCAAGCTATTTTTGTCACAACGGTTCTCCATGAAGGACCTGGGTGATGCCTCGTACATTCTGGGGATCAAGATCTACAGAGATACATCCAAGAGACTACTAGGACTTTCGCAGTCCAGGTACATAGAGACCGTACTAAAGAGATTTAGTATGGAGGATTCCAAGCGCGGTAACATACCCGCATTGCACGGAATTACCCTCTCCAAGAAGATGTCTCCTAAGACTGACGAGGAGAGGGTTCGCATGAGCACTATATCCTACGCTTCGGTAGTAGGATCTATAATGTATGCGATGCTATGTACAAGACCAGATATAGCTTACGCGCTGAGCATGGTGAGCCGGTATCAGTCAGACCCAGGTGAGGACCACTGGACAGCAGTGAAGAACATTCTCAAGTACCTAAGAAGGACTAAGGAGATGTTCCTGGTTTACGGTAATGGAGACCTCAGGGTCGAGTCTTTTACCGATTCAAGCTTCCAGAGTGACAAAGATGACAGCAAGTCTGTCTCGGGTTTTGTGTTTACCCTCAACGGAGGGGAGGTGTGTTGGAGGAGTTCCAAACAGGATACCGTCGCAGACTCGACGATGGAGGCTGAATACATTGCTGCAAGTGATGCCGCAAAAGAGGCGGTCTGGATGAAGAAGTTCATTAGTGAACTTCAGGTGGTTCCGTCCATTGTTGACCCGATACCTTTGTATTGCGATAACAATAGTGCTATAGCTTTAGCGAAGGAACCAAGGTCCCATCAGAAATCCAGACACATCTTAAGGCAGTATCACCTGATCAGGGAGATCATTGATCGCCAGGAGATCGAGGTACGGAGAGTGGACACAAAAGGCAACACGGCGGATCCATTCAAAAAGGCCCACCCTCAAACACAGTTCGAGCAACTTTTTGAGCTATTGGGTATGCGGTACGCCAGCAGCTGGCCCTAGTGCAGACGTTGGGTATGCGGTATACCAATTACTGGCCTTTAGTGCAAGTGGGAGATTGTTAGATATGTATGCCCTAGAGGCCATTATTGTATAGTACTAGTTTGTATAATACATTTTGGAGGCTTGGGATTTATATACGGTTTTACGACAGTCTTGCTCAATATAGTAGTATGCTACTTGGTTTGTTTCTATCTTAATATGTGTATATGTTTCTTTTAACATATCGCTGATACATATTGATGGAGCCCTAAGGATCTTTGCTTGACTACCGGCGTTGTGATAGCGATCACACTAGTGTGGGCTGGGTAGTCTATAAGCATATCCTTATTCTGGTCCCTAGTCGTAGGATTATTGAGACAGGGCATCAATACTCCAGAGTAGACTGGTGCATACGCTTCTCTTCCCAGCAGGGGAGATGGTCTGTCCCACAGCCTGTAAGTGCACGGCGGCGTCCCGGCCGTCGATCCGACGCCGGAAACGCGGAAACGAAAAACTTTGCAAACTAGCAAACCGGCACCACCGCGCACTTTTATCCCGGATCGGGCCATTAACCTAGCTAGTAGAAAACTAAAAGAAGGGTAGAGAGTTATACCAAGCGATCCGTGTCCTTCGGTCTTCGTCTCCACTCCGATCTCCCGCGGAATCTCCGTCCGTCACCTACTCGTCGGAAAGGGCACCACGTAGCTGGATTCTTTTACGGGCTCCTACCTCTAGACCGAGGCAACTCGGGCGCGAAGTTGGCTAGCCGACGCGTCCAAGATTTGCTGTAGATGTAGTGTAGTAGGCTATGTCTTTTTGGGGTATAGGTTGTTGCCATGGTGGAGGAGAAAATGAACTTTTGAGTGAACTAGTATTTTGTGGCAAGAAGAATGAAATGAGATCATAATTTTTCTCTCCAAAAATCACACCCCCTCTCCTCCCAATAATGTGGCCGGCCACTCAAGGAATGGTGGAGGAAAAATCCCATGGAATAATGCAAGAGGAGAAGAGAAAGATAATGAGAAAAAATGGTCATTACAAAATCAACTCAACATCCAACTCAATCCTATCTCAATCCAATCATAATAAATGCAAGTGATGAGATTAAAATGGAATCTCATGATGAAGCCACATAATGCAAGAAAACCCCTCCACAAAATGTTATTTGCACACTTGCAAATAACCCCCTCCACCAGAAAGTCCGGCCGTGAAGGAACAAAAGAAAACTGGCCGGAACAGAATGCAAACTAGCAACCTCAGAAAACTGATCCCGTAATAAATTACAGGAAAACCCCGCGACTGCATATACATGCCCTCATTTGTATTCCCACTGAACACAAATGCAAAGAGACAAAATCTACACTGTCTAATACTGGGATCCGGCTTAAGCCAAAGCCGGCTAGTAAAATTCGTCCGATCACGATCCGTGCAATACCGCACGTATCTGATCGAACCCTGCCATATCTCCATACGGCCTCTACAGCGTTTCGCCCGAAACTTGAGTAACTGTGTGTTGTGGACTCTAAAGACTCGTCAATACTATGGCTGTGGATTTAACCACTAGCACGTCAGAGGTATTAGCCATACGTGGCGGGCCACCAGCTATTGACCAAAAGGGACGTCGATGAGCGAACTCATCCTGACACCCTACTGAGCCTATCAGTGACAATATCCATACAGTCCGGTCCGTTCGTCTATGAGCATCGCATGGCGGGCCTAGGGGGTTGGTAAAATTCAGACCCCAAAAGTGGTACAAGTCGTGTCGGAGTGTAGCCCAGAACACCCTGAGATACTACTGGAATACCTACCAGTAAATCTCCTGCCTTGGCCAACGACTTTTCATGTACTGGCTCTCCTAGACACAGCGCGACCTCACCCCCAATACCGGGAGAGACGAACCCCTGCAGATCCGCTCACTGCCTCCATGTGGCTCGGGACTGTACCCAACTAAAACCTGTTTGCACGTCTGCTTTGAGCGTGGTAGGGTAATAATCAAAGCACAGTGGGAACTCACACGAGACAAATGACGATCTCAGGTCGATGAACTAACCTGTACACATGTCACCAGGGAACTGCTATCTGACGTCAGGTATAATACCAACTAGCAGATTCTCGGCAAGTCCTGTCCGGTGTACTCATAACCCAATGAGCACCTGTATACATCTTAGGTGAACCAACTGACACCAGTGGCTTCTGAGACCGGCCACCGCCCCTCGTCGGGGTCTCGACTGTATACACTGGTCTACTCCGGAGTATCGATGCCCTGTCTCGAAACTCCCACGACTAGGGACCTTTTAAGGATGTGCTTATAGACCCCAGCTCCCACGTATATGATCGCCCTCATACTGCTGGTAGTCAAGCAAGAATCCTAGAGGCTCTATCAATGTGTAATAGCGACTCGTAAGGTCATCTAAAGCAGTACACGATGATAAAGATAAACCAGATAGCATACTATCATCTTAAGTAAGACCGTCCTACTGGGACAGGTCCTCCCTCAATCATTGCAATCACGTGCTTGTGATCCAATAATTGACTCTGAGGGCACTATCTCCAACAATCTCCCACTTGCACTCAAGGCTAATTATTACGATGTCGCATACTCACAGCCCGTGTGATACCGAACACCCAACTGCTCTATTAGTCAGTCTCACAAAGCTCGTTTGCGAAACTATTGCGTTCGAGGAATAGCCTCAGTAAGTGGATCCGCTCTAATGTTTCTTTCTATGTCTCTCTCTATCTCAAGTTCGCGGAGAAAGCCATCTCCCAAAATGAGCAATACCTGTCTTAGAATGTGTCTGGATATCTGACAGGACCTAGCTCATAAATGAACTCCAAATCCAAACTTCTTAGACTGTATTGTCAACTGAACTTAATCAGTATCCTGCGCCATGCCTTCCCTCAGTATCCACCTGGACCATCTGTCCAAAATACTTCCCCTCGTCAGAGGGAAAACTATAACTCTGACAACCTCTCTATCATCCAGGTCACCTTGGAAGCCTGGAATGATAACTGTCTCCCGAAGGAGAATGCTGCTATCATATCCCTAGAACATCCACTTATGTTCTAAAACTGCTTCCGATCGTTTCTCCAGAATTGGATTAATATCAACTTATTGCACCTACTGCAAAAACAACATCTGGTGCGGTACTTGACATCTCATGATTGACTCAATTGCCTAAGCAAGTGATCTGCCAATCATGCGCATCCCTCTCCCCTTTAGTCTGTAAGACACCTTTAGAGAGGGTGGCTCCATTACCTGTAGGTACACCACCATGCCAGGAGTCGTCCATTCTAAATACTCATAGAATGTTGTCAAAGTACCCAGATTGGGAAACTACCCAAATCTAGATCTAAAACCATAGATCTAGTGACCAGAATGTACGATATAAGATCCAATTCCTATGTGGAGAAACTACTGTGTGACAACCAAAGTATAACCGATCGTAGTATAGGAATATCACTTCCTACTCTGTGTATGTCATCAAATACCAGGACATCACACCCTACTACCTTCTTAACAGATCCATCCCCTATTCTGATGAAGTCAAACCTATAACTGTCACATCAGAAATAGATGATCTATCTCCGCTATATTTGCTTTAGTCTATAAATAGACATAAGCCACTTGTCCACCATGCTTCCGCTGCTCCCACTGACCACGACAACCCTCTGGCAGAGTCATATAGACGTACACTTCTAAAGCCAGTTTAGAACGACGCTATACTCATCCTCCTGCCGGGTCTCACAGTCTGGAACAACAGCAATGGCAAGTCTGGGTAAACAAGAACCTCCTTGTCACCGTCCTTGAGCATACCGAAGTACCTCTCGGGTGCCTGAGGTTACCCACTTTATCTACGGAGTGGCCAATGGAATGTCAAACCAGATTGAATCTTTAGGTTCTTATCAAATCTTCAGTAATCGTTTGCGGTTCTGGAATCACTTCCAGTTCTACCATACTCCCACTACTGTTTTCTGAAAAAATCCATTTTTATTAAAACTATGGCGAGTTAAGAACAATATCACTATTGAGCTTCCAGATGGTAGAAAGTCAACCCTCATCATAGCCCGGGTCAACCCACAAACAGCCATTACAGAAACATGCCTTGAGTTATCCAGAGTCTGGTTTTAAGCATAAGCCGGAAAACTCCCCGTACCTTAACATCGTTAAGATATGAACTATTCTATATCCAATACAGAAACAGAGGTACTGATTTAATTGAACCAGATTCAAATCATGCAGCTGTCTCCAGTGCATGTCAAGAAAATGGAAAGAGGGCGATCAGCGTTTAATCAACTTAGGAATGCTTCCAATTATGAGTAACCTGAAAGAGAAACTAGTTCTCTTAATCATTACTATCAACTGAATACCATCCACAAGTATCTATATCTTCGATCACCTTGAAGAATCCCGATACTTTCAATATCTGGTTCTCTACTTTACTCTTATACCTATAACTTCTCAAAACTTCGACCTTGTGTTTCTATGAAACACCTGTGTAAGAACTAGAGAAGTTATAAGTAAATAGAATATAGTACGAGGACCAACCCCTCTGTCCTAATGGACACTGGACAATACACAATACTCTGTATAAGTCCCCTGAGTCTAATAACTCATTCACTGTGTGTCATAGGTTGAAAACTGTACTTATGGCTAAGAAGAATTACACCGCTGTTCAATGCTCCTTACCTAACCATCCACTGATACAGGTAAATGTCATAGACATAATTTCAAAAAGGTATATCTCACTCTATAAAAATAGACGTACAGATATATCAATTTGAAATTGGTGCATAACAACGGATATTCAAAACCAAATATTTGCCGCCTGGCAAACAACCCAGGTGACTTCCTCAAATATCACCAATTACAACGAATCCCGATATAATGAGGATGATCACCTAATTCCCAATAACTTACTCCCACTCACCATCTGTAAAACCATACAGATGTGAGAATCATACCTGGTAAATACATACCCTGGAGCAAGTGTCTAATTGGGAAATCAGTTTTCTATTAACAGTACACAGTGAAACTGAAACATTGAAATGTTTCGATGGGGTATCCCGGTATTCCTAGTAATGCCTCTTCCATTATCCAGATTCACAACTGTAACTGTATAATTCTTTGCCACTTCTCCAAATCCCTTTATATATCTTTAGTCATTACCTTCTGTACACCCCTTTAGGCCAAATGGTTTTCTTCCTTCCCTACCGTTCGGCACCAGCCTATAGTTTGAAAGAAGACTATCCAATAAGCATAATGGGTGTACTGTCCTAATCCTAGGAGCACTCGCAATGCGAGAGAAGGTGAAGATAAAAGACAACCGAATAAACCTTATTCCTATTTCTCCTGAACCAGAATCCATCCCCGAACTGGAACAAGTTCCTTTCGAGTTCGTATATAACCATACGATGGAGTATCCAAATAAACTGTGGATCTTCGTAGTGATACGGAGTGTCCTGGAGAAATACAAAGGTGATTTAGGATTGGCGAAGAAATACTTGGTTTGGTCGTGAATAGCAGTCGCAATTTACTTTGCCCTTTTACTAATCCCTTTTATGTCTTTACTTATTACCTTCTGTACACCGTTTAGGCTAATTGGTTTTCTTCATTCCCTACCGGTCGGCACCTACCAATGGTTTGGAAGAAGACTATACAATTTGCGTAATCGGTGTACTATCTCCTAAACCAAGGAGTACTCGCAACCTGAGAGAAGGTAAAAGGAAAAGACAACTGAATAGTCCTATTCGTTTTCTCCAGAACCGGAAACCATCCTCGAATTCCTTTGAGTTCGTATATAACCATACGATGGTTTTGTCCAATGGAAGTGGACGTTCGTAGTAATACGGGGTGTCCCGGAGAAAAGGGTAAAAGTGGGAGTGGCAATGAGGTTTGCAACTCTGACAATCCAAAAGCCAGCGTTAAGAAGGTTCGGTCAACTTGGTCACTGAGTCATAGTCTAGGGTCGGGTCAATGGTCGTTGCCAAAGAAAGAGAGAAAAGAAACACTCAGCGTGCACTCTAACCTAGATCAGAATGGTTACTAATTTATCTAATCTGGAAACCTCTCACTGTAACGTCAAATTCTTCTCCAAACCTGAAAGAAGAATTAGCCGGGATCACCCGAGGAGTAAACCAACTCATCAGTGGGAATCAGGATCCAACTATCATTACATGATAACGTGACAGAATCCGCTCCCGCTATCACACTCCAGAAGGTATGCGCATATCTGGCAAGTTTCAGTTTATTTAGAAACTCCCAATGTGGATTTTTGCCCCATGCTCTTATGACCTTGACGAAGGCCAACAAATCATAAGTCACATGTCAAGTTCTACCCGTCATTGTCCAGGTTAATTTGAACCCACCCGTACAAGCCTTTGACGAAGGCCAACAAGGCTATACGACTGTCCCAAACCAACGCATCTATCTATGCAGCAGAAAGGTAACAAGCAGCTACCATACACTATGCCTTGACGAAGGCCAACAAACATAGCATGAATACTACGTGCTACCCGTCTGAAACGACGGAGGGCTACGAATGGTTTCTGGCGAAAACCTTTAACGTAATGAACTTGATATCGTTGAAGGAACCGGATAGCTTTTAAAAATATAGTGACGAAAACCTCTGCTAAAGTGGTCACTCCCGGTGAAGGGATCTCGACTCTTTCCCCGTAGAATGAGGTGCAGGATATTCCAACTGAATACCACGATGCAAAGCAAAAGTAAACGACTATAGTGAAGTTATTATCCTGATGCAAACTTTTGTCCAAGGGGTCACTCCCGGTGAAGGGATCTCGGCCCTTACCTCGTCGACTGAGGAGCAGGATATTCCAACTGAATACCACTGTGCAAAACAAAAGTGAACGTCCTTGCAATAACAGCTTTTTGAAAAAAGTGTTCCAACAACATCAGAATAGGTTTGTTTAGCTTGCATTGATCCGAATCAACGCAGTCCCATCAATTGATCACACCAATAAAGAACGAAAATAATGATGTACGTATATGCCATCCGCATTCGCCACTGGGTCCCGTCATCACCCGTTAGGTTACTTAACTAACGACAGAGCGGGGACTGGACTAGCGCGGATGCAAAATATATACAACATCTACTAGTATATATATCAATATATAATATTTCGCTCAAGGCGTGATAAAATGCAACATCACAGAAATGTACAGCATCACAGAACAATACAGATATCTGGGATCCCCGGGTTTCATAGAGCAGCTACTGAAACCCGACGTTCCCCTGGTCGTGTGGATAGCCTGTGCAATGAAATCCTAGACCCCTACGGGCGCGGCAAGTTACCCGCCAAAACCTGAAGCGAGGCATCCCCCTTCAGCAATGTGAATGGACCACCCAGCACTTCACGGAATCCGGTAACTTGGGCACCCCTCCTGGGTCAACCTATACCCCCTACGAGTGCGGCGAATAGCCCGCCAATTCTAGAGTGAAGCCCCCTCCATCTCAATGCCATGAGAAGCGGGCCCGTTGCCCTCTAGAATCCGGCTATCCGTGCACCCCTCCTTGGGGTAATCCTAGTACAAAAAGTAAAATATACATACAACGGGTACATCGACCTCGACCCGGTCGTGCCCCAAAAGAATAATACAAACAGGCAGTAACGGCAGTCCACATGTCGGACGCTCGCCCCGCAATATCAAATGTACATATAAAACAAAACTGTACTAATATTGCATCCAGGCTATCCCCCACAACCAATCCGCAACATCACACCACAACACAGAACATCAACGTGAATGTCACGTTCGCAAATCCGTCTAAAAGGGCTATAGCAGATAGACTGGATTTACCGATCGAGTAACATTCACGGTCGCAGATATAATGTAAATACTGTGAACTAACATGTTTAAACTTTTCGATCGATCAAATTTATCGAAGTGGGCCCCAAGCACTACTGTAGCACTTACAGAAAATCTGGGCCCAAAACGAATATCCCAAAACCCTATTTCCAAACCAGAAGCCAACTGAAAAAATTCCGTACGGCGTTGACTCACTTCCATCGCGGAACCGCGGCCAAACCAGGGGTTTGGCCACGTTTCCGCGGTCATAATGAGGCATCACCTTACGAAATTTTTGCAGAATGCTTACAATCCTCTGCACATGTTTCTGCAATGACCTGAAAAAATTTTCGAGACAAAAATAATTCAACAGAAACTTGTGCTATAGAAAATACGGTTTTTGGGATTTTTGTTCGATCGAGTTCTAAACATACTGGAGCAAGCTAGGCAAGGTTAATGGCGTGGCTCTGATACCATTGTAAGTGCACGGCGGCGCCCCGACCGTCGATCCGACGCCGCAAAAGCGGAAACGAAAAACTTTGCAAACTAGCAAACCGGCACCACCGCGCACTTTTATCCCGGATCGGGCCATTAACCTAGCTACTAGCAAACTAAAATACGGGTAGAGAGTTATACCAAGCGATCCGTGTCCTTCGGTCTTCGTCTCCACTCCAATCTCCCGCGGAATCTCCGTCCGTCACCTCCTCATCGGAAAGGGCACCACGTAGCCGGATTCTTTTACAGGCTCCCACCTCTGGACCGAGGCAACTCAGGCGCGAAGTTGGCTAGCCGACGCGTCCAAGATTTTCTGTAGATGTAGTGTAGTAGGCTATGTCTCTTTGGGGTATAGGTTGTTGCCATGGTGGAGGAGAAAAATGAACTTTTGAGTGAACTAGTATTTTGTGGAAAGAAGAATGAAATGAGATCATAATTTTTCTCCCCAAAAATCACACCCCCTCTCCTCCCAATAATGTGGCCGGCCACTCAAGGAATGGTGGAGGAAAAATCCCATGGAATAATGCAAGAGGAGAAGAGAAAGATAATGAGAAAAAATGGTCATTACAAAATCAACTCAACATCCAACTCAATCCTATCTCAATCCAATCATAATAAATGCAAGTGATGAGATTAAAATAGAATCTCATGATGAAGCCACATAATGCAAGAAAACCCCTCCACAAAATGTTATTTGCACACTTGCAAATAACCCCCTCCACCAGAAAGTCCGGCCGCGAGGGAACAAAAGAAAACTGGCCGGAACGGAATGCAAACTGGCAACCTCAGAAAACTGATCCCGTAATAAATTACAGGAAAACCCCGCGACTGCATATACATGCCCGCATTTGTATTCCCACTGAATACAAATGCAAAGAGACAAAATCTACACTGTCTAATACTGGGATCCGGCTTAAGCCAAAGCCGGCTAGTAAAATCCGTCCGATCACGATCCGTGCAATACCGCATGTATCTAATCGAACCCTGCCATATCTCCATACGGCCTCTACAGCGTTTCGCCCGAAACTTGAGTAACTGTGTATGGTGGACTCTAAATACTCGTCAATACTATGGCTGTGGATTTAACCACTAGCACGTCAGAGGTATTAGCCATACGTGACGGGCCACCAGCTATTGACCAAAAGGGACGTCGATGAGCGAACTCATCCTGACACCCTACTGAGCCTATCAGTGACAATATCCGTACAGTCCGATCCGTTCGTCTATGAGCATCGCATGGCGGGCCTAGGGGGTTGGTAAAAGTCAGACCCCCAAAAGCGGTACAAGTCGTGTCGGAGTGTATCCCAGATAACCCTGAGATACTACTGGAATACCTACCAGTAAATCTACTGCCTTGGCCAAGGACATTTCATGTACTGGCTCTCCTAGACACAGCGCGACCTCACCCCCAATACCGGGAAAGACGAACCCCTGCAGATCCGCTCACTGCCTCCATGTGGCTCGGGACTGTACCCAACTAAAACCTGTTTGCACGTCTCCTTTGAGCGTGGTAGGGTAGTAATCAAAGCACAGTGGGAACTCACACAAGATAAATGACGATCTCCGGTCGATGAACTAACCTGTACACATGTCACCAGGGAACTGCTATCTGACGTCAGGTATAATACCAACTAGCAGATTCCCGGCGAGTCCTGTCCGGTGTACTCATAACCCTATGAGCACCTGTATACATCTTAGGTGAACCAACTGACACCGGTGGCTTGTGAGACCGGCCACCGCCCCTCGTCGGGGTCTCGACTGTATACACTAGTCTACTCCGGAGTATCGATGCCCTGTCTCGAAACTCCCACGACTAGGGACCTTTTAAGGATGTGCTTATAGACCCCAGCTCCCACGTATATGATCGCCCTCATACTGTTGGTAGTCAAGCAAGAATCCTAGGGGCTCTATCAACGTGTAATAGCGACTCGTAAGGTCACCTAAAGCAGTACACGATGATAAAGATAAACCAGATAGCATACTATCATCTTGAGTAAGACCGTCCTACTGGGACAGGTCCTCCCTCAATCATTGCAATCACGTGCTTGTGATCCAATAATTGACTCTGAGGGCACTATCTCCAACACAGCCATCAGTGCGTCGTACTGGAGATAGTATGCAGGTGCTCGTTAGGTTACGAGTACACTAGACAGGACTCATCGGGAACTGTTGGTTGGTATTATACCTATCGTCAGTTAACAATTCCCAGGTGACATGAGTACAGCTTAGTCCACTGACTTGACACGGTCACTTCGCCTCGAGTGTGTTCCCACTGTTCTTTGATTACTACCCTACCACGGCTCTACTGAGTCGTGCAAACAGGTAGTAGTTGGGAGCAGTCCCGAAGCACTTGGAGGCAGTAACGGTTAGACAGGATTCGTCTCTCCCGGTATTGGGGGTTAATATCGCGCTGTGTCTAGGAGAGCCATTACACATTGTCGTCCCTGGCCAGGGCAAGCGAGATTTGCTGGTAGTGTTACCAGTAGTTTCTCAGGGTGTTTTGGGCTACACTCCGACACGACTTGTACCGCTATTAGGAGACTGACGTTTGCCACCCCCTAGGCCCGCCATGCGATACTCTTAGACGAACAGACCGGACTGTACGGAGATTGTCACATACAGGCTCTGTAGGAGTTCGGATGGGTTTACCTCATCAGTCTTCTTATCGGCATCTACCTGGGGACCGTTACGTACAGCTAGTGCCACTTGCGGTCTGTGGTTAACCCCACTGCCAGCGTAGTGTCGAGTCTTTAGAGTCCCATACAGAGGGTTACTCGCCTTTGGGAAAAACAGAGTAGAGGTCGCATGGTTTTGCGACAGGGTTCGTTCACACTGGCGCACTTGTGCATGTTTAGTGTCCGGACAGTTATTACTAGCGGGCTTTGGTTTAAGCCAGATCCTAGTATATGTTTTGGGGTTAGTTTTATCTCTTTGTATTCGTGTTCCTCGGAACACGGATGCGGGTGTGTATGCACAGTTGACTGAGAAAGAGGCAGAGGATTCTCATTAGGGTTATGGTACGGGTGTGTATGCACAGTTGACTGTTTTCTTTTTCCAAACCCTAATAAGAATAGGAAATATGATTAATAATATTAGTTGACAATTATTGTGCCATGGTTGAGTTGATTTCTTGACTTTTGTTGACTTGTTGACTTTAGTTGACCGGTTGACCAAAGTAGACTTGTTGACCATCATCATTTGTTTTCAAATATGCTTCTTATTTTTTGCACAAAACATTTAATGAATGAAATGATAATGGTCATTTATCAACTCACCATCAAAAATTGTTAATTATTATTGTTATTATCATTTTCTAAAATATGAGAGCATGGTTGTAAAATTGATCATTCTTACTTGCATCTTCTATCTCATCCATTGCTCTCCTTCTTCCTCTAGCTCAAGGAAAATCCCTCTCATGAGTTGAGAACCATTTTCCTTTGAGATAAAACACCAAGACTACTCTCTACTCTTTCTAGGGTTCTAGGTTTAGCAAACCAAGCACCTTAGTTACCTCTAGGTTGAGGTAGGAGCTCAAGTTCGAACCCTCGGGTGGATCTATCTTCGACAAGGAGGAGACGACGAGGAGGAGCCGTACAAACTATTACAAGGAGCAAGCAAGGAGGAGAACAACAAGAAGAGAAGGAGTTCAAGACTAGGTATAACCCCCTAACCGAATAGGTAAAGCTCGTACTTGTTGCTAGTGTGTTGTTTAGCAAAGATCCGGGTTTTCTTGTCCATGTTACCAAAACCCTAAAAATTGTTTTTCACCGTTTCTGCAACCCCGAAAGAACCGGGAGAGGTAACGTGGACCTAACAGACCATATGTAGCTAACTCACTAGGTGTAATGATTAAGAATCAATCGGATCTTGGGAGAATTATTGGACTGCTGTGAAGGACATTCTTAAGTACTTGAGAAGCACTAAATGAATGTTCTTGGTTCAAGCTTCCAGAGTGATAAGGTCGACTGAGAGTCAGTCACATGCATTGTCTTTACCCTCAGTAGAGGGACAGTATGTTGGAAGATTTGCAAGCTAGATACCGTGGCATACTAGATGATAAAGGCTGAATACATCACTACCAACTATGCTGCCAAAGTAGCTGTCTGGGCATTTCTTGTTCATGAGATGAACGCGGTTCCTACCATTGAGTGTCCAATAACCGTTATTATGACAACAATGGAGTTGTGGCTTTAGCCTAGGAACACCGGTCCCATCAGCGATCCAGACAAATTCTGAGGCAAGTATCACCTGATCAGGGAGATAGTTGATCTCCAGGGGATTGTGGTTAGGAGAGTAGACGCGATGGATAACACAGCGGATTCACTCACAAAGGCCTTTCCCTAGAGAGACTTCTATAGGACGTTGAGTATGAGATACTGCAACAAATAGCCTTAGTACAAGTGGGAGATTGTTAGTTATATGTATGCCCTAGAGGCCATTACTGTACATGCGATGTATACTGTAGTGGATGCTTGGACATATATAGGGAGGACTTTCTTGCTCGACATGATAGTATGCTATCTGGTTGCACTTTATTTTAACATGTACACTTATTGTCTCTCTATTACATGTTGATAAAGCCCTTAGGATGAATACTTGACTACCAGGATTATGATGCGGATCATACTAGTGGGGCAGAGGTAGTCGGCAAGTACATCCTTCAAATATTCCTAGTCGTGGGAGTATCGAGACAGGGCATCGATACTCCAGAGTAGACTAGCGTATGCGCTTCTTAACCCATATGATGGACGATGGATGATCCCATATCCATTGGTGTTTGACATCAGAGAAGGTATACTGGTACTCAGTGGAGACTGGGTACACTGAACGGACTCGCCGAGAACTCCTAGATGGTATTATACCTATCATCAGATAGCAGTTCTCTGGTGACACTGGTACTGGTTAGTCTGTCGACCCGAGATCGTCATAGAGTCTTGTGTGATTCCTGTTGTGCTTTGATTTCCACCATACCACGTTAAAGAGATCGTGCAATAAGGTGGTTTTTGGGTACAGTCCTGAGTCGCATGGAGGCAATGAGCGATAGGAAGGGATTCGTCTCTCCCGGTATTGGGAGTTGATGTTGCGCTATGCTCGATTAGCCATAACAGGAAATCCCTGGCCAGGGTTGCTGAGATCTACTGGTAAGTGTTATCAGAAGTTTCTCGAACCATTATGGACCTTGTATCGGCATGACTTATCAGGCTATTGGGGTCTGACGTTATACCACCCTCAGGCTGCAATATGTGACATATCTGACGAAGAGACCGGAATGTACGGTAGTGTTACTCATTGGATTCGCAGGAGTATGACCAGGCTTTCTTGTTGATCTTCTGATCGCTCAATACCCGGGTGACCGTTACGTTTAGCAGACCACGTGCGGCTTGTGAGTGTTTGATATGATCATCACCTACTGCCAGCGTATTGACGAGTCTTTAGAGTCCTACACAGAGGTTTCCTAGTTCATGCGAAATGAAGTAGGAGAACATATATGATATGCGCGGGACGAGATTAATGCGCGTATGTGATACCGCATTCTATTCTCGCGATATGTGATATCGGTCGGTTATATGTGATATAGCCGGGTTATTGGATCAAGTGTTGATTCGATAAGTTGTTACATTTGATATTAGTATGTGATATAGCCAGATTATTAAATCAAATGTTGATTTGATAATTTAATATATAATTAAATATGTGATATATTAATTTACATTAACTAATATTAGCTCACTTAAACATTTCTTTTTCTCACTTGTGTGCATATAGTATATATGTGATATATATTAATGTATAACATTTTTGTCATGCTTGATGCCACATGTGACATGGGTGTATGAGACTCACACCATGCTTGATATAATGAATGGTTTTATTTATTTAAAGTTAAACAAAATTAGATAGAAATTTTCATGGCTAGAAGCTTGGAGAAGCTTATGCTAACCATTGACTTAGTCCACTAATTTTGTTTTACTTGTAGATATTTATTAACCTAACCATTATTGTTAGCCATGGTTTATTCTCTACATGAGTTGGTGTATGACACTAACTCACCCATGGTTGCTATTCTCACCTCATGAGTTCATTCTCATCTCCACTTCATCTTCTTCTTCCTCATGAAAAAAGCTCACTAGCTTTTCAAATGGTGAAGAAATAATGTGAGAAAAATTAATCTAAAGTGAGCCCATTTCTTACTTCATCATCCTCCACTATATTAGCCATTTAGTTTAGGGTGTTTGCTTCACTAATCTACAATTAGTGAAGAGGTAGCATGAGATTGAGTCTCCTCGACGTAGATCATCTTCGGCCTTGAAGACTTCGAGTAAGCTTGTTCATTTCTTCATGTGAACCCTTACTACAGTTCGGGTGATCACTACTTGGAGCGAAAGGACTACTACACGGAGCTTTAAAAGTGAAGTACCGGTCTACAAAGGTTGTATTCCTTTTTCACTTAGATGTAAAGTTGTTTGCATTGCTAGTTCGTCTAAATCTCTAGTTAAGATTCTACGGTTAGGGTTCTTTAGTACAGCAAAAATTTGAAAATGGCATGGATGATGCCTCCCGAAACATTGCTGTCGCGCTAAGGAACCCTACATATACATGCAAGGGGTGGGTTCTCATACTTCATCACATTCGCCGATGATCTCTCTAGGTTCAGATATGTGTATCTTATGAAACACAATCTGAAGCTTTTGAGAAATTCAAAGAATACAAAAACGAAGTAGAGAACCAGATTAGCAAAAGTATCAAGATCCTCCGATCTGATAGAGAAGGGGAGTACTTAAGTACGGAATTCCTTGAATACCTAAAAGAGAATAGAATTCTCTCTCAACTTACTCTTCCGTATACACCACAAAACAACGGTGTATCGGAGCGGAGAAATCATACCCTATTGGATATGGTTCGCTCCATGATGAGTAGTGCTGAGTTGCCTCTTTCATTCTGGGGATATGCGCTTCAAACAGCGGCACATCTTTTGAATCAAGTTCCATCCAAATCCATGCCTAAAACTCTATATGAAATATGGAGTGGTAAGAGTTTGTATCTTAAACGTGTTAAGATTTGGGGTTTCCCTACTTATGTCAAAAAGCAGAACCCAGACAAACTCGAGGCACGATCGGTTTTGTGTAAGTTTGTGTGATACCCAAAGAATTCTAATGGATATCTATTCTACCACACAGAGGAACAGAGGATTATTGTTTCTCAGAACGCCACATTTTTGGAAAAAGAATTTCTTGCAAAAAATATTAGTGACAGCATGGTAGAACTGGATGAAGTTCCAGAAACACAAACTATAACTGAAGATTTGGTAGAACCGCTAGATTCAGTAGTACCCGACGAATTTCAGCCACTCCGCAGATTTAGTAGGATTTCTCATCCGCACGAGAGATACTACGGTTTTCTCATAGATGTGGATCGAGAGGATTGCATCTTGGAAGAAGATGGTCCTATTAGTTTCAAGCAGGCCATTATCAGTAGGGACTCTGATAAATGGCCGGATGCTATGCGATCCAAAATGGAGTCCATGTACACCAATAAAGTGTGGACCTTGGATATTGCTCCACCTGGGGTAAAACCCGTTAGATGCAAATGGATCTATAAAAAAAAGTTTGGTGTAAATGGACAGGTGGAAACCTATAAGGCTAGACTTGTTGCAAAAGGTTTTCATCAAAGACCAGGTGTGGACTATAACGAAACATTTTCTCTAGTGGCTATCTCAAATCCATTCGAATCCTACTTGCCATTGCTGCCTTTCATGACTATGAAATCTGGCAGATAGACGTAAAAATGGCTTTTCTAAACGGAAGTTTCGAAGAGTGCGTTTATATGGATCAGCCGGAAGGTTTTGTAGACAGTGGGAGCAGCGGGAAGGTGTGAAAGTTGCTTAAATCCATCTATTGATTAAAGCAGGAATCGCGGAGCTAGAACATCTGTTTTGATGAAACACTCAAGGAATTTGACTTCATCAAGAACGAGAATGAGCCTTGTATATATAAGAAGATTCTAGGACGAACTTTCGTATTCCTAGTGTTGTACGCGGACGATATTCTTTTGATAGGAAATGATATTCCTATTCTACAATCGATCTACAATGTTGTCACAAAAGTTCTCCATGAAAGACCTGGGTGATGTCTCGTATATTCTGAGGATTAAGATCTACAGAGATGGATCTAAGAGATTATTGGGACTTTCGCAGTACAGGTACATAGAGACCGTGCTAAAGAGGTTTAGTATGGAAGATTCCAAGCGTGGTAACATACCCGCATTGTATGGAATTACCCTCTCCAAAGAGATGTCTCCCAAGACTGATGAGGAGAGGGTTCGCATGAGCACTATACCCTACGCTTCGGCGGTAGGATCTATGTGATGCTATATACCAGACCAGATGTAGCTTACGCACTTAGCGTGGTGAGCCGGTATCAGTCAAACCCAGGTGAGAACCACTGGACAGCAGTGATGAACATTCTTAAGTACCTGAGAAGGACTAAAGAACTGTTCCTGGTATTCGGTAGTGGGGACCTCCAAATGGAGTCCTTTACAGATTTGAGCTTCCAAAGTGATAAGGATGACAGCAAGTCTGTCTCGGGGTTTGTGTTTACCCTCAATGAAGGGGCGGTCTGTTGGAAGAGTTCCAAACAGGACACCGTTGCACTCGACGATGGAGTCTGAATACATTGCTGCCAACGATGCCGCAAAGGAAGCGGTCTGGATTAAGAAGTTCATTACTGAACTTCAAGTGGTTCCATCCATTGTTAACCCAATACCTTTATATTGCGACAACAATGGAGGTATGGCATTAGCAAAGGAACCACGGTCCCATCAGAAATCTAGACACGTCTTTATTAGTGCATATGCCCTAGAGGCCATTACTGTATCATACTAGTTTGTATATTACTTGATGGAAGCTTGGGATATTCACAGTTGTATATACAATCTTGCTCGAAATGGTAGTATGCTACTTGGTTTGTCTCTGCTTTAATATGTGCATGTGTTTCTTTTAGCATATCGCTGATATACATATTAGTAGAGCCCTTAGGATCTTTGCTTGATTACCAGCGTTGTGATGGCGCTCACACTCGTGGGGGCTGGGTAATCCATAAGCACATCCTTATACAGGTCCCTGGTCGTTGGACTATCGAGACAGGGCATCGATACTCCGGAGTAGACTAGCGTATGCTCTTCTCATCCCAGTGTGGGAGACGGTCTGTCCCACAGCCGTCAGTACGTCGTACTTGAGATAGTATGCGGGTGCTCGTTAGGTTACGAGTACACTGGACAGGACTCGTTGGGAACTGTTGGTTGGTATTATACCTATCGTCAGTTATCAGTTCCCAGGTGACATGAGTACAGCTTAGTCCGCTGACTTGACACTGTCACTTCGCCTCGAGTGTGTTCCCACTACACTTTGATTACTACCCTACCACGGCTCAAAGGAGTCGTGCAAACAGGTAGTTTTTTGGTGCAGTCCCGAAGCATTTGGAGGCAGTGACGGTTAGACAGGATTCGTCTCTCCCGGTATTGGGGGTTGACATCGCGCTGTGTCCAGGAGAGCCATTACACAAGTAGTCCCTGGCCAGGGCAAGCGAGATATACTGGTAGGTTTCCAGTGTTATCTCAGGGTGTTCTGGGCTACACTCCGACACGACTTGTACTGCTATTAGGGGACTGACGTTCACCGCCCCCCTAGGCCCGCCATGCGATGTATCAGACGAACAGACCGGATTGTACGGAGACTGTCACATACAGGCTCAGTAGGAGTTCAGATGGGGTTACCTCGTCAGTCTTCTTATCGGCATCTACCTGGGGACCGTTACGTACAGCTAGTGCCGCTTGCGGTCTGTGGTTAAACCCACTGCCAGCGTAGTGTCGAGTCTTTAGAGTCCCATACAGAGAGCTATTCGCCTTTATGCAAAATGAGTAAAGGTCGCATGGTTTTGCGACAGGGTTCGTTCACATCCGCGCACTTGTGCACGTTTGCTGTCCGAACAGCTTATACTAGCGGGCTTTGGTTTAAGCCAGATCCTAGTATATGATTTGGGATTGGTTTTATCTCTTTGTATTCGTGTTTCTCGGATCACGAATACGGGTGCGTATGCACAGTTGCTTGAGACAGAGGGAGGGGACTTTGATTAGGGTTAATGACCATTGTCATTTTATTAACCCTAATGCTTATGTGTGTATTATGGTTAATTGATATTAGTTTATTATAATTGTGCATGGTTATGGTTGTTGACCATTTGACATTCTTGACTTGTTGACCTGGGTTGACACTTTGACCATCATCATTTCATTTGGAAGATGCTCTTTGATCCTTGCAATTTGCATTAAAAATGAAATGATAATGGTCATGTCTTGATTAAGCCATGACAATTATCTCACTAATTATCTATTTACAATAATTCACACATATATGAGAGAATGCTTCATATTTTCTCTCATTCTATCATTTACTTTCTCTCTCTTGCTTTTCCTCTTCTTCAAGCTCTCCCCTCTCATGTGTTGAGAAACACTTGAGCTTGAGAAAAACCTCTTCTTGATAATCTCTACTATCATTTAGGGTTCTAGGACTAGCACTTCTAGCACCCTAGTTACTTCTAGCTTGAAGTTGAAGCCAAAGGTTGAGGCTTTCGGGTGGATCCTTCTTCGACGTGAGAAGACGACAAAGGTGATCCCTTTCTACTATTCCAAGGAGCAAGAAGAGAAGGACATAAAGCCCTAGGTATAACCATTCTACCCTTTAGCTAGCTTCTTGTTAGCTCTAGCTTGTTTTTGTTTAGCAAAGATCCTCCTTTGGCTAGTCCATGTTGCCTAGCATGATAAAAATACGATTTTTCTTCCGTTTTCCGCCTCCCCGCAAGCACCGAGGTGGGCAACGTGGACTTACAGTGGTATCAGAGCCTAACTAAACATAAACTAGCTAGGTAGTAAAGTGTATGCAAGTTCTATCGGAAAAATCGCAAAACCGAGTTTACAAAAACCCGAGTTTCTGTTAAAATGTTTTCTGTTCAAAATAAAATAAATCATACTCCAAAAATCATCTCAGGGTTTTGTGAAGAAAGCCACCAAAAATGATCCAGTGACTCGCTCAAAGAGCCGCGGTTCCGCGGCAATAGTAAGCTATTGCCGCGCAACCGCGGCCGTTTTGGCTCGGTTCTGGGTCGAGTTTGGTGCAGTGTTCTTCTGGCTTGGTTTTGGGATTTTTAAGATGGTTTATTTGTGCCCAGGTTTTCCAGAAAAGAAATTTGTTTTGGGGGGCCTATAAATCCGTATTTTTGATCGAACTTCACTACACTTTGACTAAAGGGTTATATCTGTGATGTTTATATGTATTGAACGTCGGCTAATCGCTATATGTCGATTAGTGGGGGTTATACATATCTGTGATCTGTGTTTGATGATGGTATGTGTATATGAATGCGTTGGATTGTCGCGGGTGAATAGCCGGGGTGGATGTGAGATGAGTGTTTCTTTTTCTTTCATTCATTGTAATATGTAAATTGATGTAATATTATTTGTTTGGCCGCACAACCGGATCGGGGTTGTAGCCATCATTGTATAATTCTTTTTACTGTTTTTGCTCCTAGGATAGACCCATGGAGGGGGTGCACAAACTACCGGGTATCTCGAAGTGCCGAGTGGCCTACTCACGGTGTTGAGGGAGGTTGCTTCGCTTCGGGTACTTGACGGGTAGTTTGCCGCACCCGTAGGGGTCTTGGGTGGGGTATTTGGCTATTCACCGCGATCGTGTAATCCGCTTTTCGTTGCAGGCTCGAACGGATTGCGGATTCCTAGTATATCCAATGTATTCATCTGTGATCTGTAATGTCTATCATTGCTATATATTTATATACTATAACTATTTAGGCGTTGCTTATGTTTTACAGCCGCGCTAGCCCAGCCCCCGCTCTATCGTTAGTTAAGTAACCTAACGGGTGATGACGGGGCCTCGTGGCGAATGCGAATGGCATAAGCGTACGTCATATTTTAGTTGTTTTCTACAATGGTAGGATTAAATGATGGGACGCATTAAAAGAACTAATGCAAGAAAATAAACCAAGTAAAAGTCGATTGGAACACTTTGAAAACCACTCGGTTCTTTTCAAAACTAAACTTTTAAACGCAGAGCTTGAACCACTCCTTTTAAAAGCTATCTCGTTCCATCGATTATATCAAGTTCACTACGTTCACGGTTTCGCCAAAACCATTCGTAGCCCTCCGTCATTCCACATGAATGGTCAAAAAGTATTCAAGCTGTGTATTTTGGCCAAAGTCAAGGCATAGTGATTGGTAGCTATTGGGTATTCATGTGCAGCATAGATAAATGCGTTGGTTTGGGACAGTCGTGCTGCCATTTTGGCCAAAGTCAAGGGTAAGTACGGGTGGGTCCAAATTAACCAGGAGAATGACGGGTAGAACTTGACATGTGACTTATGATATTTTGGCCAAAGTCAAGGTCATAAGAGCATGGGGCAAAAATCCACATCGGGGGTTTCATAAGTACTGAAACTTGCTAGCGCTGCATACCATTTGGAGTGTGATGATTCTGGTAGGATTCCTTCGGTTTTATCACGCGATGATATTTGGATCCCGATCCTACTGTGAGTATATGCTACTCCTCGGGAAAACTCTCACTTAACGATCAATGCTATAAACCTAGTAGGTGTCTAGAAAGGTGTTAGCGGGGCTACGCCTACAGGGAAAAGAGGTTCTTAAATTAAGGAACTTTGCGAAAGCATTGGAAAACCTCCCTCGAAGTACCGACACTGGCCTGGCTAAACGGTTAAGCAAGTATTGTACGGTGAGATTGATCCCGACTAATCCTTTCTTTACGGTTTGAGAAGGGATTCGAGAGACAGTGGGAGCCATCCAGTTTAGACAAACTAAAAACCACTCTAAACTTGCAAGAGCATCATGCTAAAGTGTTTCTTTTCTCTCTTCTAATTGCTGCGACCATTCAACATGACCGGACTTAAGTTATTACTAGATAAAAACATACTGATAGGGCCAAACTACAAAGATTGGCTCAGGAATGTCAAGATGGCAATCACTTACGACAAGTTGGGGTATGTCCTTACCACCAAAGCTCCCCCTGTCCCAGGTCCCACCTCCAGCGTCGCGGATAAGGAAATCCGTAAGACATGGGAGATCGATTGCGCGAAGGCCAAATGCCCCGTGCTTGCCTCGATGGACAACGAACATCAGAGGAGGCATGAGAATATGGACCTAGAGTCCATATTTCTCCATACAAAAGAACTGTGTGGAGAGCAGTCTCGTATCGCAAGATACGAAGTGTCGAAGAAGCTATTTTCGGCAAGATTGGCCGTCGGATCATCGGTAGCGGAACACGTGCTTAAGATGATTGGCTACATAGAGCAGCTCGCGGACCTTGGGACCACGTTGGAGAATGAACTCTATACTGATTTAATTCTTCAGTCCCTTCCTTCCACTTACGCCCAGTTTATCCTTAACTTCAACATGCAAAGAAAGGATGTTGAACTTTCCGAACTTCTGAACATGTTGAGGAGTGCTGAGGGCACCCTACAGAAGGGTAGGGAGACATCCACTTTGTTTGTAGGAGGATCTTCCTCTTCTAGATCCAGGGCGAAAGTGTCACGACCCGCAGGGTACGGAACGTGACTGGCACTTAAGTTTACGAAACGTCTCAAGACGTCCGTAAAATAAGTAAGCCAAAGCCCAGAAAACCAAAACCACAAAGCAGAAGAGTGAAGAAAACCCAATCAATTGAAAGCGAGTTTATCAAATAAGTCATATAAAACCCTTTTTAAAAACAATATCAATTTTTCCGAAAATTTCGGCAGAGACTCCTTTGTAAATACTGGCCCCCAAAATGGGTACAATAAGAATATAAATGAATCCAACAAATATGGCATCCCCAAGCGGGAGCTAGCTCTTCGCCACAGGGCGGTCACAAATCCCACGCAATGTAAAGTAACAACATGCGAAATAATCATAATGAGGCATAAGAAAAACAGCATGTCGACTCAAGTGAGCTCGACCCCAAAATACAGCATAAAAGTCCACAAATCTCACAGTCTTATCTCTAGGTCAATATACAACAATACTGGTAGATACAGTAGATGGAGTACTCTAGATACAAAGAATATACAAGGTGGTGCAAAAATAATAATATAACCCATCTAAGAGCAAAACCTCGAGTCCAGGCAAAAGAAGCAAGTGCGCCCGCCGCTACTGTACTAACGGAGCGGACCTGAAAAAGGCTATGGCACAACGGGGGTGAGTTGCCAACTCATGAGTAATAAATAACATCTACACAGGCTATCGTATGCATGCAAGCCAAAGGAAAGAAGAAGAAAGCCCCCGCCAAACCAAGAGGCGGTGTCAGTAAAGTGGATACGAAGGGAAAAGGAAAGGCAACAAAGGTAGCGGGAAAGCTAGTGGGGAAGGAAGAATGCTTCTACTGTCACAAAAGTGGTCACTGGAAACAGGATTGCAAGGCTTGGAAGGCCAGAACACAGGATTTGAAGCGAGTTGCGGCTTCAGCTTCAGGTGTGTATGTTATTGAAAACTGTCTATCAATAAACTCTACATCCTGGGTATTGGATACCGGATCAGGATCTCATATCTGTAATTATTTGCAGGCGTTGAGAAAGCGTAGAGTTTTGAAGGCAGGTGACATGACCCTCAGAGTTGAAAACGGTGCTAGCATGGATACTGAGGCCGTGGGGGACTATCACCTGGGATTGTCGGATGGACACTTTTTGGTTTTGCGTAGTTGTTATTATGTACCAAATGCAACCTGTAATATCATTTCTGTATCTTTATTATCTAAAGAAGGTTATGAATTTGCATTTGTAAGTAATGTAGTGAACATTCACCTTAATCAAGTTTTGATTGGGTCAGGTACATTGAACAACGGTATATACATTTTAAACCGACCACAGATTTTCAATGTCCAGAATACACACAAAAGAAAGTCTCCAGAAATCAATAAAACTTTCTTATGGCATTATAGACTGGGTCACATCAATGAGAGAAGGTTGACTAAGTTACATGCAGAAGGATATTTGGATCCGTTCGAATATCAATCGTATGCAACTTTTCAATCCTGTCTCAAAGGAAAGATGACAAAGACTCCGTTCACTGGACACGGAGTAAGAGCGAGCAAGCTCTTGGGACTCATACACAGCGACGTGTACGGTCCAATGTCTACACATGCGCGAAGCGGTTATTCTTACTTCATTACTTTTACGGATGACTTTTCAAGGTACGGTTATGTCTTCTTAATGAAACATAAATCCGAGGCTTTTGAAAAATTCCAGGAATATAAGAATGAAGTAGAAAAATAAACAGGCAAAAGTATCAAGGCACTGAGATCTGATCGAGGTGGTGAATACTTGAGTGCCGAGTTTCTGGGTTACTTAAAAGAGAATGGAATTCTCTCTCAGCTTACTCCTCCATACACTCCACAACATAACGGTGTATCGGAGAGACGGAACCGAACCCTATTGGATATGGTACGGTCCATGATGAGTAACGCTGAGTTGCCGCGATCGTTCTGGGGATATGCGCTAGAATCAGCTGCATACCTTTTGAACCGAGTTCCGACTAAGACTGTGCCTACTACACCATATCAGATGTGGTGTGGAAAGAGACCCTATCTTAATCACATTAAGACATGGGGATGTCCAGCTTTTGTAAAAAAGTAGCATGCGGACAAGCTCGAGGCACGCTCAGTACAGTGCAAGTTTGTGGGATATCCAAAGAACTCCAAGGGATATTTCTTCTATTGCGAAGAGGAACAAAAGGTTTTTGTTTCTCGCCATGCCCACTTTCTAGAACACCAGTTCATAGAAAAAGAAATAAGTGGGAGCGCAATAGAACTGGAAGAAATTCCAGAACCACGAGCTATTACTGAAAGCTTAGTAGAACCAGAGGGTTCGAAAGATCAGGACATTCCCACGCCACTCCGCAGGATTAGTAGGCAGTCTCATCCGCCCGAGAGATACTACGGTTTTCTCATTGACGGGGATAGAGAGGATTGCATCATAGATTGTGATGAGCCTACTAGCTTCCAGCAAGCCATTCAGAGCGTCGACTCGGTAAAATGGCTGGATGCAATGCGGACCGAAATGGAGTCCATGTACACCAACAAAGTATGGACGTTGGACATTGCTCCAGATGGGGTAAAACCCATAGGATGCAAGTAGATCTTCAAAAGGAAGATTGGTGTAGATGGACAGGTTGAGACCTATAAAGCTAGACTGGTTGCAAAGGGTTTTCGTCAGCGACCTGGTTTGGACTACGACGAAACCTTTTCTCCAGTAGCTATGCTGAAATCCATTCGGATCCTTCTTGCCATTGCTGCCTTCCACGATTATGAAATTTGGCTGATGGACGTAAAGACCGCTTTTCTAAATGGACATTTAGAGGAGTGTATCTATATGGAACAGCCAGAGGGTTTCATTCAGAGTGGGAGCAGCGGAAAGGTGTGCAAGTTGCTTAAGTCCATTTATGGACTGAAGCAGGCATCGCGGAGTTGGAACATCTGTTTTGATGAGACGGTCAAGGAATTTGGCTTTATCAAAAATCCAGATGAACCATGTATCTATTGTAGATTTGTAGCGAGAACTGTAGTATTCCTCGTTTTATACGTGGATGACATTCTCTTAATAGGAAATGACATTCCTATGCTACAATCTGTCAAGGGGTTCTTGTCACACAGGTTCTCCATGAAAGACCTGGGTGATGCCTCATACATTCTGGGTATCCGGATCTACCGTGACAGATCCAAGAGGATATTGGGACTTTCACAGTCCAGGTACATCGACACCATACTGAAGAGATTCAGTATGGAAGATTCTAAGCACGGTAATCTACCGGCTTGTCACGGGATCACCCTCTCCAAAGAGATGTCTCCCAAGACTGATTTGGAGAGGGATCGCATGTCTATTATACCCTACGCTTCTGCAGTAGGCTCTATAATGTATGCGATGTTGTGTACCAGACCGGATGTGGCTTATGCACTGAGTGTGGTAAGCAGGTATCAGTCAAACCCTGGGGAGAAACATTGGATAGCGGTAAAGAACATTCTCAAGTACCTGAGAAGGACTAAGGAGATGTTCTTGGTGTATGGCGGAAAAGACCTCCAGATTGAGGCCTTTGCTGACTCCAGCTTCCAGAGTGACAAGGATGATTCCAAGTGCATGTCGGGTTTTGTCTTCACCCTCAATAGAGGGGCGGTGTGTTGGAAGAGCTCCAAACAGGAAACCGTTGCTGACTCGACTATGGAAGTGGAATACATCGCTGCATCTGATGCCGCAAAAGAAGCTGTCTGGATGAGAAAGTTCTTGAAAGAACTTCAGGTGGTTCCGTCCATTGTTGACCCAATACCTCTGTATTGCGACAACAACGGGGCTATAGCTTTAGCGAAGGAACCCAGGTCCCATCAGAAATCCAGACACATCTTGAGGCGGTATCACCTGATCAAGGAGATCGTGGATCGCCAGGAGATCGAGGTTCGGAGGGTTGCTTCAGAAGATAACACTGCAGATCCATTCACCAAGGCCTTGCCCCAGACTCAGTTCGAGCGGCTGATCGAGATGATAGGTCTTCGATACGCCAGTACATGGCCTTAGTGCAAGTGGGATATTGTTAGTGCATATGCCCTAGAGGCCATTACTGTATCATACTAGTTTGTATATTACTTGATGGAAGCTTGGGATATTCACAGTTGTATATACAATCTTGCTCGAAATGGTAGTATGCTACTTGGTTTGTCTCTGCTTTAATATGTGCATGTGTTTCTTTTAGCATATCGCTGATATACATATTAGTAGAGCCCTTAGGATCTTTGCTTTATTACCAGCGTTGTGATGGCGCTCACACTCGTGGGGGCTGGGTAATCCATAAGCACATCCTTATACAGGTCCCTGGTCGTTGGACTATCGAGACAGGGCATCAATACTCCGGAGTAGACTAGCGTATGCGCTTCTCATCCCAGTGTGGGAGACGGTCTGTCCCACAGCCGTCAGTACGTCGTACTTGAGATAGTATGCGGGTGCTCGTTAGATTACGAGTACACTGGACAGGACTCGTTGGGAACTGTTGGTTGGTATTATACCTATCGTCGGTTATCAGTTCCCAGGTGACATGAGTACAGCTTAGTCCGCTGACTTGACACTGTCACTTCGCCTCGAGTGTGTTCCCACTGCACTTTGATTATTACCCTACCACGGCTCAAAGGAGTCGTGCAAACAGGTAGTTTTTGGGTGCAGTCCCGAAGCATTTGGAGGCAGTGACGATTAGACAGGATTTGTCTCTCCCGGTATTGGGGGTTGACATCGCGCTGTGTCCAGGAGAGCCATTACACAAGTAGTCCCTGGCCAGGGCAAGCGAGATATACTGGTAGGTTTCCAGTGTTATCTCAGGGTGTTCTGGGCTACACTCCGACACGACTTGTACCGCTATTAGGGGACTGACATTCACCGCCCCCCTAGGCCCGCCATGCGATGTATCAGACGAACAGACCGGACTGTACGGAGACTGTCACATACAGGCTCAGTAGGAGTTCAGATGGGGGTTACCTCGTCAGTCTTCTTATCGGCATCTACCTGGGGGCCGTTACGTACAGCTAGTGCCGCTTGCAGTCTGTGGTTAAACCCACTGCCAGCGTAGTGTCGAGTCTTTAGAGTCCCACACAGAGAGCTATTCGCCTTTAGGCAAAATGAGTAGAGGTCGCATGGTTTTGCGACAGGGTTCGTTCACATCCGCGCACTTGTGCACGTTTGCTGTCCGAACAGCTTATACTAGCGGGCTTTGGTTTAAGCCAGATCCTAGTATATGATTTGGGATTGGTTTTATCTCTTTGTATTCGTGTTCCTCGGATCACGAATACGGTTGCGTATGCACAGTTGCTTGAGACAGAGGGAGGGGACTTTGATTAGGGTTAATGACCATTGTCATTTTATTAACCCTAATGCTTATGTGTGTATTATGGTTAATTGATATTAGTTTATTATAATTGTGCATGGTTATGCTTGTTGACCATTTGACATTCTTGACTTGTTGACCTAGGTTGACACTTTGACCATCATCATTTCATTTGGAAGATACTCTTTGATCCTTACAATTTGCATTAAAAATGAAATAATAATGGTCATGTCTTGATTAAGCCATGACAATTATCTCACTAATTATCTATTTACAATAATTCACACATATATGAGAGAATGCTTCATATTTTCTCTCATTCTATCGTTTACTTGCTCTCTCTTGCTCTTGCTCTTCCTCTTCCTCAAGCTCTCCCCTCTCATGTGTTGAGAAACACTTGAGCTTGAGAAAAACCTCTTCTTGATAATCTCTACTATCATCTAGGGTTCTAGGACTAGCACTTCTAGCATCCCAGTTACTTCTAGCTTGAAGTTGAAGACAAAGGTTGAGGCTTTCGGGTGGATCGTTCTTCGACGTGAGAAGACGACAAAGGTGATCCCTTTCTACTACTCCAAGGAGCAAGAAGAGAAGGACATAAAGCCCTAGGTATAACCATTCTACCCTTTAGCTAGTTTCTTTTTAGCTCTAGCTTGTTTTTGTTTAGCAAAGATCCTCCTTTGGCTAGTCCATGTTGCCTAGCATGATAAAAATCCGATTTTTATTCCGTTTTCCGCCTCCCCGCAAGCACCGGAGTGGGCAACGTGGACTTACAGTCTTGAGGCGGTATCACCTGATCAGGAGATCGTTGATCGCCAGGAGATCGAGATGCGGAGAGTGGACACAAAAGACAGCACGGTGGATCCATTCACCAAGGCCATTCCTCAAGCATAGTTCAAGAGACTATTTAAGACGTTGGATATGCGATACGCCAACAACTGGCCATAGTGCAGACGTTGGGTACTCGGTACACCAATATATGGCCTTAGTGCAAGTGGGAGATTGTTGGATATGTATGCCCTAGAGGCCATTATTGTATATGTATACATGTGGATGCTTAGACATATGTATGTACAGGACAATCTTGCTCGATATGATAGTATGCTATCTGGTTTGTCTTTATCTTAACATGTGTGTATGTTTTATTTTTATTATATATCATTTATATATGTTGATAAAGCCCGTAGGATCATTTCTTGACTACCTGCGTTGTGATGGCGATCATACTTGTGGGAGCTAGGTAGTCGATAAGCACATCCTTATAGTGTCCCTGGTCATGGGAGTATCGAGACAGGGCATCAATATTCTGGAGTAGACTAGTGTATACATTTCTAGACCCTGACGAGGAGCGATGGTTGGTCCCGCATCCATTGGTCTTTTGGACCTAAGATCGTATATAGGTGCTCACTGGGGGTGAGTATACTGGACGGACTCACCGAGAACTTCTAGATGGTACTATACCTATCGTCGGATAGCAATTCTCAGGTGGCATGAGTACAGGTTAGTCTTCAGACCTGAGATCGTCATTTGTATCGTGTGAGTTCCCACTATATTTTGATTATTACCCTACCACCGCTCTACTCAGTCGTGCAAACAGTTTTTAGTTGGGTATAGTCCCGAGCCACATAGAGGCGGTGAGCGATTGTTGGGGATTCGTCTCTCCCGGTATAGGGAGTTGATATCGCACTATGTTCAACTGGCCAGCACCATAAGACCTTGGCGAAGGCAGTTAGGATTTACTGATAAGTTGTTCAGTAGTTTCCTGGATTGATCTTGAGCCACATCAGCACTGTTAGTGATATATGCCCTAGAGGCTATTATTGTATCATACTGGTTTGTATATTGCTTAATGGAAGCTTGGGATATTCACAGTTGTATTGACAGTCTTGCTCAAAATGGTAGTATGCTGCCTGGTTTGTTTCTACCTCAATATGTGCATGTGTTTCTGTTAGCATATCGCTTATACATATTGGTAGAGCCCTTAAGATCTTTGCTTGATTACCAACGTTGTGATGGCAGTCACACTAGTGGAGGCTGGATAGTCTATAAGCACATCCTTATACGTCAATACTCCAGAGTAGACTAGTTTATATGTTTCTTATCCCATCAGGGGAGATAGTCTATCCCACATCCATTAGTACGTCGTACTGGAGATAGTATGCAGGTGATCATTAGGTTATGAGTACACTGGACAGGACTCGTCGGGGACTGCTGGTGGGTATTATACCTATCGTCGGGTAGCAGTTCCCATGTGACATAAGTACAGCTTAGTCCGTCGACTTGACACTTCTACTTCGCCTCAAGTGTGTTCCCACTGTACTTTGATTACTACCCTACCACGGCTCAAAGGAATCATGCAAATAGGCAGTAGTTGGGTGCATCCCCGAAGCACTTGGAGGTAGTGGCGGTTAGATAGGATTCGTCTTTCCCGGTATTGGGGTTGATATCGCCCTATGTACGGAAAGCCTTTACACAAAGTCCCTGGCCAGAGAAAGCGAGATTTACTAGTAGGTATTCCAGTAGTTTCTCAGGGTGTTTTGGTCTATACTCTGGCATGACTTATTGTGCTATTAAGGGCCTGACGATTACCGTCCCCTAGGCCCGATATGCGATACTCTTAGAAGAACAGACCGGAATGTACGAAGATTGTCACATACAGGCTCAGTAGGAGTTCGGATGAGTTTGCTCATCGGCCTTCTTATCGATAGATATCTGGGTAGCCGTTACGTGCAGCTAGTACCGCTTGCGGCTTGTGGTTAAACCCACTGCCAGCGTACTGTCGAGTGTTCAGAGTCCCACATAGAGAGTTTCCCTGCATCGGGCGAAAGATGTAGAGGCCGTATGGTTTTACGGCATGGCTTCGATCACGTACGTGTACTTGTGTGCGTATGATGTTCGAGTGGATAATATTAGTAGACTTTGGTTTAAACCGGATCCTAGTATTATATTGATGGATCGGTTTCGTCTCATTGTATTCGTGTTTTTCGAAATACGGATACGGGTATGTATATACGGATGAGAGGGGCTTTCTTGTAATTACTCAAGATTACTATTAGAAGGAGACCTTATTAGGGTTTTGGTTATTTACTTGATTAAAACAATTATGAGGTGGAGGAAATTATTTGTTATTTTTATAAACGATAATTGTGCCATGGCTACTTGGTTTGACTATTTGACTTAGATATTTTGTGAGATATTTTATGGCACTAGATATTTTGGGTGAGATATTTTTCTTGCCATGCTTATAGTCATATCAAGGGAGCAATCTCAATTATCATTATGAAAAAACATTTTCTCTTTCCTCAAGCTCTCCCTTCTTCTTCCTCTCAACCTTTAAGTCTCATGAGTTGAGAAATCTAGGGTTCCAAGAAACAAACTAACTCATCTTCATTCTCTACATCACCTAGGCCATCTAGTTTAGCAAGATAGTTGCCCTAGTTACCTCGGATTTGAGGTTGGAGCTCGGACTATAGACTTTCGGGTGGATCATCTTTGACTCGAGGAAGCCGACGAGGAAGCTTCGATCCGTTTCGATCCTCGGAGCCTACGATGAAGAGGAGGACAGCGAGAACACCCGAAGGACATGATACTATAAGGTATAATATTCATCCGAGTAGTTAAACCTCAAGTAGTTTGCTAGCTAGGGTTTATGATCGATCCTTGGTTCTAGTCGGTGTTGCGAAGCCCGTAAAAATCATTTTTTGCCTTTTCCACCTGCCCGCAAACATGTGGGGTGCGCTACATTGACTTACAGTGGTATCAGAGCCTCTCATAAACCTTATATAGCTTGTAGCGACAATAGAAATCCGCCGTTTTTGTCGCGCAAAACTGCCGACAAAAACAGTTTCCAAAAATGATGTTTTGAGTTATTTGCACACCCCAAGGGCTCACGGTTTGAACCGAGAAGCTATGGGGTGGAGCGTGTACACCTCAGGGACACCCCGGGGGGACCAAAGGCCGGGCCCACTCCCCAAGACCACCACGAGGTGTCCTTGGGAGGTAGTGACCCGAGAGCACCTAAGAATGGTGCTCTCGGGTCTGCCTACCCTAGGGGGCCACTTCATGGTGGCCCCTAAAGGTGGGTACCCTCTGAGGCCCCCCATTCGATAGTTAATTTTGATATCTTCTCCATTGCGAAGATTCGGGCGGGTTTCAAGTTCGTTTCGACTCCCAGATTGTCTTAAAACGATCGGTTTTAGAACTTTAGCTCACTGGATTTTTCATGTTTTGGAAAAGTTGGTTTAGTTTGCTAATTGCGTGAGGAATTCTAGCGTCATGGTTACTTTACAAGGTTTGTGATGTGTATATGTGTTTGGAAACGGCGACTAATTGCTATACGTCGATTAGTCGGGGTTGCACATATCTGTAATGATGTTATGTTGGTTTGTGTATATAAACTTATTGGATCGTCGTGGATGAATAGCCGGGGATGTGAGATGAGAGTTTTCATTCTTTCATTCAATGTAAATTTGTAAAGTGATGTAATATTATTTTGCGGGGCACATCCGGGTTGAGGTTGTAGCCACCGTTGTATTATTTCTTTTACTGTTTTCTGCTCCTAGGAATAACCCAAGGTGGGGTGCACAAACTACCAGGTTCTTGAAGTGCTGAGTGGCCTACTCATTTTGTTGAGGGAGGTTGCTTCACTTCAGAAATTTGGCAGGTAGTTTGCCGCACCCGTTGGGGTCTAGGGTGGGGTATGGCTATTCATCACGACCGTGGAATCCGTCTTTGATTACAAGCTCAAATGAAATGCGGAATTCTTAGTATATCCAATATGTTCATTTGTGATCTGGAATGCCTATTATTGCGTGAGACGAATGGATATTATTATATATATTATCTAGTATGCATTGCTTATGTTTTGCATCCGCGCTAGTCCAGCCCCCGCTATGTCGTTAGTTAAGTAACATAACGGGTGATGACGGAGCCCCGTGGCGAATGCGGATGGCATAAGCGTACGTCATATTTTCGTTTCTTTCTGTGATGATAAGTGTAAATGATGGAACTGCATTACATTAATGCAGAGCAAACAAACTAAAGCTGAATCGTTGGAACAAATTTTAAAACCACTCGGTTTTTTCAAAACAGCAGACTTTTAAAATGCGGAGCTTAAACCACTCCTTTTAAAAGTTATCATGGTTCTTTTGATTATATCAAGTTCACTACGTTCACGGTTTCGCCAAAACCATTCGTAGCCCTCCATCATTTCATATGAATATTCAGTAGTATTCAAACTATGTTTGTTGATCTTTGCCAAGGCATAGTGATTGGTAGCTGCTGGGTATTCATATGTAGCATAGATAAATGCGTTGGTTTGGGACAGTCGTATTACTTTGTTGGCCTTCGTCAAGGATATATACGGGTGGGTTCAAATTAACCTGGACAATGATATGTAGAACTTGATATATGACTTATGATTTGTTGGCCTTCGTCAAAATCATAAGAGCATGGGGAAAAAATTCACATCGAGAGTTTCTAAGGAAACTAAAACTTGCTGGTGCTGCATACCATTTGGAGTGTGATAATGTTGGTAGGATTCCTTCAAAATTATCACACAATGATATTTGGATCCCGATCCAACTGTGAGTATATGCTACTCCTCGGGAGATTTTTTACTTAACGATCAATGTTATAAACCAAGTAGGTGTCTAGAACAGTGTTAGCGGGGCTACGCCTCCAGGGAAAAGAGGTTATTTAATTAAGGAACTTCGCGAAAGCGTCATAAAACCTCCCTCGAAGTACCGACACTAGCCTGCTGAACGGTTAAGCAAGTATTGTACGGTGAGATTAATCCTGACTAATTCTTCCTTTATGATTTCAGGAAGGATTTGAGAAACAGTGGGAGCCATCCTGTTTAAATAAATTAAAAACTAATCTAAACTTGCAAGAGCATCATGCTAAAGTATTTCTTCTCTTTCTCCTAATTGCAGCGACCAGTTGACCGCGCCTAGGTTACATTTAGCTAATAAATTGACTGGGCCAAACTATATTGACTGGCAAGGGTTTTTCCAGATGTCCATTGCCTGTGACAAGATGGAACACCTCATTACTACTCAATCCCCCACCGTCCCAGGTCCAGTTTCCACCATCGCGGATATTGATATCCATATGAAAAAGGAAAGGGACAGTGCGAATGCCAAGTGCCTCGTGTTGGCCTCAGTAGATGGTGAGAACCAGAGGCAGCACAAGAAGATGGACTTAGCTTCCATCTTCCTCCATAACAAAGATTTATATGGAAAGCAATCTCGTATCGCAAGATATGAGACCTCGAAGGAATTGCTTCAAGCGAGGTTGGCTATCGGGTCATCTGTAGGGGACAACGTCCTTAAGATGACTAGCTATATTGATGAGCTCATGGACCTGGAGACTACGTTGGAGAACCAGTCATATCTTGACTTGATTCTACAGTCCATGCCTTCTAGTTACACCCTGAAGGAAACCAGGGAGACACCTGCTCTACTTATTGGGGAATCTTACTCTTCTGGATCCAAGGAGGAAGCCAAGGATGAGAAGAAGAAGAGATCCACAAAGCCGATATGCGGTGTCAGTAAAGTAGAGGGACTGGGAAGGGCAAAAGCTTCGAGGCTGACAGTAGGGAAGAAGGGATGTTCCTATTGTAAGTGCACGGCGGCGCCCCGGCCGTCAATCCGACGGCCAAACGCGGAAACGGTAATAAACTTTAATTTTGCGGACTTAGCAAACCGGCACCACCGCGCACTAAACACCCGGATCGTGCCATTAAACTAGTCTAAGCTAACAAGAGGATGGGTTAGAGATATACCGACTGATCCGAGTCCTCCGGTCTTCATCTCCACTCCGATCTCCTCGCGGGATCTCCGTCCGTCTCCTCCTCGTCGGAAAGGGCACCACGAAGCCGGGTACTTTTACGGGCTCCCACCTCAATACCGAGGCAACTCGGGCGCGAAGCTGGCGAATCGACGCGTCCAAGATTTGCTGTAGGAATATAGTGTAGAGTGTATGTCTCACTTTGGGGTTTGTTGCCATTTGTGGATGATGGAGGAAACAAGACAAGAAAAATGGTGCTTGCATTTTTCTTAACATGAAATGAGATCAAGAAAATGAAACACTCTCAATGATGAAGATGAAACTCTCTTCTTCTCTTTTCTTTCTCTCTTTCTTTTTCTCAACCATAAAACAAACTCTCTCTTCAAGTGAAGTATAAAATGGTGGAGCAAAAACAATATGATAGCAAGAGGGAGGTGAGTGTAGGAAGCAAAAAGTGGTGACCACATCCTAAAACATAATCATCACTAAATCAACATCAAACCTCACTTCATTTCTAATCTCATCAAATCACATAAAAGCATGAAAAGCAAAGATGCTTATCATATCAACCCTTATGCAAAAAGTCCTCCACAAAGTGTAATTTGCAAAACTGCAAATTACCCCCTCCATCGGAAAAGTCCGGCCGGGAAAGAACAAAGGAAAACCGGCCGGAACGGAAAGCAAACTGGCAACTCCAGAAAACTGGTCCCGTAATAAATTACAGGAAAACCCCATACTGTGCATACACACCCGCATCTGTATTCCGTCCGGATACAAATGCAATGAGACAAAATCTACACTGTACTAAACTAGGACCGGCTTAAACCAAAACCGGCTAGTAAAAACTGTCCGATCCTGATCCGTGCAATACCGCACGTATCTGATCGAACCTTGCCATATATCCATACGGCCACTAGTACAAAGCTGTCCGATCCTGATCCGTGCAATACCGCACGTATCTGATCGGACCCTGCCATATCTCCATACGGCCTCTACAGCGTTTCGCCCGAAAGCTTGAGTAACTGAAAGTGTGGTGGACTCTAAAGACTCGTCAATACTATGGCTGTGGATTTAACCACTAGCACGTCAGAGGTATAAGCCAATACGTAACGGGCCACCAGCTATTGACTAAAAGGGACGTCGATGAGTGAACTCATCCTGACACCCTACTGAGCCTGTCAGTGACAATATCCGTACAGTCCGGTCCGTTCGTCTATGAGCATCGCATGTCGGGCCTAGGGGGTTGGTAAAAGTCAGACCCCCAAAAGCGGTACAATTCGTGTCGGAGTGTAGCCCAGAACACCCTGAGATACTACTGGAATACCTACCAGTAAATCTCCTGCCTTGGCCAAGGTCTTCGTGTAATGGCTCTCCTAGACACAGTGCGACCTCACCCCCAATACCGGGAGAGACGAAACCCCCGAAGATCCGCTCACTGCCTCCATGTGGCTCGGGACTGTACCCAACTAAAACCTGTTTGCACGACTCCTTTGAGCCGTGGTAGGGCAGTAATCAAAGTACAGTGGGAACTCACACGAGGCAAATGACGATCCCCAGGTCGATGAACTAACCTGTACACATGTCACCTGGGAACTGCTATCTGACGTCAGGTATAAGACCAACTAGCATGTTCCCGGCGAGTCCTGTCCGGTGTACTCATAACCCAATGAGCACCTGTATACATCTTAGGTGAACCAACTGACACCGGTGGCTTGTGAGACCGGCCACCGCCCCTCGTCGGGGTCTCGACTGTATACACTAGTCTACTCTGGAGAATCGATGCCATGTCTCGAAACTCCCACGACTAGGGACCTTTTAAGGATGTGCTTGTAGACTCCAGCTCTCACTTATATGATCGCCCTCATACTGCTGGCAGTCAAGCATGAATCCCAGGGCTCTATCAACGTGCAATAGCGACCTGTCAGGTCACCTAAAGCAGTACACGATGATAAAGGTAAACCAGATAGCATACTATCATCTCGAGTAAGACTGTTCCACCGGGATAGGTCCTCCCTCAATCATTGCAATCACGTGCCTGTGATCCAATAATTGACTCTGAGGGCACTATCTCCAACAATCTCCCACTTGCACTCAAGGCTAATTATTGCGATGTCGCATACTCACAGCCCGTGTGATACCGAACACCCAACTCCTCTACTAGTCAGTCTCATAAAGCTCGTTTGCGAGACTATTGCGTTCGAGGAATAGCCTCAGCGAATGAATCCGCTCTGAAGTTTCTTTCTATGTCTCTCTAAATCTCAAGTTCGCGGAGAATGCCATCTCCCGAAATGAGCAATACCTGTCTTAGAATGTCTGGATGTCTGATGGGATCGAGCTCATAAATGAACTCCAAATCCAAACTTCTTAGACTGTATCGTCAACTGAACTTAATCAGTATCCTGCGCCATGCCACCCTCAGTATTGCCTTGGACCACCTGTCCAAAATACTGCCCCTCGTCAGAAGGAAAATTATAACTCTGACGATCACCCTGTCGTCCATGTCACCTTGGAAGCCTGGAATGATAACTGTCTCCCTAATGAGGCTGTCGTTATCATATCCCTAGAACATCCACTTATGTTCTAAAACTGCTTCCGACTGTTCCTCCAGGATTGGATCAATATCAACTTATTGCATCTAGTGCAAGAACAACATCTGGTGTGGTACTTGACATCTCATGATTGACTCAATTGCCTAAGCAAGTGATCTGCCAATCATGCACATCCCTCTCTACTTTAGTCTATAAGACACCTTTAGAGAGGGTGACTCCATCACCTGCAGGTACACCACCGTGCCAGGAGTCGTCTATTCTAAATACTCTTAGAATGCTGTCAAAGTACCCAGATTGGGAAACCACCCAAATCCAGATCTAAAACCATAGATCTAGTAACCAGTATGTCTGATATAATGTCCAAGTCCCATGTGGAGAAACCACTGTGTGACGACCAAAGTATGACCGATCGTAGTATAGGAATATCACTTCCTACTACCTTCTCAACAGATCCATCCCCTATTCTGATGACGTCAAACCTATGACTGTCACATCAGAAGCAGATGATCTAACTCCGCTATATCTGCTTTAGTCTATAAATAGACATAAGCCTGACGTCCACCAATGCTTCCGCTGCTCCCACTGACTACGAAAACCCTCTGGCAGAGTCATATAGATGTGCACTTCTAAAGCTAGTTTAGAACGACGCTATACTCATCCTCCTGCCGGGTCTCGCAGCCTGGAACAACAACAGTGGCAAGTGTGGGTAAACAAGAACTTCCCTGTCACCGTCCTTGAGGCTACCGGAGTACCTCTCGGGTGCCTGAAGTTACCCACCTTATCTGCGGAGTGGCCAATGGAATGTCAAACCAGATTGAATCTTTAGGTTCCTTATCAAATCTTCAGTAATCGTTTGTGGTTCTGGAATCACTTCCAGTTCTACCATACTCCCACTACTGTTTTTGAAAAAATCCATTTTTATTAAAACTGTGGCGAGTCAAGAACAATATCACTATTGATCTTTCTTATAGCCTGGGTCAACCCACAAACAGCCATTACAGAAACGTGCCTTGAGTTATCCAGAGTCTGGTTTTAATCATAAGCCGGACAACACCCCGTACCTTAACAATGTTAAGATATGAACTGTACTATATCCAATATAGAACCAGAGGCACTGATTTAATTGAACCAGATTCAAATCATGCAGCTATCTCCAGTGCATGTCAACTAAATGGAAGGAGGCCGATCAGCGTTACTCAACTTAGGAATGCTTCCAATTATGAGTAACCTGAAAGAGAAGCAATTTCTCTTTATTATTACTATCAACTGAATACCATACACAAGTATCTACATCTTCAATCACCTTGAAGAATCCCGATACTTGCTACACCTGGTTCTCTACTCTATTCAAATACCTATAACTCCTCAAAACTTAGACCCTGTGTTTCTACGAAACACATGTCTAAGAACTAGAGAAGTTAAAAGTAAACAGAATATAGTATGAGGACCAACCCCTCTGTCCTAATGGACACTGGACAACATACAACACTCTGTATAAGTCCGCTGAGTCTAACAACTCTTTCACTGTGTGTCGTAGGTTGAAAGCTGTACTTATGGTTAAGAAGAATTACACCGCTGTTTAATGCTCCTTACCTAACCATCCACTGATATAGGTAAATGTCATCGACATAATATCAAAAGGTATATCTCACTCTATGAAAATAGACGTACAGATATATCAATTTGAAATTGGTGCACAACAGCGGATATTCAAAACCAAATATTTGCCGACCGGCAAACAGCCCAGATGATCTCCTCAAATATCACCGATTACAACGAATCCCGATATAATGAGGATGATTACCCTATTCCCAATAACTTACTCCCACTCATCATCTGTAAAACCATACAGATGTGAGAATCAAACCTGGTAAATACATACCCTGGAGCAAGTGTCTAATCGGGAAATCAGTTTTCCTTTAACAGTACACAGTAGAACTGAAACATTGAAATGTTTCGATGGGGTATCTTGGTATTCCTAGTAATGCCTCTACCATTATCCAGATTCACAACTATAACCGTATAATTCTTTGCCACCTTTTCAAATCCCTTTATATGTCTTTAGTCATTACCTTCTGCACACCCCTTTAGGCCAAATGGTTTTCTTCCTTCCCTACCTTCGGCACCAGCCTATGGTTTGGAAGAAGACTATCTAATAAGCATAATGGGTGTACTGTCCTAGTCCTAGGAGCACTCGCAATGCGAGAGAAGGTGAAAACAAAAGACAACCGAATAAACCTTATTCCTATTTCTCCTGGACCAGAATCCATCCCCGAACTGGAACAAGTTCCTTTCGAGTTCGTATATAACCATACGATGGAGTATCCAATAAACTGTGGATCTTCGTAGTGATACGGAGTGTCCTGGAGAAATACAAAGGTGATTTAGGATTGGCGAAGAAATATTTGGTTTGGTCGTGAATATCAGTCGCAATTTACTCTGCCCTCTTACTAATCCCTTGCTTTGTCTTAATCTTAATACCTTCTGCACACCGTTTAGGCTAATTGGTTTTCTTCATTCCCTACCGGTCGGCACCAGCCTAAGGTTTGGAAGAAGACTATCCAATTTGCATAATAGGTGTACTATCTCCTAAACCAAGGAGTACTCACAACTTGAGAAAAGGTAAAAGGGAAAAGACAACTGAATAATCCTATCCGTTTTCTCCAGAACCGGAAATCATCCTCGAATCCCTTCGAGTTCGTATCTAACCATACGATGGTTTTGTCCAATGGAAGTGGACGTTCGTAGTAATACGGGGTGTCCTGGAGAAAAGGGTAAAAGTAGGAGTGGCAATGAGGTCTGCAACTCTGACAATCCAAAAGCCAGTGTTAAGAAGGTTCGGTCAACTTGGTCTCTGAGTCAAAGTCTAGGGTCGGGTCAATGGTCGCTGCCAGAGAGAGAGAGAAAAGAAACACTCAGCGTGCACTCTAACCAAGATCAGAATGGTTACCAATTTATCTAATCTGGAAACCTCCCACTGTACCTCAAATTCTCCTCCAAACCTGAAAGAAGAATTAGTCGGGGTCACCCGAGGAGTAAACCAACTCATCAGTGGGAATCGGGATCCAGCTATCATCGCATGATAACGTGACGGAATCCGCTCACGGTATCACACTCCAGAAGGTATGCGCATATCTGGCAAGTTTCAGTTCTTTTGAAACTCCCGATGTGATTTTTACCCCATGCTCTTATGACCTTGACTTTGGCCAACAAATCATAAGTCACATGTCAAGTTCTGCCCGTCATTCTCCAGGTTAATTTGAATCCACCCGTACCTACCCTTGACTTTGGCCAACAAGGCAGTACGACTGTTCCAAACCAACGCATCTATCTATGCTGCATATGAATAACCAACAGCTACCAAACACTGTGCCTTGACTTTGGCCAACAAACACAGCTTGAATACTATTGACTACCCATATGAAACGACGGAGGGCTACGAATGGTTTCTGGCGAAAACCTTTAACGTAATGAACTTGATATCGTTGAAGGAACGGATAGCTTTATAAAAATATAGTGACGAAAACCTTTACTAAAGAGGTCACTCCCGGTGAAGGGATCTCGGCTCTTTCCCCGTAGAATGGGGTGCAGGATATTCCAAATGAATACCGCGATGCAAAGCAAAAGTAATCGGCTATAGTGAAGTTACTGCCCTGACGCAAACTTTTGTCCAAGGGGTCACTCCCGGTGAAGGGATCTCGGCCCTTGCCTCGTCGACTGAGGAGCAGGATATTCCAAATGAATACCACGATGCAAAACAAAAGTAAACGTCCTTGCAATAACAGCTTTTTGAAAAGTGTTCCAACAACATCAGAATAGGTTTGTTTAACTTGCATTGATCCGAATCAATGCAGTCCCATCAATTGATCACACCACAAAGAACGAAAATATACTGACGTACGTATATGCCATCCGCATTCGCCACTGGGTCCCGTCATCACTCGTTAGGTTAGCTTACTAACGACAGAGCGGGGACTGGACTAGCGCGGATGAAAAACATATACAACATCTACTAATATATATACCAATATATTATATTTCGCTCAAGGCGTGAAAAGAAATGCAACATCACAGAAATGTACAGCATCACAGAACAATACAGATATCTGGGATCCCCGGGTTTCACAGAGCCACTACTGAAACCCGACGTTCCCCTGGTCGTGTGGATAGCCTGTGCAAAGAAAACCTAGACCCCTACGGGCGTGGCAAGTCACCCGCCAAAACCTGAAGCGAGGCAGCCCCCTTCAGCTCCGCGAATGGACCACCCAGCACTCCACGAAATCCGGCAACTTGGGCACCCCTCCTGGGTCAACCAGTACCCCCTACGAGTGCGGCGAATAGCCCGCCAATCCTAGAGTGAAGCCCCCTCCGTCCCAATGCCATGAGATGCGGGCTTGTTGCCCTCTAGAACCCGGCCATCCGTGCACCCCACCGCGGGGTAAACCTAGTACAGAATGTAAAATATACATACACCGGGTACATCGACCGCAACCAGGTCGTGCCCCAAAATAATAATACAATCAGGCAGTGACGGCAGTCCACATGTCGGACGCTCGCCCCGCAATATCAAAAGTACATAAACAACAACACTGTACTAGTATTGCATCCAGGCTATCCCCACGACCGATCCGCAACATCACAGCATAAACAAAGAACATCAACGTGAAAGTCACGTTCGCAAATCCGTCTAACCGGGCTATAGCAGTTAGACCGGATTTACCGATCGAGTGACATTCACGGTCGCAGATATAATGTAAATACTGTGAAAAATGTGTTTAAAATTTTCCGATTGACCAAAAATTAACAAGTGGGCCCCCAATCAAAACTGTAGCACTCACAGAAAACCTGGGCCCAATTTTAATATTCCAAAACCCATATTTTAACCCCAGAAAGCCTCTGTAAAAAATTGGTGCAGTGATCTCTACAGTTCGCGGCGGAAGGGCGGCGGAATGGGGGTTTGTAAAAGTCAGACCCCCAAAAGCGGTACAAGTCGTGTCGGAGTGTAGCCCAGAACACCCTGAGATACTACTGGAATACCTACCAGTAAATCTCCTGCCTTGGCCAAGGTCTTCGTGTAATGGCTCTCCTAGACACAGTGCGACCTCACCCCCAATACCGGGAGAGACGAAACCCCCGAAGATCCGCTCACTGCCTCCATGTGGCTCGGGACTGTACCCAACTAAAACCTGTTTGCACGACTCCTTTGAGCCGTGGTAGGGCAGTAATCAAAGTACAGTGGGAACTCACACGAGGCAAATGACGATCCCCAGGTCGATGAACTAACCTGTACACATGTCACCTGGGAACTGCTATCTGACGTCAGGTATAAGACCAACTAGCATGTTCCCGGCGAGTCCTGTCCGGTGTACTCATAACCCAATGAGCACCTGTATACATCTTAGGTGAACCAACTGACACCGGTGGCTTGTGAGACCGGCCACCGCCCCTCGTCGGGGTCTCGACTGTATACACTAGTCTACTCTGGAGAATCGATGCCCTGTCTCGAAACTCCCACGACTAGGGACCTTTTAAGGATGTGCTTGTAGACTCCAGCTCTCACTTATATGATCGCCCTCATACTGCTGGCAGTCAAGCATGAATCCCAGGGCTCTATCAACGTGCAATAGCGACCTGTCAGGTCACCTAAAGCAGTACACGATGATAAAGGTAAACCAGATAGCATACTATCATCTCGAGTAAGACTGTTCCACCGGGATAGGTCCTCCCTCAATCATTGCAATCACGTGCCTGTGATCCAATAATTGACTCTGAGGGCACTATCTCCAACACCTATTGTCACGGAAAAGGGCATTGGCAGAGGGATTGCAGGGCATTGAAAGCCAAAATCCAGGATCCGAAGCATGTTGTGGCTTCGACTTCGGGTGTGTTTGTAATTGAAAACTGTATGTCAATTAACTCTACTTCCTGGGTACTAGATACCGGATCAGGATCTCATATCTGTAATTCATTACAGGCTTTGAGAAACCGTAGAGTTATCAAGTTAGGTGATATGACTCTCAGAGTTGCGAACGGAATGAGCGTGGACGCTGAATCCATAAGGGAGTATCACCTAGGATTGACAAGTAGGCAGATATTGATTCTACGTAATTGTTTGTATGTACCTAGTCTAGTTTGTAATATCATATCTATATCCTTATTTTCTAAGGAAGGATATGATTTTACATTTGTAAGCGATGTGGTCCACATCCACCTAAATCAAGCTTTGATTGGGTTGGGTACGTTAGATAACGGTATATACGTATTAAATCAAGCTCAGTTTTCAGTGTCCAGAACACACTTAAAAGAAAGTCTCCGGAATTAAATTAGGCTTTCTTATAGCATTGTAGACTAGGTCACATCAATCAAACACGGTTGACGAAGTTACATAGAGATGGATATTTGGATCCGTTCGAATATCAGTCTTATGCAACTTGTCAATCTTGTCTCATGGGAAAGATGACAAAGACTCCGTTCACTGGATACGGAGTAAGAGCGAGCGAGCTCTTGGGACTCATACACAACGATGTGTGTGGTCCAATATCTACACATGCGCGAAGTGGTTATTCCTATTTCATTACTTTTAAGGATGATTTCTCTAGGTATGGATATGTCTTCTTGATGAAACATAAATCCGAGGCCTTTGAGAAATTCCGAGAATATAAGAATGAAGTGGAAAAACAAACAAGCAAAAGTATCAAAACACTAAGATCTGATCGAGGTGGTGAATACTTAAGTGTCGAGTTCCTGGATTACCTAAAAGAGAATGGTATTCTCTCTCATCTTACTCCTCCATACACACCACAACACAACGGTGTATCGGAAAGGCGGAACAGAACCCTATTGGATATGGTTCATTCCATGATGAGCCCGCTGAGTTGTCGCGATCCTTCTGGGGTTATGCACTAGAATCAGCTGCATATCTTCTGAATAAGGTTCCTACTAAGTCAGTGCCTACCACGCCATATCAGATGTGGAGTGGGAAGAAACCTATCTTAACTACCTTAAGACATAGGGATGTCCAGCTTTTGTAAAAAAGCAGCATGCGGACAAGCTCGAGGCACGCTCGGTACTGTGTAAGTTTGTGGGATACCCAAAGAACTTCAGGGGGTATTATTTCTATTGCGCAGAGGAACAAAAGGTCTTTATTTATCATCATGCCCACTTCTTGGAAGCTGAATTTTTAGAAAATCAGAAAAGTGGGAGCGCAATAGAACTGGAAGAAATTCCAGAACCGCAACCTATTACTGAAAGCTTGGTAGAACCAGAGGTTTCAGAAGAACCATACATCCCCGCACCACTCCGCAGAACTAGTAGGCAGTCTCATCTGCCCGAGAGATACTACGGTTTTCTCATAGACGGGGATCGAGAGGATTGCATTATTGACAATGATGAGTCTACTAGCTTCCAGCAAGCTATTCAGAGCGGTGACTCGGTAAAATGGCTGGATGCAATGCAGGCCGAGATGGAGTCTATGTACACAAACAAAATATGTACTTTGGACATTGCTCCAGAAGGGATAAAACCCGTAGGCTGCAAATGGATCTTCAGAAAGAAGATTGGTGTAGATGGACAGGTTGAAACCTATAAGGCTAGACTTGTTGCAAAAGGTTTTCGTCAAAGACCTGGTTTGGACTATGATGAAACCTTTTCTCTAGTGGTTATGCTCAAATCCATTCGGATTCTTCTTGCCATTGTTGCCTTCCACGATTATGAGATCTGGCAGATGGACGTAAAGATGGCTTTTCTAAATGGAAATTTGGAAGAGTGCGTCTATATGGATCAGCCAGAGGGTTTCATTCAGAGTGGGAGCAGCGAGAAAGTTTGCAAGTTGCTTAAGTCCATTTATGGACTAAAGCAGGCATCACGGAGTTGGAACATCTATTTTGATGAGACGGTCAAAGAATTCGACTTTATCAAATATCCAGATGAACCATGTATATATAGTAAGATTATAGGGAGAACTGTGGTATTCCTCATCTTGTATGTGGATGACATTCTCTTGATAGGAAATGACATTCCTATGCTACAATCAGTCAAAGGATTCTTATCACGGAGTTTCTCCATGAAAGACCTGGGTGATGCCTTCTGCATTCTGGGGATCCAGATCTATCGTGATAGATCAAAGAGGATATTGAGACTTTCGCAGTCCAGGTATATCGACACCATACTGAAAAGATTTAGTATGGAAGATTCAAAGCGCGGTAATCTACCGGCTTGTCATGGAATCACCCTCTCCAAAAAGATGTATCCCAAGACTGATTTGGAAAAGGCTCTCATGTCATCTATACCCTACACTTCTGCGGTAGGCTCTATAATATATGCGATGTTGTGTACCAGACCAGATGTTGCTTATGCACTGAGCATGGTAAGCCGGTATCAGTCAAACCCAGGAGAGAAGTACTGGATAGCAGTAAAGAACATTCTCAAGTACCTGAGAAGGACTAAGGAGATGTTCTTGGTGTATGGCGAAAAAGACCTCCAGATCGAGGCCTTTGCTGACTCCAGCTTCCATAGTGACAAGGATGACTCCAAGTCCATGTCGGGTTATGTCTTTACCCTCAATGGAGGGGCGGTCTGTTGGAAAATCTCCAAGCAGGACACCGTTGCTGACTCGACGATGGAAGCGGAATATATAGCTGCTTATGACGCCCCGAAGGAAGCAGTCTGGATGAGGAAGTTCCTAACAGAACTTTAGGTGGTTCTGTCCTTTGTAGATCCAATACCTCTGTATTGTGACAACAATGGCGCTATAGCCTTAGTGAAGAAACCCAGGTCCCATCAGAAGTCCAGACACATTTTGAGGCGTTACCACCTGATCAGGGAGATCGTTGATCACCGGGAGATCAAGGTGAGGAGAGTAGATATGGAGAATAACACTGTAGATCCACTCACGAAGGCCATCCCTCAGACACAGTTCGAGAGGCTAATCGAGATGATAAGTCTGCGATATACCAATACATGGCCTTAGTGCAAGTGGGAGATTTCCATTAAGCAATATACAAACCAGTATGATACAATATGTATTTCATTTAGCATATCGCTTATGCATATTGGTAGAGCCCTTAGGATCTTTGCTTGATTACCAGTGTTTTGATGGTGATCACACTAGTGGGGGCTGGGTAGTCTGTAAGCACATCCTTATACAGGTCCCTGGTCATAGGATTATCGAGACGGGACATTGATACTCCAGAGTAGACTAGTGTATACACTTCTCATCCCAGCAGGGGAGACGGTCTGTCCCACAGCTATAGTACGTCGTACTGGAGATAGTATGCAGGTGCTCATTAGGTTATGAGTATACTGGAAAGGACTCATCGGGGACTGCTGGTGGGTATTATACCTATCGTCGGGTAGCAGTTCCTAGGTGACATGAGTACAGCTTAGTCCGTCGACTTGACACTTCTACTTCGCCTCGAGTGTGTTCCCACTGTACTTTGATTACTACCCTACCATGTCTCAAAGGAGTCGTGCAAACATATAGTAGTTGGGTGCAGTCCCGAAGCACTTGGAGGCAGTGGCGGTTAGATAGGATCCGTCTCTCCCGGTATGGGGGTTGATATCGCGCTGTGTTTGGAGAGCCATTACACAAAGTCCCTGTCCAGGGCAAGCGAGATTTACTGGTAGGTATTCTAGTAGTTTCTCATGGTATTTTGGGCTACACTCTGGCATGACTTATTGCGCTATTAGGGGTCTGACGATTACCGCCCCTCTAGGCCCGATATGCGATACTCTTAGATGAACAGACCGGACTGTACGAATATTGTCACATACAGGCTCAGTAGGAGTTCGGATGAGTTTGCTCATCGGCCTTCTTATCGACAGATACCTGAGTAGCCATTACGTGCAGCTAGTACCACTTGCAGCTTATGGTTAAACCCACTGCCAGTATACTGTCGAGTCTTTAGAGTCTCACATAGAGAGTTTCCCTGCATCGGGCGAAAGATGTAGAGGCCGTATGGTTTTACGGCAGGGCTTCGATCACGTATGTGTACTTGTGAGTGTATGATGTTCAGGAGGATGATACTGGTGGGCTTTGGTTTAAGCCGGATCCTAGTATTATATTGATGAATCAATTTCGTCTCATTGTATTCGTGTTTTTCGGAATACGGATATGGATATGTATATACGGATGAGAGGGGTTTTCTTGTAATTACTCAAGATTGCTATTAGAAGGAGACACCTCATTAGGGTTTTGGTTATTTACTTGATTAAAACAATTATGAGGTGGAGGAAATTATTTGTTATTTTTATAAATGATAATTGTGCCATGGCTACTTGGTTTGACTATTTGACTTAGATATTTTGTGAGATATTTTGTGGCACTAGATATTTTGAGTGAGATATTTTTCTTACCATACTTGTAGTCATATCAAAGGAGCCATCTCAATTATCATTATGAAAAAATATTTTCTCTTTCCTCAAGCTCTCTCTTCTTCTTCCTCTCAACCCTTAAGTCTCATGAATTGAGAAACCTAGGGTTCCAAGAGACAAACTAACTCATCTTCATTCTCTACATCATCTAGGCCATCTAGTTTAGAAAGATAGTTGCCCTAGTTACCTCGGATTTGAGGTTGGAGCTCGGACTATAGACTCTCAGGTAGATCGTCTTTGACTCGAGGAAGCCGACGAGGAAGCTTCGATCCGTTTCGATCCTCGGAGCCTACGATGATGAGGAGGACAGCGAGAACACCCGAAGGACACGATACTATGATGTATAACATTCATCTGAGTAGTTAAACCTCAAGTAGTTTGCTAGCTAGGGTTTATGATTGATCCTTGGTTCTAGTCGATGTTGCGAAGCCCATAAAAATCATTTTTGCCTTTTCTGCCTCCCCGCGAGCATATGGGGTGCACGACATCGACTTACAAGCACAAATTATCGGGTTATTAGGGTCTGACGTTTACCACCCCCTAGACCCGGTATGCGATACTCACAGACGAAGAGACCGAACTGTACGGAGATTGTCATAAATAGGCTCAGTAGGGATCCTGATGAGTTTGCTCGTCGGCCTTCCTTTTCGACAGGTAGCCGAGTAGCCGTTACATACAGCTAGTGCCGCTGACATGCTTGTGGTTATGGATTTATCTAGTAATTCGCTGCCGGCATACTGTCAAGTCTTTAAATTCCTACACAGAGGGTTTTCTTGGTTCAGGCGAAATGATATAGTAGCCGTATTTGATACGTGCAAGGTTCCGATCGATTGATTGTACTAGTTATCCGAACTTTCGATCGTACAGTTGAAAATACTACCCGGCTCAGGATTGAGCCGGATTATTAAATTAGGTTTTGATTTAATAATTTATATATATGTATTTCAATATGTATATTCTAGTATTATGTTCTTTGTGTTATTCTATCTCTTTGGGTATTCGTATTTTGATATGAATACAGGCATGTATATACAATAGAGTGTAATCCGTATTTATATGGAAAACATTCTAGAAGGTGGACACCTCATTTTAGATTTATCCATTTATATTTAAATGGAAAATGAGGTGTAAAGGTGTTAAGGGGAGTATGGTGAGAACCATACTTCTATAGTGTTGACAAATGAATATTCAATTCATTTGTGCAAACTATTCAAGCATGGTTGGTATTTTATATTGGAAAAATGGTTTTACAAAACTATGGTTGATCTTTTTCTCTCTCATGAGATTTCATTTTTCATTCTCACCATTTGGTTTCACTCTCCTCACTAGATTTCTTGAGCTCCTCCTCCTTCATCTTCAACCTCCTCTCTACATTCTCATGTGTTGAGAATCAAGAGAGGAGGTGAGATAGATACACACTTAGATCCATACACTACTTTATAGACACTTTAGATTAGCAATCTAAAGTCTCTAGTTGCTCCACTAGACTTTTAGTGTGGAGTTAGAGCCATGAACTACATCTCTCGGGTGGATCATCTTCGACGGAGGAAGACCGGTGATCAAGCACGATCCAGGAGATCTTAAGGAGAAAGGAAAGGTGATCAAGCTTGTTCAAGGAAATCCTTAGGAGCAAACAAAGAGGATAGAAGACCGAAGGACACGGATCTTTTGGTGAGACTTTTCTATCATGGTAGTTAGCTCTCCTCTTAGTTAGCTAGTTTAGGTTTATGGTAGATTCTAGAACGGTTTTTCTAGCGCCAGTTTTTAAACCCAAAAAAATTTTGTTCCACAACGGCCACGGTAGATGGTCAGGGTGCTAAGAAATCCTAACAACTTGTACAAGTTAGTCTGTAGACCCGAGATCGTCACAATGTCTTGTATGGTTCCCACTGTGCTTTGATTTCCTCCCTACCACGGCTCAAATAAGTCGTGCAAACAGGTGGTTTTTGGGTACAGTCCCGAGTTACATAGAGGCAGTGAGTGATAGGAGGGGTTTCGTCTCTCCCAATATTGGGAGTTGATATTGCGCTATACTCGATTGGCTATAACAGCGAGTCCCTGTCCAGGGTTGATGAGATTTACTAATAAGTGTTATCAATAGTTTCTCGAAAGATTATAGGCCACACATCGGCATGACTTATCGAGTTATTGGGGTATGACGATTCTACCCCCAAGACTCGATATGCAACATATCAAAAGAAGAGACTGAACTGTACTGTAAGTGTTGCTTATAGGCACTATGGGAGTTTGTACAAGTTTGCTTGTTGATCTTCTATTCGTTCAATACCTGGGTAGCCGTTACGTCCAGCTAGTACCACTTTATAGGTCTTTGATATAATCATTGTTAGTTATATGTATGCCCTAGAGGCCATTACTGTACATACGATGTATATTGTAATGGATGCTTGGACATATATAGGGATGACTTTCTTGCTCGACATGATAGTATACTATCTAGTTGTACTTTATCTTAACATGTACTTTGATTGTCTCTATATTACATGTTGATAAAGCCCTTAGGATACGTACTCGACTACTGGGACTATGATGAGATCATACTAGTAGGGCCACGGTAGTCGACGAGTACATCCTATAACTGTTCCTAGTCGAGGGTGTATCGAGACAGGGCATCGATGCACCAGAGTAGACTAGCGTATACGCATCTTGACCCATATGATGGGCGATGGATGATCCCATATTCATCGGTGTTTGACATCAAGGATGGTGTACGGGTGCTCAGTAGAGACTGGGTACACTGGACGGACTCTCCGAGAACTCCCAGATGGTATTATACCTCACGTCAGATGGCAGTTCTCCGGTGACACTGGTACAGAGTAGTCTGTTGACCCGAGATCGTCATAGAGTCTTGTGTGATTCCCACTGTGCTTTGATTTCCATCATACCACGTCCAAGAGAGCGTGCAAAAAGGTGGCTTTTGGGTACAGTCCCGAATCATATGGAGGCAATGAGCGATAGGAGGGGATTCCCGGTATATGGAGTTGATGTTGTGCTGTGTTCGATTGGTTATAACTGGAAATCCCTGACCAGGGTTGCTGAGATTTACTGGTAAGTGTTATCAGTAGTTTCTCGAACTGTTATAGACCTCATATCGACACGACTTATCAAGCTACTGAGGTCTGACGTTTACCACCCCTAGGCTAGATATGCGACATATCAGACGACGAGACCGGACTGTACGGGAGTGTTACTGTTTGGATTCACAGGAGAATGTACAGGCTTGCTTGTTGATCTTCTGAGCGCTCAATACCTGGGTGGCTGTTACGTTTAGCTGACCGCTTACAGCTTGTGGGTGTTTGATATGATCATCACCTACTGCCGGCGTATTGACGATTCTTTAGAGTCCTACACAGAGGTTTCTTGGCTCAGGCAAAACGGAGTAGGAGCACATATGTGATATGTGCGGGACCGAGGATAATGCGGTATGTGATACCGTATTGGATTCTCGCGATATGAGATATCGGCCGGGTATATGTGATATAGCCGGGTCATCGTATTAGTCGGTTATATGCGATATAGCCGGATTGTCGGATCAAGTGTTGATTCGATAATTTAATGTATAATAATATATATGATATATTAAATTACATTAACTAATATTAGCTCACTAAAAGATTCATTTTCTCACGGGATAATACATTGATATATATGCGATATATGTTAATTGTATTATTTTCTATTGTTACAAAATATATTGTATATATGATATATAATATTGTAACATGTTAGGGTTACAAATTTAATGATGGTTTAGGGTTTAAACTTGGTTAGGGTTTGGATTAGGGTTAGCTTTTGTATGAAGCTTCCATGAAGCTTCATGAAGCTTTGACTTTGTTTTTAGCTAGATATTTTGTTAACCCAATCCAAACCATTAACTCTAGTCAATTCTCTACATGGGTTAACTCCTTCATGCTTAACCCTTGGTTAGATTTGTAACCACTACAATAATTCATTATTCATCACAAAAGGATTCATTCTTCTTCTTTCTTGAGTTCCTTCTTGAAAAAGCTTTCTAGTTTTACTTTTGTGATGAAAGTGAGTGAGAAAAAGATTATAAATGAGAGCAAAAAATCCTACTTCATCATCCTCATCTACCCTTGCCATTTAGATGAGGGTGTTCACTTCATTTAGTGAGTGGTAGCTTGTGTTAATGAAACTTCAAGGTAGATCATCTATGTTATCGAAGATCGGAAGTAAGGTTGCATCATTCTCTTCGTGAAGCCTCTCGAGAGTCCGGAACACGATGATCGCAACGAACGGACCTCAACACGGAGCTTAAGAAGTGAAGGACTGGATCTACAAAGGTTGTAATCCCTCTCACTTAGTGTTAAAGAGTTTAACTTGCTTGTTTTCGCCTAAACCCTAGTTTAAAGATCCGGCTTCGGGTTGTTCGGCACGGCTAAAATTTTAATCGGGCATGGTTAATACCTCGTAGACCCTTGTGCGTGTGCCTAGCAACCCTACAATCATTACCTACTGCTAGTGTATTGGCGAGCTTTGAGAGTTCCACATAGAGGTTTCCTAGCTCAAGCGAAACGAAGTAGTGCACATATGGAGATATATGTGAGCTTGATTAAATACGAGTATATGATACTGTATTCTAATATAGCGTTATATTTGATTTAATCGGATTATTGAATCAAGTGTTGATTCAATGATTTGATATATATATATATATATATATATATATATATATATTTGATATTAGCCGGGTTATATATGATATAACCGGATTATTGAATCAAGTATTGATTTAATAATTTGATATATATATTTATATATATATATGATATATATATAGAGATATATTAACTAATATTAAATATTAGCCGGTTATATATGATATAACCGGATTATTGAATCAAGTGTTAATTTAATGATTCGATATATATATATATTAGCCGAGTTATATATGATATAACCGGATTATTGAATTAAGTGTTGATTTAATAATTTGATATATATTTATATATATGATATATATACATATATTACCTAATATTAAGCTCCTTTAAGATTTTCTTCTCTTTATATATATATATATATATATATATATATATATATATATATATATATATATATATATTATGGTTGATAATACATGGAACATGGATGTGTGAGAATCACATTAGAGATCAAGATGAGAAGATAATAATTTAGATATGTGAATTAAAGAAAAGAAGAATGAGTTTCTTTAGGTACTTGGAGAAGTAGTGAGAAGTCATGACTCATCTTCCATTCTTGTTTTATTCATAAATGTTTATCATTCTCTTCTTCTCATCTTATCTCATGGTTCACTCATACTTCCAAGTTCATCTTTTTCATCTCCTCACTAGACTTTTCTAGGTTGAGAAAAAGAAAAGGAAAGAAAGATTTTTAGTGAGCAAAATTCCCACTTCATTAACCAACACTACTCTAGCAAATTAGTATAGGTTGTTCTCTTCACTAATACCTTGATTAGTGAACTGTGAGCTTATGTGTGAGTTGTCTCAAGATGGATCATCTTTGACGACGAAGTCTTCATGCAAGCTCGTTCCAACCTTTCAAGTGGGGTCAAAGAAGAGTTCTAGGACTACTACTTGAAGCTTTTGAAGTGAAGGGCTAGACTACAAAAGTTGTAGACTCTCTTCACTTAGTTAGATTGCCTAGTTTGCTAACTTTGAAACCCTAATTCTCTAGTTCGATTCTTGTTTAGTATATTTAGCCCTCTAGATTTTAAAATTTCATACTTGATACTCATAGAACCCTAGTAGAGGTGCTAAGACATAATTTCAATATTGGCGTATTTCTATGTGGCGCATGCTCATTAGTGCATATGCCTCTGGTGTATGGCCACTTATGATTTTTCATAAAAAATTAATCTCTGTTCTTTTGAAACTTAAGTTTCATGAAGCTTATATTTCTGTAAATGGCTATTTTGGCCATTAACAACATCAAGATCACGGCTTTTGTGATCTGGAGTTCCTTTTTTTATATATAGATCATATGATATGTTCTTTGGAAATTTAAATTTGTTTGTCCATCATCATTATATTTTTTATGAGGAGGGTTCGGTTGTTCTCTCAAATCCTAGATCTTAGGATCAAAAGAATCTCTCTAATGAAAACTTAAGTTTTCTCGAGACGAAATTTGATCTAAAGATCTTAAGATCAGTGAAAAGAACTTAAGTTCTGTATATGAAGGTTAACTTTCTCATGGATGAAGCTTAAGCCTATTATATCATGGAGATCATTCTCCTTTTCTCACCTCGATTGATGATGATAGTGAGGAAGAAGACGAAAGGTGTGATGCCAGAGAACTTAAGTTTCTGATCAAGCTTACGAGGTTGATTTCGTATATGATTTCGTATATCAAATTTTGACCTCTAAGGTCCATTATATAGGGTATAGATATTTTTGTGTAAGTAGAGATAATCTCTCTTTAAGATTTCTCTAATATCCTAGTGAAGTTTTGAGTTAATTTTGAGTTGGTTAGTGATGTTGGAAAATTCCTAGTTAAGGGTTAGGTGATTTCTTGACTTGTGAAGATAGATTTGAGGCTTGGTTAGGGACCACAACCTTTATAGTGCTAGAATTATAAACCAAAACAGAGACAACCCAAGACTTGAGGTGATATTTAGCCGATATCGTATTTATGGTTTGTGATGCCTACAGGATATCTGGAGCAATCTGAGACCTTTATAGGAAAATCAAACATGTAAATTAACCTAGTTAGACCAATAGGAGACCACCAAGAAAAGAAGAAACCAAAACTACTTCTTTAGACCGGAGACACCGGATATATAGGGCATTTTGCCGAACCAATGGGGAGTGTTGGCGTAGGGGTTTCACCTGTAGCTCACTTTCCTTATGACATAGCCTATGTCTTGTTAGTTTTTCCCCATTTCACCTGAGCTAAAATATGGGAGCATTTTTGTGTTGGTTTTAACATGTTTTCCAATTTCTAACACTTGGTTTTTGGTAATTGAACTTGGAGTTGGTCGTTGGACGTTTGTACGTCAACGACAAGAGTTATTTGGCTATTTTTGCATGCATAGACCATAGGTTCTAACCTATGTGTGTTTCGTGTGCCGTTTCAGTTTTCATGTTTGATTCGTGTCTACGACATAACGTATTGAAAATTGTAGATATCTTTGCGTGGACTTCGGGACGACAAGGGAGAGCGTGGCGTCATTGACTTCGGCAAGAAAAGATCTAGGTGAGTAGATGTATATCTACGAGGGAAGTCAGGTGGATGGCGTATAGCACCTCCGCAACCGTAGAATAGGATATGTGTGTGTGTGTGTGTGTGTGTGTGAGACTAGGATACCTGGTCAATAGGATTACTAGGAGACTATAGATTAGATTTGACATACTTATAGGATAGTTTACTCTTAGTTGTTCCTTAGTCATGATTCGTTGGTTTACTTAGTCGCACACACACATACACTTGGTTTATGTTGGGGGGGTGTCTATGTGTTTATATATATAAACATACACACACAAATACACACACACACACACACACACACACACACACACATATACACGTGAGATGAGGATAGTATATGATATGTGGAGATTGTAGGAATGCCTAGCATGATCGCAAGATTTCGGGAGGCATCGCCCATGCCATTTTCAAAATTTTGCCATGCTAAACAACCCTAACCCTAGAATCTTAACTAGGGATTTAGACAATACAACATGTAAACTACTTTACATCTAAGTGAACATGGAATACAACCTTTGTAGACCGGTCCTTCACTTCAATAGCTCCGTGTAGTAGTCCCTTCGCTCTAAGTAGTGATCTTCCGGACTCTAGATTGGCTTCACAAGATGAAAGAAACAAGCTTGCACGAAGTCTTCGAGGCCGAAGATGATCTACGTCGAGGAGACACCAACCCAAGCTACATTTTCACTAATTTGGGATTAGTGAAGCTAACACCCTAAACTAAATGGCTAATCTAGTAGAGAATGATGAAGTAAGATTTTTGCTCACTTTAGAATTCTTTTTCTCACTAATTTTCCTCACCTCTCCAAAAGCTAGAGAGCTCTCTCTTGTTCATGAAGAAGATGAAACCAATAAATGTTATGGCAACCATGGATGAGAAAATATCTCATATAACTCATGTAGAGACTTAACCATGGGTTTACATAATGGTTAGATTAATAAATATCTAAGGTAAGGCAATACTAGTAGACTAAGTCAATGGGTCTACAAGCTTCCACAAGCTTCACCCATGTGACTAATTTCCAATTAATGTGGATTTAATTTAAATAAATAAACCTTGCATTATCATGAGCATGGTGTGAGTCTCATACACCCATGTAGCATGTGGTATCAAGCATGACACAAAAAAAACACAATTAATATATATCACATATATATTAAATGCATAAGTGAGAAAAGATATGCTTAAGTGAGCTAATATTAGTTAATGTAAATTAATATATCAAATATATAATTATATATTAAATCATTAAATCAACACTTGATTTAATAATCCGGCTATATCTCATATGACCAACTAATATTATTTGTATCAATTTATCGAATCAACACTTGATTCGATAACCCGGCTATATCTCTTATAACCGACCGATATTATAAATCGCGAAAATAGAATATGGTATCACATACTCGTATTAATCTCGGTCTCGCACATATCACATATGTGCTCCTACTTCATTTTGCCTGAGCCAGTAAACCTCTGTGTAGGACTCTAAAGACTCGTCAATACGCCGGCAGTAGGTGATGATCATATCAGGCACCCACAAGCCGTCAGCGGTGCTAGCTGGACGTAACGGATACCCGGGTATTGAGCGATCAGAAGATCAACAAGAAAGCCTGCTCATACTCCTGTAAAGCCTGTCAGTAACACTACCATACAGTCCGGTCTCTTCATCTGATATGTCGCATATCTAGTTTAGGGGTAGTAAACGTCAGACCCCAGTAACCGATAAGTCGTGCCGATGTGAGGTTCATAACGGGTCGAGAAACTACTGATAATACTTACCAGTAGATCTTCGTATCATCCCTGGCCAGGGACTTCCTGTTACAGCCAATCGAGCACAGCGCAACATTAACCCCCAATACCGGGAGAGACGAATCCCCTCATATCGCTCATTGCCTCCATATGATTCAGGACTGTACCCAAAACCCACCATTTTGCACATTCTCTTGAACGTGGTAAGGTGGAAATCAAAGCACAGTGAGAATCACACAAGACTTTGTGACGATCTCGGATCTACAGACTAACATGTACCAGTGTCACCAGAGAACTGCTATCTGACGATAGGTATAATACCAACTACGAGTTCTCGGCGAGTCCGTTCAGTGTACCCAGTCTTCACTGAGCACTCGTATACCATCTTTGATGTCAAACACCAATGGATGTGGGATCATCCATCGCCCATCATATAGGTCAAGAAGCGTATACGCTAGTCTACTCTGGAACATCGATGCCCTGTCTTGATACACTCTCGACTAAGAACAATTAAAGGATGTACTTGTGGACTACTCTGGCCCCACTAGTATGATCTCCATCATAGTCCTGATAGTCAAGTACACATCCTAAGGGCTTTATCAACATGTGAAAGCAAGACAGTATCACAATACAAATCTACATGTTAAAACAAAGAGCAACCAGATAGCATACTATCATGTCAAGCAAGAAATTCCTCTCTATATATGTCCAAGCATCCACTATAATATATATCATATGTACAATAATGGCCTCTAGGGCATACACATAACTAACAATCTCCCACTTGCACTAAGGCCAGTTGTTGTAGTATCTCATACCCAACATCCCGAAAATTCTCTCAAATTGTATCTAGGGTATGGCCTTTGTGAGTGGATCTGCCGTGTTATTCTTCGTGTCAAATCTCCTGACCTCTATCTCCCGGCGATCAACTATCTCCCGGATCAGGTGATACCGCCTCAGAATATGCCTGGATCGCTGATGGGACCTGGGTACCTTGGCCAAAACCACAGCTCCATTGTTATCACAATACAAAGGTATTGGATGCACGATGGACGGAACCACACCAAGTTCGTTTATGAACTTCTTCATCCAGACAGCCACTTTGGCAACATCGTTGGCAGCGATGTATTCAGCCTCCATCGTCGAGTCTGCCACGGTTTCTTGTTTGGAACTCTTCCAACAAACCGCCCCTCCATTGAGGGTAAAGACGAATCCCGAGACCGACTTAGAGTCATCCTTATCACTCTGGAAGCTCGAATCGGTAAAGGACTCCACTTGGAGTTCTCCGTTACCATACACCAAGAACATCTCTTTAGTGCTTCTCAAGTACTTGAGAATGTTCTTCACAGCTGTCCAGTGATTCTCTCCTGGATCTGCTTGATACCTACTCACTATACTTAGTGAGTATGCTACATCTGGTACATAACATCGCGTACATGATATAGCCTACTGCCGAAACATAGGGTATCTCTTGCTTGCGAGCTCTCTCCAAATCAGTCTTGGGAGACATCTCTTTGGAGAGAGTGAGTCCTGTGATCGTGGGTAAATTCCCACGCTTGGAATCTTCCATACTAAACCTCTTTAGTATGGTGTCTATGTACCTAGATTGGGACAATCCCAGTATCCGTTTAGATCTATCTCTATAGATCTTAATCCCCAAGATGTAGGAGGCATTAGATCTTTCATTGAGAATCTTTGTGATAAGAAGAGCTTGACCGAGTGCAGCATAGGAACATCATTTCCTATCAAGAGTATGTCATCCATGTACAATATGAGGAAGACGACCTTACTCTCAGCCACCTTCTTGTATATACAAGGTTCATCTACGTTTTTGATGAAGTCAAACTCTTTGACTACCACATCAAAACAGATGTTCCAACTCTGCAATGCATGCTTTAACCCGTAGATGGATTTAAGCAGCTTGCACACCTTTCCGCCACTCCCACTGTCCATGAAGCCCTCTGGCTGAGTCATGTACACGCTCTCTTCTAAATCACCATTTAGAAAGGCGGTCTTAACATCCATTTGCCAGATTTTGTAGTCATGGTATGCAGCAATGGTAAGTAGGATCCGGATGGACTTAAACATAGCCACTCGAGAAAAGGTTTCATCATAATCCACACATGGTAATTGACGAAAACCTTTTGCAACAAGTCTAGCTTTGAAAGTCTCAACTTTTCCATCTACACCAAGTTTCTTCTTACAGATCCATTTTCTCCCAATGGGTTTTACCCCTTCGGGAGCAACTTCCTAAGTCCATACTTTGTTGGTGTACATGGATTCCATCTCAGATCGCATTGCATCCATCCATTTCACAAAGTCCCCATTCGTGATGGCCTGCTCAAAGCTAGTTGGGTCATCATCTTCCATGATACAATCCTTGCTCCCACCATCAATGAGAAAACCGTAGTATCTCTCAGATGGATGAGGAACCCTACTAGATCGGCGGAGAGGCTGAGGTTCGTTGGGAACTATCGAATCCTCTAGTTCCAATAAATCAGCAGTTGAAGTTTGTGCTGCTAGAACTTCTTCCAGCTCTACCTCTTCGCCACTAATTTCTTTTACAAGAAATTCCTTTTCTAAAAAGGTGGCATATTGAGAAACAAACACCTTTTTTTCCTCACCATGGTAGAAAATATATCCATATGAATTCTTAGGATATCCCACAAACTTGAAAAGAACTTATCGTGCCTCGAGTTTGTCCGGATTTTGCCTTTTGACATAAGCCGGACAACCCTATATCTTAACTCGTTTAAGACATGGTCTCTTTCCACTCCATATCTTATATGGTGTAGTGGGCACAGATTTAGATGGAATTTGATTTAATAGGAATGATGTTGTCTCAAGCGCATAACCCCAAAAGGAAATAGGTAGCTCAGCGATACTCATCATAGAGCGCACCATATCTAATAGAGTGCGATTCCTCCGCTCCGATACACCGTTGTGCTGTGGTGTATATGGAGGAGTAAGCTAAGAGAGAATCCCATTCTCTTTTAAATAGTCACGGAATTCCGTGCTCAAGTATTCTCCTCCCCGATCAGATCGTAGGATTTTAATACTTTTATCCGTCTGGTTCTCGACTTCATGCTTATATTCTTTGAATTTCTCAAAAGTTTCAGACTTGTGTTTGAACAGAAACACATGTCCGTATCTTGAGAGATCATCAGTGAATGTAATGAAGTACGAGGAACCATTCCTGGCATGTGTAGACATGGGACCGCATACATCACTATGTATCAGTCCCAAGAGTTCCGTAACTCTTTCTCCGTGTCTTGTAAACGGAGTTTTGGTCATCTTGCCTTTGAGACATGACTGGAAAGTTTCATAAGATGAAAATTCGAACGGATTCAAATATCCATCCTTATGTAACTTAGCTAGTCGTGTCGCATTGATATGACCTAGTCTACAATACCACAAAAAGGATTCGTTCATTTCTGAACTCTTCCTCTTGTGTGTGTTTTGTACATTAAGAACTGTGGTTTGATTTAGAACATATATGTCATTATTTAACGAGCCTGATCCAATCAACTTTTGATTCAGAAAAATGTTCATAACATTATCATGTACTACAAAATTATATCCTTCTTTACATAATAAAGAAACTGATATAAGATTGCATATCAGGTTCGGTATGTAATAGCATTCGTTCAGAATCAATGTATTACCATTTGGTAATGCAAGGTGATATTCGCCAACTGCTTTGGCTGCAACATTTGCACCATTCCGTACTCTTAAGGAATGATCACCCATTCCCAGTTCTCTACCTTTCCTTAGCCCATGCAACATATTACATATATGGGATCCCGATCCGGTATCTAATACCCAGTACGTAGAGTGTACTGAGAAACAGTTCTCGGTGACTAACACACCCGAAGAAGATGCATCAACATGCTTATTCTTCTTTTGGGTGGCGTGGGAATCCGGATATGCCCCTATTCCCTGCTCGGACTTATAACAATTATAAGTTGGAGCGAAACCAACGTTCCCCTGCTCAGTATAACAAGCGGGTTCGGTCAATACATCCATATTATTATCTTGATTAAGGCCTGACACGGTCGCTACCTGGAGAGAGAGAGAAGAAAACACTTAGCGTATGCTCTTACAGGATTAGATTGGTTATTATCTTATCTAATCAGGATGGCTTCCACTGTTTTTATCAAATATTCCTTCAAACCATAAAAGGTAAGACTAGCCGGGATTAATTACACCTTACAACTTCACTAATCTTTCAGTCAGGCCAGTGTCGGTACTTTGAGGGAGGTTCTCCGTGCTTTCGCACGGACCTAATTAAAATAAACCTTGTTTTCCCAGGAGCGTAACCCGTTAACACCTTTCTAGACACCTACTTGATCAGCTAATTGTGATGCGTAAAACTCTCCTAGGAGTGATGTTGGAGATAGTGCCCTCAGAGTCGATTATTGGATCACAGGCGCGTGATTGCAATGATTGAGGGAGGACCTATCCCGGTAGGACAGTCTTACTCGAGATGATAGTATGCTATCTGGTTTACCTTTATCATCGTGTACTGCTTTAGGTGACCTGACAGGTCGCTATTGCACGTTGATAGAGCCCCTAGGATTCTTGCTTGACTGCCAGCAGTATGAGGGCGATCACATACGTGGGAGCCGGTAGTCTATAAGCACATCCTTAAAAGGTCCCTAGTCTTAGGAGTTTCGAGACAGGGCATCGATTCTCCAGAGTAGACTAGTGTATACAGTCAAGACCCCGACGAGGGGCGGTGGCCGGTCTCACAAGCCACTGGTGTCAGTTGGTTCACCTAAGATGTATACAGGTGCTCATTGGGTTATGAGTACACCGGACAGGACTTGCCGGGAACATGCTAGCTGGTCTTATACCAGACGTCAGATAGCAGTTCCCTGGTGACATGTGTACAGGTTAGTTCATCGACCTGGGGATCGTCATTTGTCTCGTATGAGTTCCCACTGTACTTTTGTCACGCCCTGCTTCCCAAAATACGGAATACGAGGGGTAGACAAGGCCAGCCATGCTCCTACGGTCAAGGATAAGTCCTGCCGTGGTCACACTTCGGCTTCTAGTTTTTCATGGTAAACAGTAAATGGTGCGCAGGTAATGGGAAATGCAGTAACTGAAGGAAATAATATAAAGACTGACCTGAAGTAGAACAAACAAATGTACTCGGAACGGCAAGTCAAGAAATCTGTGATGCACGTCTAGTTCTGATCCAGGCTAAATCTTCTCCTCAACTGAGCATGCATACTCAGGTCGTCAGAGCGACACAATAGCAAAATAATGTATATAATCATGTAACAATCCTAGCAGTGGTAATGGATATGAATAACAGTAAATCAATGGCAGTAAGAATATAAATGAGCAGAGATGAATGCAGCGGAGCAGTAAAGCAGTATAACGATATGTCATGTATGTCAACACAATATATAAGGAATGTAAATGACAGTAACCCTATCAGTCTCTAAGTCTCACTGCACAGGTCAATAAGCCTATCGTCAGTCCAAGTGTGAGAGTCAACCACTCGCGAGTGTCCTCCACCCAAGGGTAGAACCCAAGGGCAAGGGACCACGGGCCCAACATGTAACGAATGTATCACGGTGTGTATAGCACATACCCTGTAAATCTCCATATAACTCCCTAAATATATAAGCCGGCATGGGACTCCCGAGATTCTGTTGAATTCACACTTGAACTACCCCACACCCCGTGGTCTACATCAAACACTAACCATAACCCTAAATACTAATCGATCCGTGACAAGTCTGCGCGAGAACTGGAGGCAGGACCTCCATCAAGCACGTCCCGACTAATACCTAAGATAAATGGCAGTGTCGGATGCCTTATCTGTGACATCCGTGCAAGCGCTTCCATAAGTGTCCCATACCACTTATAGTTACGCGTACACGCATCCCACAGACGTCGACAATGCAATAGAATAAAAGGGACACTGATTGTGCACAAGTACGTATCACTTTCACTTAATCACGGATACACGAACACTGACGTACTTGCCACAATCACCACTAAAATCTAACATTGGGTAAATGCACGATGTCACTAGGTTATCACTATAATGATATAAGTATGATACGATGCATGAACGGTATAAGAAGCACAATTAAGGTATCAAAAACAACGGTCTATCACTTGCACGATTTATCATGAAACATATGTATAAAATTTGGCGAAATGATAATCAGGTAGTAATTAATATGTTCAGTTAGCTATCCTTCGAATTTGCTTTCGAGCCAATCGGGTTTCAGGATCATTAGTTATAACTGTTTCATTTTAAGCGCACGCGGCTGGAAATCCGGTTTCAGAATCAGGAATCCATTTCGCAACGCATTTTAACCCCAGTTAGGATCGTAATTTAGCAATGCTACAGTTGAATGAATTCTAGGGTTTTCAGTAAAGTTTTCGACTCAACAAACGGATCTTCAATCGCGTCTGTACGTTAGGAGTTATACAATATTTATCCCTAATATGTCAGTTCTGATTCTGCTGGGACTGTTATGTGTCCCGATCTTCTAAATTACAGATTAAATATCAAACGGTAACGAAACAGAACGAAACCAAATGCGTTGTCTAGCTAACCGAGTCATCTACAATAAGTAGCAGAGTTCCGTAACCTAAGAGTTAAGTAATTCCTGTGGTACCCATTACGGAACAGCAACCAATGACTGGAGTCGCTCTGGACTGCAGTCCAGAGTCGCACTCCGATTCAATTTTCATCACGGTTTAAGTATAGGGATGTCTGGAAACTAGTACAGGGTTAAAGTTCGTCGAGTTAGCTTCGATTTGAGCCCTCGAACGCACCATTCTAGTATGTGTATGATATATGGTGAATTTAACGGTTTTCAGGTACAATAAATTTACAGTTTTACGATTTAGCTTGGGGGTAGTTATTTTAGTCGTTAACGGTCATATTTTCTAATGAGATTCACACACTAGAACCATAGGCTCACGGGCCAAACTATACAAGTGAGTGCCGTCAAATTAAACGAAAATTTCCATAGGGAGCACGCATCGAACAGTTGAGTCGTATAAATTAGCAGAAAGTAAAGCATGGAATATATATACGATTTTAAATTTGTAATTAATAATAAGTAGCATGCAGCAAGTGGGGACTTGCCTGGAGACGATGTATTGATGGTAAGCTATGCACGACACGACCACTCGGCAACAACGTCAAGAATTGGCTTCGGTCTCGGATTGAGCTCTGCGCTTGACGGCTCGGTACCGTGGTTGTATGCGTTGGTTTTGGTTAGTTTTGAAGAGAGAGGGAGATAACCGAGAGGAAGAGAAATAGAGTGAGATAGGTTGAGAGAAAGAGAGAGCAGAGGGGAAAAAGAGAGAAATGAGTGAGGGAAACAGGGGTTTGAGATGTAAGAAGAGAGAGAGAGTTAGACTGTGTGAGATAGAGAGAGAGATTTGAGAGTGATTGAGGCAAAGGAAGAGAATGAGAGATAGATTTAGGGAGAGAGGGGGAGACTCTGCGATGATGAGGGGGTGTAGGGGAGGCTCGCCGGCGAGAGGAGGTGGCCGGAGGTCGGAGCTGTAGGGGATGGTCGGTTGCGGGTAATGGTGGAGTGGTGGGTGCGACGAGATGCAGTGGGTTCTGGTGAGGGGTGCAGGTGAGGGTGGTGACGTGGAGGTGGCTGCCGTCGACGAGGGAACGAGTGAGGGGAAACGGAGTGCAGGGGTCGGCTAATGGGTATGGGTTGAATTTTGAGGAGGAGCTCGATGTATGGTGGTCGAAGGTGGATGTGAGGTGGCGACTTTGATGCTGGTGATGGCAGCGGCGGCGATGGGGCGGTCACTGGTGTGGGTGCGGAGCGAGGGAGACGTCAGGAGGGAGAAAAATTATGAGGGGGAGAAAAGAGACGTGTTAACGAGGAGAGGTTGAAGGTAAAGGCGCTGCGAGCGTGGTGATGTGGTCGCTGGCGTTAGCGGAGGAGGCGGCGTCGGTTACGTCGAGGAGAGCGTGGCGCCGTAACGAGCGGGAGAAGAGCCGTTGGGGATTTAAGGAAGATGAGCAGTATTGAGGAGTCGGGTCGGGTGAAGGGCGAAGCGGGTGTGAGGGCGGAAAGGAGTTTGGAGATGAGAGTGGGCCTGGGCTGGGTGTGGGCCAGAAATAAAAACAGTTCAGTTTAATGATTTCTCGTGGGCTCGGCTGAAGGAGGGGACGGGCTGAGAAAATTTAAGAGAAAATAGAATGGGAAGGAAAAGGTAAGCCGGGCCGGGAAGAGAAGCTGGGCTCGAAAAATATAGGGAAAAGGACTTAATTATTATATGGAGGCCGGTTAGAGGAAAAATGAAAGTGGGGGGGGGAAATGAGGTGGGGATTTGAATTGAAATGAGAGACTGGCTGGGCTGAGGCAAAAGAAATATTTTATTTATTTGAGAAGAAGTTTGGGCTGACGGTTAAAAATTTAAGGGGATAGATTTTCTGTAAGTAAGGAATGGGCTAGGTTGTTTAGTTGAACTTAATTTGGGTTAAGGGAAAAAGGTTTGGGGTTAAATAATTTAATTTTAAAAGGTGGGCTGAGGATAATGGGGCTGGGCTGAAGGGAATGGTATGTTTTAAGGGTTTTTATCAAAACTAATGGGCTGAGGGATTTGGGTTAAAAGAAAAGTTAGGATTTTAAGTTTTATTGTTAAAAAGAAAATGGGTTTAGAATAAAATAGAATATAAATAAAATAGATAATAAAAGATATAAATAAAGTAAATAAAATTATAAATAAGGTAAATAGAATTATAAAATAACAAAATACAGTTTTTGGTATAAAAGGGGCTGGGTATTACATCATACCACCCTTATAAAAATTTCGTCCTCGAAATTTAAAATAAACTATAAGTAATACAACCATATGCGAAAGCTATTATTTTGCAATTTAACACATAAAGATTTACTAGAAATGAGTGGACGAAGAAATTTCGAGAATATAAAATACGTAAGAATAACATACAAAATATAGATTTAAGTAGGTATAAAATAGGAACAACTATAAGGATAGTTACATATATACGGAAATATAAATAACGACAATACGACAACATCATACGAGGCGTACTCGATAAGATCGAAACTCAGATATATGCATATGTAAGTACGTCAAAAGTTGCACGTCAGAAATAAATAGTATAAGGCACAAACATCGATAATAATAAACATTGGCACGAAACCTGAAAATAAAATAACAAGAATAAAGCAGCGAAAATTTATCGGTAGGTTAAAACATTCTAGAATAATGTATCGATAAAAGGGGTTTAAAATAATTTAGAGAGCTTGTATAGTGAAATTTAGAAACATGTAACGAAATATGCGCGGTGTAAGGTTGCGCTACTGAAAATGAAAAGAAAAATAGTTGTACTTAAAATACAAAATGAAGTAATCAGTAACACGAACCAAAATAATGAAAACTAAATCCTTGAATAACACTGTCCCTATATATAGTTAGGGTAATAGGAAGAACACAAAAAAAAATGTAGGTTAGCTAGGGTATTGACTACAAGGAAGTGTGGATCAATCAAAGGTTGGTGAGTGGCGGCTTTAGGTTGAGAATCAGGGAATTGGGATCGGGTCAGCACAAGATGTAAGGGTGAGCAGTAGAGGACTATAAGGAGAGAATGTATGGGGAGAATACTGGTTGGTACATCATGGGAATCAAGAATTTGACAAGTTAACGAACTCGGTATTTCATAAGAAAGGTCCTCCTCCCAGAAGGATCTCAAACAGGGTACAGACAAAGGATGAATGGTGGCTCATTCCAAGGATCAGAGTGCGGTACTTTCTAATTGGAACAAGGATGAAAAACTTTACAACGAGTAGGGGTGGACAATCAGGGATCTCAGCAGAAAGATAAATGGATAAGGGCAATAAACAAGTATTAAACGAACCAACAATCAAAAGGTCTACGAATTCTAGAGGGTTTATTTCATTCAAGAATATTTGAAACAAAGCATTCTCCAAGACGAAAAGTGGCCCTAAACTATACACATCTTATTTGGCCAGGAGACAATATCAAAGGAAAATTCCGTCAGCCGCGGTTGTGGAGGTTCAGCAGGTTGCGGTAGGCCCGCGCACTCAGGTAGGGGCGTCCATTTCCATATCGCCTTGCAGGCATTGCCACTGGAAGTTCTTCCACCGCAGGGTCTCGATCTCCTGGTTCTTCTTCCTCGGATGGAGCTTCTTCATCGAGGTCCGATCCCATGTGGTTTTCTTCTTCTGGGTCCTCTTCCACGTGATTTTCTTCAACTGGATTTTCCTCTATCGGGCCCTCATCGGGATCTTCTTCTTCGTCGGAATCAGCTATCATGTCAAATTCTGGGGCGGCTACTCCTTCGTCCTCTGAATCGTTGTTTCCGAAGTCGACCTGGGGACTGTTGATCTCATCGTCGGAACTCATCATCGTGTGGTCTAAGGATACGCAGGACTGCGCATCTTCATCCAAATGCGGCGCTGCTCCCGGTGGCCATGTTATGGAAGGGAAAGTCATGATTAAACAACGGAATACATCAAGAAGAATAGCCAAGTGTACGAAGTATAGAAAGATATGCGGTTGCAGGAACTGAAAATCGGGATAGAAACGCTGTGATCACGAATAATATGAATAAGGAGAAAACAAGAGAATGATATATTATTTTATTGCATTAAATCAAAAGTTCAGTGGATACAAGGTTTCAAACTGAAAGAAATATTCACAAAAGATAACAACATTAATGCTGAAAGTAGATAATCATGAAAAATCCTTCTTCGACTACTATAACGTTGCATTTCCGTCGCGTGAGTTGAATCCTGCGTTAGGTCCGCCTTATCGTCGAAGTTCGAACTACGCGATAATCCTCACTTGGCAGAAGTGGGGAGTGTGGACGAGTTTCTTCCTTGCAGTTCTTTCCTTTATGGGCAGCCGTTGATGAGGTGTTGGTTGGAGCCGCATATCAGACATTTCCCTTGAGCACGGCGACAATCTCTCTGAAGGTGTCCTGGCCTCTTACAATATCCACAGCAAGGGTTCTTCTGATGTTTCTGTTGACGCTTCATCTTCTTCTCCTTCCCTCGTCCAATAGGGATCCCTTTATGATAGGATGCTCCTGCTGGGGTCTGACTCACCGGTCTTCTCAGTTCTTCAGCTAATAAGTCGTTTGTTCGCTCTTGGGCTTCCTTCAAATCTTGCAGTACACTCAGGATCTCAACGGTCTGATTCTGGGGAGCGGATAAAGACGAAGAGTCGTTGGAAGACATGATCCTGAAATAACAATTTTGAGGATGATATAAGTCACAAGATTACGAATCAAAATGGATAGGACAAAGATTCAAAAATATCAGAGATGCTGAATTTTTTTTTTATAAGTGGAGAATCAATTGTATGACTTTAAGTCACATGATTAGATTACGATAGTGCAATTGCAACCACGTAACCTTGTCAAGTCACCCGGAACCATAGAAAATGGATAGCTGAACACACGATATGAATATGGATCAGGAATGACAAGTTTACAATCTAGACTGAGCGATGTCTTAGATTGTCGAGCTATACACGGAAAACTGCAATCCCGATCGAAGCAAAACCTGGGCTCTGATACCAACTAAACCATGTCACGCCCCGCTTCCCAAAATACGGAATACAAGGGGTAGACAAGGCCAGCCATGCTCCTACGGTCAAGGATAAGTCCTGCCGTGGTCACACTTCGGCTTCTAGTTTTTCATGGTAAACAGTAAATGGTGCGCAGGTAATGGGAAATGCAGTAACTGAAGGAAATAATATAAAGACTGACCTGAAGTAGAACAAACAAATGTACTCGGAACGGCAAGTCAAGAAATCTGTGATGCACGTCTAGTTCTGATCCAGGCTAAATCTTCTCCTCAACTGAGCATGCATACTCAGGTCGTCAGAGCGACACAATAGCAAAATAATGTATATAATCATGTAACAATCCTAGCAGTGGTAATGGATATGAATAACAGTAAATCAATGGCAGTAAGAATATAAATGAGCAGAGATGAATGCAGCGGAGCAGTAAAGCAGTATAACGATATGTCATGTATGTCAACACAATATATAAGGAATGTAAATGACAGTAACCCTATCAGTCTCTAAGTCTCACTGCACAGGTCAATAAGCCTATCGTCAGTCCAAGTGTGAGAGTCAACCACTCGCGAGTGTCCTCCACCCAAGGGTAGAACCCAAGGGCAAGGGACCACGGGCCCAACATGTAACGAATGTATCACGGTGTGTATAGCACATACCCTGTAAATCTCCATATAACTCCCTAAATATATAAGCCGGCATGGGACTCCCGAGATTCTGTTGAATTCACACTTGAACTACCCCACACCCCGTGGTCTACATCAAACACTAACCATAACCCTAAATACTAATCGATCCGTGACAAGTCTGCGCGAGAACTGGAGGCAGGACCTCCATCAAGCACGTCCCGACTAATACCTAAGATAAATGGCAGTGTCGGATGCCTTATCTGTGACATCCGTGCAAGCGCTTCCATAAGTGTCCCATACCACTTATAGTTACGCGTACACGCATCCCACAGACGTCGACAATGCAATAGAATAAAAGGGACACTGATTGTGCACAAGTACGTATCACTTTCACTTAATCACGGATACACGAACACTGACGTACTTGCCACAATCACCACTAAAATCTAACATTGGGTAAATGCACGATGTCACTAGGTTATCACTATAATGATATAAGTATGATACGATGCATGAACGGTATAAGAAGCACAATTAAGGTATCAAAAACAACGGTCTATCACTTGCACGATTTATCATGAAACATATGTATAAAATTTGGCGAAATGATAATCAGGTAGTAATTAATATGTTCAGTTAGCTATCCTTCGAATTTGCTTTCGAGCCAATCGGGTTTCAGGATCATTAGTTATAACTGTTTCATTTTAAGCGCACGCGGCTGGAAATCCGGTTTCAGAATCAGGAATCCATTTCGCAACGCATTTTAACCCCAGTTAGGATCGTAATTTAGCGATGCTACAGTTGAATGAATTCTAGGGTTTTCAGTAAAGTTTTCGACTCAACAAACGGATCTTCAATCGCGTCTGTACGTTAGGAGTTATACAATATTTATCCCTAATATGTCAGTTCTGATTCTGCTGGGACTGTTATGTGTCCCGATCTTCTAAATTACAGATTAAATATCAAACGGTAACGAAACAGAACGAAACCAAATGCGTTGTCTAGCTAACCGAGTCATCTACAATAAGTAGCAGAGTTAAGAGTTAAGTAATTCCTGTGGTACCCATTACGGAACAGCAACCAATGACTGGAGTCGCTCTGGACTGCAGTCCAGAGTCGCACTCCGATTCAATTTTCATCACGGTTTAAGTATAGGGATGTCTGGAAACTAGTACAGGGTTAAATTTCGTCGAGTTAGCTTCGATTTGAGCCCTCGAACGCACCATTCTAGTATGTGTATGATATATGGTGAATTTAACGGTTTTCAGGTACAATAAATTTACAGTTTTACGATTTAGCTTGGGGGTAGTTATTTTAGTCGTTAACGGTCATATTTTCTAATGAGATTCACACACTAGAACCATAGGCTCACGGGCCAAACTATACAAGTGAGTGCCGTCAAATTAAACGAAAATTTCCATAGGGAGCACGCATCGAACAGTTGAGTCGTATAAATTAGCAGAAAGTAAAGCATGGAATATATATACGATTTTAAATTTGTAATTAATAATAAGTAGCATGCAGCAAGTGGGGACTTGCCTGGAGACGATGTATTGATGGTAAGCTATGCACGACACGACCACTCGGCAACAACGTCAAGAATTGGCTTCGGTCTCGGATTGAGCTCTGCGCTTGACGGCTCGGTACCGTGGTTGTATGCGTTGGTTTTGGTTAGTTTTGAAGAGAGAGGGAGATAACCGAGAGGAAGAGAAATAGAGTGAGATAGGTTGAGAGAAAGAGAGAGCAGAGGGGAAAAAGAGAGAAATGAGTGAGGGAAACAGGGGTTTGAGATGTAAGAAGAGAGAGAGAGTTAGACTGTGTGAGATAGAGAGAGAGATTTGAGAGTGATTGAGGCAAAGGAAGAGAATGAGAGATAGATTTAGGGAGAGAGGGGGAGACTCTGCGATGATGAGGGGGTGTAGGGGAGGCTCGCCGGCGAGAGGAGGTGGCCGGAGGTCGGAGCTGTAGGGGATGGTCGGTTGCGGGTAATGGTGGAGTGGTGGGTGCGACGAGATGCAGTGGGTTCTGGTGAGGGGTGCAGGTGAGGGTGGTGACGTGGAGGTGGCTGCCGTCGACGAGGGAACGAGTGAGGGGAAACGGAGTGCAGGGGTCGGCTAATGGGTATGGGTTGAATTTTGAGGAGGAGCTCGATGTATGGTGGTCGAAGGTGGATGTGAGGTGGCGACTTTGATGCTGGTGATGGCAGCGGCGGCGATGGGGCGGTCACTGGTGTGGGTGCGGAGCGAGGGAGACGTCGGGAGGGAGAAAAATTATGAGGGGGAGAAAAGAGACGTGTTAACGAGGAGAGGTTGAAGGTAAAGGCGCTGCGAGCGTGGTGATGTGGTCGCTGGCGTTAGCGGAGGAGGCGGCGTCGGTTACGTCGAGGAGAGCGTGGCGCCGTAACGAGCGGGAGAAGAGCCGTTGGGGATTTAAGGAAGATGAGCAGTATTGAAGAGTCGGGTCGGGTGAGGGGCGAAGCGGGTGTGAGGGCGGAAAGGAGTTTGGAGATGAGAGTGGGCCTGGGCTGGGTGTGGGCCAGAAATAAAAACAGTTCAGTTTAATGATTTCTCGTGGGCTCGGCTGAAGGAGGGGACGGGCTGAGAAAATTTAAGAGAAAATAGAATGGGAAGGAAAAGGTAAGCCGGGCCGGGAAAAGAAGCTGGGCTCGAAAAATATAGGGAAAAGGACTTAATTATTATATGGAGGCCGGTTAGAGGAAAAATGAAAGTGGGGGGGGAAAATGAGGTGGGGATTTGAATTGAAATGAGAGACTGGCTAGGCTGAGGCAAAAGAAATATTTTATTTATTTGAGAAGAAGTTTGGGCTGACGGTTAAAAATTTAAGGGGATAGATTTTCTGTAAGTAAGGAATGGGCTAGGTTGTTTAGTTGAACTTAATTTGGGTTAAGGGAAAAAGGTTTGGGGTTAAATAATTTAATTTTAAAAGGTGGGCTGAGGATAATGGGGCTGGGCTGAAGGGAATGGTATGTTTTAAGGGTTTTTATCAAAACTAATGGGCTGAGGGATTTGGGTTAAAAGAAAAGTTAGGATTTTAAGTTTTATTGTTAAAAAGAAAATGGGTTTAGAATAAAATAGAATATAAATAAAATAGATAATAAAAGATATAAATAAAGTAAATAAAATTATAAATAAGGTAAATAGAATTATAAAATAACAAAATACAGTTTTTGGTATAAAAGGGGCTGGGTATTACAACTTTGATTACTACCCTACCACGGTTCAAAGGAGTCGTGCAAACAGGTTTTAGTTGGGTACAGTCCCGAGCCACATGGAGGCAGTGAGCGTATCTTCAGGGGTTCGTCTCTCCCGGTATTGGGGGTGAGTTCGCGCTGTGTCTAGGAGAGCCATTACACGAAGTCCTTGGCCAAGGCAGGAGATTTACTGGTAGGTATTCCAGTAGTATCTCAGGGTGTTCTGGGCTTCACTCCGACACGACTTGTACCGTTTTTGGGGGTCTGACTTTTACCAACCCCCTAGACCCGCCATACGATGCTCATAGACGAACGGACCGGACTGTACGGATATTGTCACTGACAGGCTCAGTAGGGTGTCAGGATGAGTTCGCTCATCGACGTCCCTTTTGGTCAATAGCTGGTGGCCCGTCACGTATTGGCTTATACCTCTGACGTGCTAGTGGTTAAATCCACAACCATAGTATTGACGAGTCTTTAGAGTCCACCACACTTTCAGTTACTCAAGTTTCGGGCGAAACGCTGTAGAGGCCATATGGAGATATGGCAGGGTCCGATCAGATACGTGCGGTATTGCACGGATCAGGATCGGACGGTTAGTACTAGAGGCCGTATGGATATATGGCAGGGTTCGATCAGATACGTGCGGTATTGCACGGATCAGGATCGGACAGATATTACTAGCCGGCTTTGTTTTAAGCCGGATCCTAGTATAGTACAGTGTAGTTTTGTCTCTTTGCATTTGTGTTCAGTCGGAATACAAATGCGGGCATGTATTTGCAGTGGTGGGGTTTTCCTGTAATTTATTACGGGACCAGTTTTTTAATATTGCCAGTTAGCATTCCGTTCCGGCCGGTTTTCCTTTGTTCTTTCCCGGCCGGGCTTTTCCGATGGAGGGGGTTATTTGCAAGTTTGCAAATAACATTTGTAGAGGGGGTTTCTTGCATATGGATTAATTATGAAAGCATCTTTTGATACCATTCTTTTCTATCATCATTTCTTGCTTTTGTGAGATTAGAAAGGATTTGAGGTTGATTTGAGTTTTGTTATCATGATATTTTGGATGTGGTCACCCTCCACCTTTTACTACACTCACCTCCCTCTTGTATTAGGTTTTCACTCCACCACCATTCCTCACTAGATGAGGCCGGCCACATTAGAGAGGAGAGAGAGAGAGAGGTTTCATTTTTTTGTATGAGGGAAATTTCATGATCTCATTTTGGCTTGCTCACAAAATCCTTCTCACCTCTCCAAAGTTCATATTGATTCCTCCATCCTCCATGGCAGCAAAACCCCAATGAGACATAGACTCTACACTAGCCTACAGCAAATCTTGGACGCGTCGGCTAGCCAACTTCGCGCCCGAGTTGCCTCGGTATAGAGGCGGGAGCCCGTAAAAGATGCAGACGATGTGGTGCCCTTCCGGCAAGGAGGCGACGACTGGACATTCCGCAGGAGATTGGGACGACGACGAGAAGACCGGAGGACTCGGATCACTCGGTATATCTCTAACCCGTCTTGTAGTTAGCTAGAACTAGTTTAATGGCCCGATCCGGGTGTTTAGTGCGCGGTGGTGCCGGTTTGCTAAGTTCGCAAAATTAAAGTTTATCACCGCTTCTGCATTCCGGCGTCGGATTGACGGCCGGGACGCCGCCGTGCACTTACAGTGGTATCAGAGCCCGCCATTAACTTAGTCTAGCTTTGTTTAATGTGTTTACATTTCTGATCGACCAAAATTCCAAAATCAGCGTTTTTGTTCACATCAGTTTTCTGTTGAAATTTTTTGGAGTCGAAAATTTTTTCAGGTTGTAGAAAAGTGATGTACTGGAAATTATAAGCACTCTGTAGAAATTCGACACAGTGAATCGACCACTGAAGCGCGGAACCGCGGCCAAACCCCCCTTTGGGCCGCGGTTCCGCCGCACATTGGTGTCCTCGCTGTATCAAATTTTTGCAGTCGCTTTCTTGGTTAAAAATAGGGGTTTTGGAATATTAATTTTGGGCCCAGAATTTCTTGATGTGCTACAGTAGTACTTGGGGGCCCACTTGTTAAAATTTGATCGATCGGAATATTTTAAACACATTAGTTCACAGTATTTACATTATATCTGCGACCGTGAATGTCACTTGATCGGTAAATCCTGTCTAACTGCTATAGCCCGGTTAGACGGATTTGCGAACGTGACTTTCACGTTGATGTTCTGTGTTTTGCTGTGATGTTGCGGATTGGTCGTGGGGATAGCCTGGATGCATTGCTAATACAGTTGTGGTTGTATTATGTACATTTGATATTGCGGGGCGAGCGTCCGACATGTGGACTGCCGTCACTGCCTGTTTGTATTATTATTTTGGGGCACGGCCAGGTTGCGGTCGATGTACCCGTTGTATATATATTTTACTTTCTGTACTAGGATTACCCCGCGGAGGGATGCACGGATAGCCGGGTTCTAGAAGGCAACAAGCCCGCATCTCATGGCATTGAGAAGGAGGGGGCTTCACTCCAGAATTGGCGGGCTATTCGCCGCACTCGTAGGGGGTACAGGTTGACCCAGGAGGGGTGCCCAAGTTACCGGATTCCGTGAAGTACCGGGTGGTCCATTCACGTTGCTGAAGGGGGCTGCCTCGCTTCAGGTTTTGGCGGGTAACTTGCCGCGCCCGTAGTGGTCTAGGATTTCATTGCACAGGCTATCCACACGACCAGGGGAACGTCAGGTTTCAGTAGTGGCTCTGTGAAACCCGGGGATCCCAGATATCTGTATTGTTCTGTGATGCTGTACATTTCTGTGATGTTGTATTTCTTATCACGCCTTGAGCAAAATATATAATATATTGGTATATATATTAGTAGATGTTATATATGTTTTACATCCGTGCTAGTCCAGTCCCCGCTCTGTCGTTAGTTAGCTAACCTAACGGGTAATGACGGGACCCAGTGGCGAATGCGGATGGCATATACGTACATCAGTATATTTTCGTTCTTTATGGTGTGATCAATTGATGGGACTGCGTTGATTCGGATCAATGCAAGTTAAAACAAACCTATTCTGATGTTGTTGGAACACTTTTCAAAAAGCTGTTATTGCAAGGACGTTCACTTTTGTTTTGCATCGTGGTATTCATTTGGAATATCCTGCTCCTCAGTCGACGAGGCAAGGGCCGAGATCCCTTCACCGGGAGTGACCCCTTGGACAGAAGTTTGCGTCAGGGCATTAACTTCACTATAGCCGATTACTTTTTCTTTGCATCGTGGTATTCATTTGGAATATCCTGCACCCCATTCTACAGGGAAAGAGCCGAGATCCCTTCACCGGGAGTGACCTCTTTAGTAAAGGTTTTCGTCACTATATTTTCTAAAAAGCTATCCGTTCCTTCAACGATATCAAGTTCATTACGTTAAAGGTTTTCGCCAGAAACCATTCGTAGCCCTCCATCATTTCAGTTAAATATTCGGTAGTATTCAAGCTATGTATTTTGACCTCACGCCAAGGCATAGCGTTTGGTAGCTGCCAGGTATTTATCTGTTGCATAGATAGATGCGTTGGTTTGGGACAGTCGTACTACTATTTTGGCCTACGTCAAGGGTATATACGGGTGGGTTCAAATTAACCTGGACAATGATGGGTAGAACTTGACATGTGACTTATGATATTTTGACCTCACGCCAAGGTCATAAGAGCATGGAGTAAAAATCACATCGGGGGTTTCAAAAGAACTGAAACTTGCCAGATATGCGCATACCTTCTGGAGTGCGATAGCGTGAGCGGATTCCGTCACGTTATCATGCGATGATAGTTGGATCCCGATTCCCACTGATGAGTTGGTTTACTCCTCGGGTGATCCCGACTAATTCTTCTTTCGGGTTTGGAGAAGAATCTGAGGTGACAGTGGGAGGTTTCCAGATTAGATAAATTGGTAACCATTCTGATCTAGGTTAGAGTGCACGCTGAGTGTTTCTTTTCTCTCTCTCTTTGGCAGCGACCATTGACCCGACCCTAGACTATGACTCAGTGACCAAGTTGACCGAACCTTCTTAAACACTGGCTTTTGGATTGTCAGAGTTGCAGACCTCATTGCCACTCCTACTCTTACCCTTTTCTCCAGGACACCCCGTATTACTGCGAGCGTCCACTTCCATTGGACAAAACCATCGTATGGTTAGATACGAACTCGAAGGAATTCGAGGATGGTTTCCGGTTCTGGAGAAAACGGATAAGGTTTATTCAGTTGTCTTTTCCTTTTTGCCTTCTCTCAAGTTACGAGTACTCCTTAGTTTAGGAGATAGTACACCTATTACGCAAATTAGATAGTCTTCTTCCAAACCTTAGGCTGGTGCCGAACAGTGGGGAATGAAGAAAACCAATTAGCATAACGATGGTGTGCAGAAGGTATTAAGATTAGGACAAAGCAAGGGATTAGTAAGAGGGCAAAGTAAATTGCGACTGATATTCACGACCAAACCAAGTATTTCTTCGCCAATCCTAAATCACCTTTGTATTTCTCCAGGACACTCCGTATCACTACGAAGATCCACAGTTTATTGGATACTCCATCGTATGGTTATATACGAACTCGAAAGGAACTTGTTCCAGTTCGGGGATGGATTCTGGTCCAGGAGAAATAGGAATAAGGTTTATTCGGTTGTCTTTTATCTTCACCTTCTCTCGCATTGCGAGTGCTCCTAGGATTAGGACAGTACACCCATTATGCTTATTGGATAGTCTTCTTCCAAACCATAGGCTGGTGCCGAACGGTAGGGAAGGAAGAAAACCAATTGGCCTAAAGGGGTGTACAGAAGGTAATGACTAAAGACATATAAAGGGATTTGGAAATGTGGCAAAGAATTATACGGTTATAGTTGTGAATCTGGATAATGGAAGAGGCATTACTAAGAATACCCGGATACCCCCTCGAAACATTTCATTTTTCAGTTTCACTATGTAATGTTAAAAGAAAACTGATTTCCCGATTAGATACTTACTCCAGGGTATGTATTTACCAGGTATGATTCTCACATCTGTATGGTTTTACAGATGATGAGTGGGAGTAAGTTATTGGGAATTGGGTGATCATCCTCATTATATCGGGATTCGTTGTAATCGGTGATATTTGAGGAGATCACCTGGGCTGTTTGCCGGTCGGCAAATATTTGGTTTTGAATATCCGCTGTTGTGCACCAATTTCAAATTGATATATCTGTACGTCTATTTTCATAGAGTGAGATATACCTTTTGATATTATGTCGATGACATTTACCTATATCAGTGGATGGTTAGGTAAGGAGCATTAAACAGCGGTGTAATTCTTCTTAACCATAAGTACAGTTTTCAACCTACGACACATAGTGAAAGAGTTGTTAGACTCAGCGGACTTATACAGAGTATTGTATGTTATCCAGTGTCCATTAGGACAGAGGGGTTGGTCCTCATACTATATTCTGTTTACTTTTAACTTCTCTAGTTCTTAGACATGTGTTTCGTAGAAACACAGGGTCTAAGTTTTGAGGAGTTATAGGTATTTGAATAGAGTAGAGAACCAGGTGTAGCAAGTATCGGGATTCTTTAAAGTGATCGAAGATGTAGATACTTGTGTATGGTATTCAGTTGATAGTAATGATTAAGAGAACTTGCTTCTCTTACAGGTTACTCATAATTGGAAGTATTCCTAAGTTGAGTAACGCTGATCGGCCTCTCTCCATTTAGTTGACATGCACTGGAGACAGCTGCATGATTTGAATCTGGTTCAATTAAATCAGTGCCTCTGTTCTTATATTGGATATAGAACAGTCCGTATCTTAACGATGTTAAGGTATGGGGAGTTGTCCGGCCTATGCTTAAAACCAGACTCTGGATAACTCAAGGCATGTTTCTGTAATGGCTGTTTGTGGGTTGACCCAGGCTATGACGAGGGTTGACTTTCTACCATCTGGGAGATCAATAGTAATATTGTTCTAGACTCGCCACAGTTTTAATAAAAATGGATTTTTTCAAAAAACAGTAGTGGGAGTATGGTAGAACTGGAAGTGATTCCAGAACCGCAAACGATTACTGAAGATTTGATAAGGAACCTAAAGATTCAATCTGGTTTGACATTCCATTAGCCACTCCGCAGATAAAGTGGGTAACCTCAGGCACCAGAGAGGTACTTCGGTATGCTCAAGGACGGTGGCGGGGAGGTTCTTGTTTACCCACACTTGCCATTGCTGTTGTTCCAGGCTGCGAGACCCGGTGGGAGGATGAGTATAGCGTCATTCTAAACTAGCTTCAGAAGTGTACGTCTATATGACTCTGCCAGAGGGTTGTCATAGTCAATGGGAGCAGCGGAAGCATTGGTGGACAGGTAGCTTATGTCTATTTATAGACTAAAGCAGATATAGCGGAGATAGATCATCGATTTCTGATGTGACAGTCATAGGTTTGACTTCATCAGAATAGAGGATGGATCTGTTGAGAAGGTAGTAGGGTGTGATGTCATGGTATTTGGATGACATACACAGAGTAGGAAGTGATATTCCTATACTACGATCGGTTATACTTTGGTCGTCACACAGTGGTTTCTCCGACTTGGACATTATATCTGACATACTGGTTACTAGATCAATGGCTTTAGATCTAGATTTGGGTGGTTTCCCAATCAGGGTACTCAGACAGTATTCTAAGAGTATTTAGAATGGACGACTCCTGGCACGGTGGTGTACCTGCAGGTGATGGAGTCACCCTCTCTAAAGGTGTCTTACAGACTAAAGTGGAGAGGGATGTGCATGATTGGCAGATCACTTGCTCAGGCAATTAAGTCAATCATGAGATGTCAAGTACCACACCAGATGTTGTTCTTGCACTAGATTCAATAAGTTGACATTGATCCAATCCTGGAGAAATAGTCGGAAGCAGTTTTAGAACATAAGTGGATGTTCTAGGGATATGATAACGACAGCCTCATTTGGGAGACAGTTATCATTCCAGGCTTCTAAGGTGACATGGACGACAAGGAGGTTGTCAGAGTTATAGTTTTCCTTCTGACGAGGGGCAGTATTTTGGACAAGTGATCCAAGGCAATACTGAGGGTGGCATGGCGCAGGATACTGATTAAGTTCAGTTGACGATACAGTCTAAGAAGTTTGGATTTGGAGTTCATTTATGAGCTAGGTCCCATCAGACATCCAGACACATTCTAAGACAGGTATTGCTCATTTCGGGAGATGGCTTTCTCCGCGAACTTGAGATATAGAGAGACATAGAAAGAAACATCAAGGCGGATCCACTCACTGAGGCTATTCCTCGAACGCAAAAGTTTCGCAAACGAGTTTTGTGAGACTGACAAGTAGAGGAGTTGGGTGTTCGGTATCACACGGGCTGTGAGTATGCGACATCGCAATAATTAGCCTTGAGTGCAAGTGGGAGATTGTTGAAGATAGTGCCCTCAGAGTCGATTATTGGATCACAGGCGCGTGATTGCAATGATTGAGGGAGGACCTATCCCGGTAGGACAGTCGTACTCGAGATGATAGCATGCTATCTGGTTTACCTTTATCATCGTGTACTGCTTTAGGTGACCTGACAGGTCGCTATTGCACGTTGATAGAGCCCCTAGGATTCTTGCTTGACTGCCAGCAGTATGAGGGCGATCATATACGTGGGAGCTGGTAGTCTATAAGCACATCCTTAAAAGGTCCCTAGTCTTAGGAGTTTCGAGACAGGGCATCGATTCTCCAGAGTAGACTAGTGTATACAGTCGAGACCCCGACGAGGGGCAGTGGCCAGTCTCACAAGCCACTGATGTCAGTTGGTTCACCTAAGATGTATACAGGTGCTCATTGGGTTATGAGTACACCGGACAGGACTCGCCGGGAACATGCTAGTTGGTCTTATACCAGACGTCAGATAGCAGTTCCCTGGTGACATGTGTACAGGTTAGTTCATCGACCTGGGGATCGTCATTTGTCTCGTGTGAGTTCCCACTGTACTTTGATTACTACCCTACCACGGTTCAAAGGAGTCGTGCAAACAGGTTTTAGTTGGGTACAGTCCCGAGCCACATAGAGGTAGTGAGCGTATCTTCAGGGGTTCATCTCTCCCGGTATTGGGGGTGAGTTCGCGCTGTGTCTAGGAGAGCCATTACACGAAGTCCTTGGCCAAGGCAGGAGATTTACTGGTAGGTATTCCAGTAGTATCTCAGGGTGTTCTGGGCTTCACTCCGACACGACTTGTACCTCTTTTGGGGGTCCGACTTTTACCAACCCCCTAGGCCCGCCATGCGATGCTCATAGACGAACGGACCGGACTGTACGGATATTGTCACTGACAGGCTCAGTAGGGTGTCAGGATGAGTTCGCTCATCGACGTCCCTTTTGGTCAATAGCTGGTGGCCCGTCACGTATTGGCTTATACCTCTGACGTGCTAGTGGTTAAATCTACAACCATAGTATTGACGAGTCTTTAGAGTCCACCACACTTTCAGTTACTCAAGTTTCGGGCGAAACGCTGTAGAGGCCATATGGAGATATGGCAGGGTCCGATCAGATACGTGCGGTATTGCACGGATCAGGATCGGACGGTTAGTACTAGAGGCCGTATGGATATATGGCAGGGTTCGATCAGATACGTGCGGTATTGCATGGATCAGGATCGGACGGATATTACTAGCCGGCTTTGTTTTAAGCCGGATCCTAGTATAGTACAGTGTAGTTTTGTCTCTTTGCATTTGTGTTCAGTCGGAATACAAATGCGGGCATGTATTTGCAGTGGTGGGGTTTTCCTGTAATTTATTACGGGACCAGTTTTTTGATGTTGCCAGTTAGCATTCCGTTCCGGCCGGTTTTCCTTTGTTCTTTCCCGGCCGGGCTTTTCCGATGGAGGGGGTTATTTGCAAGTTTGCAAATAACATTTGTGGAGGGGGTTTCTTGCATATGGATTAATTATGAAAGCATCTTTTGATACCATTCTTTTCTATCATCATTTCTTGCTTTTGTGAGATTAGAAAGGATTTGAGGTTGATTTGAGTTTTGTTATCATGATGTTTTGGATGTGGTCACCCTCCACCTTTTACTACACTCACCTCCCTCTTGTATTAGGTTTTCACTCCACCACCATTCCTCACTAGATGAGGCCGGCCACATTAGAGAGGAGAGAGAGAGAGGTTTCATTTTTTTGTATGAGGGAAATTTCATGATCTCATTTTGGCTTGCTCACAAAATCCTTCTCACCTCTCCAAAGTTCATATTGATTCCTCCATCCTCCATGGCAACAAAACCCCAATGAGACATAGACTCTACACTAGCCTACAGCAAATCTTGGACGCGTCGGCTAGCCAACTTCGCGCCCGAGTTGCCTCGGTATAGAGGCGGGAGCCCGTAAAAGATGCAGACGATGTGGTGCCCTTCCGGCAAGGAGGCGACGACCGGACATTCCGCAGGAGATTGGGACGATGATGAGAAGACCGGAGGACTCGGATCACTCGGTATATCTCTAACCCATCTTGTAGTTAGCTAGAACTAGTTTAATGGCCCGACCCGGGTGTTTAGTGCGCGGTGGTGCCGGTTTGCTAAGTTCGCAAAATTAAAGTTTATCACCGCTTCTGCATTCCGGCGTCGGATTGACGGCCGGGACGCCGCCGTGCACTTACAAGTGACTCTTACTCGCAGTGGGTATCGGGATCCAACTATCTCATAGAAGGTATGCAATCTCATTGCAGATTTCAACACTTGAAATTCCCGATAATATTTTGCCCCTAGCGTCTTATGACCTTAACAAGGTCAACAAATCATAAGCGCCAGTCAAGTTCAACCCGTCATTTCCTGATTGAATTAAACCCACCCGTATGACCCTTAACAAGATCAACAAAGTCGTACGACTACCCTAATCCAATCGTATCACATGCTTAAGCAAATAAGAACTAATTAGCTACCGCACACTACGCCTTAATAAGGTCAACAAACGTAGCACGAATACTAAGCAGTACTTATCTGAAATGAAGGAGGGCTACGACAGGTTTTTAAGAAAACCTTTTGCATAATGAACTTGATATCGTTTGTAAAATCGAGTGATTTTTGAAAAGGAGTGTTTTTTAGGCTTTTTACTATTTTTGCTAAAGAGGTCACTCCCGGTGAAGGGATCTCGGCTCTTTCCTTATCGAATAAGGTGCAGGATATTTCACAAATACCACTATACAAAGTAAGAACTAAAAGAGCAATCAAAAGACAAAACCGAGTGGGTTGTAGCATCTGCTAGCTTTTGCTAAAGAGCTCACTCCCGGTGAAGGGATCTCAACTCTTTCCTTATCGAATAAGGTGCTGGATATTCTACAAGGAATACCACTATGCAAAGTAAGAACTAGAGCTACCCTTTTTGAAAATTTGATTCTACAATATCTTTTAGGTTTCTTTTCTTTTCATTAATCTCATTAATGAAGTCCCGTCATTTATGCTTCCTAAGCATCACAGAAGAAACGAAAATACAACGTACGCTTATACCATCTACATTCGCCACAGTGTCCCGTTATGCACCGTTAGGTTACTTAACTAACGGCATAGCGGGACGGGACTAGCGCGGGTGCAAAACATAAGCAACGTTTATTATATATCATATATATAATAATAAAGCATTCGTCTCACGCATATAAAGTGATCACATCACAGAATATCAACAGCAGAAGATAACATATGAAATATTGGATATACTAGGAATTCCATGTTTTAAATTAAGCCAGTATAAAACACGGATTCTACGGTTGCAATGAATAGCCAAACCCATATCCTAGACCCTTACGAGAGCGGCAAGCAACCCTACCAATTCTAGAGTTAGGAGACCCGGTCTCGACTCCTCGAGATGGTCTCCTACTGGACCCTAGAACCCGGTTACTTGTGCTCCCCTTCTTAGGTCTATCCTAATGCGGAAAAGTAAATAATATATATCGATGGTGACATCATCCTCAACCCGGAAGTTCCCCAATAAAAGAATATTATATACAAGCTTTTACATGAATGAAAATGAAAAACTCCCATCTCACATAAAAAAGAACCCGGCTATTCAAAACACGACGATCCAATATAACATATCCCAGCAACACATAACATCACATGTCATCAACGTAAGTAAATATGCGTATCCCAATTGTCGTTGACATATAGCAATGAAACCGGCGATACACCACATATTACACTTACGGTCGCAGAAAAGAAAATGTCAAACCACAACATTTGGAATCCACAATCACCTTAGACATCATAAACCAGAAATATTACATACTTCGGATTTCATGCCTAACCAAATGAATTCCAAATAGTGTATCATATTTCACAAATAGCTAGACGATGTTAAACATTCCGATCGAATCAACAAACACCCGAAATTTCCCAAAGAGCTCAACACTTGAGCACAGTTTAAAAATACTCAGAACATGCCACAGTACCTATGGACCAACCGTAGAAGGGTCAACCCTTGCCTCACCTATGGCGCCATGGAACTACCGCAAACCCTAAGGTTTGGCGACGGTTCTTACGGTCATAGAATCGAATTAAGGTTTCGTTCTTCTAGAGGGTCCATCGCATTACTTGCATGATTTTTGAATGTTCATTAACTTGGAAAAATCCAACTCTTGGAAAATTTCCAGCGAGAGAGAAAATTGGGTATTTGATATTCGTTCGAACTTTTTAACGCCGTCTAAATAACCCGAAATAATGTTAGAATTACGACTATGAAACACTCCGAATTTCCTTTACAGAAAGTTAACATCTCATGCAATTTCAGCAAAAACAAGCAATACCTGAAACACCAAAACCCAGAGACCAGAACACCAAACCAAAATGAACCCGAAATATTTACATTGGGCCGGCCAGCTTGAAAAATGTGGGCATGTCACCAGGTCAAAACCGGCGAAATGGGTTCGTATTTGTTCGGTGTTCATGTTGCATCTCATATAACATTCTACAATTGCTTAAAAAAAATTCCAACGACTTAAAAAAATCTGACAGAAACTAGGTTTTTGTTTCGAGTATTTCGGAGTTGTTTCGGTTTCATAATTCTACAAACATCGTCTAATTCTCTAGCTTGGCTTTGATACCACTGTAGGAATGCCTAGCACGACAGCAAGGTTTCGGGAGGCATCGTCCATGCCATTTTCAAAATTTTGCTATGTTAAACAACCCTAACCCTAGAATCTTAACTAGAGATTTAGACAATACATAAACTACTTTACATCTAAGTGAACATAGAATACAACCTTTGTAGACTGGTCCTTCACTTCAATAACTCCGTATAGTTGTCCCTTCGCTCCAAATAGTGATCTTCCGGACTTTAGAATGGTTTCACAAGATGAAAGGAACAAGCTTGCACGAACTCTTTGAGACCGAAGATGATCTACGTCGAGGAGACACCAACCCAAGCTACCTCTTCACTAATTTGGGATTAGTGAAGCTAACACCCTAAACTAAATGGCTAATCTAGTAGAGGATGATGAAGTAGGATTTTTGCTCACTTCAGAATTCTTTTTCTCACTAATTTTCCTCACCTCTCCAAAAGCTAGATAGCTCTCTCTTATTCATGAAGAAGATGAAGCCAATAAATGTTATGGCAACCATGGATGAGAAAATATCTCATATAACTCATGTAAAGACTTAACCATGGGTTTACATAATGGTTAGGTTAATAAATATCTAAGGTAAGACAAAACTAGTGGACTAAGTCAATGGGTCTACAAGATTCCACAAGCTTCACCCATGTGACTACTTTCCAACTAATTTGGATTTACTTTAAATAAATAAACCTTGCATTATCATGAGTATGGTATGAGTCTCATACACCCATGTAGCATGTGGCATCAAGCATGACACAAAAAGAAACACAATTAATATATATCACATATATATTAAATGCATAAGTGAGAAAAGAAATGCTTAAGTGAGCTAATATTAGTTAATGTAAATTAATTTATCAAATATATAATTATACATTAAATCATTAAATCAACACTTGATTTAATAATCTAGCTATATCTTATATGACCGACTAATATTATTTGTATCAACTTATCGAATCAACACTTGATTCGATAACCCGGCTATATCTCATATAACCGACCGATATTATAAATCGTGAGAATAGAATACGGTATCACATACTCATATTAATCTCGGTCCTGCACATATCACATATGTGCTCCTAGTTCGTTTTGCCTGAGCCAGTAAACCTTTGTGTAGGACTCTAAAGACTCGTCAATACGCCGGCAGTAGGTGATGATCATATCAGGCACTCACAAGCCGTCAGCGGTGCTAGCTGGACGTAACGGCTATCCGGGTATTAAGATCAACAAGCAAGCCTGCTCAAACTCCTGTAAAGCCTGTCAGTAACACTACCGTACAGTCCGGTCTCTACGTCTGATATGTCGTATATCTAGTCTAGGGGTGGTAAACATCAGACCCCAGTAACCGATAAGTCGTGCCGATGTGAGGTTCATAACAGGTTGAGAAACTACTGATAATACTTACCAGTAGATCTCCGTATCAGCCCTGGCCAGGGACTTCCTGTTACAGCCAATCGAGGACAACGCAACATCAACCCCCAATACCGGGAGAGACGAATCCCCTCCTATCGCTCATTTCCTCCATGTGATTCGGGACTGTACCCAAAAGCCACCATTTTGCACGTTCTCTTGAACGTGGTAAGGTAAAAATCAAAGCACGGTGGGAATCACACAAGACTCTATGACGATATCGGGTCTACAGACTAACCTATACCAGTGTCACCAGAGAACTGCTATCTGACGATAGGTATAATACCAACTAGGAGTTCTCGGCGAGTCCGTTCAGTGTACCCAGTCTCCACTGAGTACCTGTATACCATCTTTGATGTCAAATACCAATGGATGTGGAATCATCCATCGCCCATCATATGGGTCAAGAAGCGTATACGCTAGTCTACTCTGGAATATCGATACCCTGTCTCGATACACCCTAGACTATGAACAATTAAAGGATGTACTTGTGGACTACCCTGGCCCCACTAGTATGATCTCCATCATAGTCCTAGTAGTGAAGTAGACATCCTAAGGGCTTTATCAACATGCGAGAGTAAGACAGTATCACAATACAAATCTATATGTTAAGACAAAGAGCAACCAGGTAGCATACTATCATGTCGAGCAAGAAATTCCTCTCTATATATGTCCAAGCATCCACTATAATATACATCATATGTACAATAATAGCCTCTAGGGCATACACATAACTAACAGAGATGAGTCGATATGATCGGGTATGATGTCGTAAGATTTTGATATGTGATTGAGTTGTGATATGATATGTGATATGATATTATGATGGATCGTTGGGCGATATATATTCATACATACTATAACATGTGAATTGATGATAATAAATTTGTACGAGACTTTAGATCCGTACCTCTTGATATTGGTATTGTACGATGATGATACCGTACGACTGATATATATGATATGTGACCCGTACCCTCGACTTTTGAGGATGTCGTACGATGGATTTTACAGTACAAGATGTAGGGTTCCCTGGCACGCTAATGAAGTCTCACAAGGCATCAACCATGCCAATTTCAAAAAATTTATGAGTGCCGAGAAACCCTAATACGGATCGTTAACTAGAATTTTAGGCGAAACAGGAAACTAGTTAACGACTTAACTAAAAGTGAGAAGCTACAACCTTTGTAGATCCGGTTCTCCACTTCCTTAGCTCCACGTAGACGTCCCCTCGCTGTCCATCTCTAATCTTGGACTCTTGTATCGGTTTCATCGGAGAAATGGGCGGGCTAAGTCGTCGGCTTCGATGTCGAAGATGATCTACGTCGAGGCAACACAAGATCAAGCTCCAACTTCACTAAGTTGTGAAACTTGTGAAGAAAACACCCTATACTACTTGGCAAGAGGTAGAGGATGAAGAAATAGGAGGTGGGTTCACTTTAGAATTGGATTTCTCACTCTTTTACTCAAGATGCCATTAAAGGAGTCAAGCTTTGTTCTTGAAGATGAAGAGGAAGAAGAAGATAGAATATGATAAGTCTTGATTAAAAATTAAAATAATATCAATACTTATCATATACTAACTAAGGTCAAGTGTAGAGAGTAAACTAGGATTAGGTGAATGGTTAGGTTAAGGGAATAAAACAAAATGGTCAACCTTTTCAACTCTTCATGAAGCTTCAAGAAAGAACTAAGAAAAGCCACCATTTCATTTTACTTTTCCAAAATAAATGAACAAAATAAATAAATAAATAATTAAACAAAACCCTAACCATTCATATAACCATGGTTTAATCTTTACACAAACTCAAGTTAACATGTATCATCAAATATGATACAATCAAGTGCACACAAAAATATATCACATACACAATGTGCACAGCAAGTGAGAAAATCCTTTTAAAGTGAACCAATACTAGTTAATGCAAAGTAATATATCAAATATATAATTATACATTAAATCATTAAATCAATGATCCGGTCATGTCGCACATAACCGACTAGTATCCAATGTATCGACTTATCGAATCAATCTTTGATTCGATAACTAGGTTATATCGCATACAACCAATCGAAACATTCATCGCGAGAATGAAATACGGTATCACATACACGCATTATTCTCGGTCCCTCACATATCTCATATGCGCTCCTATCTCGTTTCGCTTGAGCCAGGAAACCTCTGTGTAGGACTCTAAAGACTCGTCAATACGCCGGCAGCAGATGATGATCATATCAAGCACCCACAAGCCGCAAGCGGTCTGCTAAACGTAACGGCCATCCGGGTATTGAGCGATCAGAAGATCGACGAGCAAGCCCGCTCACACTCCTGTGAATCCAACCAGTAACAGTTACCGTACAGTCCAGTCTGTTCGTCTGATATGTCGCATATCAAGTCTAGGGTGGTAAACGTCAGACCCCAGTAACCGATAAGTCGTGCCGATGTGAGGCTCATAACTGGTCGAGAAACTACTGGTAACACTTACCAGCAAATCTCTGATCAGCCCTGGCCAGGGACTTCCCTGTTACGGCCAATCGAGCACAGCGCAACATCAACCCCCAATACCGGGAGAGAAGAAACCCCTCCTATCGCTCATTGCCTCCATGTGACTCAAGACTGTACCCAAAGACCACCGTTTTGCACGCCCTCATGGACGTGGTAAGGTGGAGATCAAAGCACAGTGGGAATCACACAAGACTCTATGACAATCTCGGGTCTACAGACTAACCTGCACAAGTGTCACCTGAGAACTGCCATCTGACGTGAGGTATAATACCAACTGGGAGTTCTCGGCGAGTCCGTCCAGTGTACCCAGTCTCCACTGAGCATCCGTATACCATCTCTGATGTCAAACACCAATGGATATGGGATCATCCATCACGTATACGCTAGTCTACACTGGTATATCGATGCCCCGTCTCGATACACCCACGACTAGGGACCTTAAAGGATGTACCTATAGACTACCATGCCCCCACTAGTATGATCTGCATCATAGTCTAGGTAGTCAAGTACACATCCTAAGGGCTTTACCAACATGTAACTATAAGACAGTTTAAAGAGACAAGTGTACATGTTAAGATAAAGAGCAACCAGATAGCATACTATCATATCGAGCAAGAAAGTCATCTCTATATATGTCCAAGCATCCAATATAATATACATCATCTGTACAATACTGGCCTCTAGGGCATACATACAACTAACAATCTCCCACTTGCACTAGGGCCAGCTGCTGTAGTATCGCATACCGAGCATCCCGAAGAGTCTCTCAAACTGTATCTGGGGAATCGCCTTCGTGAGTGGATCCACCGTGTTATTCTTCGTGTCAACCCTCCTGACCTCGATCTCCCGGCGATCAACTATCTCCCGGATCAGGTGATATCGCCTCAGAATATGCCTGGATCTCTGATGGGACCTAGGTTCCTTAGTCAAAGCCACCGCTCCATTGTTATCGCAATACAAAGGTATTGGATGCTCAATGGATGGAACCACTCCAAGTTCAGTAATGAACTTCTTGATCCAGACAGCCTCTTTAGCAGCATCGTTGGCAGCGATGTATTCAGCCTCCATCGTCGAGTCTGCCACGGTTTCCTGCTTGGAAACCGCCCCTCCGTAAAGGGTAAAGACAAATCCCGACCGCGACTTAGAGTCGTCCTTATCACTCTGGAAGCTCGAATCGGTAAAGGACTCCACTTGGAGTTCTCCGTTACCATACACCAAGAGCATCTCTTTAGTCCTTCGTAAGTACTTGAGAATGCTCTTCACAGCTGTCCAGTGACTCTCTCCAGGATCAGCTTGATACCTGCTCACTACACTTAGTGAGTATGCTACATCGGGTCTGGTACATAGCATCGCGTACATGATAGAGCCTACAGCCGAAGCATAGGGTATCCCTTGTATGTGAGCTCTCTCCAAATCAGTCTTGGGAGACATCTCTTTGGAGAGAGTGACTCCAGAGATCGTGGGCAAGTTCTCATGCTTGGATTCTTCCATACTAAACCTCTTTAGTATGGTGTCAATGTACCTGGATTGGGACAATCCCAATATCCGTTTGGATCTATCTCTATAGATCCTAATTCCCAATATGCAGGAGGCATCACCAAGATCTTTCATTGAGAATCTTGGTGATAAGAAGAGCTTGACCGATTGCAGCATAGGAATATCATTTCCTATCAAGAGTATGTCGTCCACGTACAATACGAGGAAGACAACCTTACTCTCTGCCACCTTCTTGTAAATACAAGGTTCATCTGGGTTTTTGACGAAATCAAACTCTTTGATAACGACGTCAAAGCAGATGTTCCAACTCCGCGATGCTTGCTTTAATCCATAAATGGATTTAAGCAGCTTGCACACGTTCCCGCTGCTCCCACTGTCTATGAAGCCCTCTGACTGAGTCATGTACACGCACTCTTCTAAATCACCGTTTAGAAAGGCGGTCTTAACATCCATTTGCCAGATTTCGTAATCATGATATGCAGCGATAGCAAGCATGATCCGGATGGATTTAAGCATAGCCACTGGAGAAAAGGTTTCGTCATAGTCCACACCTGGTCTTTGACGAAAGCCTTTTGCAACAAGTCTAGCTTTGAAAGTCTCCACTTTCCCATCTACACCAAGTTTTTTCTTGAAGATCCACTTGCTCCCAATGGGTTTTACCCCTTCAGGAGCAACTTCCAAAGTCCATACTTTGTTGGTGTACATGGATTCCATCTCGGACCGCATAGCATCCAGCCATTTCACTGAGTCCCTACTCGTGATGGCCTGCTCGAAACTAGTTGGGTCATCATCCTCCATGATGCAATCCTTGCTCCCACCATCCATGAGAAAACCGTAGTATCTCTCAGGTTGGTGAGGAACCCTACTAGATCGGCGGAGAGGCTGGGGTTCGTCGGGTACTACTGAATCCTCTGGTTCTACCAAGTCTTCTGTTATAGTTTGTGTCGCTGGAACCTCTTCCAGTTCTACCTCAATGCCACATGTCTGTTTCATAAGAAAACTTTTTTCTAAGAAAGTGGCATGTCGAGAAACAAACACCTTTTGTTCCTCGGGATGGTAGAAGATATACCCTTGTGAATTTTTGGGATATCCTATAAACTTACATAAGACTGATCTTGCCTCGAGTTTGTCCGGATTTTGTCTTTTGACATAGGCTGGACAACCCCATATCTTAATGTAATTAAGATGTGGTCTCTTCCCTTTCCATATCTCATATGGAGTGGTAGGCACTGATTTGGTAGGAACTCTATTCAATAGGTCCATGGCTGTCTCAAGCGCATATCCCCAGAAGGAAATAGGTAACTCAGCTGTACTCATCATTGAGCGTACCATATCTAATAGGGTGCGGTTCCTCCGTTCTGATACACCGTTGTGCTGTGGTGTATATGGAGGAGTCAGCTGAGAGAGAATCCCATTCTCTTTTAGGAAGTCCAGGAATTCATTGCTCAAGTATTCACCTCCTCGATCAGATCGAAGGATTTTAATACTTTTTCCGGTTTGGTTTTCGACTTCTTGTTTATATTCTCTAAATTTCTCAAAAGCTTCTGATTTGTGTTTCATCAGGAACACATATCCGAATCTAGAGAGATCATCAGTGAATGTAACGAAGCACGAAGAACCATCCCTAGCATGTGTAGACATGGGACCGCATACATCACTATGTATCAGTCCCAAGAGTTCAGTAACTCTTTCTCCGTGTCCCGTAAACGGAGTTTTGGTCATCTTGCCTTTGAGACATGACTGGCAAGTGTCATAAGATGAAAATTCAAACGGATTTAAATATCCATTCTTATGCAACTTAGCTAGTCGTGCCGCATTGATGTGACCCAGTCTACAATGCCACAAGAAGGATTCGTTCATTTCAGAACCCTTCCTCTTGTGTGTGTTTGTTATGCTCAGAACTGTTGATTGATTTAGAACGTAAATGCCATTGCACAGCGCGCCTGATCCAACCAACTTTTAGTTACGGAAAATGTTCATAACATTGTCCTGTAATACAAAATTATATCCCTCTTTACTCAACAAAGAAACCGATATAATGTTGCATATCAGGTTCGGCATGTAATAGCATTCGTTCAGAACCAATGTATTACCAGTTGGTAATACAAGGTGATATTCCCCGACAGTCTTAGCTGCAACAATTGCACTATTTCCAACTCTAATGTCTTTATCACCTTCTCCAAGTTCTCTACCTTTCCTTAGCCCATGTAACTGATTACATTTATGGGATCCTGACCCGGTATCTAATACCCAGGACGTAGGGCAAATGGAGAAACAGTTCTCTGTAACGAACACACCCGAAGAAAATGCATCAACATGTACTTTCTTCAATCGGGTGGCATGGGAATCCTGGTATTCCCCTATATCTTGTTCAGTCCTATAACTCTTATAAGAAAGAACGGAACCAACGTTCCCCAGCACAGTATAACATGTTAGTTCGGTCAATACATCCATATTATTATCTTTATTAGGGCATGACATGGTCGCTACCAGGAGAGAGAGAGAAGAAAACACTTTAGCGTATGCTCGTGCAAGATCAGATTGGTTATTATCTTATCTAATCAGGATGGCTCCCACTGGTTTTTATCAAATCTTCCTTCAAACCCTAAAAGGAAAGACTAGCCGGGATTAATTACACCCTACAACTTCGCCAATCTTTCAGCCAGGCCAGTGTCGGTACTTTGAGGGAGGTTCCCCGTGCTTTCGCACGAACCTAATTAAAGTAAACCTCGTTTTCCCAGAGGCGTAACCCCGTTGACACCTTTCTAGACACCTACTTGATCGGCTAATTGTAATGTGCAAAACTCTCCCAGGAGTAACTCTTACTCGCAGTGGGTATCGGGATCCAACTATCTCATAGAAGGTATGCAATCTCATTGCAAATTTCAACACTTGAAATTCCCGATAATATTTTGCCCCTAGCGTGCTATGACCTTGACGCATGCTAAACAACCCCTAGTCCGCTAGTCAAGTTCAACCCGTACAATTCGTGATCGAATTAAACCCACCCGTACGACCCTTGACGCATGCCAAACAACGCCGTACGAATACCTTAATCCAATCGCATCTCATGCTACAGATAAGTAATAATCAGCTACCGTACACTACGCCTTGACGCATGCCAAACAACCGTAGCACGAATACTGAATTTTACATATCTGAATTGACGGAGGGCTACGCAGGTTTTTCTGAAAACCTATTGCGTAATGAACTTGACATCATTGTAGAATCAAGTGAAGTTTTGAAAATGGAGTGATTTTGAGGCTTTTCTAGTTTTTGCTAAAGGGGTCACTCCTGGTGAAGGGATCGTCGGCCCTTTCCTCGTCGAATGAGATACGGGATATATCATATATATCACTGTGCAAAGCAGAAACTATAGAAGCAATCAAAACAAACTGAGTGTGTAGCATCTGCCAGTTATTGCTAAAGGAGTCACTCCCGGTGAAGGGATCTCGGTCCTTTCCTCATCGAATAAGGTGCAGGATATATCACATATACCGCTGTGCAAAGCAAGAACTGTAGCTACCTGTTTTATTTAAAATTTGATTCTACAACATCTTAGGTTTCTTTTCTTTCATTAATCACATTAATGAAGTCGCATCATTTAAGTCACCTAACCATCACAGATAAATACGACGTATACTTATACCATCCGCATTCGCCTCGATGTCCCCTCGTGCACCGTTAGGTTAGGTAACTAACGACAGAGCAGGGCAGGGCTAGTGCTGGTGCAAAACATAAATAACGTCTATATAATATATCATATATACTATATACTGTATCCATCAGAACAAATCAAATGATCACATCACAGATATCGCAGCAGAAAATATCATATGAAATATTGGATATACTAGGACGTCCGTGTTTTCAATACGAGCCAGTATAAAACACGGATTCCACGGTTGTGATGAATAGCCAATCCCACGCCCCTAGACCCCTACGAGAGCGGCAAGCAACCCTACCAATTCTAGGGTTAGGAGACCCGGACTCGACTCCTCGAATGGTCTCCCACTGGACCCTAGAACCCGGTTGCTTGTGCTCCCCTCCTTGGGTCTAACCTAATGCGGAAAAGAAAATAATATACAAAAGGTGACATCTTCCGCAACCTGGAAGTGCCCCAATTAAAAGAATATTACATACAAGTTTTTACACGAATGAAAAAGAAAAATACTCATCTCACATAAAAAAAACCCGGCTATTCGAACACGACGATCCAATATAACATATCCAGCAACACATAACATCACATGTCATCAACGTAAGTAAGTATGCATACCCCAATTGTCGTTGACGTATAGCAACGAAACCGGCGATATCAACATACTATACTTACGGTCACAGAAAAGAAAGTGTAAAACTACAACAGTTGGAATCCGCAACCTCTTTAGACATCGCATGCCTAATCAAATGAAATACTTAGACATCACATGCCTAACAATTATAAACCCCGCATTTTAGTCTCATTATCGAAAACCCTTTTCAATATCAAGTGAGACTAAACCGCTAGATTTATAACATTCAGTCAGTTATCTCATAACTGTTTGTGAATTCCAATTATTGTATCCCATTCCGGATAAATAGAAAATATTAAACTTTCCGATCGAACATTCGAACACTCAAGTTTTCCCGAAACCGTTCAACACATGAAATAAGTTCAAAGACATTCACTTCATGCCTCAGTACCAACGGTCCAGCCGTAGAAGGGTCAAGCCAACGCCTCACATGTGGCACGCCGTACTGCCCCAAACCCTAAGGTTCAAAGGGCAGTTCAAGACGGTCACATAATCGAGTTAAGGTTTGTTGTCTTCTAGAGGGACCATCGCGTTACTTGCACTACTTAGAACGTCATTAAACTACGGAAAAGTCCAACAATTGGAAATTTCCCGGCAGGGGAAAGATTGGGTATTTACATCCGGTCGAACTTTTTAACATATTGTAAAATTATCCGGAAAAACACACAGACAAAGTTTGATAACCCGATCGAATCTCTGATTCCCAATACAACCCCAGAATACTCAACTCTGAAGTCATAATAAAAATACCCAGAAAATATAGCACTGCAGAATAGGAATTACTGTGTAAAATTCATTGGACAAGGCGACAGTACGGCGGAACCGCCGCATGAGCAAGCTCATGCCGCGGAACCGCGGCGGTTTAAAGGACTTAGCTACTCGAATTTCACAGTAACTCTTATAAACACCTGCTGATTTTTCTGCATATTTTTAATTCACAAAAAACCAGATTTTTAGAAAATTTCCAGAGAGCATTTTGGATGTTGGTTTCGATGTTCGTTCGGGTTTCAAACGTCGTCAACACTTCGCCTAAGGCTCTAGCTAGGCTCTGATACCACTGTAGGGTTCCCTGGCACGCTAATGAAGTCTCACAAGGCATCAACCATGCCATTTAAAAAAATTTATGAGTGCCGAGAAACCCTAATACGGATCGTTAACTAGAATTTTAGGCGAAACAGGAAACTAGTTAACGACTTAACTAAAAGTGAGAAGCTACAATCATAAAGAAAGGGATGCCTTAGCAGATCCGGTTCTCCACTTCCTTAGCTCCACGTAGACGTCCCCTCGCTGTCCATCTCTAATCTCGGACTCTTGTATCGGTTTCATCGGAGAAATGGGCGGGCTAAGTCGTCGGCTTCGATGCCGAAGATGATCTACGTCGAGGCAACACAAGATCAAGCTCCAACTTCACTAAGTTGTGAAACTTGTGAAGAAAACACCCTATACTACTTGGCAAGAGGTAGAGGATGAAGAAATAGGAGGTGGGTTCACTTTAGAATTGTATTTCTCACTCTTTTACTCAAGATGCCATTAAAGGAGTCAAGCTTTGTTCTTGAAGATGAAGAGGAAGAAGAAGATAGAATATGATAAGTCTTGATTAAAAATTAAAATAATATCAATACTTATCATATACTAACTAAGGTCAAGTGTAGAGAGTAAACTAGGGTTAGGTGAATGGTTAGGTTAAGGGAATAAAACAAAATGGTCAACCTTTTTAACTCTTCATGAAGCTTCAAGAAAGAACTAAGAAAAGCCACCATTTCATTTTACTTTTCCAAAATAAATGAACAAAATAAATAAATAAATAATTAAACAAAACCCTAACCATTCATATAACCATGGTTTAATCTTTACACAAACTCAAGTTAACATGTATCATCAAACATGATACAATCAAGTGCACACAAAAATATATCACATACACAATGTGCACATCAAGTGAGAAAATCCTTTTAAAGTGAACCAATACTAGTTAATGCAAAGTAATATATCAAATATATAATTATACATTAAATCATTAAATCAACACTCGATTCAATGATCCGGTCATGTCGCACATAACCGACTAGTATCCAATGTATCGACTTATCGAATCAATCTTTGATTCGATAACTAGGTTATATCGCATACAACCAATCGAAACATTCATCGCGAGAATGAAATACGGTATCACATATACGCATTATTCTCGGTCCCTCACATATCTCATATGCGCTCCTATCTCGTTTCGCTTGAGCCAGGAAACCTCTGTGTAGGACTCTAAAGACTCGTCAATACGCCGGCAGCAGATGATGATCATATCAAGCACCCACAAGCCGCAAGCGGTCTGCTAAACGTAACGGCCACCCGGGTATTGAGCGATCAGAAGATCGACGAGCAAGCCCGCTCACACTCCTGTGAATCCAACCAGTAACACTTACCATACAGTCCGGTCTGTTCGTCTGATATGTCGCATATCAAGTCTAGGGGTGATAAACGTCAGACCCCAGTAACCGATAAGTCGTGCCGATGTGAGGCTCATAATGGGTCGAGAAACTACTGGTAACACTTACCAGCAAATTTCTGATCAGCCCTGGCCAGGGACTTCCCTGTTACGGCCAATCGAGCACAGCGCAACATCAACCCCCAATACCGGGAGAGACGAAACCCCTCCTATCGCTCATTGCCTCCATGTGACTCGGGACTGTACCCAAAGACCACCGTTTTGCACGCCCTCATGGACGTGGTAAGGTGGAGATCAAAGCACAGTGGGAATCACACAAGACTCTATAACGATCTCGGGTCTACAGACTAACCTGCACAAGTGTCACCTGAGAACTGCCATCTGACGTGAGGTATAATACCATCTGGGAGTTCTCGGCGAGTCCGTCCAGTGTACCCAGTCTCCACTGAGCACCCGTATACCATCTCTGATGTCAAACACCAATGGATATGGGATCATCCATCGCCCATCTCATGGGTCGAGAAGCGTATACGCTAGTCTACACTGGTATATCGATGCCCCGTCTCGATACACCCACGACTAGGGACCTTGAAGGATGTACCTATAGACTACCATGCCCCCACTAGTATGATCTGCATCATAGTCCAGGTAGTCAAGTACACATCCTAAGGGCTTTACCAACATGTAACTATAAGACAGTTTAAAGAGACAAGTGTACATGTTAAGATAAAGAGCAACCAGATAGCATACTATCATATCGAGCAAGAAAGCCATCTCTATATATGTCCAAGCATCCAATATAATATACATCATCTGTACAATACTGGCCTCTAGGGCATACATACAACTAACACAAGATGTATATGATGATCGATCCACACTCTTAACTCGAGAATGTCGTATGATGTATTATTACCGTACGTGATGATATGAGGCTGGATCGCCGACTATTAAATATATCGACTCGGAATTTTATAGATTTCTTATCACCTTCGGCTAAGTTGTTAGTGTAGTCTTTAGTTGCATAGATACATGTTAACTTAGGCTCGAGTCATACCTATTTTCAAAACTGACGAACCGTAAGCTTTTTCAAAGAATAATACAAAGGGAGCTACAGATTTTCAAAAGACTTCTCTTTTCTCAAAAAACACCGTAGTCCCTACTTTTCTAAAAACAACGATTCATGCTATTTAAACACAATAAACGGTATGGCTCGTATATAGTTTTATATACCTTATTGTTGCTTCTGCATGTTTACTTTCTGCTATGATCTCGTCTTCTAGGACACCTGCACCATTACCGATGATGCGTATGTTCCACATACACTTACTTGCCGGCTCACGCACATCATCATCGGTAATTGCCATGTCACGTACATTTTAGAAAACCTTACTTCATTAGTATAACCAGGTAGCTGGTAGTTTAAATATATTATTAGTATGCTTACCCTCATATGCTAGTTTAGATACTGCATTCCTTACATAGATGCCGCATGCATTCATATATATATGTATTCTGCTTATGCACTGTGGTGGGGCTTTATGCTGATATTCATGGTTTTATTATATACTCATGATTACGAGATTTTGGTTATTCCATGAGATTTCTGGATTTGGAGAAACCGCATGTGAATTTGAAAACATACATATTAAATTTTAAAAGGAAATGCAGTTTCTCGTGATATGATGTGCGGCGTCCACCATGAGTTTTCTTGGTTCTTGAGCCACATGTGTACACATACCCGATTCGAGGAGAGAGACGCCGTCTGCGGATACATGGTGGACCCGGTTATGTACCCCGAGGCAAGAAGGTCTTATAGCGAGAAGTTGAGCCTAGCATGGGAGCACTTCCTACCGGTGATATTTGACGCGGCGGACATCCGTAGGATGCCGACCGTAGTCGTGTGATCAGATGATTTGAACCGATCCAAATTGACGGAGCCCGAGATATATTGTATTATGTGTCGCTTATGGACACAGTTTTTATGATATTTTCGAGTGTCGATACTTGGCACTCAGGTTTATCTTGATTTTCTGTGTCGTTGCTGGACACATCCATTTAGTAATGCATTCATATATAGTATTAGACTTATGCTTATATTATTGCCCTTACCACTACTAGATGTTTCTGTGTTATATTATTAGTATATTACTGTATGACCTAGGAGATCGTCATACATTCGGTTTCTACCTGGTGATGTCTTTTACTCACGAGTTGGCAACTCACCCCTTTGTGCCACAGATTCTTACAGGGTTAGCCGTACAGGTTCCGCGGCGGCTTGCGGACACTTCAATTTCTTCCGGGTGATTGCTGGATAGGTGGGTTCACTTGCATCGTGACCACCATTGTACTTTTATTGTATATTCAGTTGTATCTAGTTAAAAGCTCCATCAACTAGACTTGTATTTTTAGCAGACTTAGAAACCATAGTTTGTATATTCTTTTGGCCTTAGAGTTGCGGTTATGTATTATTCTTTATTGATTGGATTTTCTTGATGATTCTTGTTTTCTTTACTTTCTTTCTGTGAATTGATCATCGCCATTCGGCGTTGTATAGTTATCATCTTGCGTGGTTGTATCCGCCAATTGGCGAAGAGCTAGCTCCCGTTTGGGGATGCCTATATTTATTGTTTGTACCGTTTTTCGGGTTAAAATATACAAAGGAGGTGCTGCTGAAATTTTCAATGATGAAACATGTTTTCAAGATAGCTACAAATATTGTGTTTTCGTATACTATTACTTATCTTTTAAAGAAAGAACTTGATTTTCATTATTTCAAAACTCCACCTCCAATATTTTTCCTAAAAGGCTTAGATTTCTGGGCTTTTGGCTTACTTGAATTAGATGGGGTTCTATATACTTCACATGATTCAAGTGTCAGTCACGTACCTTTTTCGGATCGTGACATAAGGTTTTTATTTTTCTTTATTTAGAAAAACATAAAAGATTTTATCTCTTACTAACAAAATTATCTTTCTGTTTAGAAAGATAGGGAATATTTTAAATAGCTTAAGCTATATATTTTAAATTTTTATTTGGAGATTTTCTAATTAACCGAATTTATTCTTTTTGTTTGAGAAAGATAGGAAAATTATTTTTTCCAAATATATCTTAAGCAATCAAAGAAGCGAAGGCCTAAAAAATTGGAGCAGCGCCAGGAATTATTGGCGCATACTTTTTTGCAGTACCCATTTTTCTGGTGCATGGACTTAAGTTTCATGAGTTACTTATTAATTATTTTTATTTTTGGAAGGAACAGACCCTCGTCGGCTTCAGGTTCATGAAGGAGGATGTCCCAAGAAGAAGTGCATGAAGCTCTTGAGGCGAGGATAGAGATCATCCGAAGCTTGAGGCGTTAGGGGAAGAAAGTACCGGATGTAAATTTGATAATCATTGGTTTCAATACATATTTCATATAATTATCGACGATATTGTGTACTAATACTTTTCTATTGATAACACTATAATACCTGCTCGATTTCGAGGACTTTCCAGACGACGACGACGCCCAGTAAGATCGAGATGGAGTGGAAAAGCACAAAATGCGCGTACATCAACGAATCACTCTATTTTGTACGTTTTTTCATTTTAAGAAGCTGTAAATACGAATTTGTAATTGAATTGAATATTGAATTGATTTGAGTTATGGTTGTTTGAGATGATATCTATAATTGAATTGAGTTGTGGTTGTTTGTATATCAGTAATTCAATTGAATTTGTATCGAATGTTCGAAAACCACGCAAAACCTGCTCTATTTTTTTCTCTGTATGTAACTTATTTCGTTGGGTTATTTTCGACGAAATAACTTATTTCGTCGGAAATAACCCGACGAAATAAGCTGTAAACAGGAAAATTTTCACAGTTTTTCCGAATTTATTCCGTCGGATATATTTCGACGGAATAAAATACCCTACGAAATAAATTATGTACCCGACGAAATAACTGTTATTTCGTCGTATTTTATTTCGTCGGACATCAGCCGATGAAATAAGTTTATTTTGTCGGGTGTCCCCTTATTTCGTCGGGTATCACCCGACGAAATAAAGGAGTATTTCTTGTAGTTTATCGTCTAAGATGGGCATACTCAAAATTTCACGTGATTCTACCGCTTTTTCACCATTGGATTAGCAGTGTAAAAAGTTCTATTTTCGGTAAACCGTTAATTTCGTACCCACTAAATCAACGGTGAGAAAGCGGTAGAATCGCATGAAATTTGATGTATTCACGTCTTAGATGATAAAGATGAAGATGGTGGATGCTAATCGTTAGAAAAAGATGATGGATGCTAATCGTTAGAAAAAAATAATGGATGGTGTATTTTTTCGACGTCATAGGAGGAAATTCGCTCCTATAGCATCTTTAATGGAGGAAAGATACCACAAGAGAGAATTTTCTCTGATGGCGTCGAAAAAATACGCTTTCACACTTTTTTCAGACGATCGGTACCCATCATCATCATCTTTATCATCTAAGATGTGGGTACACCAAATTTCATTTGATTCTATCATTTTTTCACCGTTGATTTAGTGAATAATGGAGGAAAGAGGCTCTGGGATTTTTTTTTCGTTGGGTGGTGTAAAACCCTACATATTCCACCATTTTATTCAACGATCGGCATCGCTCATCTTGATTTTCATCATCTAATAAGTCGATACCCCAAATTTCATGTGATTTAACACCTTTTCACTGTTGATTTAGCAATATAAAAAATTCTATTATCGGTAAACCGTTGATTTTGCACCCACTAAATCAACGATGAAAAAGTGTTGAAATCACGTGAAATTTGATGTATCGGCATATTAGACGAAATCTCATATGGCACGGGAGGGAATTTCCTCCTATGGCGTCGAAAAAAATCAAATCTCCGCCAATTTTTTTGATGATTGGCATACATCATCTTCTTCTTCATCGTGCAAAGATGTGGATACATCAAATTTGATGTGAATCCAACACCGTTAATTTTGAACCCACTACATCAATGGTGATAGTATAACATTTTTAGTATTTTTATATCACAAAATCAACAGTGAAAGGGTATTGGATTCAGATCAAATTTGGTGTATCCACATCTTGTATAATGAAAATGAATGTGGTGGATACTCGAAATAAAAGAATGGAGGCTTGACTTTTTTTGACACCATCGAAGGAAATTTACCTCCTATGGCAATATATATATATAGAGAGAGAGAGAGAATAATGGAGAAAAGATGTCATAGGAGGGAATTTCCTCCTATAGAGTCGAAAAAGTACACCCTCCCTCATTTTTTCCGACGATCGGCACACATCATCTTCATTGTTATCATCTAAGACATGGGTACACCGAATTTTATGCGATTCTACGACTTTCTCACCGTTGATTTTATGGGTTCAAAATTAACGGTTTACCAACAACAAAACTTTTTACATTGCAAAATCAACAGTGAAAAAGTTGTAGAATCACATGAAATTTGTTGTACCCACATCTTAGATGATAACGATGAAAATATGGGTTTCCGATTGCCGGAAAAAATAAAGGAGGGCGTACTTTCTCGACGCCATAGAAGGAAATTCCCTCCTATGTCCTCTTGCCGATTGCCGGAAAAAATAAATGAAGGCGTATTTTCTCGACGCCATAGAAGTAAATTCCCTCCTATGTCCTCTTCCCTCCATTAATCTCATATATATATATATATATGAGGTTAATGAAGGAAAAGTGTCATAGGAGGGAATTTTCTCCTATGGCGTCGGAAAAATGCACCCTCCATGATTTTTTTCGACGATCGTCATACATCACCTCCATCTTTATCTAAGATGTGGATATACCAAATTTCATGTGATTATACCAATATTTTACCGTTGATTTAGTTGGTGCAAAATTAATGGTTTACCGACAATAGAACTTTTTACATTGCTAATTCAACGGTGAAAAAGCAGTGGAATCACATAAAATTTGGTGTATGCACATCTTAGATGATAACGATGATGATGATGGATGCCGATTGTCGGAAAAAATGGTAAAGATTGTATTTTTTCGACGCCATAGGAGGAATTCCCCTCCTATGGCTTCTTTCCTCCATTACTATATATATATATATAGAGAGAGAGAGAGAGAGAGAGAGTAATGGAGAAAATAAGCCCCAAGAGGCTTTTTTCGTTAGAGGGCGACAAAACATACACCCTCCATAATTTTATTCGACGATCACCACCATCCATCTTGATCTTTATCGTCTAATATGTCGATACACCAAATTTCATGTGATTCTAACATCTTTTCACCGTTGATTTAGTGAATGCAAAATTAGCAGTTTACCGATAATAAAACTTTTTACATTACTAAATTAACGATGAAAAGATGTTAGAATCGCATGAAATTTGGTGTATCGACTTATTAGACAATAAAGATCAAAATGGACGGTGCCGATCGTCGAATAAAATGGTGGAGGGTGTATTTTTTGCCGTCACCTAACGAAAAAGCCATTTTATGGTCTCTTTTCTCCATTATATATATATATATAGAGAGAGAGAGAGAGAGGGAGGGAGGGAGGGAGGGAGGGGAGCAACTTAAGATTTTCTTCTTCACAAGTGCTGCTGCCCCTGTTTGTAGCTTGGTGTGAAGTGATCACCTGAATTATTCTTAATTTTGTGAGAATGACTGCCACTTCGAATTTTGTTGACCCTAACATCTATGAGCTTTTCTCGCAGACTAATACCATTCCAATATGTTTCAAATATCGTTTTATTTTTAATTTTGTGTTCATCTATAGCTAGAGAAACAAATTAGTTTTCTTTTTCCTATTATCTATGCCATGCAACACTTAAACCACCCTAAATATTCCATCAAGTAAAAAGCTCGGTTAAAGGCTTATGCACTATATCAATACGACTACATAACCGGAAAAGCATAGCTCCTGAGAGTTGCGACAAAATCTTTCCTCAACAAAACGATTGAGAATACCACCAGCTCGATTCCTCAAGGGTCACATAAAAAGCAAAAACAAAAAAAACAAAATAAAAATTCTTAGCAAACTATGAGGAATTTAAGCAGTTCCTTGCCAAAAGCTCTCCCCATATTTTTTTCCGCCTCCCCCCCCCCCCCTTCTTCTACAATTGTTTAAAGTGCCAACTTGAGCATCAAAAGAATATTTAGTTGAAGTACTTTGGCATCACCAATTGGCTTCTCTTTGCAGGCTAACAGATCCAAACAAACAAATCCAATCCACACAAGCATCATGTTTAGTCTTGAACGAAAACCAATTCAATATCTTTATAATGCTATATACTTTTTTAGGTTGGGGGGGGGGGGGGGGGGGGGGGGTATCTGAAATAGATGTCCATAAAGCACACAGCATATTTCCTATGTTATTTATTTACATAAAAGAGATGAGCAAGATTATAATTTCATGGACATAAAATAAAAGCTGACAGAATTTTATTTTTAAAAAACCTACTAATAACAGTTGAGAACAGTTTCAAGATTTTTATATCAATCACTGTAAACCATCGCTGTTGTTACAGCTAGTGGTATGCTTAGCTCCATCTGCACTCATCTCTTCATTAAAGTCTTATATTTAAACACTTGATTATGGAAGCTAAGTTGAACAAATTGGAGGCTCAGCTAATCAGGAAACACATACAGTGAGAGACGACGAAGGCAAACTGAGTAGTAAAATACACAACAAGATATCTAAACTTGAGGGGTTTAATATCATTACCATAATTGTCGCCGAGATACTTACTAGGGTCCTTTAATTATACAATATACATGACAAACATATTACAGAAACTTTATTTAATTTACCAGAGACATTTTTCTGGCATCTTTTCCTTTGTTGTGCCGAGCTTGGATTTGCTGGGTTGCTTCTTCAACGTATCATTTCAAACAAGAAGATGTGTTTTAGCATTATTTTTCCTGGTCAATGAGGAACTATGCATGTAAGCAAATATAGCTGCTAGAAGATACAATATACGAAACAAAGTGAGTAAATGGTACGAAAACAGCATAAAAGAGAGAATCAACGATCTTTGGATATAGAAACAAAAGAGGTTGAAACTTTCAACTTGCTAACATTGCAGTTTTGACAAGCAAGCCTGATGATTATATTTGTACTGTTTCAGGTGCAGGGTTATGAAAGAATGAGGGGCATCATGGAATTTGGATTCCCTGCTCTGATCCAAATCAGAGCATGGTTTAAATCACCATCCACGACCCATCTTTGTCTTAGATAATCCCAACTGCACAGCAATGAGAAGTTATGCTGAGAAATCATGGATGACATTTATTTTCCGGAGTGGGGCCCAAGTTCAAATTACTGTGCGGTTGGGATTTACTCAAGACAAAAATCGATGATTCATGGGGATTCAAAGAGCACATGCCCTAATTTCGATCAGAATAGGGAATCCAGATCTGGCATGATGGATCAGTTCTAGAAACCTCAAGCAAGTCGTTTCCACCCGGATCCATATGCCCTCCAGTAACACAAAGTTAGTGGAGAGTCCAGTACATAAGTTAGACTGCTTATTTAATTTGAGTGGTCAGATCTTACTACTCAAAATTCGACTCTTAGTTCAGTTTCGTCCTTCCATTCTCAATTTCCCCATCTTGTTCACTACAAAAGAATACTCACTTCTAATATCTTTCATACTTCCATTTTTAATGTTATTAGGTACCCTTTGGACTCCAATTTTGCCATAGAGAGCAGCACAAATATTAGCATCCCTGATCAAAGAATGCAACTTTAACCCAAGAGCAGAAGTGTGGGAAAATCGAAATAGTAATTGAGCATACCAACACTAAAGGAAAGCATCGATTCTTGAATTGGACTATCTCATAGATCAACATAAAGATAATTTAACCATTGCAATACCATATGCCTGTTCATCCCATATATATATATATATATATATATATATATATATATATATAATGGAGGAAAGGTGCCATAGGAAGGAATTTCCTCCTATGGCGTTGGAAACATACACCATCCACGATCTTTTTCGATGATCGGCACCCATCGTTTTCATCTTTATCATCTAAGATGTGGATAGACCAAATTTCATGAGATTCCATCATTTTTTCACCGTTAATATAGTGGGTGCAAAATTAACGGTTTACCGACAATAGAACTTTTTGCATCGCTAATTCAACAACAAAAAAGTGGTGGAATCACATGAATGTATCCACATCTTACATGATAAAGAAGATGATGGGTGCCAATCGTCGAAAAAAATCACAGAGGATATAGATTTTTAGCGCCACCTAACGAAAAAGCCTCCTAGGGCCTCTTTTTTCATTATATATATATATATATATATATATATATATATATAAAGTTTGACACTTTCTTATGTGAGACAAAGAAGATACACTCTATAACACCCTACTCCCATGTATTTTACCGATCCAAACCATTCTCCGTGATCTGCATGTCACACATACCCTATGTATCAATTTTCATGAGATTTCTACGGCCCTAGCATGCATGATCAATGATATCATTTTTTAGACTACCGAGAGACGTTCATTTTTCGTTCACTTGATCGCGTGTGCAAGAGGTGTAGTAATTGCATGAAAATTGATACGTAGGGTATGCGTGACATACAGATCATGAACAGTCTAGATCGGTGAAATACACGGAGGTAGAATGTTATAGAGTCTCACATAAGAAAGTGTTTCACTGGATCATTACCTATATATATATATATATATATATATATATATATATATAAGGTTAATGGAGGAATGGTGCCATATGAGAGAATTTCCTCCTATGGCGTCGGAAAAATGCACCCTTCATTTTTTTCGACGACCGGCATACATCACGGCCATCTTTAACATCTAAGGTGTGGATATACCAAATTTCATGTGATTATACCATTTTTTCACCGTTGATATAGTTGGTACAAAATTAATGGTTTACCGACAATAGAACCTTTTACATTGCTAATTCAACGATGAAAAAGTGGTAGAATCACAAGAAATTTGGTGTATGCACATCTTAGATGATGTTGGATGCCGGTCATCGGAAAAAATGGTGGAGATTGTATTTTTTTGCGACGCCATAGGAGGAAATCCCCTTCTATGGCCTCTTTTCTCCATTATTCTCTCTCTATATATATATATAGGAGTGATCCATTGCAAACCGGTCAACGTTTATTAAAAACGGGAACTCTCGGTCTATGACATGTTTGAACGATCTGATCCGTTCAAGTTGATCACCCTACCCTCAAATATACATATATGAAAAATCAAAAGATTTAAAGACCTCTCATATATGCATCGATGAGTGTAAAAATGGACGTTTTTCGATAATGCAATATAAACTTCATCTGATGCATACGTTGTACTTTAAATGCTTTGAATTTTTATACACATATTTGAGGGTAGGATGATCAACTTGAACGGATCGGATCTTTCAAATATGTCGTAAACTGAGAGTTTCCGTTTTTAAAATACACAGACCGGATTGCAATGGATCACTCCCTTATATATATATATATATATATAGAGAGAGAGAGAGAGAGAGAGAGAGAAAGACCCCAAAACCTAAGTTGAGAGAAGCACACATGCAACTTTTTTCTTTGTTTTTCATTTTGCTGAATGGAGGAAGAGACGGAATAAAAGTAAAAGCAGATAAAGAAACAAGTGAGATTTGGAAATTAGGAAATGGTTTTTTTGTTCAAATGGTCTAAGAAAAAGAAGGCGGAGAGATTTTTGACAATGAATATATCTAACCGTTCAGACTAAATGAACAATCGGATTAGCATCACTAGACTCTCCAGTAACAATTTATATCCGGAGAGAATACAACTCCTTTTGACCCTTTTCTTTGGTTCTATATGTGTAAAGAATCCACGTTGGAGTCGAATGCAATCTCCTAATAGAAAATCTACCATCTTTCATCTCTTCTTACAAGTGTCAAACAAGCGAGAGTGAGCCGATCCATATTCAAGTTCATTTCGGTTTATTTCAACCCAAATCGTAACAAGTTAGTATGTTAAGATGGATGAATGATAATAAAACTAAAAGGTAGAACAAGAAATAAATGTCTTCGTAACAATTTAGAGGTCGCTCTCATAGAAGATAAGAGAGAACCGATTGAGACAGTTTGCTCATATGCAACAAATAAAAAGAGCTAAACGGAGCTAAGTATTAGGGTACCACCATGCGCCCAAGCGTCTACCATGGCAGATTTAGTATTTTAAGGTAAATATATTTAGGGATGAAAAGATAAGGTTTTCTAATGAAGAAAATAATAGATATGAAAATCTAATTGGGTTTGTATGCATTTTTTTGTTAAGGGGAGAAAAAACATACCAATTTCAACCATTTGCAATATAAAGATCAAATGATTAAGCGGGTTCGGCCTTCTAAGCATCCGTCTTAGGCCTCATTTAGCATGCATTTAGGTGGCATGTAACATCCTAGCAATGTAATACTATATATATTTGGGGTATTTCAAATCTTGCGGTAAAATTCTTTATTATTGTTGCTTTTGGGTTCCGAATGGTGCAATTAGCAGCTTTGGTTATTATCCGACCCGACCCACATGTTTGAAACCCAACATGGTTCGAGATTATATCAAATATTTCTAGTACAGTGTATCCATGCAAATCTAGAATATATATACACATATAATATATTTTAGAATCGACATATCTTTTTAAAATACAAAATAAAATCAAATAATATGTTTTCTTATCTAGCCTTGCATGTCATCGTACCTCATACCTTGTGGTTGCACTCAAATATCATGTTCATATCCTAATTGTTAAACTAACAGATTATTTCATCGCTACGTATATTTACGTAGATCCGTACTTGAAGGTACATGATTTTATTATCAGGATATCGCATTATTGTTTAAATTCTTACATATATTCTCCATATTGAAAAACTAGATTTTTGAATGGATACGGGTAATATTGGGAGAGATCCGGTATTATCTGTAGAATCTAACTACATATATATATATATATATATATATATATATATATATATAATATACTAAACTGTTATATAATATATATATATATATATATATTATTAATTAATATAAAATAACTATCTTTCTCTCGCCTCTCTCTGTCTCTCTCTTTCTCTCTCTTGTCTCTTTCTCTGTCTCCCTCTCTAACTTCATTCTCTCTCTAATATATATATTATAACATATAATATATTAACTATAATAAAACCTCACCCTCTCTTTCCCTCATTTTTCCTCACGTCCCCGACGCGAACCCAGAACCTTAACCCTCGTTTCCCTCACCGTCGCCGCCCCCTCACCGTCGCCGTCCCCATCACCCAGCCTCATCCTCACCTCCATCATCTCCTCTCCTTGTCTCCTCCTCGACGACCCCACGCTCTAACCCGACCTTCCCGACGCCAAGAACCCAACACCCATCGCCGGCAACCCCTCGTCGCCGGAAACATACCAACACCGACCATCCTCGTCTCCCTGCAATCCCAGACTACCACCACACCTCTTCTCCCGCCTCTGCACCTCCCGAGCACGTCAAAGTTCACGGCCACACCCTCGTTCAGACCACCTCGCCGACGACGACCTCGTCTCATCGCCACCGTCTCCTCTGTCCTCAACAAAACACCAGCAACAGCCACTCTTCTTCTTTCTTTCTTTTCCTTCTCTTTTCTTGATCCCGATCGTCTCGCCGGAGTTGCGCACGTCGCCGACAATTCAAACGACCCAGCCACCATCGTCATCTAGCCTTGTCACCATGTCACGCAGCTGCTCAGCCAGGTCCAGTTCTATGCGTGTAAGTTTTGCGTCGTGACTTTATTTCGACGTCGGAACGTGGCTTCCGTATCTCGACGTGAGATCCAATCAGGCAAGTTATAAACTTGCAACATGCTATCTTATTATATCAATATTTATTTGATAAATTATAGGGCATGTGTTTTACTATTCAGCAGAAATTACCGATTTACAGTTTTATAGTATTCGTCCGTATCCGTACTGATAATAGTTTATCTAATTGTATGCCGGAACATCACGATATTATCATACTATTATATCAGTTCAATATGTTATTTAGATTGTATCATACATGGTAATGGGCATACAACGGATACATATGCGTGCTGGCATTAGTTGTGTTTCGATATTGATTACAGTTTTATATTGGTATCTATTTTGGTTAATATACGGTACATGGCATGTTCACGACACATTACCAAACTTGTTATTTGGATTTTATTGCTAATGCCAACAATCCTGATGGACGTGACTTGTTGCTGTATAGACAAGACATGTACCTGACTAATCCTGTGTTGGCATTAGATTTAAATCGTCAATACCTGACTTGAACACAGAACCTTAGGGAAAAGGAGGAAATCAAGAATGTAACCGAAACGTAACTCAAGAGGATATTATTATTCTTTGTCGTGATTTCGGGCGTGACGGAATAATCATTGACGTGGCCCTGTAGGGGTTTGAACGGGATATATACTGTTGAGTTACGATAAGTATTAAATTAATTGATTTCAAAGACTTCTAGAATAGATAACTTAGAAGCACAGACTTTAGGATACACATCACATACATACAGCTCACTGTTTTATACCTGTGTTATTTATTTACATTCATGTTAACCATAGCATCATATCCAGGTTATTACTATTATTTTGATATTACGACGCACTGACGTCTGGGTTTTGCATGGCCCAGTTCCTCTACCTTTATCGCAGGCAGATCAAAAGTACTTTAGCAATCAAGCCGAGTAACGAGGAGCTAGTTATTTAGTTTAGAGACTTTTAGTTTATCTATTTCAGCAGTTTTATTTCTATTGATGTGGGCCCATATTGAGACGTGATTCAGATATTATTATTTATTGGATCTTGATTCGTTTCCGCTTTATGTATTGCTTGATTTTATTTACTGTGGCAGATGGACATGTGTTAGCTAGATTATATTGTATTGTTATGGATATCCGATGGACAGCCATAATATGAATCTGGAAGGATAATTCCTAACCACAGGTAATATGGTTGGCTCTGTCACGTGCCGTAGTTACGTATCTTGGATGCGGGGCGTGACATGGCCCAACCCGCTTAAGCGCAAATGTCGCTTAATTCTACCACTTCATGAAAAGTGAAGCGGCCTTGTCCTGCTTCCACCCAAGCGACTACCTAGACCGTTCTATACAACATTGGACCAATGAATGCCCTAGTTAGGAGAAATGGCACGACTAGGGATAGGTTGACATGAACGAACATATGGACAGAGACAATCAAGAACAATATGTTAATTGTAAATTTAACCGAGACGGCCCTTAACAGAACAAAAGAAAAGAAAAGGATTCATACGGCCGACGCAATAAATTTAGGATAAAGGGTTGTTTTTATTAACCCAATTCGAACCGAAATGGATGGAACGCCTCATGTCCGATTTGTCTACTGAGTTCGGATTTAATTTGACCAACTTGGTTGTAAAATGAGTCGATCCCATAGATGAACTCAAATCAAGCTTGGTTATAGCTCATCTCATTCGAAACATACTAATAACAGACCAAGCTCGATTCATCTTATCTCGTGTCCATAAATAATATAGTAACATTGCGCTTGATAATCAGCCCACAATAAGCTTCAAAACAAACCCATGTTGATTAGGTGAATGGGTTCCAGGTTAGATATTGCAAATAGGCTATTAATTGCTGGTTTAAGATAGTTTAACGAATATATTTGATTCCTGATATATAGTATATAAATTTTGAATGACTGAAGTCAAGCTGATACTGAACAGTCTGGTTTCAACATGATTCGACTCGCCAGATAAGCAAGCCCAAACCAAACTGGTTCATTAATAAATAAATCTAAACATAAAGAACTGATGGTGATCACTTTGTTAGTAAATCAGAACACGTTTAGAATATGTTAGATTCCATCGACACATCACCAAGAGGCTTTAGCGAAAGCAATAATATGGTGCGCTTCGAAGCAAGAGGTTAGAAGTTCAAATACCGCATCCAACAATTATTTTTTGATCGTAAATTAAATGGACCTGGATACCATTCAGATGTTCTTTGTGAACGATATAAATTAAGTCTCACATCGGATAATGAAAAGTTAGTCATATAAATCATTGTTCCACATGTTCATGTTGGGTTCACCAAAGGGTCCATTGCATCGTGCATGCACGCGTGCAGGGCCTGCAGGCAAGGGAAAGATTGAGCCTTAGACACAATTTGCATTTTACACGCATGCATCATTGCAAAGTTGCACCAGCGCAAGTCATGTGCTCATGACTCGTTCGCAATTATAACATTTTTGCCACCAAAGTCCAATCAACAACTACTGATATTCAAAGGTGGATATTGATATTCAAAGGTCATGTTCACATAGAGTCATGAATGACTCTAGCCATCCAAAAGAAACCATTGGGTTCCAAGTGGTCCTTCTTAATATAAAAATGATGCCTTAAGGAGACGCGCCTTAAACATCCCTTGGAATCTATAAATAGGGATCCTATTCTATTCACAATCTCATCTCAGAATATCTCCTCTCTCGCTCACTTATTCTCCTATGCTGGTGTATGATTAGGGTTGAGGTTCATGTTACATTCAAATCTCAACTACAAACTTCATAATTTTGTGTGCATATTTAACTTGAAATAAATATTTGTTTATCTTGAAATACATATTTGTGTCACCATTTTGACAAACATGGCCTTCAGAAAGAGTTTCTCAACCGGGCTTGATTTGCTTCTACACCTTTCATTTTTTCAAGCACCATTAGCACCCATATTCCTGTAGACTTTTGTTTTCGCATCATATGAGTATGATTGTTCGTCCATAAGGTTTACCAAAAGCCCTATTTTGTCCTTCAATTTGACACTGGTTAATCGAGGGCTGGCATTAGGTGGACACATGTGAAAACCATTTCAAATTTTCATGGATCTTTAACTTGATCCTTGGCACATGTGTTACAAGAACCTACATCCTTAATCTTTCTGGAGTGTATAAATAAAATAAATAAACATATTTCTTTACAAGTTAACCATAAGTTACATGGTAGAGGATATGTTTGTAAAATATGAAATTTATAACAATAATCTAGTGCTTTATGATCCCCGTTGACATGTTAATTTTTCCTATTCTATATGATGGACAGAAAATTAGTAATACGTCATTTGGGGGTGACAAACATGTTAAAAGTTTAAAATTATATTTTTCTTCTAATTAACCATTTTTCATACAATGTCGAATGGCACCCTATGATAGAGATTCATGAATCATTTTGAGGTTTCGGTTGTGAAACCCTAAGGGTGCGCTTGATAGGAGGTAATATTACCATATTTATTTAGGTGTAAAAGATATTCCGGGCATATAAGGTTATCATGGTAATCGAATGACCCCATTTCATGATAATCCTTTCCCCAGAACATGTGTCTATCCTAGATTACCACGAAATATTCCCGCATAATATGAATGAGCCATGACCATCCGCCACCGGCCTCCCTCACCACCTGCCGGCCGGTCCCGTCTCCCATTGCCGGTCGTTCACCGGCCGTTCGCAGTCGGCCGGTCACCGGCCATTCACTAGCCAGCTCGTAGCCGATCAGACGTTCGCCACCGGCCGGACATCGGCCATCGCTGATCATTTACCGGTCGGTTCGCCGCCGATCAGACGTTGGTCGCCGGCCGGCCGTAGCTCGTCACCAGCCGTCCGCCGGCCGGCCCGCCCCTCAAGCCGGTCGTTCGTCGCCTCACCGTTATCCACTGACCCTCCTCCGGCCTCGTCGCCGGTTGTACATATATATATTATCGGGAATGATTAAAAGTATACCAAGCACGTTAATGCAAGATTCCTTGGAATTAGATACCCAGTCATCCAATTCCCGGAAATGCGAGAATTTCCAGTAATCTTCTATTCCATGCACCAAGCACAACCTTAGGATTTGATTATAAGAGTAGATATGAAGTAGATTGTGCAGTAAACAGCATGCCATACCTTAATACTGAAAAGAACACTGGTGTCAAATACTTGCTGACCGGGAGAAACCTGAAGTCCATTCATATATCCAGCACGAGGAGACTTGACAACATGCTGAGAAAATCATAAGATATCTCAAACAAAAATCAAATTGAGGTTTCGGAACTAAACTAACATTCTATTTTAAAAAAACCCTAATACCTCCATTTTCATCGCTTCAAGAACCAAAACAGGTTGGCCTTCCTCCACAAATGCACCATCCTCCAACAAGACCTTAACAACCAAGCCAGCCATAGGTGCCACGACACTCCCCTTTGACTGAGAGCTCGTGTCAAAAATGGGCTTCTGTTGGGACTCATCATAAGTATAATGGTTACCCCTCATGGTTTGTTTGTAGTGATGGTGATGTTTGCCATGCCATATATGTATATGCTTGCTATCCTCCTGATTGCATTGGATCAAAAATCAGCATATGTGAAAGCGGTTGAAAAGAATAACAGAGGTCTCTCTTGACAAAATAAAAGGATAAATCACAGAAACCATATAAACTAGGCTTATTTACCAAAAACTCCTCTTTGGTTTGGACCCATGACAGAAAACTACCCTTTCCTTTGAAAACTATAGAAAACTTCCCTGATTTTTACAGTCAACCTTGGTCAACATTAACGGGTTAAATTTCGCATCAAATGACATTTTTGCCCTTTTCATAATACAATTAACTATTTACTAATTATATTAATAATAATTTTAATAAGCATATTAATTAGATAAATAATAATTTTGGGATGGAGGAAGTGCTTGGTTGCCGCCGTGACGGGGTGGAGGAAGTCGCCGGTGGTGAGGTAAGGTGGGGAAGGAGGTGAAGGAGGCGGTGTTGGTGGTTGGGGGCGGCCAAGTGGAAGGGATGAAGCGAGAGGGGGCCATCCATGCAGGGAGAGGGAGGTGATCAAGCGGGGAAGGGGGTCATGGGGTCGAGAGAGGAGGGGGAGGTGGCCATGGGGTCACACAGGGTAGGGGTAGGGGTGGTGTATCAAGCGGGAAGGGGAAGGGTGGAGTGCGAGAGGAGGTGGCCAGGGGAGAGGGGGAAGGGAGAGGGCAGGGGAGGAGCTCGAGTTGGGTGATGTCGTGGGTGGAGGTGGAGGAGGATGAGAAATGTGGTGAAATTGGGTTTAGGATGCAGGAAGATGAAATTGGGTTGAGGGTTAGGGTGGAGGAGGAAGAATATGAAGATGGGTTTAGGGTTAGGTTAGAGAGAGGTGAGGAAGAGGATGGTGGTGACGGTGGAGGCCGGCGTCGGCGCCACCACTAGCGGTGGTGGGGGTGGAGGAAAAGGCTGCGAAAAAGGCTTGCGAGGGGAATCTAAGCATTCGGTCTTGCTAGCCCGGTATACTACCTGGGTTAGTGTAAAGATTTTATTTTTTTAATTTTATTTTGTTTAAGGAATTAGGGTTAGGGTTAGAATAGAGGGGAAATTTGGGTTTTAATAAATAATTTGCTGGCATGGCACAGTTAGGGCTAATGTGGAACTGGTAAGTAGGGTAGTTTTTTGTAATCTTGAAAGGAAAGGGTAGTTTAGAGGCCCAAACCTAAGGCAAGTTTTCAGTTGATAAGCCTATAAAGTATAAACTATGAACTCTTTCTACAAATGCACTTTATCCCTGATTTTAACAACCATTTTAGATTTCTTTTCTTCTAATTTCTTTTAACCAAAAGTACTCTTCAAGAGAAACATGGAATCACAATGCCAGCAGAAAATAGAAAATCGAAGGTAATTTGAGAAGGAAAAAGACGCGAATTTAATTTTTAATGGTTTGTTAAGACAAGGGTAAAGTGCAAGTTCAAAAAGTAATGATGTTTCCTGCATACGGTAAAAGTGAAATTGACAGCTTGCAGAAACAGAGCAAATGACCTTGAAGTAAAGTGCCAGCGTGGCATAGGTGGTATGTTCATCAGCTTCAACCCTGAATTTACGGTTTCCAAGATGCGTAACTTTCACCTCCAAACCAGGGAAATCGCAATCTTGAATCTGCTTACAGCCAAATAAACACATTAAGAAGCTTGAAAGAGTAGATATCGGGGAAGATTCTGGTGAGAAGTTTAAAATAAGATTTTGAGAATTTGAGTAAGACATAGGAGGACAGAAACTGGGAAATGATTAAGGATATAGCAGAAGCAGAAAACTACAAAGAGCTCAGACAATAATGCACAGAATCATGAAGGCATGCAGCTAAAGAATGTTTTTAAGACCCTATTGAGGTAGCTTACCTAATAAAGGGAAGGTGGTGTCCCAGTAAGGAACCCTCTTCGTTAATTGCAGGGGTTGATGAAATGTGGGCATTTGCCTTGTTCAATTTATCCTGTAATGGGGGGATTTTCGTATTCAATTTGCGATAGATTTAGGACACAGTCAAATGCCACGAGAAACTGCCCAAAAGAGACGTAGGATAGATTTGCTTTGAAGCATATAACATATCATTTATGACAGTGTGGAAGGATGCTCGACTTGTAGGCACAAAAGAGTGTTGTATTTAGACCCATACACTGGCCGTTGAACAGGAATATCCAGATGTGTAGACATAAAGATGCAAAGGATACAGATATTAATGCATAACACCATTATTGGAATTGATTAAGATTTTTATTGAGAGTTGATTTGAGAAATTATAGAAGAAAAACAAAAATCACAAACTCAATAAACAACAATCACTCAATCAAATCAATGAAGGATTTACATAGTTCATCAATAGAAAACTGATTAATTCTCATTAAGCCACTTTATCAGAAGCTACAATAAATAGATTATGGCTTACTTTTTTCCCTTACTCTTTTCTTTTTCCTTTTTCCATTTTCCCCCTTGGTGGTGGTTGTTTTATCTCCCTCTCCTCTTTTGTGTGTGTGTGTGTGTGTGTTTGGGGGGGGGGGCGCTCTTTTGTGTGTGTGTGTGTGTGTTTTGGTGGGGGGGATCTTTTTTGTAAGAGTCCAACTTCTATAACTCAAAATTTTGAAATATCAAATGCTGAAGATAAAAACAAATCCTAGTAGATCAGGGAATTCTGATCCCTTAAAGATAAATCTGTTAAAAGGAGAATCAGCTCTGCATCAAGATTGTATATGAAAGAACCTTAGAGCATAAAAGAACAGCATAACATTCACTTAACAATCACTTAAATGAAGTAGGCATCAGAATATTAATCTAAATGATCATTCGAAAGAAAAAGAAAACGAAAAAGCGGTAGGCAAGCGTGTAACAAGTTGTGAAGAAAAATTACCACGCCAAAAATTCATAACAAGAAGCATTTAAAAATACTAACCAACGAACTGTAAAAGAACAAAATTCGAAGGATATATATTCACTTTATACGCGGACCAGGAATAAGCATATTAGAAAATCTCCAAAATGTCAAAGGATCATCAAATGAAGCAAATCTGTTAGATTTGTTGAAAATCATCATATATCAAGACAACTTATTTTTTTTTTTAAAAAAACATAACCAATTAAGGCAAAAACTATGTATAATAAGAGGACTTCATCCATAAACATTTGCATACCTCAGTGAAATAGCTTCCTTTAGTTTGATAGGTTATGGAAAGCTTGAGTAGCTCCAGAGTGCTGCTACTTGATTCTATCTCCCACTCAAGTTCCATTGTGCGCTTGGGAGAATGATGCATACGGAAAGATGGATGACAATACCAAACTGAAAGTGATTTGTTTCCACCTATACATGCTAAAAGCTCAGAAGATTCGATCTCGTAAACGAACTGATAGTGCAGCCAGAAAAATAAAAAATAAGAGAGAATCAACATACCCACGAAAGTTTCCATGGCAGTAATGCGGTCCATTTCACAGATGCAGGCAGCCACCATGGTGGCACCAAGTTTAGCAGCATATGTTTCTTTTTTTACCTCGTCGGTTGATTCAAGAAACAGATCGTTCTTAAAGTGCTCGATAAAATGTGTTTCGACTAGGCCCTTTTCAAAAGCCCAGTGGTTTGCAAGGCTTTGGAGGAAACTAATATTGGTTGGCAAACCAGCAACCTGCAAAAGCCAGGCAAGAACCCTGTCAAGCTACCAATGAAGAGTTTAGAACTTTATTTTCTATTTTAAGAAAAGTTGAATATTTTTCCACATGTATCGTTGTAGAAAAGATGCTCAATGAACCTGAAAGTTCTGCAAGCAGTTCCTCAATTTAGTTAATGCTGCATTGCGGTTTTCTCCCCAGACAACAAGCTTAGCTATCATGGGATCATAGTGCATGCTGACAGTGTCTCCTTCTTCTACTCCAGTTTCAACCCTAACTGCTTGGTGATAGAATTATATTTAAAACTTAGACCAGGACTCTGAATATAAGTCAATTGGTGAAACTACTGCTTGTTCATCAGCACCTGTTGGTGAAGCGGAGACTGTCTGATAATGGTGTAGAGTTCCAGTTGCGGGAAGAAAACCTCTAGGAACATTTTCGGCATATATTCTAGCTTCAAAAGCATGTCCTGTTATCAGAGTTCAACAAATGAATGACCTTACAGGATAAGAATAAATAAATTCAGGTACTTTTGCTTCAAACGATCGGATGAATATATAAATAGTGTTGTGAAAATTCAAACTATATGCGCCACAAAAAGTCAGTACGATGAAACAAAATTTTAAGTCATGCAATGCAACAACTCGAATATTCTGGTAGCGGACATTTTAAATAAACCCTGAATTTATGGATTCTGAAGGACATTGTCGGAATTTCGTGTTAAAATTGATTCATGCACACTCATCAGCAAAAGGCGTATGTCAAACCATTTTTTATTCCAGAACCTGGTCTGTATCAGATGTTTATTATTGCTCTGAAGGACATTGTTGGAATTGTGTTAAAATTGAATGTCCTATAGTTGGATAATATAAAAATATTAGAACATGGAAATATTTTTATAGAACTAATAAATATCCACCGATTATGTTCAGAGAGAGATTGGAAACTTCCTTCGATCTCACTAACAAAACTACACAACGTCTTTAAGTATTCTTTTGTTCCATCCGCTTCTTTCATTTGTTAAACTGTTCTTCAGAAGTTCCAATAAAAACAGCAAATAGTTTTGAAACATTTTATAGTTGATGGAGGTCCTTTTCGGGTCTCCGTCAGATGTCGTCTTCCGTTGATCTACCGGTGGATTTTGGTGGTGATCTTCTGTTGCGTGTGGATCTCAATGGGTTTTGATGAGATGGGTGATTTGAGGAGTTTAGCGCCGAGTACCTGCAAAGAAGTCCCGGGGTGGTTTGGTACCACCGAGGACCCTCCGACGATCAAGTTAGTGCTAGATCCGAGCAGAGTAACGGCTGAGTGGAATAAAAAATGGCTTCCCTGACCCCTCTGTGATGGGGTTTATATAGCAGTGGCGGCACGCAGCAGCAGGCGCGAGAATCTCGCCGGCAGTTACGCTCCCGACGTCACGCCCGCGTAAAGAGCAGATCGCCCATTAATGGGGATCGTGATGGCGTGGAACGTGGGACGTTGCTGACAGAGAATCTGCGTGTGGCGAGATTCGCGGAGCGGCGGTTATGCCTGTGAGCGGCGGAGTTGGTCGGGGGCAGCGGAAGACGCTTCGGCTGGGAGCTCGGGGACGAGCGAGGAGGCCGAGGAGTTTTGGTCTTGTGGCAGCTCGGGGCGAGCTGTGGGCCGAGGAGGCCAGTTTGCGGGAGGACCCCGAGGAGGGCCAGCTTGTGCTTGTAGGTCGGGTGCAGGGTTGTCCTGGCCGGCCCCTGTGGGCCCTTCCTTTTGGGTTCTGGGACACATCATCTGCCACGTATCTTGATCTGAGATCGCCAATATTGAGCACCATCAATAGTGGAGTCTGATATAAACCGCTTGGGAATGTGGGTCATCAGATTTATATTATACCCAAGAAAGTTACGAGAATGGAAAAAGGGATGAATGCCATGTGAAATATTTCCAAAATGCATGTTCCGCTTTGAGTAATGAGTTCAAGATGCACTTCCAAGTTATAGATGATAGTCAACAAGAGCTAAGGTCCTTCGATACTGGTAGCAACATCATAATTAAGTGAGACACTTAGGGGGCTAGTCGATTGGAACTATAAACTATAACTAATCTTAATGGGATAATTCGAAGCTTAGAGTTAGTCAATTAGAACTGAAACTAGAACTCAGAAGTGTGGTGTTAGTCATGTTTGGATGTGGAACAGAAACTTTCACACAAAATGTTCCAGCTAAAACTTTTTTCTAGCAAAAGGAACTTTATTGTAAAAAAGGAAAGTTCCATCCTAAAAAAATACCCCGCGGTCCCCGACTATTTGGATGGGACAAAATAAAAGGTTATAAGTATCAAACCTCCGTGCGCGCGCGCGAGCGCGCATAAAATCTATTCCTCGTCTAAATCAACCAAATCAAAATAATGAGAAGACTAGCATCCTAATGAAATCATGATATGAAATGTTTTTTTATTGAAAATATATATCTTGTGAAACTCTATGTCTAAAATCTACGTTGTACTACATATTTAGAACACCGACATTTACATGAAGTTATTGACCACAACAAATTTATACCATTATATTGGTCAATAAGATCAATACTAGAAAACATAAATTAAAAAATATGTAACCATTTAAAATTATTATTTAATCGTATAAATAAAATGAAACAGTATTATACATATGTATAAAGCAACATATCGCTGCACCCAACATAATCAATCAGCATATCGATAGAATGACGATATATTCATCTCGCTTGGGTGTTTTATTAGATTAATGAATCCTCATTTGTTAAACATGTTAAATGTCTATAAAATCTTGAAAACCATTTACAATCAATTAAAATAATTTTATTTAATTGGTACCGGTCCTTGTTTATATTTAGAAATATCTTATTAATACCAATATTTTACTTACTATAACAATAATTAGCGATTATCCATGAATGACATGATCAATACCGGCACTTTCTAAAATAGACTGTTATTTGTGTGCTAACTAAACATGAATGAATGTTTAATTTGGTCTAATAAATTAATAGAAAATAATGGTAAATCATCAAATGTTCTAGTATAGTTTCAATTTTCAATTCTAGTTTAATTCTAGTTGTTCTAGAACCCCATCAGAAAGACTCAGTGGGCAAAAGTTCAATAATTTTCTAGATCTAAAATTTCTAATTTTATCTTAAAAAATCCAATTAATTAACTGACTCTTACGGAAGATCCTATTTAATTCCACATGAAATAGATGTGAAATGTGATTCTCCATGCAAAGTTGTATTCTAGCCGGACACCTTTTCAATTACTACCCTCTCAAATAACAAAATTATTCTGCAGTAGTCTTCACTCTTAATTAATAAGATGTAAGACTTTTCCTTTGGTGAAGTGGCTAAAGCCTAGAGAACTGACCCTCTTTATCGTTGTCTATTTGAATTATACAAGATAGTATGTTTCACATGTCATATGTTTTCCGATTAATCAAAGCGAGCTCTGTGTTAAAAACGTTTTTCCATGAATAAGAATCCTGATATTATTTGGGCATTATTTGATAGTTGTTGAGGTTGGTGCTTATAGGTGCATAGATATAAATGACAAAACGGGAAACAATAGGAGTCGGAACTACCAATTTACCAGTTTTCAAAAGTTTAGGATACCGTTTGATGGGATATGGTAATTTTATATTGTTTATAATATATGTGCATAAAAATTAAGCATATCTAAACTAAGAATACAACTAATTTTTGCTAGTCTAGAAATGTAAATCCTATATTACAAAAATTCCTTCTTTTAGACTTCCCCCCATACGCAAACCGATCATTTTAGTTATCCTGACATAATTGCCATTTATATCTTCTGCTTAGAAAGTGGGAAATTACACAAATGCATTCAGAAATTAAATTCAATGTGAACTTGATGCAAAGATCAATGGTCTTAGTTATTGGAATATACTAGAATACAATATAAATTTCTACTTCTAGTCATGAACAAAAATAGGCTAAGTGATTTAGAATCTCTACATATAAAACTTCTTGAGGATGGGAGCAAGTGGATTCATATACTAAAAATTTCTTCATGCAGGCATAGGTAAAGATAATTATCATGCCGAATACCCTTAAAGGTCGTATATTATAGCCCACTTCCAAACTTGCATCTCTAGGTTTGATAGAGAAAAATGTAGAAAAACGGAAAGAATTCCCCTGCTAAAAGGTTATCTAGCCTCCTCAAAAAAGATCAGTGGATCATGATTAGCAAGTCAATATCAAGCAAATGTGCTCTGGAGAGGGGAAAACAACAGAAGAATCTATTGGTATCTGAAATTAACAGAGTTAGCGAAAAAGAAACTAACCTTTTAATGGCACTTCATACTGAGTTAACGGTAGTTGTTCTCCATTAGCAACTCTAATCTGCCACTCCACAAGATCTTGACCCACAATCATCTCAGTTACAGGATGTTCAACCTTCAAAATTTATTTAACAACGAGCAGTTTTAGTTGCCTGCCCTATATGCACATCATAAACTCAATTAATTTGCTCAAACTTCTTGGTACTGCTAAATAGACATTATTCACTCTGTTAATGTGCCTATCAATACACCAAATCATCAGGAATGTCAAGAGGTTTAAGAAAATTATATTTAAACTTTAACCCACATTACAAATTGAGAGCCATTTCGTATCGGACTTGGTTTTTTGCACAGCTATGATTATATCATTTTTAAAAAAATGAAAACGGCTATTAACGCGTGCACTGTGGGATTTCAACCAGCATGGAATGACTCTGATATCATTTTAATGTCCCTGCTGCTGCACCAGAACTCCAGAGTTGTACTGATGGTTTAGGGGAGCATACACTTAAAACACGTGAAAACAACTCATAAGTGATGATCATATTGACCATATGTTCCATAGTAAATTATAAACAAAATAATATGGTGCAAGGACAAACATGGTACCTGAAGGCGGGTGTTCATCTCCATGAAATAAAATTGGCCTGAAATAGTATCCAAAATAAACTCCACTGTCCCAGCGCTGTGATAACCAACTGCCTTCTCAGACCGACAATATCAAATAAAAGCAATGGTAAAAATGTAGTGAAGAGTGGGAACTGGCAAAGCGCGTACGAGATATCCCAGAGTCAAAGAAAAACTAATTCAATAATTTAAATTTTTTTTTAAAATCAGCTATGAAAGATTGAAAGACAAATGAAATATTATATTAGCAAATAGCCTCAAGAACATCAGAGCAATTACAAATAATGATATAGCCATAGAGGGAAAATTTCATGAATCTAGGGCATATGTTCTTTTAAGAAACAATATTTCAAGTGTGACAATAGTGTGTAAATTATAACAGAGACACTAGTACTAATCCGAAAATTAACCATCTAAAATAAAACAGAAGATAAGGCTATCTGATTTTTCCTAAATATCAACGGATCATTAGGGGGAAACTAAAAGGGTTGGGAATATTTATTTTTTGGTGGAGAGTGTTGCAGCTATTGCTCATATACAGGTTAGTTACACTGGTAAAGCCTGGTCCTGAAACAGTGAGTCATGTCTGTCAATTAACCACTTTAAGCTTTAAACCTGTGTTTGAAGATTACCAATTAATTTTATGCCACTCATATACCGATACCTGCTGGCCGCTGGTAACAATGGTACAGCTCTGATTAATACTATAATGTAGTCTGTGCAGTGGCCGACACCAATAATTACAAAAAATTCAGCCAGTAAACACTGTTGTTTTGGTTATATACTAATAACTTTGTTATAATATGTTTTTCCAAAGTATATTTTTACACGGTTTATGACCAATTTTACATATTTAATAATTTTATTAAAATTCTATATGTCTGTGTATCTCTTCCAAACCCATAACAGTGATGTGCATGCTAGCTAGGATATTGAATCAGCCTCATCTGATAACATTATGAAAAGCAATATGTATTGATAACTGTCCACTACTTCAACTACAATAAGGGATACAGTTTCAACCTCTTATTGATGACTAAGACAAACTCCCTCCCTCCCTCCCTCCCTCAACTCATTTTTGTAACAGTATATGTCCATATTCACATGCATCGTGCGTGCTTAAAGTTAGTAGAAAGTAAATTCCTTTGTATGGTGAGTAAGTTTTCCTTCATACATAAACAAAATTACACTTATATAGTTTAAGTAACCAGGACCAGCAACAATATTTTTTTTAAAATATATAGAAATTCATGTCACCTTGGCAGCAGCAACAGCAGCTTCACCCAAGTGAGAGCGGAAATCATTAACAACATTTGGCTGCAGCAATGGAGCAATAAGAACCAGTATACTCCTCAAAACGAAAAGCAAAAGCATGCAACAGGACTAATGAGCTTTACTGCTGGAGCTTCTTCAATAATCTTCTGGTGTCTTCTTTGTAAGCTGCAGTCTCTCTCAAATAAATGTATGACATTCCCATGTTTGTCCCCAAAAACCTTCAATATTTGTCAATGTGTAAAGTAAGTCGAATAACTATATTAACTCAAACAATAATCATTCCTGCAATAATACATAAATTTCTTGCAGAGAATTTGCAAATTTAATTGGTACTATGAACAGTTGGATCTAATAGTTCAACCTAGCAAGGGCGGGGCCAAGGTAGGCATGTGTGAGCAATTGCTCACACTTGGCTCCAAAATATTACTAAAAGGAAGTAATATAGGTAGCTAAGTGCACCAGTACTGCATATGGGGTAATTGCACCCAATTGGCTCCCGATTATTACGAAATGATAACAAAATTACAACCCTCGTGAGTGTTTTGGTGAATTTGGTTTTTGTTTATTAGAATTTAAAATGTGATAATTAAATTTTTTATAGGCAATATGTTTTTGCATTTACTAATTTTAATCTATTGCATCTGTATATGGTATGGTGCTCCAAACATACTTTAAATTAAAAAAAAATTATGTCTGTGAAGAGAAAATATTGTCTATTTCAATTTTAATTTTTTCTTGAACAGTACATCTTTTAAAATAAGTTCTTTATTTTTACATCTCTCTCGTACTATCTCACAATTTATTTGTTATGTATTATCTTTCAGCCACATAAACAAAAGTTTCTGGCTCCGGCACTGCAAGTTGGCACATCAAAAGTTCAAGCTTGATTGGTTAACTAGCCTTGGCATGTACTGGCTTGCTTGACTTGTTTAGATCCAAAATATTGTGGGTGTCCCTGCAAAAAGAGATTGCATGCTCGCATGTGTGTAGGAATACCTACTTTGTATGGTTGGGGACTTTATTAAACAGATACCAAGAACCACCTATCGAATAAGTATCAGATACTTAGATACTTGTAAACTTATAAGATATCCTTCTTCTGACACATCCTAAAATTTATATGTTAGCCATATTGAACATGTTTCTAAGACATCAATGATCAATGCATCAATAATGGGTTCACAATCCAATTTAACTCATAGATGCAATTATGTATATTTTCCACTTTTTAAATACAGAATATAAAAGGGATTTGCTGAGATAGATTACATGTACATATTAGAAAGAGGCCCTGCGAATTTCGAAGGATATTTTCATGTGAAATCAATAGACATCCGACCACACATCTGCCTAAATGACAAGTTTGTTCAGAATGATGAAAATTCAATCTCATGTATCTCTATACTTTATCTGAATTTGTGCTGCTTAGATTAGACAGTAATTCCTTAGTTTAGAAACCTTACCAAGACTAGTTATTATCAAGCTTCCTTGATAGTTAGCAAGCTAATCCTCAATAAGCCTTGTTGAGCTTATTACTTTATGCTCGAGTCTTGGGCCAAGCTCAGCCTGTCATTGCTTTCCAAGCCCAGATACAAATATTGCTCGATTACCCTATCCTTAAGTTCATTGTATGGTTCGCCTTTGGTTTTATTATAGTTTTGTCCAAAGTTTATTTTTATAAATAAGTAGCATGTGCTTCTCCTCATTCATTGTTTTCTTAATTTCTATTTTTTTTATAATAACAAAAGGAAAAAAATAAGCAACTAGAAAATACAAGTTGGCTAGGGCGGAAAATGGTTGTTAAAGTGATTGTGATACTTTTCCTTTATGAATTGAGAAGGAATAAAAGCTTTAATAATTTAGGTATAGAATGTTCAGAAAGACCTACCGTGAAAGTTTACAACTACTTATAATCTCAAAGATATTTATTCAATTCTCCAGAATCCATGTATAAACTTAAATTAGCATATACAGGAGGAGTATGCTACTTGAAGGGAGGAGCTTTCAATCTACAGTAACTAGAACAGTTGCCCACTGGCACCTCAGCAAGCAAAGCCATAATAGTGCCCCCAGGGTCCTATGAAGGCATAAAAAATAAGTATACTATCATGTATCAACTTTAATCACCTACAACTACTTGCAGCAATCAATGGTAGCCTCCTCGACAATAGAAATTGGCTAACTGAATACAATCCCAAAATGATGGCCACTGGCCATTATATATTGTTATAGAAAGCTGGATGAAAAGGTGTAACACCCTAACCAGATCATAAGTTATTTTTTCTTTTTTTGTCTTTTGAATGTATTGGGTTTTATTATATTATTATTATTATTATTTTAAGTTGGAGAAATACTTTCTAGTTAAGATAGAACATATTATTATGGTTGTTTTAAGTTTGTTAAAATTATGTTTTTCCAAATTTTTTAAATATGTATATTATTAGTATTTATGTTTATTTAGTATTTGATTAATATTTTAAATTTCTGTACATATAATATTTATTTGTCTAACATTAGTTTCGTAACTAAATAGATAATATTAATATGGTTGTTTTAATAAAAAAATATTTAGTATTTAAGGTTGTTTGATAATTTATTAATATCTTATTTTAATTTGCATGTAATATATTTTCAAATACTAGATATGTAAACAAATATATTATGGTTATCTAAATTAGTTAAGTATGTGATATTTAACTTTTAAAGTTTTGTTTTGCTAAATTTAATAATATCTTATTTATGTTATAGTACAATATTTTGTCTACCATTATATATTATTAATATTTTTTTAATCTTTAAATTCTATTTTAAATCTTTCAAATTAAACTATTAAGGGTTATGAGAATTATTTTCCTAAACTTATATATATATATATATATATATATATTTCTTATATTCTCTCTCCTAATATATTTTATCTCCCCAAACAAATCTATACTTATTTTAATCATACACATTTACACATTTAAACGAATCTATATACATCATATCTGTTTAAAACCCTATATATATTTATATAAATATTTTCTATTATCCTATATAATAACAAACGCTACACCTATTTTAAATATATATACAAACAATCTTTACAAACTCCCATATAATTTAATCTCTTTAGCAGTATTTAGATCTCTTCAAATATATTTCTCTCCTCAATATTTTATTTTCCTATCTTATAACAACTTTACATATATTCATTATTATCATCTCTTTTCTTTTCATATAAATCAACTTTCTCTCTCTTTCCCATCACAATATTTTCTTCAAAATTAATCGAGGCATCAAAACTTGGAGCTGCATTTCGTGTCGTCGTGTTTATCCGTCTCCGAAGCAAGTACTCTTGCTTTTTTTACCCAATGCAATATCGTCAAATATTGCAATAAATTCTTAGTCTATAATATTTGAATGAAAATTGTATTATTGTGCAATTTCACTAAAATACCACGTAATTATTATATACATGATGAAAACCTTAATTTTATACTGCTCACATAAGTTTGCATAATATTTACATATATATAGCTTATATTTAGACTTATTTGCATAGTTGATATAAAGTTTAATTAGTAGATGTGGGTTATCATTTTATTAAATTAAATAATCAATTCGGTTTTATTTTTGTTGAATCTTTATACAATATAGCTTACATAGTATAGTGCTTTATGAACAGTAGTTCAGGATAATTAAATTATATATATATATATAAGATCGGATCATTGTAACAGTAAAAAACTAAATATACAATATATAATACAATTAAGAAATTACTTATTGTTACTAATAATATAAAACAAAACGCTTAAGTGTATTTATATAAGATAACTATATTGATTGTGTTTTAATACCCTTGGTATTAATTTTATATATTTAGTTTTGTGTTTTTATTAACAATCAAACCATATGCTATTAAATGAAACCTTATGTTCATCATGCATGAAATGAAAACCCTAAGATTTCTAGAACACTCATTAATCATATTAATCCTTTAAAACCATATTTTAGTCTATTATTCTTCCCAATAATAAATCCGGATATTAAATAGAGATACTTGTAAATTCATGTAGATTTTTGTTTACATTATTGATACTATAGCATTATATCGACTGTATTTGACATGGTACTTGGGACTATTATCATTGACCTGCTTGACATGACATGCATGCTCACGATTACTTTTTCCTTACATTGAAACGATATCATTAATTAGAATGTTGAACATTCATGCCGTAAAACAATTACTCGTGCTTACATGTTTACCATACTGTACTATCATCGTGACTTCTCCTATTTTCCTGTCCAGTTAGCATTTTATATTGTGATTGAATTTATTACCATGTTAGCTATAGATACGCGGAGGGTTGGGGTAGTTTAAGTGTGCGTTCGTACAACATGATCTCAGGAGTCCCATGTCAGCAGCTCATACCGGGCTATATCGGTCGCATGTTACTACAGTTCGTACCGGGCTATATCGGTCGCTTGTTCATTCCACAGTTGGGCTCGTGTTTTCTTGCCCCTAGGGCCCTATCCTTGGGTTAGGAATACTCCAGCAAAGGTTGACGCACACACTCAAACTCACGATATGATAGATTACCTTTTAGTGACCAGTTAGGATGTGACTTGGCCGACTTGACATGTTTACATGTCTATTTCATATTTACTATATCCATATTTGTATAAACATGTGCACAAGGGCTTCATAACACTCACATATTCATGTTATCACACCACATACACACACTTTTACGTTGAGTGCTTGCTGGGATGTTCTGACATCTCTGAGGCTTGTCATTTCAGATTTAGAGACGGATTTTCAGACCGAGCAAGATCAGAGCGATTATCAGGAGTTTGCAGAAGACCAGTAATCCGTAGGTTTATTTCTTTTCAGTTAGCATTTAGCATGTGCGTCCTTGCGGGACATTAGGATTCATGTCTTTTCGGATTTTTGTATTATTTCGGACCTATTGTAATATAACCTTATTTTTGCCTCTTTTTATCTTATGAACCTATTGCTAGTATTCTTTGTGGTTTCGTTGCAGCATTATTATCAGTGTTATCTATTCTGTTTTGGATATTATCTTAACAGGTTTAGATAAACAGCCTTTATATGACTATGGAAGGATCTTTTCTTATCGTAGATAACATTGCTGGCCTTCGTTACTCTCCGCATTTCTATTTTGGGAAGCAGGACGTGACAAAAGGATTCGAGCTATTTTTTGTCGTAGTCTCCTACGCGCATGGAAATGAGGGGCTTGAAATTAATTTTCCAAATCATTATTGGAAAATGAAAGGTCTAAAAGATTAATTTTCCTTTAAAATTTTTCATTTGGGGGACACGTGTAATGATGCATGGGTATTGGATTTGCACTTGGCAGTTCAGTTGCTTTTGTTCTTGTTTAAAACATAAGAACATTATGAAAGAAATTACTTAGAGAGACGGAGAGTTCGAAATAATCTCTGTTGCAAGATCTATTTTTCCAAATAGAAAATTTTCCTCTTAATATATCTTCTTCTTGCAATACTTTTGTTCTTTCCTTGGTAAACAATTTATCATTTCAAATGGGCATGACTTTGTTTGTGAATGGTTTGTCGCTAAATTTGTGACTTAAATTTTGACAATAAAATCAAGCCTATAGCAATCTTAGGGTTGGAGATTGATTTAATTGTATTTTGTTATTTTTTGATGTGTTATATTTATGATATAATAACAGATATTATTTTGATAATCATCACATCGGCATTTTTTTGAATCGTCTTCAACTTTGCCGGAGATGAGATAAGATGATTTTAATATTGAATTTATTATTCCGAATTTCTATATTCATAAAAATTAGATGCGTTAAATGGGCAGATCAAGCCATCCGCGGGACCGGTTATTACCGGTGGCGGGTAAAATGCACGGATTTAAACGGGTGCTAATTTTTGTGCCCGTTACCCAACCCATTTACGGCGGGTGAATGTACGAGTAACTCATGTACGGATAAACAGGCCATCCATGAGCGGGTTAACGGGTTAATGTAACTTACATTGTTTTTACGGGTTTTTTAAACAATGGTCGGTAATATTTTGTAAAAAAAAATTGCTTTTAAACTTTTTAGAGTTTAAAAAGATTAATTATAATAATTAAAGATGATAATTATATGTGAATGAACATTCTAAAAATCGCTTAGTAGTCATGATATAGGTTTTAACATGAAAAAACTATTGAAAATGACTAGAAAAATAATATGATAAGTTGCTTTATTTTTTATTTTCAATACGGGCCGAGTAAAATCCATAATCCCGCAGGACGGGCCACACGACGGGCAAACTCATGAACCACAGGTTAGGCCGACCTGGTGATACTTTTAAACGGGCAAGTTGGGTATAAGTAATTTTTAAACGGGTTGTAAATATTTAACTCATGACTAGTATTTTACGGGTTGATTCATGAGCCAAACGGATCACGGGTCATTCTTGACACCTCTAATAAAAATACTAAATGACCAAACGATAAATACAGCAGTTGATCCTCTTGGGACCCATCGACCATCGTCCATGCTCAAAGATTTGTACCTGTTTCATTTGTAAAGTGAACAAGAAAGCATGTTGGTTGATTAGTATTTGTTCATTATGATGGCGAGCCAATGTTAGGTGGTCTGCGAAATGCAGAAAACCGTTGCAGCCGTTTAGTTATAGAAAAAAGCAAGCAAGCTCGACAAAGAGAAAGATACATGTTTACCTTAATGAATTACTCTTTGGTCCACTTATACTGCTACCAATCTCTTTATAAGTAAATTAGAATAGGCTTACGCCGTGTATTTCTTTCAGTTAAGTTGGATTTCATGTATATATTCCTTCCTAGCAATTCCTGTTAAATGTTTAGAATTTGTGTATCTTTAATAAACGTGGTTTTTAGGCTAAGAGATGTTAAGGAATGCATGTGCTAGAGGATTGATGTATTCTTAAAAGGTAGCAACATTGATTGAATATGTAAAAGTTTCTTTCTCTTTATATTTTTTAATATTTTGTGTACGGTTGACTGTTCAAACTATTCTTCCGGTTTACATTTCATAATATCGATCACTTATTTTGTCGATATTGATATTAATCACGATGACATGAGCCTTTATCGGAAGGAACACCCTCATTCTCTTCAGCTAGAATAAATTAATCAGCTTTCTACTTGCTATTTATAGAGCAATCGATGATAATGATTTTCTTTTTTATCGTTATTATATTTTGTCTCGCTATATTTTTCATGATAATTCATATTTTGCTTCTTTTGTGTAAGTGCCAAATGATAGTATTTTGAGGTAAAATGTCAAACAATGGTTGAACATTCGGTTAATTTATCGTTGTGGAGTTTGATTGTTCTTTTCCATGCATTCTCAAGTAAGCACGAACTTCAATTCTTAAACATGAAAAGTTCCATTTTCATTGTCCCGCAACAGTGCTATAAGACAGTGTATAATTTAATTTAACACAACTAACCAAAGATCATAAATTGCAGAATTTCGCCTCATTTTCGTTGTCTTATTCATGACCTTTATCCGTTGGAGATGCTCAATTTCGCCACTTTTGTGTTAATTCCATTTCATTTAATATGCAAGTGGGTTAGTTTTCTACATGTGCATCTACTCTATGCATGTATGTCTGTGTGTACTCGGTTTATGCGTGTAAGAACACATTCAATTTTCTTTTATTGTATTTGTATATGTGAAAAGAGAATCATTCCAAAAATAAATCTCTATACCATTTAATCTTCTTGGCAAGTTAACTTGAAGTTTAACGTGGGGGTTATTTTGAAGTTTAGAAGTCTATGGTATACAGTTTTCATGCTATTGATGTGTTCTGTATGTAGTTCACTTGCAGATTATCGGCATAAAAATTATTCGAAGTTGATGATGATACAAGAAAGATTTTAAGCCTTTAATAGGAATCATTCCCTGTAGGTACTTGATAAATACAAAAATCATGACTTTGCAATTTAAATGACAACTAGGATTTTACAGAGATTTCGAGGATGAACTTCATATACCCTACTTTCTCTGCATGCCTTTTCTGAGGTAATATGTTATGCTTATTACTTTTAATACATTCATATATGCATATGTAGGTTACGTAATATGACAGATTATGTTATAGGAATTTTTATTTTGGGTTAACTTCACTAAAACTTCACCTAAATTTGCCTAAATCTCAGAATACTCACACACTTTTAAATGAGCAGACAATTACCCTGCATAGTAACACCATTAAAAAATCCCCAAAATGCCCTTCTCTCTTTCTTTTTTTGTCACCAAAAAAAATATCTTCTCTCTCTACTCTAGACCTAACTTATTCGAATCTTTTGATGGTGACGGTGATGGACATTTGAAAGACGAAAAAGAAGATGGTGGTTGGTGGTAGAGAGATTTGGAGGAAAATGATGGTGGTTGGTGGTGGAGATTTGGAAGAAGGTGGTGACGGTGATTTGAAGGAGGAAGAAAATGGTGGTGGTGGTGAGTATTTGGAGGAGGAAGATTCTAAGGGTGATTGTACGGATTTGGAGGATGAATGTGATAGTGGTGGGAATTTGGAGGAGAAAGGCGATTGTGGGGATTTGGAAAAGGAAGATGATGGTGGTGGGGATTTTGGAGGAGAAAGATGATGGTTGTGGGGATTCGGAGGATGAAGATGGTGGTGGGGATTTGGAGGAGAAAGAAGATGAGATTTGGATAAGGAAGAAAGTTGTGGTGACGGGGATTTGGAGGAAGATGACGATGGTTATAGTAGAGGGCATTTTGGAGATTTTTTTAACCGTGTTACTATAGCACCATTAAATAGGATAGTTATTTGCTCATTTAAAAATACAATGGAGTATTTTGAGATTTGGGCAAACTTTGGTGGATTTTAGTGAAATTAAGCCTTTTATTTTTTTGTGTGTTCTTATATCCCGAGTAGAGCATCCAAGTGAAACGCAAGGAATACATTTTAAGTTGTGGTAATTTATAAATTACAATTTCATTTTTTTATTATGATGTATAATGTCTTATAGTTCTAAAAACACAAACGATAAAGATGCGACTCAGACACATTTGCTTATATCATGCAACTTTCAGTCACCTGGTCTGAAAAACCTGAGCATTAAATTTTGATGTAGATATAAGGTCACGCTTGATATTTGTGTTTCATATGGACGCCTTTAGTGTATAAATATATTTCGTTGTAAATGTCTTTGGTGAATTAAATTCATCAATAGTTTTGTTTTATCTAGACATCCAAACACTGTGATGAAAGGGAAAATTATTCGGTGTGCTAGCCATATGTGTTCGGTCATGAGAGAAAAAGAAATAACTACATAAGACCCTTCCAAACTGCCTGAAAAGTGCCGAAATTCTCCATCCCTTTCTCTCTCTTGTCCCGGGTCTATTACATCCTGCCCACCAAATAATTTCTCCGATAAAAAGGAATATGCATATTCCAATTAGAGATTTTAAAATTTTCCTTGCCTTCTTATTATCTTCATCTTTTGATGACAACTCACACATACATACTTAGTCAAATACATGCATTCCGAAAATTGAGGGCAGACGAACGATTCCTATTACAACATGCTATTTACATTAAAGCGGTTTTTCGGTAACCTCCTTGCGCTTGCGCAGGGACTTCTGCTAGTAATACCATGAAAATTGATTTTAAATGTTTGTGGAAGCAAGAAATTGAAATGAAAAAACACCAAGAATGATGGCCAAAACTACAATGGACATACACAACATGAGGATATAAGGAATCGTTTGACTGGAGAATATGTATGGAATATACATGATTATTAATGTGGTGCTGGACTTCTTCAAATTAACCAAGTTCTCAGAAAAAATTTACACATGTATTCTCTTGCAGGGATGACTCTAAAAACCATGTTTGTGTGATGAATAGAAGTTTGGTTAAGAACTATTAGATTTTTTAATATATATTTTCAAAAAAGAGGGGGCGATTATATATATTATTTATGAGTGTACACGGGCTTTGATATAACTGGGGTTCCAACAAAAAAACTCAAGACTTGTTGAGGTTTGGCCCATCCAATCTTATATCTTATACTCATGGATTGCACAACACTTGTAGAGGCACCTTTTTTTTATGAGTGTACACGAGCTTTGATATAAGTGGGTTCCAACAATAAGAGTCAAGCCTTGTTGGGGTTTGGCCCATCTTATATCTTATACCTATATACTTTTCATAGTTTTTCCAATGTGGGACTATTTTAATCCACATATCTCAACAAGAACAATTAGGAGCTTACCATGCAAAGAGGGTAAATATTTGTGTTTGTAAGAACCGATGAAATTACTTATTCAAGGAAAAACAACATGATTGCAAAAGAAGCAGCATAAATGAAATTTTACCTGAACTTCTATGTGCCTTGGTTGAGTTATGTACTTCTCTAGTAAGATTGTATCTGTACCAAAAGAAGCAGCAGCCTCACGTTTTGCTCCTAGATAGGCTTCAGCAAATTCATCTGGTCCTTGAACTATTCTCATTCCCTGGAAAAGAATAGCAACAAAACATTATATCTTTTGCCATAAAATTGCTACTTAAGGAGGTTTTTGAAGGGCATGATTTTCAATAAACGTGTAATTTGAAGCTTATTCCAATTCCTTTACTGTGCACACTTCATGAGGTATTCAGCAGATACTGTAGAATACTGTAATGTACTACTGTGCATGCAGCATCAGCAGCATTGGAAGATTTTATTAAATATTTTCATATGAAGAAATTATATACAAGTTCTTTGTGGACCTTAGAATTAACAAAATCCATTTTTCAGCAACAATTTGCACAAGTCAGCTCCAGAAATGACAAACAGCATTTATATGTATCTCAAAGAAAATCATAGAAGTATGACATAGAACATGAATTAGATTCATACAATATTCCATTGAGAGAGCACAGAATATAGTGCCACTGTAAGAAGTTTACTTGAGCTGCAGTCATAAAGCCAAACATCTTATTTTGCGATCTTCACAGGCCATCTTGATTTTCATGCCCTAAAACAAGGATATATCAATTTCCATGTCTTTTAAATACCATTTGCTCATTAATCCAAGAGTGTAAAATGCCTATAGCTATTAACAGTTAATTTTGCAACCATCCAAATCAAAAGCAAAAGATATCAATATCACATGGAAACTTGGTGAATCTATGTTTTAAAACATGGGGATCAAGATGGATGGTATCAATCATTCAAAACCTTGGTGAATGGTTGACTTTCTGGACTGCCATTTAAGGATATTTCCTAGAGTGTCACTCCATAATCCATCGTCCTACTCCATATTCCATTTTCTCTATTCCATTTTACTTAGATGTATCACAGTATAATTTGAGGTGTTTATTTTCATTAAATGAAGCATGGCAACTTGGTGACTCATGAGGTGGCTCATGGTTTACTATTTGCGTATGCTTGATATTTTGTGTTGTGAATTATTGATCCTTGATATTATTCACAACACTTGGTCATTCTTCGTTCTATGCTCACTCTACACTCTCATTTCCTCAAGCTTCATCTTCTTCTTCCTCAAAATCCTAATAGACTCATGTGTTGAGAAACCTAGGATTAGTGAGACTAATCAATTCATCATCACTCTCTACACCATCTAGGCTACTTAGATTAGCATACTAAGTAACCTAGTTGCCTCGGTTTAGATGTAGGAGCTCAAAGTAGACACTCTCGGGTGGGTCATCTTTGACGCAAGGAGGCCGTCGATCAAGCGTGATCCGTACATCTTTTGAAGAGCTAAAGGAGAGGAGTGAAGACTCGAAGGACTTGTTTTTTTAGGTATAACTTTCTATTATAGTAGATAGAACCATTTAGCTTGCTAGTTAGATTTATGGTAGATCCGGTTTAAAGTTATTCTAGCGTCAGTTTTATATCGTAGAAAAAATTTATTCCACAAACGGCCACGGATGATGGCCAGGATGTTAGTGTAACCCAACATGATATCAGAACCAACCCATAAAACCTAAACTAGCTAATTTTGACGTGCTTAAAAGATCGATCGAGAAAAATTTCCGAAATCACAATTTCTATGTTTGATGGTTCTGCCGATTTTTCAAAGTGTTCAAAAAATTATTTTCGGTGCCTTAAAAATTCGTGCAGGGTATTTTAGGAATTCACAAGAAATTTGGGCACAAAAGTCCATAAGACCGCCGCGGAACCGTGGTAGAACAAGCTTGTTTGCGGCGATTCCGCGGTCGTTGTAGGGCTTCTGTGCACAAAATTTCTTATGGAACTCTATTGTTTGGAAATGTGATTTCTGGGATGTTTAGTTTCTGGCCCAGATTTGTTTGAGTACCGGTTTGCACTTGGGGCCAATACGTAAAAGTTTTTTGTCAATCGAAATTTTAAATACGTAAGTTTCAGTGCATACATTACTATTTGCGATCGTGAATGTCATTAAAGCGGTATAACCCGTCTTAACTGCTATATGTTCTTTTAGACGAGTTTACGAACATGACATTCACGTTGATGCTCTATGTTTGTGCTGAGATTGTGGTTGGATTGTCGTGATAGATAGCTTACGGTGCAATGATAGTACTACAGTTAAGATTCATTTGTATATTTGTTATTGCAGGGTGAGCATCCGACATGTGACTGTCGTTTCTGCCGTGTTGTATATTATTTGGTCGGGGCATGACCGGGTTGAGGTCGATGTCACCTTTGTACATATATTTTCTTTTTCTGTACTAGGATTACCCCGCGGTGGAGTGCATGAATAGCCGGATTCTAAAGGGCAACAAGCCCGCATCTCATGGCATTGAGACGAAGAGGACTTCACTCTAGAATTGGCGGGCTATTCGCCGCACTTGTAGAGGTATAGTATGACCCACGGAGGGGCACCCAAGTTACCGAATTCTGTGAAATGTTGGGTGGCCCATTCACTTTGTTGATTGGGGTTGCCTCACTTCTGGGATTGGCGGGTAACTTTTTGCGCTCGTAGGGGTCCAGGTTTTCATTGCACAGGTTATCCACACGATCGGGAACGTCGGGTCTCATTTGCGGCTCAAATGAAACCCGAGACTCCAAATTTATCCACCATTCTGTGTTACTTGCTGAGATTCTGTGATATTGCTTATTATCATGCATGGGACGAATGTTATATATATTTATATATATACTGTTGGCTATAATGCCGTCAAGTCAATTATTGAATCGTAGGCACGTGATTGCAATGATTGAGGAAAAACCTATACCAGTAAAACAGTCTTACTCGAGATGATAGTATGCTATCTGGTTTGTCTTTATCATCGTGTACATACTTCATGTGACATTACAGATCACTATTACATGTTGATAGAGCCCATATGATTCATGCTTGACTATCAGCAGTATAATGGCGATCATATACGTGAGAGTTGGGTGGTCTATAAGCACATCATTAAAGTGTCCCTAGTCGTAGGAGTTTCGAGACTGGACATCGATACTCCAAGAGTAGACTAGTGTATACGGATCGAGACCCCGACGAAGGGCGGTGGTCGGTCTCACAAGCCATTGGTGTTAGTTGATTCACCTAAGATGTATACAGGTGCTCATTAGGTTATGAGTACACCGGACGGATTCGCTGGGAACATGCTAGTTGGTATTATACATATTGTCAGATAGCAGTTCCCAGGTAACATGTGTACAGATTAGTCTATTGACCTGAGATCGTCATTCTCGTGTGAGTACCCACTGTGCTTTGATTACTACCCTACCACGGCTCAAAGGGGTCGTGCAAACAGATTTTAGTTGGGTACAGTCCCGAGCCACATGGAGGCAGTGAGTAGATCATCAGGGGATACGTCTCTCCCGGTATTGGGGGTTAAGGTCGCGGAGTGCACGGATGGCCATCACCAAAAATTCTCGGCCGGGATAGACGAGAATTACTGATTCGGATCAGTAGTTTCTCAGTTGGGAATAGGCTTCATGCTGACACTAAATGTCGCGTTATTAGGGGTCTGATTTTATCCACCCCTAGACTCGATATGCAATACTCATAGACGAACGGACCGGACTGTACGGATATTGTCACCGTCAGGCTCAGTAGGGTTTCAGGATGAGTTTGCTCGTCGGCCTCCCTTTCGCTCAATACCTGGGCAGCCGTTATGTACAGCTAGTGCCACTGACGTGCTTGTGGTTAAACCCACTGCTAACGTATTGACGAGTCTTTAGAGTTCCACACAGAGGGTTTCCTTGGTTTGGGCAAAACATTGTAGAGACCGTATGGTTTTATGGCAGGGTTCGATCATATACGTGCACTTGTGCACAGATCATGATCGGACGGATAATACTAGTGGGCTTTGGTTTAAGCCGGATCCTAGTATTATATTGTTGGATTATTTTCGTCTAGTTGTATTCGTATTCGGTCGGAATACGGATGCAGGTATATATATATGGATGAGGGGTATTCTTGTAATTCGTTACGAGTTTACTTTAGGCTTGCCATTTCTTTTTCTAATATTAAACATTTAGGGTTTTGTTTAAATGTTTAATATTGTTGAGGTGGAAAGTGTGAGCATGGGTTTTGGCTTGAACATTGATGAGGCATGCCTCATCAATATTGTTTAAATATTTAATATTGCACACAACCTCACAACTCCACAAAAAAACCAATGATTAAACCCATATCTCATCAATGTCCAAGCCAAAACATTTGTGGAGTTGTGAGGACATTGTTGAGTGTCCAAGCCAAAACCCATACTCACACTTTCCACCTCAACAATATTAAACATTTAAACAAAACCCTAAATGTTTAATATTAGAAAAAGAAATGGCAACCCTAAAGTAAACTCGTAACGAATTACAAGAATACCTCTCATCCGTATATATATACCTGCATCCGTATTCCGACTGAATACGAATACAACAAGACGAAAATAATCCAACAATATAATACTAAGATCCGGCTTAAACCAGCCCACTAGTATTATTCGTCCGATCATGATCCGTGCACAAGTGCACGTATATGATCGAACCCTGCCATAAAACCATACGGCCTCTACAACGTTTTGCCCGAACCAGAAAAATCCTCTGTGTGGGACTCTAAAGACTCATCAATAAGCTGGCAGTGGGTTTAACCACAAGCATGTCAGTGGCACTAGCTGTACGTAACGGCTGCCCAGGTATTGAACGAAAGGGAGGCCGATGAACAAACTCATCCTGAAACCCTACTGAGCCTAACAGTGACAATATCCGTACAGTCCGGTCCGTTCGTCTATGTGTATCGCATATCGAGTTTAAGGGGTGGATAAAGTCAGACCCCTAATAACGCGACATTTAGTGTCGGCATGAAGCCTATCACCAACTGAGAAACTACTAATCCGAATCGGTAATTCTCGTCTACCCCGGCCGAGGATTTCTGGTGATGGTAATCCGTGCACTCCGCGGCCTCAACCCCCAATACCGGGAGAGACGAATCCCCTGACGGTCTACTCACTACCTCCATATGGCTCGGAACTGTACCCAACTAAAACATGTTTGCACGACCCTTTTAAGCCGTGGTAGGGTAGTAATCAAAACACAGTGGGAACTCACACGAGACAAATGACTATCTCAAGTCGATAAACTAACATGTACACATGTCACCTGGGAACTACTATCTGACAATAGGTATGATACCAACTAGCATATTCCCAGCGAGTCCGTCCGGTGTACTCATAATCCAATGAGCACCTGTATACATCTTAGGTGAACCAACTAACACCAATGGCTTGTGAAACCGGCCACCGTCCCCCGTCGGGGTCTCGATCCGTATACACTAGTCTACTCTTGGAGTATCGATGCCCAGTCTCGAAACTCTCACGACTAGGGACACTTTAAGGATGTGCTTATAGACCACCCAACTCTTACGTATATGATCGCCGTCATACTGCTGGTAGTCAAGCATGAATCCTATGGGCTCTATCAACATGTAATAATGATCTGTAATGTCACCTGAAGCATGTACACGATGATAAAGACAAACTAGAGAGCATACTATCATCTCGAGTAAGACTGTTCTACCGGTATAGGTCCTCCCTCAATCATTGCAATCACGTGCCTGCGATTCAATAATTGACTTGAGGGCACTATAGCCAACAATCTCCCACTTGCACTTAAGGCTAATTATTGTGGTGTCGCATACTCACAGCCCGTGTGATACCGAAACCCAACTCCTCTACTAATCCGTTTCACAAAACTCGTTTGTAAAACTATTGTGTTCGAGAAATAGCCTCAGTGAGTGGATCCGCTCCAATATTTCTTTCTATGTCTCTCTTTATCTCAAGTTCGCGGAGAAGGCCATCTCCCGAAATGAGCAATACTTGTCTTAGAATATGTCTGGATATCTGATGAGAACTAGTTCACAAATGAACTCCAAATCCAGTAAACTTTTTAGACCGTATCGTCAACTGAATTTAATCAGTATCATGCGCCATGCCTCCCTCAGTATCCGCTTGGACCACATGTCCAAACTACAGCCCCTCAAAAGTGGGAAAACCATAAATCTGACAGTCATTCTGTAATTCAGGTCACCTTACAAGCCTGGAATGATAACTGTCTCCCGAAGGAGGCTGTCATTACCAAATCCCTAGAACATTTACTTATGTTCATAAACTGCTTCCAAACATTTCTCCAGGATTGTATTAATATATCAACTTATTGCATCTAGTGCAAAAACATCTGGTGTGGTACTTGACATCTCATGATTGACTCAATTGCCTAAGCAGGTGCTATGTCAATCATGCACATCCCTCTCCCCTTTAGTCTGTAAGACACCTTTAGAGAGGGTGACTCCATTACCTGCAGGTTCACCACCATGCCAGGAGTCGTCTATTCTAAAACACCTTTAGAATACTGTCTAAGTACCCAGATTGGGAAACTACCCAAATCTAGATCTAAAACCATAAATCTAGGAACCAGAATGCCAAATATAATATCCAAATCCTATGTGGAGAAACCACTATGTGACAACCACAGTATAACCGATCGTAGTATAGGAATTTCACTTCCTACAATGTGCATGTCATCCAAATACCAGGACATACCACCCTACTACCTTCTTAACAGATCCATCTCCTATTCTGATGAAGTCAAAGCCTATGACTGTCACATCAAAAATAGATGATCTATCTCTGTTATATCTGCTTTAGTCTATAAATAGACACAAGCTACTTGTCCACTATGCTTCTGCTGCTCCCATTGACTACAACAACCCTATGGCAGAGTCATATACACGTGCATTTCTAAAACTAGTTTAGAACGACGCTATACTCATCCTCCTGCCGGGTCTCGTAGTCTAGAACAGCAGTAATGGCAAGTCTGGGTAAACAAGAACCTCCATGTCACCGTCCTTGAAGATACCGAAGTACCTCTCGGGCACCTGAGGTTACCCACCATATCTGCGGAGTGGCTAATAGAATGTCAAACCAGATTGAATCTTTAGGTTCTATTAAATTTTCAGTAATCGTTTGTGGTTCTGGAATCACTTCCGGTTCTACCATACTCCCACTACTGTTTTCCTGAAAAAATCCATTTTACTAAAACTGTGGCGAGTCAAGAACAATATCACTATTGATCTTCCAGATGGTAGAAAGTTAACCCTCGTCATAATCCGGGATAACCCCCATTACAGAAACGTGCTTTGAGTTATCCAGAGTCTGGTTTTAAGCATAAACCGGACAACTCCATATACCTTAACATCGTTAAAATATGAACTATTCTATATACAATATAGAAACAGAGACACTGATTTAATTGGAACCAGATTCAAATCATGTATCTGTCTCCAGTGCATGTCAACTAAATGGAAAGAGGCCGATCAGTATTACTCAACTTAGGAGTGCATCCAGATATGAGTAATCTGAAAGAGAAGCAAGTTCTAAAAACCATTACTATCAACTGAATACCAAAACACAAGTATCTACATTTTCGATCACCTTGAAAAATCCAGATACTTGCAACACATGGTTCTCTACTTTATTCTTGTACCTGTAACTTCTCAAAACTTGAACCTTGTATTTCTACGAAATACTTGTCTAAAACTGGAGAAGCCATAAGTAAACAGAATATAGTACGAGGACCAACCCCTTTGTCCTAATGGACACTGGACAACATACAATACTTTGTATAAGTCCCCTGAGTTGAATAACTCAAACCCTATGCGTCGTAGGTTGAAAAATGTACTATGGTGAAGAAGAATTACACCGCTGTTTAATGCTCCTTACCCAATCATCAACTGATATAAGTAAATGTCATGGACATAATTTCAAAAGGTTATATCTCACTTTATAAAATAAACGTACGGATATATCGGTTTGAAATTTGTGCATAACAACGGATATTCAAAACCAAGTATTTGTCATCATGCAAAACCCCTGATGATTTCCTCAAATATCACCAATTACAACGAATTCCGATATAATGAGGATATGATCATCTAATTCCCAATAACTTACTCCCACTCATCATCTGTAAAACAATACAGATGTGAGAATCAAACCTGGTAAATACATACTCTGGAGTAAGGATCTAATTGGGAAATCAGTTTTCAATTAATAACGCACAGTGAAACTGAAACATGAAAATGTTTCGAAGGGGTAACCGGATATTCCTAGTAATGCCTCTTCCATTATACAGATTCATGGGTGTAACCGTATATTTTCTTGACATCTCTCCAAATCCCTTTATTTGTCTTTACTCGTTACCTTCTGTACACCACCCTTAGGCTAAATGGTTTTCTTCCTTCCCTACCGTTCAGCACCAGCCTATGGTTTAGAAGAAGAATATCCAATAAGCATAATAGGTGTTCTCTCATAATCCTAGGAGTACTCGAAACTTCAGAGAAGGTAAAGATAAAAGACAACTGAATAAACCTTATTCTTTCTCCTGAACCAGAATCCATCCTCGAACTGGAACAAGTTCCTTCGAGTTCGTATATAACTATACGATGGATTATCCAATAAATGCGGATCTTCGTATTGATACCGGGTGTTCTGAAGAAATGCAAAGGTGAAGTAGGAGTGGCGATGAGCTACGCGGTTTGGTCGTGAATGATAGCAGTCACAATTTACTTTGCCCTCTTTCTAATCCCTTTATTTGTCTTTACTTATTACCTTCTGTACACCACACTTAGGCTAATTGGTTTTCTTCATTCCCCACCTTTCGGCACCTGCCTATGGTTTGGAAGAAGACAATCCAATAAGCGCAATAGGTACCCTCTCCTAATCCTAGGAGTCCTCACAACCTGAGAGAAGGTAAAAGGAAAAGACAACTGAATAGTCCTATTCATTTTCTCCAGAACCGGAAACCATTCTCGAATCTAAAATAAGTTTCTTCGAGTTCGTATGTAACTATACGATGGTCATATCCAATAAATGTGGATCTTCGTAGTGATACGGAATGTTCCGGAGAAAAGCAAAGGGTAAACGTAGGAGTGGCAATGAAGTATGCAATTTTGACAATCCAAAAGTCAATGTGTTTTAAGAAGGTTCGGTTAACTTAGTTACTGAGTTATAGTCTAGGGTCGGGCCATGGTTGCTGCCAGAGAGAGAGAGCAAAGAAAGACTCGGCGTGCACTCTAACCTAGATCAGAATGGTCATCTATTTATCTAATCAGGATGTCTCCCACTGTATCCTCAAATTCTTCTCCAAACCTGAAAGAAGAATTAGTCGGGTTCATCTATAATCACCCGAGGAGTAAACCAACTCATCCGCGGAAATCGGAATCCGACTATCATCGCATGATAACCTGATGGAATCCACTCAAGTTATCACACTCCAAAAGGTATGCGCATGCCTGGCAAGTTTCCTGTATGTTTGAAACTCCCGATATGATTTCTACCCCATGCTCTTATGACCTTGACGAAGGCCAACATATCATAAGTCACATGTCAAGTTCTACCCGTCATTGTCCAGGTTAATTTGAACATACCCGTACATACCCTTGACGAAGGCCAAAATAGTAGTACGACTGTCCCAAACCAACGCATCTATCTATGCAACAGAAAAGTAACAAATAGCTACCATACACTATGCCATGACAAAGGCCAACAAACATAGCATGAATACTAAGTGCTACCCGTCTGAAATGACGGAGGGTTACGAATGGTTTTTGACGAAAAACCTTTAACGTAATGAACTTGATATCGTTGAAGGAACCAGATAGCTTTTTATAAATATATAGTTGCGAAAACCTTTGCTAAAGAGGTCACTCCCTGTTAAGGGATCTCGGCTCTTTCCTCGTGAAATGAGGTGCAGGATATTCCAACTGAATACCACGATACAAAGCAAAAAGTAATCGAATATAGTGAAGTTATGACCCTGACGCAAACTTCTGCCGAAGAGGTCACTCCCGGTGGGGATCTCGGCTCTTGCCTCGTCAAATGAGGTGCTGGATATTCATAACCGAATACCGCTGTGCAAAACAAAAGAAAACGTTCTTGTAATAATAGCTTTTTAAAATTGTTCCAACAACATCAAATAGGTCTGTTTTCCTTGCATTGATCAGAATCAATGCAGTCCCATCAATTAATCACCATAAAAAAACGAAAATATGATGTACATATATGCCATCAGCGTTCGCCACTAGGTCATGTCATCACTCGTTAGGTTACTTAACTAACGACAGAGCGGGAACTGGACTAGCGCGGGTGTAAAACATATACAACATCTACTAGTATATATATAACAATATATAATAATCGCTTCAGGCGTGATAAATGTAACATCACAGATAAGCAATAAGCATCACAGAACAATTCAGATAATCTGGGAGCCCCGGGTTTCCTTTGAGTCGCAAGTGAAACCCGACGTTCCCCTGGTCGTGTGGATAGCCTGTGCAATGAAAACCTAGACCCCTATGAGTGCGGAAAGTTATCCACCAAAACTAGAAGCGAGGCAGCCCCCTTCAGCAAAGTGAATGGACCACCCAGCACTTCACGGAATCCGGTAACTTGAGCACCCGCTTAGGTCAACCTGTACCCCCTACGAGTGTGGCGAATAGCCCGCCAATTCTAGAGTGAGTCCCCTCCTTCTCAACGCCATGAGATACGGACCCGTTGCCCTCCAGAACCCGGCTATCCGTACACTCCACCGCGGGGTAATCCTAGTACAAAAAAGAAAATATGTACAACGGCGACATCGACCTCAACCCGGTCGTGTCCCAAACAAATAATATACAAATAGGCAGTGACGGCAGTCCACATGTCGGACGCTCGTCCCGCGATATCAAATGTACAAATAAAACTAAACTGTACTAACATTGCAGCCAAGCTATCCACCACGACGAATCCGCAACACAGCACAAGACAGAACATCAACGTGAATGTCACGTTCGCAAACCCGTCTAAAAGAACTATAACAATTAGACAAGTTGTACCGCTCTAATGACATTCACGGTCGCAGATAGAAATGTATGTGCTGTAAACTTTAAACGATGTTAGAAATATCGAGTTTGAAATAACCCCGAATAGCCCGAAACAACTAGATAAAACCATATCCAAACTGGGCTAAACTAGCAATACCACTGAACCAACATTCCAGAGACAAGACCACACCCAAAATACGAAACCCAAACTCAGAAGTATGGCCGGCCGGCTCGGAAATTTCCTTAATGTGCTCGGTCCAAAACGGGTGGAAGTGGCTCGTATTTGGGATGCAGTCTAGTAGTCACCTAAGTAGTCTTCTGCAATTGCTAAAAATTTTGAAGACCAAATAAAATTCGACGGAAACTGGAATGTGCAGGGTATTGACTTGGAGTTGTTTCGGTTTCGATAGTTTAACATTGTCTAAACCAACTAGTATGTGGTTAATGGGTTGGCTCTGATACCATGTAAGCTTACGCCAGCATCCCGGCCATCAATCTGTGGCCAAACGCGGAACAAAAACTTTTAAAACCGGCGCTAACGGAACCCGATTCTCGGATCGTACCATTAACCCTATACTAGTAAACTGTAAAAGGAGTTTAGAGAGGTTATACCGATCGATCCGTGTCCTTCGGTCTTCAACCTCTGTGCCAAGCTCCTCGCGGCTTTCTCGATCAATTTTGTTCTCCCGGTCTCCCTCGTCGAAGACGATCCACGTCGAGAATTAGTAATACGGACTCTCGCTTCAAAACCGAAGCAATTCGGGCATCCAGTTTGCTAGCCTATATACCCAAGATGAAGTAGAGAGTGCGTGTGAATACTTTGTCTCAATACACCCTAGGTTGCGCAACACATGAGATATGTTAGAGGTGGAGGTGAAAGAGTTGCCATTGGAGTAAAGAAAATGTGAAGCAAAAGAATTTCGGCCAAGTCTTGAAAAGAAAAGGAAGTGGTTGTTGAATGAAGTGGTTGTTGTTATACTTTTTTGTGGGTTAGTGAGATGCATGTGATAAAAAGGCAACACAAGAAATTTTCCATCACTAAAAAACAGCCAAGAAATTCCCTGCACACCAAAAAAGAACAGCCACACCCATTATTGTTTTCTTTTCGTAACCTTTCATATACTAGATGATATTGTATATGTTTTGCACCTGCGCTGGTCCATCCCCCGCTCTACCGTTAGTTAAGTAACCTAACGGTGCATGACAGGACCCCGTGTCGAATACGGATGGCATATATGTACATTGTATTTTCATTCTTTTCTGATGGGATAGGTTTAATTGATGGGACCGCATTAATTTTGATTAATGCAAGAAAATAAATCTAAAAGATGTTGGAACAAATTTCGAAAAACTATAGTTATATTCTTTCGCTTTGCATAGTGGTATTCGGTCGTGAATATCCAGCACCTCATTCCAGGAGGCAAGAGCCGAGATCCGTTCGCATGGAGTGACCTCTTGAGCAAAAGTTTATACTGTAGATTTCTCGGTTTTTCCAAAACCAGAAGTTTTCAAAAGCGGAGCCTAAACCACTCCTTTTCAAAACTGCTCAAGTTCCTTCAACGATATCAAGTTCATTACGTTAAATGGTTTTTCGCTAAAAACCCAGCCGTAGCCCTCCGTCATTTCAGATAAATAGTATTTAGTATTCATGATGTATTTGTTGGCATCCGTCAAGGCATAGTGTACGGTAGCTGAATAATACTTATTTGTTGCATTGAGATGCATTTATTTAGGACAGTCGTACAGCGTTGTTGGCATCCGTCAAGGGCGAGTACGGGTGGGTCTAAATTAATCAGGACAATGACGAATAGAACTTGACTTGCGCTTTATGATTTGTTGGCATCCGTTAAGATCATAAGACGCCTGGGAAAAAACCACATCGGGAGTTTCAAACATACAGGGAACTTGCAGGTTTAACATACCTTCTGAAGTGTGGTGACTAGAATGGATTCCATATAGGTCATTACAAAATGATAGTTAGATTCCGATCCTACTGATGAGTAGAATTACTCTTGGGAAATTATTTCACTTAACAATCAATACTATAAACCAAGTAGGTGTCTAGAACGGTGTTAGCGGGGCTACGCCTTCAGGGAAACGAGGTTATATAATTAAGGAAGTTCGCGAAAGCGTTGGAAAACCTCTCTCGAAGTACCACCACTAGCCTGGCCGGAAGGTTAAGCAAGTATTGTAACATGCGATTAATCCTGACTAGTTCTCCTTTAAGTTTTAATAGAGAATTCGAAGAAACAGTGGGAGTCATCCTGATTAGATAAACTAATAACCAATCTAATTTTCACGCTAAGTGTTTCGTTTCTCTCTCCAGGTAGCAACCATTTCACGCCTTAATCAAGATAATAAAATGTATCATTTGATCGATCTGAATTCTTATTCAGGGCTGGGAAACGTTGGTTCGGTTCTAACTTATGACAGCAGTCATGAATATGAGCAATGAAAAGAGAATTGCATGAATTCCTTGATGATCCCAAAGAAGAAGAAGCACACTATTGCGTTTCTTCAGGTGTTTTTGTTATTGAGAATTGTTTTTCAGTCAGTTCTACCTCCTGGATACTAGATACCGGATCAGGATGTCATATCTGTAATTTATTGCAGGGACTAAGAAAAAATAGGATAGTTGGACCTGGTGATATGTCCCTCAGAGTAGATAACGGAGCACAAGTTGATGCTGCTGCCGTCGGTGAATATCACCTAATGTTGCCAAATGGCAATACTATGATTTTGAACAATTGCTACTATGTACCTTTCATGATTTGCAATATTATATCAGTTTCTTTACTTGATAAAGATGGATATAACTTTGTTCTTGATAGAAATATCATGAATATCTACCTTGATAAGGTATTGCTTGCAGAAAGCACACTGTGTAATGGTATTTATGTTCTAAATCAAAACAAAGTTTTCAATGTACAAAACACACACAAGAGGAAGTGTCCAGAAATGAACGAATTCTACTTGTCGCATTGTAGACTTGATCATATCGGAGAGAAAAGAGTAAGTAAATTGCATAAAGATGGATTTTTGAATATGTTCGAATTTTCTTCGTATGAAACTTGTCAGTCTTGTCTCAAAGGAAAGATGACAAAATCTCCGTTCACTGGACACGGAGAAAGAGCAACAGAGCTCTTGGGACTTATACACAGTGATGTATGTGGTCCAATGTCTATACATGTAAAGGGTGGGTTCTCGTACTTCATCACATTCACTGACAATCTCTCTACGTTCAGATATGTGTATGAAACACAAATCTGAAGCTTTTGAGAAATTCAAAGAATTCAAAAACGAAGTAGAGAACCAGACTGGTAAAATTATCAAGATCCTCCGATCTGATAGAGAAAGAGAGTACTTGAATACGGAATTCTGAGACTTTCTAAAAGAGAATGGTATTCTCTCTCAGCTTACTTCTCCATATACACAACAACACAACGGTGTATCGGAGCGGAGGAACCGTACCCTATTGTACATGGTTTGCTCCATGATGAGTAACGCCGAGTTACCTCTTTCATTCTGGGGATATGTGCTAGACTCTGCAGCATATTTATTGAATAGAGTTCCGACCAAATCTGTGCCTACTATCCCCATATGAAATATGGGAAGGAAAAAGACCATACCTTAATTTTGTTAAGGTATGGAATGTCCAGCTTATGTAAAAAAGCAGAACCCGGACAAACTCGAGGCACGATCAGTTTTATGTAAGTTTGTAGGATATGCTAATCATTCGCAAGGATATTTATTCTACCACACTGAGAAACAGAAGGTGTTTGTTGCTTGCTACGCCATCTTTTTAGAAAAGGAATTTCTTGCAAAAGAAATTTGTGGGAGCGCGTTAGGACTGGAAGAAATTCCAGAGAGACAAACTATAACTGAAAATTTGGTAGAACCAGATAATTCAATAATCCCAGACGAACCTCAGCCACTCCACAAATCTAGTAGGATTTCTCATCCGTCCAAGAGATACTACAGTTTTCTCATAAATGGGGATCGAGGAGATTGCATCATGAAAGAAGATGATCCTACTAGTTTCAGACAGGCCATTATCAGTAGGGACTCTAACAAGTGGCTGGATGCTATACAATCCGAAATGGAGTCAATGTACACCAATAAAGTGTGGACCTTGAATATTGCTCCACCTGGGGTAAAACCAATTGGATGCAAATGGATCTACAAAAGGAAATTTGGTGTAGATGGACAGGTGGAAACCTATAAGACTAGACTCGTTGCAAAAGGTTTTCGTCAAAGATCGGGAGTGGACTATGACGAAACTTTTTCTCCAGTGGCTATGCTCAAATCCATTCGGACACTACTTGTCATTGTTGTCTTCCATAACTATGAAATTTGGTAGATGGACGTAAAAATGTCTTTTCTAAACGGAAGTTTGGAAGAGTGCGTTTATATGGATCAACCAGAAGGTTTTATTGACAGTGGGAGCAGCGGAAAGGTGTGCAAGTTGCTCAAATCCATTTATGGATTGAAGCAGGCATCGCAGAACTGGAACATCTGTTTTGATGAGACGGTCAAGGACTTTGACTTCATCAAGAACGAGAATGAGCCATGTATTTATAAGAAGATTGTAAGACGAGTTGTCGTATTCCCAGTCTTGTACGTGGACGACATTCTTTTGATAGAAAATGATATTCCTATGCTACAATCGGTCAAGCTGTTCTTATCACAAAAGTTCTCAATGAAGGACCTGGATGATGCTCGTACATTCTGGGGATTAAGATCTACAGAGATAGATCTAAGAGATTATTGGGACTTTCACAATTCAGGTACATAGAGACCGTACTAAAGAAATTTAGTATGGAAGATTTCAAGCGCGGTAACATACCCGCACTGCACGGAATCACTCTCTCCAAAGAAATGTCTCCCAAAATTGATGAGGAGAAGGTTCGCATGAGCATTATACCCTACGCTTCGACGGTAGAATCTATAATGTATGTGATGCTGTGTACCAAACCAGATGTAGCATACGCGCTCAGCATGGTGAACCGGTATCAGTAAAACCCGGATAAGAATTATTGGACGGCTGTGAAGAACATTCTCAAGTACCTGAGAAGAACTAAGGAAATGTTCTTAGTATACGGTAATGGAGACCTTAAGGTCGAGGTTTTTACCGATTCCAGCTTTCAGAGTGACAAAAATGATAACAAGTCTGTCTCGGGTTTTGTGTTTACCCTCAACGGAGGGGCGGTATTGGAGGAGCTCCAAATAGGACACCGTCGCAGACTCGACGATAGAGGCTGAATACATTGCTGCGAACGATGCCGCAAAAGAAGCGGTTTGGATGAGTAATGAACTTCAGGTAGTTCCGTCCATTGTTGATCCGATACCTTTGTATTGCGATAACAATAAGGCTATAGTTTTAGTGAAGGAACCACGGTCCCATCAGAAATCCAAACACATGTTATAGCGGTATCACCTGATCAGGGAGATCGTAGATCGTTAGGAGATCGAGGTCCGGAGAGTGGATACAAAAGATAACACGGCGGATCCATTTACAAAGGCCCTCCCTCAGACGCAGTTCGAACGATTTTTTGAGATGTTAGGTATGCAGTACGCCAGGAGCTGGCCTTAGTGCAGGCGTTGGGTATTCGGTACGCCAATTACTGGCCTTTAGTGCAAGTGGGAGATTGTTGGATATGTATGCCCTAGAGGCCATTATTATATATGTATACATGTGGATACTAAAGATATGTATGTACAGGACAATCTTACTCAATTATATAGTATATTATTTGAGTTATCTTTATCAGAAAATGTGTATTTCTTTCTTATGATGCTTAATGTTGCTTGCACATATTGATAAAAACTCGATACAGTAGTATACTATTATGGTTTGACTTTATCTTAACATGTGCATATGTTATATATGTCGACCACGTGTTGATAAAGCCCGTATGATCTTGCTTGACTACCAGCGTTATGATGGTGATCATACTTGTAGGAGCTGGGTAGTCTATAAGCACATCCTTAAATGTCCCAAGTCGCAGGAGTATCGAGATCGAGCATCAATACTCCAGAGTAGACTTGCATATACGTTTCTAGACCCCGACGAGGGATAGTGGTTGATCCCACAAGCATTGGTGTGATCACCTAAGATTGTATACGGATGCTCACTAGGGGTGAGTACACTGGACGGGCTCGCTGAGAACCTCTAGATGGTATTATACCTATCGTCAGATAGCGATTCTCATGTGACATGTATACAGGTTAGTCTTTGGACATGAGATCGTCATTTGTCTCGTGTAAGTTCTCACTGTGTTTTGATCACTACCCTACTAGAGTTCTACTAAGTCGTGCAAATAAGTTTTGGTTGGGTACAGTCCCGAGCCACATGGAGACAGTGAGTGATTGTCAAGAATTCGTCTCTCCAGGTATTGGAAATCGATATCGCACTGTGTTCGATTGGCCAGGACCATAAGACCTTGGCCAAGGCAGTCAGGATTTACTGATAGATTGATCAGTGGTTTCCCGGATTGGTCCTGAGCCGCATCAGCATGAATTATCGGGTTATTAGGGTCTGACGTTTACCACCCCTAGACTCGGTATGCGATACTCTTAAACGAGAAGACCGGACTGTACGGAGATTGTCACGGATAGGCTCAGTAAGAGTTCGGACGAGTTTGCTCATCGGCCTTCCTTTTCGACAGGTATCTAGGTAACCGTTACGTGCAGCCAGTACCGCTGACAAGCTTGTGGTTAAACCCACTGCCAGCGTACTTTTGAGTCTTTGGAGTCCCACACAGAGGGTTTCCCTACTTCGGGCGAAACAATATAGAGACCGTATGGTTTTACGGTAGGGGTTCGATCATATACGTGTACTTATGCACGTACGATGTTCGGGCAGATAATACTAACGGGTTTTGGTTTAAGCCGGATCCTAGTATTATATATTTTGATTAATTTTGTCTCTTTGTATTCGTATTTTTCGAAATACGGATACGGGTATGTATATACGGTGAGGGGTATTCTTGTAATTGTGCAACATACTTCTAGAAGATGACACCTCATTATTGTTTTAACCATTTTAGTTAAATGGTTAATGAGGTGGAGGTATGAGGTGTTTATTTTCATTAAATGAAGCATGGCTACTTGGTGACTACTCAGGGGTGAGACTCATGGTTTACTATTTGGGTATGCTTGATATTTTGTGTTGTGAATTATTGATCCTTGATATTATTCGCAACACTTAGCCATTCTTCATTCTAGGCTCACTCTGCACTCTTATCTCCTCAAGCTTCATCTTCTTTTTCCTCAAAACCCTAATAATCTTATGTATTGAGAAACCTAGGGTTGTGAGACAAATCAATCCATCATCACTCTCTACATCATCTAGGCTACTTAGATTAGCATACTAATTAACCTAGTTACCTCGGTTTAGAGGTAGGAATTCAAAGTAGATACTCTCGGATTGGATCATTTTTGACGCAAGAAGGCCATCAATTAAGCGCGATCCGTACATCCTTCAAGGAGCTAAAGGAGAGGAGTGAAAACCCAAAGGACTTGTTTGTTTAGGTATAACTTTCTATCATAGTAGATAGAACCCTTTAGCTTGCTAGTTAGGTTTATGGTAAATCCGGTTTAGGATTATTCTAGCGCCAGTTTTATATCGTAGAAAAAAATTTGTTCCGCAAACGGCCACGGATGATGGCCAGGGCGTTAGTGTAACCCAACATAATTGACAAAAGATAATATAGAAAACTGTAATGCATTTTAATCCTCTTTGAGAAGCAAGTGATTAAAGGAGAATTTACAACTAGGTTATTACATGCACTCAAATTACTGAGTTAAATGTGCTAATCATGTGTGTCATCTAGAATCAGGGTATCCTCTACAAATTTATAAAAAATTTAGAAAAGACTCAGATAATCATCACCACTAACAGTATTTACATGAAAAATTGCAGTATAGCTTACTTAAAGAGTGCAAATGCCAAAATGTGGCTATATCTTACAATAACAGTGCCAATGTCACATTGATATTACCACCAAGTCCACAGAAAACATTCAGATAAACAGTGATAAAGAAACAATATAGAGCAAACTGGCCTTTAAGTAATTTCCATCATGTCTCTGTGTGTGTGTGAGACAGTGTGCGTGCACGCATAAGAGATCATGTCATAGAATGTGACAAAGTTTTACGTTGGCTGTCACAAGCCTACCACAACCCTCACCCTTTCTCATCTGGACTTGGGACCCGGCAACGGTGGGTTTCTGCACGCATAAGAGATCAATTGATCTAAATTATTGATTGACGAGAATAATCATAAAAGGATCATCGCCATAGAAATGGCTATATATGTACCATCAAACAAAAAGTATTGGATTCTCATATACAAAAGAGATAAAAGCATTGTGCATTTAGATACATAGAGATCAGCAGAGCTTTTACCTTCCCTCCCCCGCCATGTGTGGGTTTTATTAATACGGGATAACCGATTTTTTCTGCTTCTGATTTTAAAAATTCAATATCTTGTTGTTCACCATGGTAACCAGGCACGAGTGGCACCCCTGCTGCACCCATGATCCTTTTCGATGCACTAACAATGATGTAATGACAAAATACACAGTTAAACATATAAATGATAGATTATAGCAGCATGACGGATAAATGGAGTGAAGTAAGAAGAATATAACAAATGATGAACACCCATATGTACCTCTTGTCACCCATGTCCCGTATAGCAGATGCTGGAGGCCCAATAAATGTAAGCCCTTCAGCTTCACAAAGATGGGCAAAGTCAGAACTCTCAGACAGAAATCCATAGCCTGGGTGGATAGCCTGCACAAGATAATAAATAGAGCCAAAATTAGGCATAGCACCAAAACATTAGCTGATGCAATGTTAAGAGTCATTGATACTTAACTGTTCAACGGTCTGGTGCAACACTACTGAGATTGACATTTTATGCGAGCAGCAATACAGCTCAAAGTATCTATGAGATATCAAATAAAAGGTATACTAATGAAAAGAAATCATGGTGACACGATGTGTAATGTTTGCTAAATCTTGAATCCTCCAGATTTTAACTGGAATAACTTGCCAATTAAGTTAAACTTTAAATTAATGAATTTTATTAATCTAACTCCAAAAGGCTAGAACGAGGTTTTTTTATATGCAGCCATCAAAGTCTTCTAACCCTAACATGATCAGCTGAATCAAATCTAAGGATAATAAATAAGCTAAAATAAACCATTACTTAAATCGGTAATTAAAACGGAGTCTTTCGCTAAACTGCTAACCCAACTGCCGGCTCAAATTTGAGGCCCAAAATGAGACCCGGAGCAGGGGGTTTAAAGGTCGTGCCTCTCAAAAGTTGTCTTTCTGGATCATGTCATATAAGTGATTCCGACTTTTGGATCAAAAGACATGGGTATACATGAATACATGTTAACTTGGCTTGGACTGATCAAGACGATCCATATATATAGTTTCAACCTATACCGCATAATTTGGATCTAGGCTTTCCAGCTGCATGATCTTGATTATATAACCCAAGGAAAATCTTCACACTATGCCAAGACTTTCTATCGTCCATGATTCAATTGAACCCAAAATTGGCAACAGCTCCCAAGGATTGACATTAGCCAATTCATTCCCAGTAATGCAACCACATAACCTCTTCCACTACTCCCATTGTGCACCTTATTAACTCAAACTGTCGTCAACACACGTACCAATTACAAGGGAATGACAATGATAAAGCTGGAGATAATAACATCATCAGTGGTACTCGATTTGGCCTTCCTGAGCAACACTTCTAGTTCAACAGCTTCTTTTCAAGCTTTTCACTAAATGCCACAGTATAAGACTATTGTGTTCTGTTTTTCAATTCTTTAAAAAGGTATTTTCCTTGAGATTTATAAATATTAGTGCACCGCACTCATTCACTAACAAACTCATATAGAACACAAACATAATCTAGATTTACCAAAGTATTTTCAGCCAATCTACCCCAATTCATCAAGGGAGTTCGCAAATAGAATTTAAAAAGAGAAGCCTAGTCTTTATACAAAAGGGTGAAAAATGAAATTTAAAGTAGTTTAATAGTAATAATTACAGTGTATCAATGTATAAAAAACTTAGCAAGGCCTAAACTTTCCGCCAAAATTTCAGCACCAATTAAATTCGTTCAGGAGTCCCTAAATTATTTTAAAACGATAATTTTAAGAAAATGTTGCTGCTGGATCGCATTGATGCATGCCAAAAATCAATACAGTGCTGCAACCAAAAAGCAAAACCCTAACCTGAGCGCCAGTTCGACGAGCGGCCTCGACGATGGCCGAAGCATTGAGATAACTGGACCGAGCCGGTGCAGGCCCGATCCACACCGCCTCATCGGCCGATTTCACGTGGAGCCCGTTACGATCGGCGTCGCTGTAAACCGCTACGGTTCGAATCCCCAATCTCTTAGCGGTTCTCATGATCCGACACGCGATCTCGCCCCGATTCGCCACCAGGATCGTCTCTATACTCCCTTCCTCCTGCGACGGAGACGAAGAAGAAAGCTTCTTAGGAAAGAGGAATCCAGGGTTAGGATTTCGATGAGGACGGAATTTTCGGCGAATCATCGACGCCATTAGCGACATTTTGGAGGGGTGGGGGAATTGAGTAGAGAGGAGATGAAGAAGAAGAGCGAGAGATTAACGAGTTGAGTTCGGGGGTTTTGCTTGTTGCGTGTGAGTGCTGTCTATTGTCTGCGGGTTTGATCTGAGGCGTTGATTTCTTCGGAGTGTGTGGGGATTACATAGTTCTGGATAAGGATTATTGGTTGGTGCCAAACACTGATCTGGATATTAGGTGGCAGTTCTCCCCTTCTTAGTTATGAGGGAAAATTGTTTCCCAACCCAGTTTGAAGGTAGGTCTTATTTCTCTACCACGTATTTTTAAAATTACAAAATACGGAAGTCTCAAACCCAAAATAGATTGTGTGTATTATACTTATGATATTTTCGCAAATATTCTAGATTTTTTTTTTTAATTCAGACATTCGAGATATACCATCATTCTTTTTACTCAAATAAACATGATTATTTTCTAAAAAATTATATGTATGGTTTTCTCTTTTGGCCGCTATGGTTTGCTTCTTATTTCTCGATACTTCTCTCTCAATTCTTCAGTTTTCTCCTTTCTTTCACGATACGTCTCTCCCGAATTCTCCTTTTTCTTCCCAATTTCGTCTTTCGGAATATGCATCTCTGATTTCAAATCCATCGTCTCTAATACAATTACTATGATTCTCTCATGTTCGTTTCCCCTTTCTGCATCTTCCATTTCAAATTGCTAATCTCTGATCCATTTCTCCCGATTTCCCTATCTCCGTTCCCAATCTCCTCCCTCGTTTGCGGTATGTACATTCGCATGATGGCTGATACCAGGACAACCAATAACAAAAAGGTAATGAGTAAAAAAAAGTGAGTATCAAGACAAACAATATAAAAAGTAAAAGCAATAATAAAAAAGATGGGTATAAAAAAGAAAATATAGACACAAAATAAAAAATCTCACGACCCTAAAGTGTATTTTTGGGTGTGTTTACGATTTTGGAACTTTATGGATTTAAAAATACGTCGTCTCTTCAAACCGGATCGCGAATCAATATTCTCGGGTTATAAGTTTTTCCATGGTTTTTGCTTAAATTAAAACTAGGCAATACACACGTGCCGCGGAGCTGGAGAGTTGATACAAACTTAAGAAAACCAAAACCTTTTAGCAATATAAGAGTTTAGCTGCTCTACCTTAGCGCGGAGATAGAGATATGAAAGTAAGGCTACCTAATTTAACCCCCTTCTTGGACTTGTTTTCATGCTTATGCGGTGTACATCCGTATGCACCAATTCCAGACGGATCCGAACACGGATACAGATAGCTATCGGAAATAAAAATTATTATCAGTGTCTGATAAATGTCGATACATATTAGGATATAAAATGGATATTGATGGAGGTCCTTTTCGGGTCTCCTTCAGATGTTGTCTTCCGTCGATCTCCCGGTGGATTCTGGTGGGGATCCCCTGTTATGTGTGGGTCTCAATGGACTTTGAGGAGATTGGTGATTGGAGGAGTTTAGCGCCGAGTACCTGCAAGGAAGTCCCGGGGTAGTTTGGTACCACCGAGAACCCTCCGACGATCAAGTTAGTACTAGATCCGAGCAGCGTAACGGCTAAGTGGAGTAAAAAATGGTTTACTTGACCCCTCTGTGATGAGGGTTTATATAGCGATGGTGGCACGCAGCAGCAGGCGCAAGAATCTCGCCGGCAGTTACGCTCCCGACGTCATGCCCGCGTAGAGAGCGGATCGCCCATTAATGGGGATCGTGGAGGCATGGAACGTGGGATGTTGCTAGCGGAGAATCCACGCATGGCGAGATTCGCGGAGCGGCGGTTACGCCTGTGAGTGGTGGAGCTGGTCGGAGGACCGAGGAAGACGGCCTCGGCCGGGGGGCTCGGAGACGAGCAAGAAGGCCGAGGAGACTTGGTCTTGTGGCAGCTCAGGGCGAGCTGAGGAGCCGAGGAGGCCAATCTGCAGGGAGTCCCGAGGAGGGCTAGTTTGTGATTGCAGGTCGGGCACAGGGGAGGCCTGATCGGCCTCTGTGGGCCCTTTCTTCCGAGTCACGGGACCTGCCATTCGCGACGTGTCCTGATCCTGAGGGTCGCCAATATTGAGCATCATAATTATCCCCCCACTCTTGTCCCGACCAGCTAGCGGGTCGGGCCAGGAGTGGACTGCCGGGCCGCCCGGGGTGAGCTCCCTCCTAAGGTTTCGTCGGGACGCGTCCCCCGGGCCGCGAGCTGTCTTTTCTGCCAGCGAATCAGGGCGAGATCTCTACATTTAAGGAGGGTGCGTCGGTTCGTGTATCTTGCCTTTGAAGTGACGGCCCACGTGTCAAGCGTTGGTTGGCTGACGCGACATGTGCAGACCTGCGACGCCTGAAAGGGTGTGGTCTAGTGCGGAGACGACAAGTGGAGCAATCGGAGCCGTTGGACGCGAGGAGGCGCTTTGGCGGGAGATGAAGTATAACAACCGAATTCAGTTATACCAATTCCAGTTTCCGTATTTATATATCTGTGGTATTTTATTGATTTATCTTGTTTGGATGCGAATGGTATTTTACTTTTACATTGCATTCGACCCGACCCGCTTGCTTGAACTTGTTTAATTCACATTTATAAACTACCCCGGCATGTTAAATAGACACGTGCATCCCATGGATACTGCATATTAACATTTCACCTAGCCTCGCCGCCGATCACCTCATCATCGCCAGCATCTTCTTCTCTCCTCATCTCCATCATCTCTCCTCTCCTTTCCTCATCCGGGCCTTCCCTGCATACCCAACAGCCAACCTCGATCAAGAAAAACCCTAACCCTAACTCTCATCTCGATTTCCCCTCACCGCTGGTGAACCCTACACCACCACCTCATCTCCTCTGTCCCCTGAAACCCCAGAGCACCAAACTCCAGTGAGCACTTCTCTTCTTCTTCCTCTTCTTCTTTCTATTCTTTCTTTCTTGTATTTTTCCTTTTCTGTAAATTTTTTAAACCTCTGTAGATCGCCGGAGCCGTGACGACGTCGACGATCCCGACGACCCAGCGAGCATACCTGACCCTTGTGATCCCCTTGTACGTTGTTTGGATCCATTCCGTGTACCGTGCGCGCGTCGCGACTTTTCCCGCCGACGTGTGACGTTCTGTATACCCGTTTCTTGATCTGTCGAGGCAAGTAAAACTTGCTACATGCTATTTATATTATTTTATACTTATTTAATTGCATAGTAAACCTGTAGATTACATATAATGCCACATGTTCCATTTAAACCTATCGATGTTCCATATATCATTTTAGATCTAGAACTTGAAACATATCATGTTGCATTTTAGTTTACAATACGTGGTACCCACGTCCATATTTAAATCACATAATAATTATTTGCACAGCCCATAGTACCCTTTAATAGTTTATACTCTATTGGACACTCGTTTGCATACATCTAGCCTAATATATATTCAATTGCATCCCTAGATCATTTAATACATATTAATGTGATTTTAACATTCCATATTCGATAAACTGTATTTAATTAATGTTGGAACTATCCCCTTAACCCAAATCGATAACTGTGCATCCATATGCTTTAATCTGTACTTATTTGCATATAACATCATAATGTTCCATTTTTATTGTTCCATTAGTACCCATACTTGTTTTGTATATCCATGCTTATTTTTAGTTTGATTATAAGCACCCACATGACATGTTGTGCACCCCTGACATGACTTAATACACCTACTACTTGACACGACGTAATACCATGCACTTCTTGACATGACATGATACATATATATTACCTGACTTGACTTGAGGTACCATGGCTTTCTCTGTTACCTGATCTTGTTACTAATGCCAACAGCTTGACATGTTGTCCCTACGGACATTTCCTGTTGTCTATCCAGACAAACCTTTACCTGCTGATCCTGTGTTGGCATTAGCTCCAGATTTATCAATACTTGACTTGAATACACAACTTGGGGGTATGGGGAAATCAATGATGAAACCTGACTTGTAACTCAACAGTTCGATACCTTTACTGATCAGTTTTAGAGGCTAGGCCAGCCTTGGGATGATGCTGTTGACATCATTCATCGTTACCCCTTTTTCTTTTAGTGCCTAGCGGCATGTCTCGGCTTCAGCCTGAGAATCTTCATCGTGATCCCGGGCACGCACGGGATACCATTGAGTTACATCGATGATTCATCAAATTGATTTCAAAGACTTAAGAGTAGTTAACCCAATAGACCAGTTTAAATTACTCACTACACATTACCCCACTGTCCTTACTTATATCACTGTTATGCCTGTTTTATCATTTATACTCATACCTGCATGTATTGCTACCCCTGTTTATAGTATTGCTTGATATTATGACGCACTGACGTCTGGGTTTTGCATGGCCCAGATTCCTTACCTTTGCTGCAGTCCGAGCAGGAGTATTTCAGTCAGCAGGCTGGGCAGTAAGGACTTGCTAATAGTTAGTTCATTTTACTTTCGGTATTTTCATTCCTGATGTGAGCCCGCATTATGGGACGCATATTCCAGTTTATTCTTGTATTGGATCTTTTGCTTCCGCATTATTTTATTCTTGACTCGTTTTATTTTGCCTTATGGACATGTGTTAGATAGTTTATTTTCTTCTTGATATCTCTACAGCCGTAATGTGACTGTGGAACGATATTTCCTATCCACAGGTAGCATGGTTGGCTATGTCACGTGCCTATCTTAGCGTACTTTAGGAAGCGGGGCGTGACATGGTTCTTTTGGTATCAGAGCCATAGGATCTAGGTTAATCGGGTTTGATTCTTTTGTAGTTGGGTATTGGACCCAATACACGAATCAGAATACTCGTGATTAGGAAACATGTCATGCCACCTTACCGTCTTACCATTTTTGAATCTTAACTTCCTCCTGATCCTACTCTTACGATATGCAAACCTCCTATGCATATCGCCTCGAAACCTGGTTTCCTTTTGGTTATCTCTAGAACTTAGGCGACTTGGGTGGAGTTATGTGATTGTAGTTATGATACCGCGGCATGGTTACAATGCGGTACTCTATTTAAGTAACTTGGAGTTCTAGCCTTGATTCATATCCTTGATCTATATTTTGAATCTGTTACCATACTAATCATCTTTGGTGTCTTGGTTGCAGTATCATGGAAGCCAGGAATCTACAATCGTACCAGAGGTGTATGGATGACGCCACTTTGCTTGGGGTAATTCGTGACTTACTTGAGGACCACAAGCAGCAGACCGAGCTGAAGCCGGCGTTTGCACCAAACCAAATGCCCGTACGTAGAAGTATTCCGGTGAACCGACGCGGCGTAGCACCAATGAAGAAAACAATCTTTGCTGATCGGAGACGGAGCGTGATTTGTGACTTTTGCCGTTTGCCTGGGTATATGCAAAGGGAGTGTCGAAGAAAGCGGGGACTCTGTTTAAGTTGTGGATAGGCGGATCACACTATCAATGCTTGTCCGTCGAAGCGTTGAAAGAAAGAGAATATTCGGAGGCCAGTTTTGCCCAAGCAAAAAGGAAGGGTGTTGTGCGATCACTGCCAATGACCGGGTCATTTCTGGAGAGACTTAGACTTTGTCTGATTTGTGGATCAACTGATCATACCATTAATACTTGTCCGTCAAAGCTAAGAGTGAAAGAAGAAGATCAGGAGCCACCGCAAAAGCAGTTTCCGGAGCAGGAGCATTTAACTCAGGGAGCTAATCAGGCTCAAGCTTTTACCCTGACGGCTGAAGAGGCTAAAGCTTCAGAGGAAATTGTTTCAGTACCCTACTTGTTCATGGTTTTCTCGCATTAGCGTTATTTAATCCTAGTGCATCCCATTGATTTATGTCGTCCAAGTTTATTACTACACACTCGATTACATACACGACCCTGTTTAGTTATTGGAACACACACACTGGGAATAGGAAAAATCATAACTAATATAGGGTATAAGGATTGTTCTGTTATTGTTTGCGGACGGGAGCTATTGCAGATTTCTTGGTGATTGATACATGCAGCTATGAAGTCGTCTTGGGAATGGATTTTCTCGGCACTTTCCACGCTCACATTGATTGTAGGGCAAAGAAAGTAATTTTCCAGATTCCCGGACATCCAGAGTTTATCTTTATTGGAGGAAGCAGTTTTGTCGGGCCAGTCGAGTTTAAGGCTAGGCCGACAGATAGTATTCTTTCGTCGATGGAGGTTGCTAAAGATGAAGCGTCAGCTGTTGTTCGAGATTTCATGGACGTGTTCGAGGACATATCAGGTTTACCGCCGAAGCGAGACGTGGAGTTCGCGATTGATCTTGTTCCTGGTGCGGCGCCAGTTTCTAAAGCGTATCCAATGGCACCAGTGGAGTTGGAAGAAGTTAAGAAGCAGGTTACTGAATTACTTGAGAAGGGTTGGATTCGAAGCAGTAACTCATCTTGGGGAGCTCCAGTTCTTCTAGTCAAGAAGAAAGATGGCACAAGGAGGATGTGCATCGATTATCGAGAATTAAACCGGGTGACTATTAAGAACAAGTACCCGATCCCTCGCATTGGCGAATTATTTGAGCAGCTTAGTGGCGCGAGGGTATTCTCGAAGCTGGATTTGCGATCCGGGTATCATCAGGTCCGAGTTAAAACAGAAGATATTTGCAAGACGGCGTTCCAAACTCGGTATGGACATTAAGAGTATTTAGTGATGCCCTTCGGAGTAACGAATGCACCGGCGATATTTATGGACTTGATGAACCGAATCTTTTCACCACTCTTGGACCAGTTTATAGTAGTGTTCATTGATGATGTTCTGGTCTACTCCAAGAGTATGGAAGAGCATGCAGAACATTTAAAGATCGCACTGCAGATGTTGAGGCAAGAAAAATTGTATGCAAAGATGAGAAAGTGCGAGTTTTGGCTTCAAGAAGTGAAGTTTTGGGACATGTCGTGTTCGGAGATGGAATCGCCGTTGATCCTGAAAAGATTGCAGCAGTTCGAGATTGGCCGATTCCGAAGAACGTTGCGGAGATCAGGAGCTTTCTTGGACTTGCCGGGTATTACAGAAGGTTTGTGGAGAATTTTGCTCGTTTGGCTGAGCCTTTGATCAAGCTTACGTGCAAAGAAGTACCATTTATGTGGACGGATAAGTGTGCGTCAGTTTTTGAGGCGTTGAAACAGAGGTTGATAACCGCTCCTATTCTGACTGTGCCAGACAATTCCGGAGGATTGGTGATTCACAGCGACGCATCTGGGAAAGGATTGGGATGTGTTTTGATGCAGCATGGGAAGGTTATAGCGTACACATCGAGACAGTTGAAGACCCATGAGAAGAATTACCCAACTCATGACTTGGAGCTAGCAGCTGTAATTTTCGCTTTGAAGATTTGGAGACACTACCTATTGGGCGAAAGGGTCGAGGTTTTCACCAATCATAAAAACTTGAAGTATGTGTTCACGCAGAAGGAGCTTAATATGAGGCAGCGCAGATGGTTGGAGCTGATGGCTGATAACGATCTTGATCTTAAGTACCATTCGGGGAAAGTTAGTGTCGTGCCGGATGCGCTTAGTCGATTGCCAGCAATTCAGATGTTGACTGCACAAAAGGAACTTATTGAAGACTTTCGAAGATTTGATTTGGAGATTGTGCTACCGTTTTTCGGGACAGTTGATGCGACTGCAAGTACAGTCGTCGTTGATCGAGAAATTAAAGCAGCGCAGTTACATGACCCTAGATTGCAGAAGTTTCGAGAACAGGTTGAGGCTAGACTTCGAACGGACTTGTTGATTCATGAAGATAGTTCGTTGCGTTATGGTAGCCGTTTGTGTGTGCCAAACGGAGATATTCGCGAAGAACTTATGAAGGAGGCGCATAGTTCAGCATATTTCGTACATCCAGGAGGCACGAAGATGTACCGAGGTATACAACAGCATTTCTGGTGGGAAGGCATGAAACGGGAGATTGCCCGCTTTGTAGCAAAGTGCTTGGTGTGTCAGCAAGTTAAGGCTGAACATCAACGGGTTGCTGGTTTATTGCAACCACTTCCAATTCCTCAATGGAAGTGGGAACATATAACCATGGATTTCGTGACGGTTCTACCGCGGAGTCCAAAAGGCAACAATGCAGTTTGGGTGATTGTTGATCGATTGACCAAGGCAGCTCATTTCTTACCATTTCGAGTTGGTCAATCAATAAAAGCTTTGGCATAGCGGTACATGCCGGAGATAGTAAGATTGCATGGAGTACCGGTGAGCATCGTGTCCGACCGTGACACTCGTTTCTTATCACACTTTTGGAGGAGCTTACAGGAAAGTTTGGGGACTCGATTGAAGTTTAGCACAGCTTATCATCCTCAAACAGATGGCCAGTCGGAGAGAACGATCCAAACTCTTGAAGACATGTTGAGAGCTTGTATGTTAGACTTCAAGGGTTCATGGGAGGATCATCTACATTTGGTGGAGTTTTCTTACAATAACAGTTTCCAGGCGACTATTCAGATGGCTCCATTCGAAGCTTTATATGGCCGCAAGTGTCGTTCACCTGTTTGTTGGGACGATATTGGTGAACGAAGATTGTTGGGACCGGATTTGATCGTGCAAACAGTTGAGAAGGTTAACACTATCCGGAATCATATGAAAGCAGCACAAGACCGACAAAAGAGTTGGGCAGATACATCGAGAAGACCTCTAGAGTTCACCGTTGGTGATTTGGTATTCTTGAAAATATCACCGACTAGAGGGGTGATTCGTTTCGGAAGTCGAGGAAAGCTTGGTTCTCGATTCGTTGGACCTTTTGAGATTGTGGAGCGTGTTGGAGAAGTAGCATACCGTTTGGCGTTACCGCAATCGTTAGCGAATGTTCATGACGTGTTTCACGTATCTCAACTCCGTAAATATTTTCATCTCGAAACACATGTGTTGGATCATTCGGAGCTGACTGTACGAGAAGATTTGACTTTTGAGGAGCGACCGATGTCGATTGTGGATCAAAGAGAAAAGGTTCTTAAGAACAAAGTTATCCCTCTTGTACTTGTTTCTTAAGGTAATCGCTCACATGAAGAATCAACTTGGGAACGAGAAGATGAAATCCGGCAGAAGTTTCCACATATATTCTTGTAGTGTGTTGATTGTTTATCGTTTCTTGTTCTTGGAATTTCGAGGACGAAATTCTTTTTGTAGTTGGGTATAATGTAACAACCGAGTTCAGTTATACCAATTCCAGTTTCCGTATTTATATATCTGTGGTATTTTATTGATTTATCTTGTTTGGATGCGAATGGTATTTTACTTTTACATTGCATTCGACCCGACCCGCTTGCTTGAACTTGTTTGATTCACATTTATAAACTATCCTGGCATGTTAAATAGACACGTGCATCCCCATAGATACTGCATATTAACATTTCACCTAGCCTCGCCGCCGATCACCTCATCATCGCCAGCATCTTCTTCTCTCCTCATCTCCATCATCTCATTCTTCTCTCCTCTCCTTTCCTCATCCGGGCCTTCCCTGCATACCCAACAGCCAACATCGATCAAGAAAAACCCTAACCCTAACTCTTATCTCGATTACCCCTCACCGCCGGTGAACCCTACACCACCACCTCGTCTCCTCTGTCCCCTGAAACCCCAGAGCACCAAACTCCAGTGAGCACTTCTCTTCTTCTTCCTCTTCTTCTTTCTATTATTTCTTTCTTGTATTTTTCCTTTTCTGTAAATTTTTTAAACCTCTGTAGATCGCCGGAGCCGTGACGACGCCGACGATCCCAACGACCCAGCGAGCATACTTGACCCGTGTGATCTCCTTGTACGTTGTTTGGATCCATTCCGTGTACCGTGCGCGCGTCGCGACTTTTCCCGCCGACGTGTGACGTTCCGTATACCCGTTTTTTTATCTGTCGAGGCAAGTAAAACTTGCTACATGCTATTTATATTATTTTATACTTATTTAATTGCATAGTAAACCTGTAGATTACATATAATGCCACATGTTCCATTTAAACCTGATCAGTCGAAAATACTGCATTTTAAAACCAGCATTTTCCCTATCATTTGCACTCATATAGAAGTGTTCGGTATTCATATAGCACATATTAGCAAAACAGTCATAAAATATCAGATTACATGTGTTAAACTTTAAAACCAGCACTTTAAGGGAAATTGACTGTATTTCATAGCATGGCATCATTCCTATATTGCGCAACTTGTGTTTCGAAGTCTGTGCAGGAAATCCCAGAAGATTGGTCAAATTTACATAACAGAGACTGTTAAAAAAACGCCAGCTCAAGGATTTGAAATCTGGAAATGACCTATAAGGGAATCAGGGATTCAATATATCAACAAAAGACCAACATGTTATCAGAAATCCTCGGCCAAAGAATGCAGCCCTAAGGAAGCCACTTGGCCGCGGAACCGCGGCCGGAGCCGCCTTGCGCCGCGGTTCCGCGGCTGCCTTGCCACTTCAGCCCCACTTCTCTGCTGCAGTATCTCTACCTCAGTTCCTACAGCTCTTCAAGCCAATGAAAATTCCAGAAAGATCCTGAACATTCTGCCAGATCAGCAAGTTCCTTGTTCTAAATTAAACACTCCAAGTTTCCACAACAAGCTTCACCCTAACTCCATTAAGAGCCTAGAACATTCTCCCTAACCTCCTAGCTTAAGGTAGAAGCTAAGCTCCTAACTAACTACTTCTAGAAGCCTCTCCCTATAACAAACTTTTGGAGGGAAATTCAAATTCAAAATCCTAGACCTAGGGTTGTGGAAACCTATAAAAGGGACCCTACGGCTCACTTGAAAAGGTTGTTCAATCTTTGGCTAATCTTTTGTTCCCCAATTCAATTGTTGTGGTTGTTCTTCATCTTCAACCCAACAACTACCACCTCAAAACCCTAACCCTAATCCAATCCAAGATCAAGAATTCAAAATCCTTTGAGTGCAAGCCAAGCAAGTCTTCAACGATCCTTTGAAGCGAAGCCGGACTTCAACGGAGCACGAGATCCAAGCGATCCAAGACTCAAAGAGCCGAGTGACGCAAGAATCGACGATCAAAATTCCATCCTCTTGTAGTTCTTGAGAGTTGTAACTAATTGTTGATATAATAAAGGTGAAGATTCTTTAAACTTCCTTACATTTCAATTCGAGCATTATGCTTATATTTCGATTCTTGAATATGTACTTTGTGATGATGCTTGAATAAAACTCCGCTCGTGGAGGAATCGAAACGATTGTAGAATGATGATGTTGATGAATCTTTAAACGTTTTCTTAAGTCTTAAAACAATTGTAAATTCTTGAAAATCGATTGATCGATGATCTAGATCGATGCGAATGTGTTCTTGATTCCTTTCACACGATCTAGAGATCAACAATCAATCCTTCGATTTCCAAGAAGCTATCTAGTGAATGTTATTCATCGAAAGGACAAAGGATAGGATGAGGAACCCTAATTCTTCGCAAGATCCTTGATTCTCGATGAATTCTACATCGATTTAGCATCAATTTGTTAATAGATAAGAAATCGTAATTTTGAATCTTCTTCACATCTACGATCTAATCGATTCCTACGAGCTTTACTTCAAATCTTGAAACCTAAATTGATTGGAATTCTCTCAATACTTGATTCTCGATGTTTATCATTTTTTTAATTCTTGATTAGAATAGTGATACTTGAAACTCATCGATAAAAATCTTGAATCATTTTCTTCTCTTTTTCTATTAAATTTTCAATTCAAAGTAAAATAAAATACGAACGAATCGCGCAATCTCTGTGGACGATCCGCACTCACTAATGCGCTACAATCCGACACCGTTATTGATTGCGGTCAAATATTTTTGGTTGTGATTTCATACAAGTTTCTAAATAACCACACAATCCGAATTCAATCCAATCAAATGGTGCCGTTGCCGGGGATCGCGCGCTAATTCGTTCTATATTTGAAATTTGAATTGAAAGATTTATTCCATTACAATTTTGTGATCAAAATTTGCGCAAAATCTAAACGTGTGTTGTGATTTGATTGCGAGGAATTCTGGAAGCTGTGGAGAAAGTGAAAAAAAATTTCAGATATTTCCAGAGAGCTGAAGGACTTAACAGCAGCTTGCTGTAAAATTTTTGTGCATCGATCAGCACCGACGGCGGCGTTTTCGCGGTATAAGCCTCCTTTTGCGGCGGTTCCGCGCCTGGGTGAAGGGATCTCCGTAAGAAATTGTTCACAGTAAGCTTCTATCTTTCTTATCTTCTTCTCTGTCTGCTCCAAATAACAAATTTCTGCAGGTTTCTTTGCAAAAATCGCAGCGCCGCGCAAAAAGCAAAATTAAATTGTGCTTGTTTTGATTTTGTGGTTGTTTGCATAATTAATACGGATATTAAGGGGCAAAGAACAAATCCAGATTAGGTGGGGAGTTCATTACCCTTCCTAAGCCCCGAAAATCGCAAAATTTGCATCCGCATTGACCCTCATTAACTAAAAAATATCTAGAGATGACTCTAAGGACCGTCGCGCTCACTTAGGACAGAAGAAGGCCGTGGGTAATTCATTACTTATCCGCGTTTTCTTGTGGTGTCTAAGGCAAGTGTGTCGAAGGCTAGTAGTTATTAATTAGGCCCACTACTTACGTAGTGGAGTACCTTCCCACTTACCTGGTCACAGGGGGACAAAGAGGCAATGGAGGATTGATCCTGCGACTCGTCTTTTGGCAGTTAGGAGCGGTCTAGAGCCTGACCTAGGTGACTACTAGATTTTAGGGTATTGCTTGTTGCATTTGGGTGTCGCATCATTTTTTCAAAAATCCGTCCAATTTTCAAAACAAACACCACATTCATTCATTCATTTTCCCCTAATTATAAGTCACGCTGCCACTTGTACTAACCCTTTTTAGTGCAAGATAGGCTGGACACGGGATTCTAGTGCCCGTTTAGTCCGTACCCCCTATCGACTCCGAAGTCGGTATTTCTCCATTTACCCCTCCTTTACTCACTACCACACCCATACCGATGGATCCTATTCCATCAAATTTCTTTACCACTACCCTGCCGCCGTCCGTTGGTGCGCAGAATCCATCCCGCATCTCTCTCCAAGAGAGGTGCTACCCTATTCGAGGTCCTCTTTCGACCAGCTTATCCATTCCACCAGCCCACGGGGATAATTTTGAAATTAAACCCCAATACATGAACCTTTTACCTAAATTCCACGGACTCGAGACTGAAGACGCTTACATTTTCATTACAAAATTTGAAAACGTATGCGCAATGATGGGTACGTCACAACTTTCAGTGGATGCTATGCGTCTACGACTTCTTCCATTTACTTTGTGCGATATGGCCGAGAAGTGGCTATATAACACTACCGCACACTCCATTACGAATTGGGAAGAATTCGTCGCGGTATTTCTTAAGAAATTCTACCCTATGCAAAAGACAGCTCGAATCCGTAGCAAACTGAATCAATTTACCCAGCTTCCTACTGAACCATTTTCAAAATGTTTTGAACGTTTCAAGGATCTATTGGTTCAATGTCCTCATCACGGCATCCCGAGATGGGATCTTTGCCGAATCATATATGAGGGCATTAACCCAAACACTAAACAGAACCTTGAAAACATGTGTCAAGGCACCTTTATGACCAAGAATGATGGGGAAGCTTGGAAATTCTTAGAAGAGTTCGCTGAAAAGTCCTTACAGTGGGAGAGTGGAACACAATCATTGAATAAGGGTGGTGTACACCAAATAGATGTGTCCATAGGTGTTCGAGCTGAGATGGCAGCAATGCAAAAGAAGCTCGACGCTATGGAACACAAATTTTTAGCAGCCTCCCTAAACCCAATGTCGCTCCCCAAAACTGTATGTGGCTGCTGTTCTGATCCGTCTCACTTAACGGAAGAATGTCCATTAAACTCTGCGTTTCAAGGTCACGAGCATACTAATGCCGCATTTCAAAGACCTAGAAATGATCCATATTCTTCCATGTACAATCAGGGTTGGAGGAATCACCCGAATTTTGCTTGGAACCAACAACAACAATCTCAAAACACGGTTCCAAGCCAAAATAATTTCCAAAGGGCTCTTCCACCACAACAGCAACCACTTCAACTCACTCAGCACCCCTACCAGTCACAAAATTTTCAAAACCAGGTCAACACTCATGCACAGTCTAATCCTATGACCTGTTCTGACGAGTTCTCTCAATTCACTCAAACCATGAAATCACTCTTGTCAAATTTCATAGAGGTGTCGGCTGAGGTTAGATCTTCCGTCGGCGAGATAAAGAAAAACTCAGCGTCCCAAGCTGAGAGTATCAGAACGATGGAAGCAGAAATTTCACGACTTAAAGCCGAAATGAGTGCGAGAGAAAAAGGGAAACTCCCGTCTCAACCCCTACCGAATTCTGGGCATTACAATGTAAATGCCGTCACAACATTGAGATCAGGGAGAGTGCTGAATAACCATGTTGGGGAAGAAGTTGATGATATTGAAAATCCTATCAACACCCCAGCTGAGACCTTTCCTCACACACACACTTTTACGTCTGATCCTTGTTCTTCTACCCCACCGCCTTCTCACGAGCCTATTCTCCATTTCCCACTATGCTCGACACCTCAGCAACCCTCTTCTAGTTCTCCAAAGACGATCCCCACTCCTCTTTTGGGATCACGTCTACCCCCACTTCCTTCTCCTATGATGGACCCAGCGCTCATTGCTAAAGCACCTTACCCGAATCGGTTAAGGGCTAATAAATCGAGTCCATATATGGAGAAAATTCTAGAAATGTTCAAGCAGGTTAACATCAATATCCCTCTCCTAGATGCGATTCAACAAGTCCCCGCTTATGCGAAAATTCTTAAGGACTTGTGCACTAGGAAGAGGAATACTCAAGTGCCGAAGAAGGTCTTCATGTCTAATAATATTAGCACTGCTTTTATTCCCCAGCTACCAAAGAAACGTAAGGACCCTGGATGTCCTACGATATCAATTTCTATTGGGGGTAAAAACATAAATCGTGCTCTTTTAGACCTTGGCGCAAGTGTTAACCTACTTCCATATTCTGTATACGAGCAGCTAGGGATTGGAGAGTTGAAACCAGCTCACTGCACTCTCCAAATGGCAGACCGTTCAATCACCAAATCTAGAGGTGAACTAGATGATGTGTTGATAAAGGTCGGGGAATTTGTATTCCCCGTGGACTTCATTGTACTTGATACACAGCCTGTAGCGAACCTCCGGAGCCAAATTCCGGTGATTTTGGGTCGACCTTTCCTTGCCACTTCCAATGCGGTTATTAACTGTAGAAATGGTTCAATGAACTTATCCTTTGGAAATATGACCATTGAACTAAACATCTACAAAGTTGGAAGTCAGCCATCAGAACCCTCTGCTCATATTCTCGATGTGTGCTCTGTCCACGAGATCGCTCCCGAAAGTTGCGGAGTTGATGAACTTTGCTTTATAGATCTCGACGACACTACCATATCACTGTTTGACCTTGCACATGATCTTAGTGAGGACACCTTTCCCACGCTTGAGTCCGACACTCCTGACTTATCACCACCCGAGTCTGTATCTTTCACAGGCTATGAGCTTCTTAGCAACTCCGAAAATCACTCGATGATCCCACCTTCTATTATTTCTCCGCCCGCATTAGATCTCAAAATGTTACATTCTCACCTTAAATATGCATATTTAGGTGAGAATGAGTCTTTATCGGTTATCATATCCGCTTCTCTAGCATCAGAGCAAGAGAATGCACTTTTATCGGTATTGAGATCTAACAAGGAGGCGTTTGGTTGGACCATGGCGGACATCAAAGGGATTAGTCCCTTGATTGTAGAACATCATATACATATGATGGATGATGCCAGACCAACCCGAGAACCACAGAGACGGTTGAACCCCGTCATGAAGGAAGCGGTGATGAAAGAGATCGTCAAATGCCTAGATAACGGTATTATATACCCAATCTCCGATAGCCAATGGGTAAGTCCAATACATGTCGTCCCTAAGAAATCTGGCATGACTGTTATTACCAACGAGGCAAATGAGTTGATTCAGACACGCGCCCAAACTGGGTGGCGTGTATGTATTGATTACAGAAAACTCAATGCTGCCACGAGGAAAGACTACTTTTCTCTACCTTTCATTGATCAGATGCTGGAATGCTTAGCCGGACGTGAGTATTATTGCTTTATGGACGGATACTCTGGCTATAATCAGGTCCCCATTGCCAAAAAGGATCAAGATAAAACCACTTTTACTTGTCCTTTTGGTACCTTTGCTTATAGACGCATGCCCTTTGGGTTATGCAATACTCCCGCTACCTTTCAGCGGTGTATGATGGGGATATTCTCTGATATGGTCGAGAATTTTTTGGAGATTTTTATGGAGGATTTCTCGATTTTTGGAGACTCTTTTTCTGATTTCCTATCGAATCTTGATGCTGTTCTTACTCGTTGCAAAGAGAAGAACTTAACCTTGAATTGGGAAAAATACCATTTCATGGTCCAAGAAGGAATTGTGCTTGGACATGTTATTTCACAAAAAGGCATTGAGGTTGACAGAGCTAAGATAGATGTCATTAAAAACCTTCCTCATCCCAAATGCGTCAAAGATATTCGATCTTTCCTTGGCCATGCGGGCTTTTATAGGAGATTGATTAAGGATTTTAGCAAAATTGCTAGACCTTTAACTCTTCTCCTGGCCAAGGATATGACCATCCACTTTGACTCGGATTGTGAGGCAGATTTCGACTCACTCAAACACTCCCTCACTACAGCCCCCGTTCTATCATCTCCAGATTGGGACTACCCTTTTGAGCTAATGTGTGATGCATCAGATTTTGCATTCGGTGCAGTCTTAGGACAGCACATTGAAAAGAAGCCACACGTGATATACTATGCGAGTAAGACCCTGAATGATGCTCAAATCAATTATACGACTACCGAAAAGGAACTTTTGGCGGTTGTATTTGTATTAGAAAAATTCAGGCCTTACTTAATTGGCTCACCTATAGTTGTGTACACTGACCATTCCGCCTTAAAACATCTTCTGGCAAAGAAAGATGCAAAAGGTCGCCTAATACGTTGGATCCTTCTGTTATAAGAATTTGATCTTGTTATCAAAGATAAGAAAGGATGTGAAAACGTTGTAGCCGACCATCTTTCACGCATCTCTTCTTCCCCTGTGACCCTGCCGATCAAAGATTCATTTCCTGACGAACAACTCTTGAGCATATCCAATGAACCTTGGTTCAGGGATATTGTGAACTATCTTGTCACGGGACTTATACCTAGGGATTGGTCAAAACAGAACAAATACCGTTTTCTATCCCAAGTAAAACACTTTTACTGGGATGATCCATATCTGTTTAAATATTGTCCTGATCAGATCATTCGCCGGTGTGTCCCGAAAGAAGAGTTCAAGGGTGTTCTTTCTTTTTGTCATGATCAGGCCTGTGGGGGTCACTTCGGTCCTAAAAAGACGGCGGAGAAGGTTTTGCAATGCGGATTTTATTGGCCGACCTTATTCAAGGACGCATTTGACTATTGCAAAACTTGTACACAATGTCAGTACACAGGTAGAATTTCCCGGAGAAATGAAATGCCTTAGCAACCCATCTTAGTGGTTGAAATTTTTGATGTTTGGGGTATTGACTTTATGGGTCCCTTTTCCAACTCCTTTGGGAATTTGTACATACTGCTAGCGGTTGATTACGTCTCGAAGTGGGTAGAAGCCATTCCATATCGCACTAATGACAAGAAGGTTGTTATTAAGTTCTTAAAAGAAAACGTCTTTTCACGATTTGGACACCCACGCGCTATCATTAGCGATAACGGGACACATTTCTGCAACAGGTCTTTCGAGACTCTGATGCGGAAATACGGAATCAACCACAGACTTTCTACACCCTATCATCCCCAAACGAGCGGGCAGGCTAAGATTTCGAATAGACAGATCAAACAAATCCTGGAGAAGACTGTTGCTAAGAATAGAAAAGATTGGTCGACCAAACTGACGGATGCTCTTTGGGCATTCCGAACTGCCTTTAAAACCGACCTAGGGATGTCTCCATATAGGATAGTGTTTGGGAAGGCATGTCACTTACCTGTCGAGATTGAACATAAAACATTGTGGGCTATTAAGGAAATTAACTTTGACCTAAACCAAGACTGCAACTTTCGGAAGCTGCAAATAAATGAGCTAAGCGAACTCCACGATGAAGCTTATGATAACGCTATAATCGTAAAGAATAGGACTAAGGTTTTTCACGATAAAAACATTTTGAGGAAAACATTTTCACCTGGTCAGCAAGTCCTTCTTTATGATTCACGACCACACCTTCACGCGGGTAAGCTCCGATCTCGGTGGAAGGGACCTTTTGTTGTGCGGTCTGTATACCCGCATGGGACAGTAGAAGTAGAAAATGTTAAAAACGGCACATTTTTCAAAGTGAATGGATATAGACTAAAGCCGTATTTTTCCACTGACCCCACGGAGGAGCTCCAGTTCTTACAGGAGCCATTTTATTCGGATTAAATTTCCTCCATCTCATCTCCATATCCTGCATATAATTGCATCATCTTTTTGAATGGAGGTGAGTGAAAAGAGTAAGTTTGGGGAGGTTCTTCACTTATATATTTTGCCCCCACTAATAAATTCCTCCCAGACTTACAGGTTTTGTAGATATAGCTGTCAGCAACAGTGAGGACACTGTTGAAAACAAGTTTGGGGGAGGTTTGTGCTTATTTTTTGCATTATTTGCATATCATTTGCATAAGCACAAAACATTTCTTTAAAAAAAAAACTATAAAAATTTAAAATTTTCAAAACCCATAAATATAAAAAAAATTCAAAATATTTTAATATTTTAATATTTAACATTTTTGTACATAAATAAGATAATAAAAGTTTAGATAGTGAAAATTACATCCATGAGATTAGAAAAATTTAAGAAAACCAAGAAAATTAGAAGTTTTCTTATACGAACTAGTAATAAGTAGTTATGAGCCGTTGTCCCAAGGGTTAGTAAGATGAAGGACGTCACTAATCTGAGGATAAAAATAAGTCTGAAAAATATTTTCTATTCTGGAAAGCCAAACATTTTGTACGTTGACACCCTGCTATTCGCACTTACACACGTCTTGAAACCCGGGATAGTAGAGAATACCTTGAAATGCTCTTTTCTAAAAGCCAAAAGTATGAAGGAAATAAAAAAATGAATAAAATATAAAATGGTGAGAAAAATGAACACTGGTTTTGTTATCGCCAAGGCAGCAATAAAAAAATATAGCGAGGGTGCCTCTTCATCTAGTGCCCTAAGGCCAACTGGTCTGGGAGTCACTGCTAAGCCTTAGGTGGTGCAAGACGAGGAAAAACACCAAATAAGCAAGCACATGAGTAATCGGTCGGTTAATACCTCAAGAAGTATTAACGGTCGCATGAAAGTGTGTGAGCAATCTCATCTAAATATTCATTAATTCAAAAGTACTGAGGCTGATGGGCAAGAGTATGATAGCTTGAATTGAATTCTCCGGGTGTAGGGATGTTTTTTACACACACGTAGGGTTATATGATCAATGTTTGGAAGAAATATAGGAATGAAGAATAAGACGATGTTTTATTGAGGGAGGACGTGATTTCTGACATCTTTTCATGACTATTAAGATACGGCTCATGACAACCGAAAAGCTAGCTTAGTTGGAAACCCTAATTTTCAATGCTTTTCTTTTACAATTCTTTTCTTTAAATGTAATATTCATGATCTTCCTTTTATTATTGGATTTTGTGGGTGCAATCCGCTGAAAACCCTCAGGAGACAACACTCCTCCTACGAGGGACACCTAGAGGTTTAAAGACTTGTTGCACGAGCTCAGTGCAATCGTGTTGCCTACGAAAGTGTGCTAGATAGTTTTTCTCTTTCTTTATTTTCTCCTTTCTTTTTTAATAAAGTTCGCTCGGGACAATCGAAAATAAGTTTGGGAGAATTTGATCAGTCGAAAATACTGCATCTTTAAACCGGCATTTTCCCTATCATTTGCACTCATATAGAAGTGTTCGGTATTCATATAGCACATATTAGCAAAACAGTCGTAAAATATCAGATTGCATGTGTTAAACTTTAAAACCAGCACTTTAAGGGAAATTGACTGTATTTCATAGCATGGCATCATTCCTATATTGCGCAACTTGTGTTTCGAAGTCTGTGCAGGAAATCCCAGAAGATTGGTCAAATTTACATAACAAAGACTGTTAAAAAGACGCCAGCTCAAGATTTGAAATCTGGAAATGACCTATAAGGGAATCAGGGATTCAATATATCAACAAAAGACCAACATGTTATCAGAAATCCTCAGCCAAAGAATGCAGCCCTAAGGAAGCCACTTGGCCGCGGAACCGCGGCCGGAGCCGCCTTGCGCCGCGGTTCCGCGGCTGCCTTGCCACATCAGCCCCACTTCTCTGCTGCAGTATCTCAACCTCAGTTCCTACAGCTCTTCAAGCCAATGAAAATTCCAGAAAGATCCTGAACATTTTGCAAGATCAGCAAGTTCCTTGTTCTAAACTAAACACTCCAAGCTTCCACAACAAGCTTCACCCTAACTCCATTAAGAGCCTAGAAACTTCTCCCTAACCTCCTAGCTTAAGGTAGAAGCTAAGCTCCTAACTAACTACTTCTAGAAGCCGCTCCCTATAACAAACTTTTGGAGGGAAATTCAAATTCAAAATCCTAGACCTAGGGTTGTGGAAACCTATAAAAGGGACCCTAGGGCTCACTTGAAAAGGTTGTTCAATCTTTGGCTAATCTTTTGTTCCCCAATTCAATTGTTGTGGTTGTTCTTCATCTTCAACCCAACAACTACCACCTCAAAACCCTAACCCTAATCCAATCCAAGATTAAGAATTCAAGATCCTTTGAGTGCAAGCCAAGCAAGTCTTCAACGATCCTTTGAAGCGAAGCCGGACTTCAACGGAGCATGAGATTCAAGCGATCCAAGACTCAAGGAGCCGAGTGACGCAAGAATCGACGATCAAAGTTCCATCCTCTTGTAGTTCTTGAGAGTTGTAACTAATTGTTGATATAATAAAGGTGAAGATTCTTTAAACTTGCTTACATTTCAATTCGAGAATTATGCTTATATTTCGATTCTTGAATATGTACTTTGTGATGATGCTTGAATAAAACTCCGCTCGTGGAGGAATCGAAACGATTGTAGAATGATGATGTTGATGAATCTTTAAACGTTTTCTTAAGTCTTAAAACAATTGTAAATTCTTGAAAATCGATTGATCGATGATCTAGATCGATGCGAATGTGTTCTTGATTCCTTTCACACGATCTAGAGATCAACAATCAATCCTTCGATTTCCAAGAAGCTATCTAGTGAATGTTATTCATCGAAAGGACAAAGGATAGGATGAGGAACCCTAATTCTTCGCAAGATCCTTGATCCTCGATGAATTCTACATCGATTTAGCATCAATTTGTTAATGGATAAGAAATCGTAATTTTGAATCTTCTTCACATCTACGATCTAATCGATTCCTACGAGCTTTACTTCAAATATTGAAACCTAAATTGATTGGAATTCTCTCAATACTTGATTCTCGATGTTTATCATTTTCTTGATTCTTGATTAGAATAGTGATACTTGAAACTCATCGATAAAAATCTTGAATCATTTTCTTCTCTTTTTCTATTAAATTTTCAATTCAAAGTAAAATAAAATACGAACGAATCGCGCAATCTCTGTGGACGATCCGCACTCACTAATGCGCTACAATCCGACACCGTTATTGATTGCGGTCAAATATTTTTGGTTGTGATTTCATACAAGTTTCTAAATAACCACACAATCCGAATTCAATCCAATCAAATGGCGCCGTTGCCGGGGATCGCGCGCTAATTCGTTCTATATTTGAAATTTGAATTGAAAGATTTATTCCATTACAATTTTGTGATCAAAATTTGTGCAAAATCTAAACGTGTGTTGTGATTCGATTGCTAGGAATTCTGGAAGCTGTGGAGAAAGTGAAAAAAAAATTCAGATATTTCCAGAGAGCTGAAGGACTTAACAGCAGCTTGCTGTAAAATTTTTGTGCATCGATTAGCACCGACGGCGGCGTTTCCGCGGTATAAGCCTCCTTTTGCGGCGGTTCCGTGCCTGGGTGAAGGGATCTCCGTAGGAAATTGTTCACAGTAAGCTTCTATCTTTCTTATCTTCTTCTCTGTCTGCTCCAAATAACAAATTTCTGCAGGTTTCTTTGCAAAAATCGCAGCGCCGCGCAAAAAGCAAAATTAAATTGTGCTTGTTTTGATTTTGTGGTTGTTTGCATAATTAATACGGACATTAAGGGGCAAAGAACAAATCCAGATTAGGTGGGGAGTTCATTACCCTTCCTAAGCCCCGAAAATCGCAAAATTTGCATCCGCATTGACCCTCATTAACTAAAAAATATCTAGAGATGACTCTAAGGACCGTCGCGCTCACTTAGGACAGAAGAAGGCCGTGGGTAATTCATTACTTATCCGCGTTTTCTTGTGGTGTCTAAGGCAAGTGTGTCGAAAGCTAGTGGTTATTAATTAGGCTAACTACTTACGTAGTGGAGTACCTTCCCACTTACCTGGCACTTATCTGGCCACAGGGGGACAAAGAGGCAATGGAGGATTGATCCTGCGACTTGTCTTTTGGCAGTTAGGAGCGGTCTAGAGCCTGACCTAGGCGACCACTAGATTTTAGGGTATTGCTTGTTGCATTTGGGTGTCGCATCATTTTTTCAAAAATCCGTCCAATTTTCAAAACAAACGCCGCATTCATTCATTCATTTTCCCCTAATTATAAGTCACGCTGCCACTTGTACTAACCCTTTTTAGTGCAAGATAGGCTGGACACGGGATTCTAGTGCCCGTTTAGTCCGCGTACCCCTTATCGACTCCGAAGTCGGTATTTCTCCATTTACCCCTCCTTTACCCACTACCACACCCACACCGATGGATCCTATTCCATCAAATTTCTTTACCACTACCCTGCCGCCGTCCGTTGGTGCGCAGAATCCACCCCGCATCTCTCTCCAAGAGAGGTGCTACCCTATTCGAGGTCCTCTTTCGACCTGCTTATCCATTCCACCAGCCAACGGGGATAATTTTGAAATTAAACCCCAATACATGAACCTTTTACCCAAATTCCACGGACTCGAGACTGAAGACGCTTACGTTTTCATTACAAAATTTGAAAACGTATACGCAATGATGGGTACGTCACAACTTTCAGTGGATGCTATGCGTCTACGACTTCTTCCATTTACTTTGTGCGATATGGCCGAGAAGTGGCTATATAACACTACCGCACACTCCATTACGAATTGGGAAGAATTCGTCGCGGTATTTCTTAAGAAATTCTACCCTATGCAAAAGACAGCTCGAATCCATAGCGAACTGAATCAATTTACCCAGCTTCCTACTGAACCATTTTAAAAATGCTTTGAACGTTTCAAGGATCTATTGGTTCAATGTCCTCATCACGGCATCCCGAGATGGGATCTTTGCCGAATCATATATGAGGGCATTAACCCAAACACTAAACAGAACCTTGAAAACATGTGTCAAGGCACCTTTATGACCAAGGATGATGGGGAAGCTTGGAAATTTTTAGAAGAGTTCGCTGAAAAGTCCTTACAGTGGGAGAGTGGAACACAATCATTGAATAAGGGTGGCGTACACCAAATAGATGTGTCCATAGGTGTTCGAGCTAAGATGGCAGCAATGCAATAGAAGCTCAACGCTATGGAACACAAATTTTTAGCAGCCTCCCTAAACCCAATGTCGCTCCCCAAAACTGTATGTGGCTGCTGTTCTGATCCGTCTCACTTAACGGAAGAATGTCCATTAAACTCTGCGTTTCAAGGTCACGAGCATACTAATGCCGCATTTCAAAGACCTAGAAACGATCCATATTCTTCCACGTACAATCAGGGTTGGAGGAATCACCCGAATTTTGCTTGGAACCAACAACAACAATCTCAAAACACGGTTCCAAGCCAAAATAATTTCCAAAGGGCTCTTCCACCACAACAGCAACCACTTCAACTCACTCAGCACCCTTACCAGTCACAAAATTTCTAAAACCAGGTCAACACTCATGCACAGTCTAATCCTATGACCTGCTCTGACGAGTTCTCTCAATTCACTCAAACCATGAAATCACTCTTGTCAAATTTCATAAGGTGTCGGCTGAGGTTAGATCTTCCATCGGCGAGATAAAGAAAAACTCAGCATCCCAAGCTGAGAGTATCAGAACGATAGAAGCAGCAATTGCACGACTTAAAGCCGAAATGAGTGCGAGAGAAAAAGGGAAACTCCCGTCTCAACCCCTACCGAATCCTGGGCATTACAATGTAAATGCCGTCACAACATTGAGATCAGGGAGAGTGCTGAATAACCATGTTGGGGAAGAAGTTGATGATATTGAAAATCCTATCAACACCCTAGCTGAGACATTTCCTCACACACACACTTCTACTTCTGATCCTTGTTCTTCTACCCCACCGCCTTCTCACGAGCCTATTCTCCATTTCCCACTAGGCTCGACACCTCAGCAACCCTCTTCTAGTTCTCCAAAGAAGATCCCCACTCCTCTTTTGGGATCACGTCTACCCCCACTTCCTTCTCCTATGATGGACCCAGCGCTCATTGCTAAAGCACCTTACCCGAATCGGTTAAGGGCTAATAAATCGAGTCCACATATGGAGAAAATTCTAGAAATGTTCAAGCAGGTTAACATCAATATCCCTGTCCTAGATGCGATTCAACAAGTCCCCGCTTATGCGAAAATTCTTAAGGACTTGTGCACTAGGAAGAGGAAGACTCAAGTGCCGAAGAAGGTCTTCATGTCTAATAATATTAGCACTGCTTTTATTCCCCAGCTACCAAAGAAACGTAAGGACCCTGGATGTCCTACGATATCAATTTCTATTGGGGGTAAAAACATAAATCGTGCTCTTTTAGACCTTGGCGCAAGTGTTAACCTACTTCCATATTCTGTATACGAGCAGCTAGGGATTGGAGAGTTGAAACCAGCTCACTGCACTCTCCAAATGGCAGACCGTTCAATCACCAAACCTAGAGGTGAACTAGAGGATGTGTTGATAAAGGTCGGGGAATTTGTATTCCCCGTGGACTTCATTGTACTTGATACACAGCCTGTAGCGAACCTCCGGAGCTAAATTCCGGTAATTTTGGGTCGACCTTTCCTTGCCACTTCCAGTGCTGTTATTAACTGTAGAAATGGTTCAATGAATTTATCCTTTGGAAATATGACCATTGAACTAAACATCTACAAAGTTGGAAGTCAGCCATCAGAACCCTCTGCTCATATTCTCGATGTATGCTCTGTCCACGAGATCACTCCCGAAAGTTGCGGAGTTGATAAACTTTGCTTTATAGATCTCGACGACACTACCACATCACTGTTTGACCTTGCACATGATTTTAGTGAGGACACATTTCCCACGCTTGAGTCCGACACTCCTGACTTATCACCACCCGAGTCTGTATCTTTCACAGGCTATGAGCTTCTTAGCAACTCCGAAAATCACTCGATGATCCCACCTTCTATTATTTCTCCGCCCGCATTAGATCTCAAAATGTTACCTTCTCACCTTAAATATGCATATGTAGGTGAGAATGAGTCTTTACCGGTTATCATATCCGCTTCTCTAACATCAGAGCAAGAAAATGCACTTTTATCGGTATTGAGATCTAACAAGGAGGCGTTTGGTTGGACCATGGCGGACATCAAAGGGATTAGTCCCTTGATTGTAGAACATCATATACATATGATGGATGATGCCAGACCAACCCGAGAACCACAGAGACGGTTGAACCCCGTCATGAAGGAAGCGGTGATGAAAGAGATCGTCAAATGCCTAGATAGCGGTATTATATACCCAATCTCCGATAGCCAATGGGTAAGTCCAATACATGTCGTCCCTAAGAAATCTGGCATCACTGTTATTACCAATGAGGCAAATGAGTTGATTCAGACACGCGTCCAAACTGGGTGGCGTGTATGTATTGATTACAGAAAACTCAATGCTGCCACGAGGAAAGACCACTTTCCTCTACCTTTCATTGATCAGATGCTGGAACGCTTAGCCGGACGTGAGTATTATTGCTTTATGGATGGATACTCTGGCTATAATCAGGTCCCCATTGCCAAAAAGGATCAAGATAAAACCACTTTTACTTGTCCTTTTGGTACCTTTGCTTATAGACGCATGCCCTTTGGGTTATGCAATGCTCCCGCTGCCTTTCAGCGGTGTATGATGGGGATATTCTCTGACATGGTCGAGAATTTTTTGGAGATTTTTATGGACGATTTCTCGATTTTTGGAGACTCTTTTTCTGATTTCCTATCGAATCTTGACGCTGTTCTTACTCGTTGCAAAGAGAAGAACTTAACCTTGAATTGGGAAAAATGCCATTTCATGGTCCAAGAAGGAATTGTGCTTGGACATGTTATTTCACAAAAAGGCATTGAGTTTGACAGAGCTAAGATAGATGTCATTAAAAACCTTCCTCATCCCAAAAGCGTCAAAGATATTCGATCTTTCCTTGGCCATGCGGGCTTTTATAGGAGATTGATTAAGGATTTTAGCAAAATTGCTAGACCTTTAACTCTTCTCCTGGCCAAGGATATGACCTTCCACTTTGACTCGGATTGTGAGGCAGATTTCGACTCACTCAAACACTCCCTCACTACAGCCCCCGTTCTATCATCTCCAGATTGGGACTACTCTTTTGAGCTAATGTGTGATGCATCAGATTTTGCAGTCGGTGCAGTCTTAGGACAGCACATTGAAAAGAAGCCACACGTGATATACTATGCGAGTAAGACCCTGAATGTTGCTCAAATCAATTATACAACTACCGAAAAGGAACTTTTGGCGGTTGTATTTGTATTAGAAAAATTCAGGCCTTACTTAATTGGCTCACCTATAGTTGTGTACACTGACCATTCCGTCTTAAAACATTTTCTGGCGAAGAAAGATGCAAAAGGTCGGCTAATACGTTGGATCCTTCTGTTACAAGAATTTGATCTTGTTATCAAAGATAAGAAAGGATGTGAAAACGTTGTAGCCGACCATCTTTCACGCATCTCTTCTTCCCCTGTGACCCTGCCGATCAATGATTCGTTTCCTGACGAACAACTCTTGAGCATATCCAATGAACCTTGGTTCAGGGATATTGTGAACTATCTTGTCACGGGATTTATACCTAGCGATTGGTCAAAACAGGACAAATACCGTTTTCTATCCCAAGTAAAACACTTTTACTGGGATGATCAGATCATTCGCCGGTGTGTCCCGAAAGAAGAGTTCAAGAGTGTTCTTTCTTTTTGTCATGATCAGGCCTGTGGGGGTCACTTCGGTCCTAAAAAGACGGCGGAGAAGGTTTTGCAATGCGGATTTTATTGGCCGACCTTATTCAAGGACGCATTTGACTATTGCAGAACCTGTACACAATGTCAGTACACGGGTAGAATTTCCCGGGGAAATGAAATGCCTCAGCAACCCATCTTAGTGGTTGAAATTTTTGATGTTTGGGGTATTGACTTTATGGGTCCCTTTCCCAACTCCTTTCGGAATTTGTATATACTGCTAGCGGTTGATTACGTCTCGAAGTGGGTAGAAGCCATTCCATATCGCACTAATGACAAGAAGGTTGTTATTAAGTTCTTAAAAGAAAACATCTTTTCACGATTTGGACACCCACGCGCTATCATTAGCGATAACGGGACACATTTCTGCAACAGGTCTTTCGAGACTCTGATGCGGAAATACGGAATCAACCACAGACTTTCTACACCCTATCATCCCCAAACGAGCGGGCAGGCTGAGATTTCGAATAGACAGATCAAACAAATTCTGGAGAAGACTGTTGCTAAGAATAGAAAAGATTGGTCGACCAAACTGACGGATGATCTTTGGGCATTCCGAACTGCATTTAAAACCGACCTAGGGATGTCTCCATATAGGATAGTGTTTGGGAAGGCATGTCACTTACCTGTCGAGATTGAACATAAAGCATTGTGGGCTATTAAGGAAATTAACTTTGACCTAAACCAAGCCTGCAACTTTCGGAAGCTGCAAATAAATGAGCTAAGCGAACTCCGCGATGAAGCTTATGATAACGCTGTAATCGAAAAGAATAGGACTAAGGTTTTTCACGATAAAAACATTTTTAGGAAAACATTTTCACCTGGTCAGCAAGTCCTTCTTTATGATTCACGACCACACATTCACGCGGGTAAGCTCCGATCTCGGTGGAAGGGACCTTTTGTTGTGCAGTCTGTATACCCGCAAGGGGCAGTAGAAGTAGAAAATGTTAAAAACGGCACATTTTTCAAAGTGAATGGACATAGACTTAAGCCGTATTTTTCCACTGACCCCACGGAGGAGCTCCTGTTCTTACAGGAGCCATTTTATTCAGATTAAAATTCCTCCGTCTCATCTCCATATCCTGTATATCATTGCATCATCTTTTTGAATGGAGGTGAGTGAAAAGAGTAAGTTTGGGGGAGGTTCTTCACTTATATATTTTGCCCCCACTAATAAATTCCTCCCAGACTTACAGGTTTTGTAGATATAGCTGTCAGCAACAGTGAGGACACTGTTGAAAACAAGTTTGGGGGAGGTTTGTGCTTATTTTTTGCATCATTTGCATATCATTTGCATAAGCACAAAACATTTCTTTAAAAAAAACTATAAAAATTTAAAATTTTCAAAACCCATAAATATAAAAAAAATTCAAAATATTTTAATATTTTAATATTTAACATTTTTGTACATAAATAAGATAATAAAAGTTTAGATAGTGAAAAATTACATCCATGAGATTAGAAAAATTTAAGAAAACCAAGAAAATTAGAAGTTTTCTTAAACGAACTAGTAATAAGTAGTTATGAGCCGTTGTCCCAAGGGTTAGTAAGATGAAGGACGTCACTAATCTGAGGATAAAAATAAGTCTGAAAAATAGTTTCTATTCTGGAAAGCCAAACATTTTGTACGTTGACACCCTGCTATTCGCACTTACACACGTCTTGAAACCCGGGATAGTAGAGGATACCGTGAAATGCTCTTGTCTAAAAGCCAAAAGTATGAAGGAAATAAAAAAATGAATAAAATATAAAATGGTGAGAAAAATGAACACTGGTTTTGTTATCGCCAAGACAGCAATAAAAAAATATTGCGAGGGTACCTCTTCACCTAGTGCCCTAAGGCCAACTGGTCTGGGAGTCACTGCTAAGCCTTAGATGGTGCAAGACGAGGAAAAACACCAAATAAGCAAGCACATGAGTAATCGGTCGGTTAATACCTCAAGAAGTATTAACGTTCGCATGAAAGTGTGTGAGCAATCTCATCTAAATATTCATTAATTAAAAAGTACTGAGGCTGATGGGCAAGAGTATGATAGCTTGAATTGAATTCTCCGGGTGTAGGGATGTCTTTTACACACACGTAGGGTTATATGATCAATGTTTGGAAGAAAGATAGGAATGAAGAATAAGATGATGTTTTATTGAGGGAGGACGTGATTTCTGATATCTTTTCATGACTATTAAGCTAGCTTAGTTGGAAACCCTAATTTTCAAGGCTTTTCTTTTACAATTCTTTTCTTTAAATGTAATATTCATGATCTTCCTTTTATTATTGGATTTTGTGGGTGCAATCCGCTGAAAACCCTCAGGAGACAACACTCCTCCTACTAGGGACACCTAAGGGTTTAAAGGCTTGTTACACGTGCTCAGTGCAATCGTGTTGCCTACGAAAGTCTGCTAGTTAGTTTTTCTCTTTCTTTATTTTCTCCTTTCTTTTTTAATAAAGTTCGCTCGAGACGATCGAAAATAAGTTTGGGGGAATTTGATCAGTCGAAAATACTGCATCTTTAAACCGGCATTTTCTCTATCATTTGCACTCATATAGAAGTGTTCGGTATTCATATAGTACATATTAGCAAAACAGTCGTAAAATATCAGATTGCATGTGTTAAACTTTAAAACCAGCACTTTAAGGGAAATTGACTGTATTTCATGGCATGTCATCATTCCTATATTGCGCAACTTGTGTTTCGGAGTCTGTGCAGGAAATCCCAGAAGATTGGTCAAATTTACATATCAAAGACTGTTAAAAAGATGCCAGCTCAAGGATTTGAAATCTGGAAATGACCTATAAGGGAATCAGGGATTCAATATATCAACAAAAGACCAACATGTTATCAGAAATCCTCAGCCAAAGAATGCAGCCCTAAGGAAGCCACTTGGCCGCGGAACCGCGGCCGGAGCCGCCTTGCGCCGCGGTTCCGCGGCTGCCTTGCCACTTCAGCCCCACTTCTCTGCTGCAGTATCTCTACCTCAGTTCCTACAGCTCTTCAAGCCAATGAAAATTCCAGAAAGATCCTGAACATTCTGCCAGATCAGCAAGTTCCTTGTTCTAAACTAAACACTCCAAGCATCCACAACAAGCTTCACCCTAACTCCATTAAGAGCCTAGAACCTTCTGCCTAACCTCCTAGCTTAAGGTAGAAGCTAAGCTCCTAACTAACTACTTCTAGAAGCCTCTTCCTATAATAAACTTTTGGAGGGAAATTCAAATTCAAAATCCTAGACCTAGGGTTGTGGAAACCTATAAAATGGACCCTAGGGCTTACTTGAAAAGGTTGTTCAATCTTTGGCTAATCTTTTGTTCCCCAATTCAATTGTTGTGGTTGTTCTTCATCTTCAACCCAACAACTACCACCTCAAAACCCTAACCCTAATCCAATCCAAGATCAAGAATTCAAGATCCTTTGAGTGCAAGCCAAGCAAGTCTTCAACGATCCTTTGAAGCGAAGCCGGACTTCAACGGAGCACGAGATCCAAGCGATCCAAGACTCAAGGAGCCGAGTGACGCAAGAATCGACGATCAAAGTTCCATTCTCTTGTAGTTCTTGAGAGTTGTAACTAATTGTTGATATAATAAAGGTGAAGATTCTTTAAACTTGCTTACATTTCAATTCGAGAATTATGCTTATATTTCGATTCTTGAATATGTACTTTGTGATGATGCTTGAATAAAACTCCGCTCGTGGAGGAATCGAAACGATTGTAGAATGATGATGTTGATGAATTTTTAAACGTTTTCTTAAGTCTTAAAACAATTGTAAATTCTTGAAAATCGATTGATCGATGATCTAGATCGATGCGAATGTGTTCTTGATTCCTTTCACACGATCTAGAGATCAACAATCAATCCTTCGATTTCCAAGAAGCTATCTAGTGAGTGTTATTCATCGAAAGGACAAAGGATAGGATGAGGAACCCTAATTCTTCGCAAGATCCTTGATCCTCGATGAATTCTACATCGATTTAGCATCAATTAGTTAATGGATAAGAAATCGTAATTTTGAATCTTCTTCACATCTACGATCTAATCGATTCCTACGAGCTTTACTTCAAATATTGAAACCTAAATTGATTGGAATTCTCTCAATACTTGATTCTCGATGTTTATCATTTTCTTGATTCTTGATTAGAATAGTGATACTTGAAACTCATCGATAAAAATCTTGAATCATTTTCTTCTCTTTTTCTATTAAATTTTCAATTCAAAGTAAAATAAAATACGAACGAATCGCGCAATCTCTGTGGACGATCCGCACTCACTAATGCGCTACAATCCGACACCGTTATTGATTGCGGTCAAATATTTTTGGTTGTGATTTCATACAAGTTTCTAAATAACCACACAATCCGATTTAATCCAATCAAAACCTATCGATGTTCCATATATCATTTTAGATCTAGAACTTGAAACATATCATGTTGCATTTTAGTTTACAATATGTGGTACCTACGTCTATATTTAAATCACATAATAATTATTTGCACAGCCATAGTACCCTTTAATAGTTTATACTCTATTGGACACTCGTTTGCATACATCTAGCCTAATATATATTCAATTTCATCCCTAGATCATTTAATACATATTAATGTGATTTTAACATTCCATATTCGATAAACTGTATTTAATTAATGTTGGAACTATCCCCTTAACCCAAATCGATAACTGTGCATCCATATGCTTTAATCTGTACTTATTTGCATATAACATCACAATGTTCCATTTTTATTGTTCCATTAGTACCCATACTTGTTTTGTATATACATGCTTATTTTTAGTTTGATTATGAGCACCCACGTGACATGTTGTGCACTCCTGACATGACTTAATACACTTACTACTTGACACGACGTAATACCATGCACTTCTTGACATGACATGATACATATATATTACCTGACTTGACTTGAGGTACCATGGCTTTCTCTGTTACCTGATCTTGTTACTAATGCCAACAGCTTGACATGTTGTCCCTACGGACATTTCCTGTTGTCTATCCAGACAAACCTTTACCTGCTGATCCTGTGTTGGCATTAGCTCCAGATTTATCAATACTTGACTTGAATACACAACTTAGGGTTATGGGAAAATCAATGATGAAACCTGACTTGTAACTCGACAGTTCGATACCTTTACTGATCAGTTTTAGAGGCTAGGCTAGCCTTGGGATGATGCTGTTGACATCATTCATCGTTACCCCTTTTCGTTTTAGTGCCTAGCGGCATGTCTCGGCTTCAGCCCGAGAATCTTCACCGTGATCCTGGGCACGCACGGGATACTATTGAGTTACATCGATGATTCATCAAATTGATTTCAAAGACTTGAGAGTAGTTAACCCAATAGACCAGTTTAGATTACTCACTACACATTACCCCACTGTCCTTACTTATATGACTGTTATGCCTGTTTTATCATTTATACTCATACCTGCATGTATTGCTACCCCTGTTTATAGTATTACTTGATATTATGACGCACTGACGTCTGGGTTTTGCATGGCCCAGATTCCTTACCTTTGCTGCAGTCCGAGCAGGAGTATTTCAGTCAGCAGGCTGAGCAGTAAGGACTTGCTAGTAGTTAGTTCATTTTACTTTCGGTATTTTCATTCCTGATATGAGCCCGCATTATGGGACGCACATTCCAGTTTATTCTTGTATTGGATCTTTTGCTTCCGCATTATTTTATTCTTGACTCGTTTTATTTTGGCTTATGGACATGTGTTCGATAGTTTATTTTGTTCTTGATAACTCTACAGCCGTAATGTGACTGTGGAAGTATATTTCCTATCCACAGGTAGCATGGTTGGCTATGTCACGTATCTATTTTAGCGTACTCTGGGAAGCGGGACGTGACATGAAGGGCACCGTTGGATGAGGTCGCTCGTGGTGATAAATAGGGGTGGGGCCCGCTCCAGGGTCCCTACTCCTTCATATTTTTTGTTCTAAGTCTCGGTAGCTCGGCGCTCGTCTTCTTCCTTCCATTTTCGTTTCCCGGGGATCATTCTTCCCAAGGTTAGATGTCTTCTCTTGTCAAGTCAGTATATGCCGTTGAGGTAGGTTCTAGGAACCCTTTAGGTGAGCCTGAGTCCTCCCAGGGAGCAGGGGTCGGCCCCTCTTCCCGGGATCGTGCGGCGGGGGCAGCCCCCAGGGAGGAGGCGGTAGATGCTGCCCCTGGCGTCTCGTGTTGGATAAGGTATGAGTACGAGCTTGCCAACGCTCGGGCTCACTTCCATATCCCCTCACGCTATACGCTCCGCCTGGCCAAGGAGGGAGAGAGGGCAGACCAAGTACGGGACAGGGAGATCGCCCTGTATTTGGAAGCATTTTGGGGTGGAATGCGTCCGCCCTTCTCTCCTGAGGTCGTTGAAGCGTTGAACTTTTTCGGGTTAACCCCCGGTCAGTTGGTGCCGAACTCGTGGAGGATTCTCCTCGGGTTCCTGATCCGCCTGAAGTTACAGACGATCCCCTTCAGCCTTTCCCTCCTTGATTCTTCCCTCGTCTTCAAAAATCACCCCGGTGGTCGAGCTGGCAACCCAAGGTGGGTTTATCTCTCTTTCAGAAAGCGACCGGGGGGAGGGACGGGGGTTGTGGCCCTGCCTTCTTCCATTCATGACTGGAAGAAGAAGTTCTTCTTCGTTTCCCCTCCCGAGGGCGAGGACTGGCTCGTGTCTACAGAGTGGTCGAGGGAGAAGCACTTGCCGAGGAACCGGTCCAGTGACCCCGCCGCGGTGAGAGTGGCGTCGTGGGAGCCCATCCCCCGTTTCGACGTGCTGTTGTCTGAGAGGGTCCTGAGTTGGGCCGGGCTTAGCCCCGCTGAGTTCGTCGGTAAGTTTAGATTTGCTTTTTTGGCTCGTATATTGCCTGTGTCGCTGACTCCTTTTACACTCGGTTTTGTGCAGAACCCATGGATATGGACTCGCTCCGAGCTTCCATGCGCTAGCCGAGGACGGCTGCGAAGGCTGGGGGCGCCGACTCTTCCCGCTCACAGCCTGCCCCGGCTCCTTCTCTCCCGGTGGTAGCGCCCCGTGAGCGCTCGGAGGCGGATCTCACCACGGGGCCCAGCAGAGCGTCGGGTCGGAGGCGGGCTCGGATTCTGGAAGACCCAGTCTCGAAGGAGGAGATCGGCTCTCCCTCAAGGCCGCTCAAGAGGAGATCTTCCCGGGGACCGTCTTCGTCGATCATGGTGGAGGAAGGGGGTATCCAGTTTGCCGTGCCTTCGGGGCTATCCGTCGCGGATAGCCTGCTGCATGAGATAGAGGCGTCGGCCGGGGGTAGAGTCCCCGGGGGGACCTTCAGGGCTCAGCTGGCATCCATCGCCCAGGAGTCTGTGCAGGTAAGCGCTTGTCTTTTATTATTATTATTTTTTTGAGGTTCGGTGCCTCCCTCGTCTTCCTGATCTCTCTCCTGCCTTTCAGGTTCTCCAGCACGTTACCCTCGCCTTGCGCATGGAGGCCGAGGTGATAGCCCTGGCGATGAAAGCTGCGGGCCAGCTCGCCTCGCTGGAAGAGAGCTCCAAGCGGGAGCTGGAGGCGATGAAGGTGAGGGTCGTCGCCCTGGAAGGCGAGGTAGAGGTCGGGAAGTGGGAGGTCGCCCGGCACCTCGAGGACGCCGCGGTTGCCGAGGCCAAGCTCGAGGACGCTCTGGTGCTGGCCGGCAACCTGAAGAAGACGGTGAAAACCCTCCGGAAAGAGCTGGGGGCGGCGGCCGAGTCGGCGAAGTCGGCCGACCTGAGGGCGGCGAAGTCGGCCGACCTCTCGGCGGCGAAGGCGATGGAGGGCTACAAGAAGTCGAAAGACTACTATGATGACCTGGCCGTTGCCACGACCCTCATCTGGCACGAGGCCCTCGACGCCGTTAAGGCCCGGGTGCCAAGGTTCGCCGACGAAGAGCTCCGGGCCGAATACCCCCTCGCGGACGCCGGTGAGCAGGGGCAGGGGGTTCCTACCGAGGAAGTCGTCGAGGACCCATCTCACCTCATGGTGGATGTCGAGGGCCCCGAGGTCACTCCTGGCCCCGAGGCCTAAAGCCCCCGTCTTCCTCCTCCTTTTCTTTTGTTGCTTTTGGAATTTTGTAAGGCTCCGGGCATTTTGTAAGGCTGGGGAGCCAAAAATACCCTTTGTAAAGAATTTACCTTTTACTAATAAAACTTTTTCTTTGGTTTCATCGATTTGCACTTTGTCTTTCGTTCATGAAGAATGCTCATAAAATTTCTCTTCTTGCGCTGCTGTGCTTCCATGTCAGGTCCATGTCAGGTCGGCTGCTTGCCTAGCGATCCGTCGAGTTGGTTTCGATTACTTGCCAAGCGCGCCAAGCGCCACTGAGAAGGAGGCGTCTCCATGGCTCCGAAGTCGAGGGGAGATCGCTCGAGACTTGGATAGACCTGATGCCCCTTGTTGGTGGATCGGATTCTCTGCATGCGATGGGCAGAGGGCTGTCCGCCTTATTCGTGCTGAGGGTAGATGGAAGCTGCTCCGCTGCCCTTTGGCGAGGGCTTCCGATTCGTCGTGGGTAGGCAACCACCTGCCTGGGATGACCGAGCGGGATAGCCGCTTGGAGGCCCCTTTCGAGGGCTTCGATCCCTGGCGTCATGGGTGGGGAGCTAACAGCCGGAGTTGACCGAGCAGGGCAGTCACTCGGTTGCCACTCGCGGGGGCTTCGATCCTTCAGGACGGGGACCGAGCAGGGTTACTGCCCGGTGCCTCTTGGCGAGGGCTTTTGTCCCGAAGGATATCCGAGTGAGGGATCCTCGGGCTCGACTGCCTCTGGGAGGGCTTTCCGATCCCAGGCGTTGCGGTAGGGAAGCTACCCGCTGGGGATAACTGAGCAGGGATGACCGGGCAGTGAAGCTGCGCGGTTGCCTCTTGACGAGGGCTTTGATCTCTGGCGCCGTGGGTAGGCAACTGCCAGCCGGGGATGACTGAGCGAGGTAGCCGCTCGGATGCCTCTTGCGAGGGCTTCGATCCCTGGCGTTATGGGTAGGGGCTACCAGCCGAAGATGACCGAGCAGGGTAGCTGCCCGGTTGCCTCTTGCGAGGGCTTTGATCCTTCAGGACGGGGACCGAGCAGGGTTACTGCCCAGTGCCTCTTGGCGAGGACTTTGATCCCTGTCGGTTGTGGTAGGAAGCCACCAGCCGGGGATAGCCGAGCAAGGACTCGACTGCCTATGGGAAGACTTTGGTCCTTGGCACGGGAGGGGCTGTAGAAGCCTACCAAGGACCCTTGCCCGGGCAGAGTTACTGCCCGGTGCCTCTTGGCGAGGGCTTTTGTCCTGAAGGATAGCCGAGCGAGGGATCCTCAGGCTTGACTGCCTCTGGGAGGGCTTTCCGATCCCAGGCGTTGCGGTAGGGAAGCTACCCGCCGGGGATAACTGAGCAGGGATGACCGGGCAGTGAAGCTGCGCGGTTGCCTCTTAACGAGGGCTTTGATCTCTGGCGCCGTGGGTAGGCAACTACCAGCCGAGGATGACTGAGCGGAGTAGCCGCTCGGATGCCTCTTGCGAGGGCTTCGATCCCTGGCGTCATGGGTAGGGGGCTACCAGCCGAAGATGATCGAGCAGGGTAGCTGCTCGGTTGCCTCTTGTCACGCCCCGCTTCCCGGTGCACGGCGAAGGGGACGCGACGAGGTCCACTACGTATATACTCAGAAGTACATACGCTAAGCGTATCTAAGCAATATAAAGGTAAATCACAAGAGACAAGAGATATAAAAATAACAACAACTTTATTTCTTAACATTCTTTTGTACAATGCATGAAAAATAAATACATCTGGAATAAAAGCGATGCCTAAACAATGACATAACAGGAAATGAAAAATACTGAATAGAAAAAGGTACAATGTCTAGAGCTCGGGGTCTTCGAGGAACTGATCCAAGTCTTCACTGGTGGGCTCGATCTCTGTTGTGTTCAGATCACCTGACGACATTCAAAGAAGAAAGAAATAGAATGTCGTCGGCGAACAGGTCGCTCGGTAAGTCCCAAGGTAAGAGGAAAGTAAAATAGACAGAATAAGAAGAAGATATCTTTTAAAGTTGTATACTATTGTAGAATATTGTGTTTACGCTGTTGTTTGTAGTTTGGTACAGAAGAATGCCAGTGTATACGAGGGGGGTCTCTATATGCTAGAGATCAGGGCAAACGGAATGTACAAGGAACCGTTAGGCCACGGTACAACAGCAACGGAATATAGGTTAGGTGTCTTAATCTGACCAGCTCGTGCCACCTTTAACACCTTCCGTACCAATCTACCCCTTAAACCCCGCGATATCTTATTTGTATTGTTGTCTTGTAAATTGTATTGGTTGTATGATTGGTTGACTGACCGAAACCATGATATCAGTAAACGGTTGTAACCGTAGAGTCTTGTAAATGGAATAACTGAGAATCATGTAAAAGGAATATATCCATGGTTCGGTTCAGTCAAGTTGTATAAATTGATAATTGGATTCATGGATTCATGTGTTCATATTGAATTGGAATATTGTAGATTGTAAATTGACTTGAATCATATTCAAGTCAGATTAATCAGACTCAAACCCGAATCAGACAATTAGACATGTAAATTGAAGTCTTGATTATTTCTTAAAGCTATAATTGCTAGTGTCCTCAGGGTAATTTATAAACTTGAGGGGTTTTATGTAAAATATACTTTTATATACTTTTCAAAATACTCCCCAAGCATTTATTATTCGTCTTTAGGGTTGTAATGAATGTGGATTTTATATTGTAATATTTCTAGTGAAAATATCCTAGTTTTATAAATAAATGTATTTATCTGTAATATTGATTTATTTGAAATTCATGGTATTTTAATGTAAAATTTATTCTTGTGATTTTTAGAAAAATGGAATATTTATATTATAACAAAATAGATATTTTAATGATAAATATACCTATATTTATACAAAAATAATTTCAATAAATATTTAATATTCTAAAAGTCTCATTTTCTTAAGATGTCGTATTTTAAATCTTTCGAAACCGAATGCTTCTTACGGAGGTCTGAATCTCGCACTGCTAAGCCCGAGGGTGCACGATAAACCGTACTATCCCGAACGGGTTCCCCAAAAATGGGTTGTAGCGGCGCCTTGCAAAGATTGTAAATTACTAAATCCTTTAGAAAACGGTTTTATAAAGTAAATGGTATTTATTTGTAAAAAGTCAATTTTCCGTATTTTAGATTCTAGGGTTTTCTAATTCAACTAGACTATTTCTAAATGGTCTAAACAACAAGTTGTTAGATGCCTCAAATCGCCTCTTCACCGCCAATTGTGGCCAGGTAAGTACAAGTGAAGAAAGGAGGGATCCGCTCACGAATCATCGTGAGACGGGACTTTTAAAATTACCTTTCTCACTTGCCTAGCCTAGACACCACAAAGTCAGGTTTAGATAAACGACCGATGTCTACAACTTATCGTATTTTCATATTAAGAGGTATTTATTTTAAAAGTGTAACAAGCTAAAACTTTTAGAAATGGTTTTATTAAGAATATGGTATTTAAATGAAAATATTGTTTTATCGTATTCTAAGTTTTTCAATGGTATCGTGTTAGGTTGTATGTAAGTGTGTGAGGAGGTAGGTCGTTACCTCGTGATCCACTTTAAAGGTATAGCAAGTTAATGGGATTAAATGTGAAATCGAAACATTGTGGTATTTAAGTAAAAAATACGATAATTTGGGAACGCTATCATTTCATGTGATGAAACTTGTTCAAATTGTTTGTTAAATGTTTAATAGTCAACATAAAGATATTTAAGCATGAATGTATTGGTGAGAAGTGAAATTTTATAGAAAACCGAATCGGAAATCGGATTTGTTCCGATTCCGTCGGGTTTTGTAATTTCGTATTTTTTTTTTAGAAAAAGAGAGAGAGATTAGAATGGGACTTACGGGTTTGGACAAAACGAGAGTGATAAGGAAGAAGAGGGTTCGCCGCGAGTTCCTAGCACGATCACCGGAAGTTCGCCGTAGATTTCGTCGGAGCTTCGCCTTTCGCTCGTTTTCAATATACACAAGATCTCTTGGAATTTTGAGAGAGTGGGCTCAGAAATTTGGGATGAGAGAGTAGAGGGTAGGGGGTGTATTTATAGGGTTAGACTAGGGTTAGGGTAGGTGTAGGGTTTTTAATTAAAAAATGTTTAAAAAATATATAAAAATCATTAAAAATGGAGTAAATGGGGGTTAATGGGTTCTCTGTAACCGATCTGACTATTTAAAGTATGCAGGGGGGTTGACGAGGAAAAGATACCCAACTTCTATGTTGGGGACTCGGCCGTCCGGCCGGCGGCGCCGGTCCGAGTCGGGCCGAGTCGGAGGGTCAGTGGGTGGGGGGTCTCCTGGGGTGCTTACTGGTGCATTTAGATTTTCATGTGTAGTAGCAAATTTGTGAGAAATGTACGTGTAACTGTTGGTGTTCTAAAAAATAAAAAACAAAATAATATTAAAAATAATGTGGGGCATGGGATTTGAACTTTGGTGGCTTGGTTCAGCAGTGCAAGGTATTACCAATGAGCTACAAGCTCCTTCTTGTAATTATGGAGTGAAATAAATACTTAAAGAGATATCAGCAACATTAAATACTCCAAGTATACATTGAATTTAAACCAATTCTTTGTACATTAAAAATGGAGTTGTTACACCTCTTGCGAGGGCTTTAATCCTTCAGGACGGGGACCGAGCAGGGTTACTGCACAGTGCCTCTTGGTGAGGACTTTGATCCCTGTCGGTTGTGGTAGGAAGCTACCAGCCGGGGATAGCCGAGTAAGGGCTCGACTGCCTCTGGGAGGACTTTGATCCTTGGCGTGGAAGGGGCTGTAGAAGCCTACCAAGGACCCTTGGTCTGGCAGGGTTACTGCCCGGTGCCTCTTGGCGAGGGCTTTTGTCCTGAAGGATAGCCGAGCGAGGGATCCTCGGGCTCGACTGCCTCTGGGAGGGCTTTCTGATCCCTGGCGTTGCGGTAGGGAAGCTACCCGCCAAGCCAAGAGACGGTTGGGCTCGACTGCCTCTGGGAGGACTTTCTGATCTCTGGCGTTGCGGTAGGGAAGGTACCCGTCAGGGATAACCGAGCAGGGTAGCTGCTGGGTTGCCTCTTGGTGAGGGCTTCCTGATCCTGGCGTTGCGGTAGGGAAGCTACCCGCCAGGGATAGCCGAGCAGGGGAGCCGCTCGGCTGCCTCTGCGGAGGACTTCGATCCTTAGCACTGGGGGGGGGGGGCTGAGGTAAACGGTTTGGTGAGTTAGTTGGCGGAGTACTCAGCCCCGTCGGTCGAGAGGTGACCTTCCCGGCGCATGCTCTCGATCTTATTTTCAAGGGCGTCGAGTCGGTCGTGGTACCCCGAGAACTCGGCGCCCTGCGATCCCTGGCCTCTGCTGTGGGAGACCTGCGTCTGGGCACGGCCTTGGTTCCTCTCGATGAGGTTCCTCAGATCCCCGGGCGAGGTGGCCCTCGAGCTGTTGTGGCGACCCCTTCTGTGCGACCCCGTAGAGGGAGGGGGCGTCGGTCATGCTTGTGGACAGGCGAGGTGACCGACATCTCCTCAGGGGGGTACGGGTCGCGAGGAGGCTCAAGGCGAGGAGCTCCGGCGGCAGACCTTGGTGTGGAGCCCCGGGGCGCCCAACGGGCCTCAGGGAGTATCGGCCCGTGAGATCCGTGGTCTGGAGTCGTAGCCTGCCGGTGGTCAGCCGTGCCGACGGGGGCGGAGCCTTCTGGAGGCGGAGGAGCGGCGATCTGGGGCCCAGGCTCGGCCATTTGGACGCGGATGAGTGCCTCTACGAGGGACTGCAGCCGATCTATTCGGCTGGTGAGGGCGTTGATGATGGTCGCCGGAGGGGGTTCATCCACGCCTACGGTGAGGGGGCGGCGGCGGCTAGTACCCGGATCTTCAGAATGGTTGCTTGCCATGTGGACGGAGATCGGAAGGCCAACTTTGTTTTTGTGGAGTTTGCGTTCCCACAGACGACGCCAACTGATGGAGGTCCTTTTCGGGTCTCCTTCAGATGTTGTCTTCCGTCGATCTCCCGGTGGATTCTGTTGGGGATCCCCTGTTGTGTGTGGGTCTCAATGGGCTTTGAGAAGATTGGTGATTGGAGGAGTTTAGCGCCGAGTGCCTGCAAGGAAACCCGGGGTGGTTTGGTACCACCGAGGACCCTCCGACGATCAAGTTAGTACTAGATCCGAGCAACGTAACGGCTAAGTGGAGTAAAAAATGGCTTACTTGACCCCTCTGTGATGGGGGTTTATATAGCGGTGGTGGCACGCAGCAGCAGGTGCGAGAATCTCGCCGGCAGTTACGCTCCCGACGTCACACTCGCGTAGAGAGCGGATCGCCCATTAATGGGGGTCGTGGAGGCGTGGAACGTGGGATGTTGCTGGTGGAGAATCCGCGCATGGCGAGATTCGCGGAGCAGCGGTTATGCCTGTGAGCGGTGGAGCTGGTCGGAGGACCAAGGAAGACGGCCTCGGCCGGGGGGCTCGGAGACAAGCGAGAAGGCCGAGAAGACTTGGTCTTGTGGCAGCTCAGGGCGAGCTGAGGGACCGAGGAGGCCAATCTGCAGGGAGCCCGAGGAGGGCTAGCTTGTGATTGCAGGTTGGGCACAGGGGAGGCCTGGTCGGTCTCTGTGGGCCCTTTCTTCCGAGTCACGGAACCTGCCATCCGCCACGTGTCCTGATCCTAGGGGTCGCCAATATTGAGCATCATCAGATATTGAAAAATACACATAAACCAAAAAATTACAGATTTTGTATTGGATACAAATACAGAACGAATATGGGTGTTACCATATCCTATCTGGTGGCTTTAACGGATGCGAATACGGATATATATAGTTATCAAAAATGAAAATAATTGTCTATATTTGATAAAAATCAAATCCGGATACAAGTCCGCTTAGATCATCCGTATCTGCTTATATCCATCCATGCAATTATTAGCTTTTAAGAGACGAAACTAGAGGATATAAGAACTAGACCTTTGCCCTTGCTCCCCCCCCCCCCCCCTCGGGGACCAAGTTTAAGCTAAGCATGGCATATTTATGCCTATAAATGTTTGGCAATCACCTGTCAGTTTGGGCCCTTAACGGGTCATTTTCTGGTAACAAAGTCTGGCCCATGATCAACAAAATAATATCTGACACATAGCTTAATCAGGATTAAATTGTTGAGCCTCTAAAATAACATATTTTGGGCTATTTTCTAACAATAATTGCTAAAATAATATATATTGGTTCCTGACAACTGAATCATATCCATATACACAAGCGAACCGAACCAAGAGAAGAGAAAAAAAGCAATCGAACCCATTGTTTCTAGTTTGGTTGGTTGGTTTGGTTTAGACCGAGAATTGCTCACCCCTATTTATTCGCGAAAATTCTTATAAGATCCTCAAAGTATATTCAATACATTTCAGGGTTTTTAAGATTCATTTTATTGGCACATTTTGATACCATCCATTATTGTAGGCTTAATGCACAACAAATTTGCTGACTGCGTTTGAATCAAATCAAGGTTTCCAATGTGTTATTTGTCAAAATGAGCTGTGCATTATCTTTTGGTTCCTTTAACAACTACTTTTTTCCAATATTGAAATGTAATCTAAATTTTGTAATATATGAGGAACATAGAAGGCATCACAAAGTTTTTGTATTTTAATTTTGGAAACTTTATCGATTTGTGGTGGCATGATGGGCTGCTTATGAGGAGGATAAGGCATTATTATTAGGATAGGATAGGATAGTATTCTCAACAATTAGGTACTTGTCATTGTTGGATACAGCAAGCTAGTCTCATTTTCGTGTTGCTTAGCTTGGAATTAATGCTTTTGGTCATTTTTATTTTTATTTTGGATGGAGGCTAATCACTATACAAATATTGCAGCATGTATAGTTGCTTTGATGAATTTCTTCTGCTTCTCATGAGGGAGATGATGCGGAAATGGGTTGAGGCCAAAAGAAGAGATGAGATGGGAAATGGTGGATGAGACAGTGAGGAATTGATGTGGTTTGAGAGAGAATGAGAGGTTGAGAAGAGAAGAGAGCATGATAATGAGGGGGAAGGCTGTCTGAGAGCAGGGGTAATTCAGGTGTTCACTTGTTTAACCTAGCTTAACCTTAACTGACTAAGTAAACTAACCTAACCCCAAACAGAGTGTTAGTGCCAAATAATTTAGAACAATACATTTAATAGTGAACGTTAGCCGGTACTTAATTGACAGAGTTTCGACGGACGTCTATCAATGATGGAGGATGATCGACAGTTGCCGCGAGAATGGTCAGCAGGCCGTCGAGGCGGCTATCGGTGACGACGGCGGGCGGCGACGAGGATGGTCGGCTGGCGGTCGAAAGAGGGATGGTGGCGGCGACGATCGGGGACGGCGAGCTGTCGGAGGCGGTGACGGGCGGCAGCAACAAGGATGGTCGGCTGACGGTCGGAGGCGGAGATGGCGGCGGCGGCAACAAGGATGGTAGCGGCGCTCAAGGACGGTGGCGGGAGACGGCGACCGACAACGAGAATGGTTGGAGACGGCGATGGTGGTGGCAATCGGGGACGGCGACAGGCGGCGAGGATGGTTGGCCGGTGATCGGAGGAGACGGTTAGGGACATCGGCGATGATGGCAACGATTGGGGACGACGACGGGCAGCTAGCGACGGCGATGGTGGCGACTGATGGGGACGGCAAATGGTCGGCGGCGGCGGCAGCTGGCCGGTGACTGCAGGGACGGTCGGCCAATGGCGATGGTAGGGACGGTCGATGTCCGGTTAATGGTGGTGGAGGCCGAAAGTGGTGATACCCGGTGTGACGGTTTATCTAAATTTTGATCTATTGTGTATACTGTGGTATTTTAGAAAACCTAGAGAAACGTGGTGATTTGAAAATTGATTAGTTTTTTCATTTTTGCACTATAAGTTTAATGATGAATTCTAAAATCCAAATTCTCGCATTTCAAAATACTCGTTTCGATTAACACTATTAAGCAAATTCTAATTTTAAATAACTTACGACCACCATAAATTTTCAAATTCCGGAATTGTATTTTCAAATGACTGGGGACTAACATCCCTAAAAGATTTGGGAGGGGCTTTTAGTAATATTAACATTTAGGTGGGGGTTTTAAAAATACCAAATCTTTGGATGAGATATATAAAAAAACCCACATGGTTTTTGTAAGTAATCGCGCTTCGATTGTATTCTATTTGTGGAGTAAAAACGTGTAACCCATATGAGAATCACATTAATTGTTATCGTGTATCTCGTGCCTGTTTTGGCAATAAATAAATAAATTAATTAATTAAATGGTTTGGAAGCTGATGTACTAATTTAATTATCAAGCATGCCAAATTTGAATTGCTTGTGAAACGAATGTTAGGCTCATGACCATTTTCTGCTTAATTTATTAGTTAGTTGAGGGCATGTGCAATGCACGTAATATTTTAGACCAATTTTCTTAAAAGAGTTGGTAATAGATTTTTTCCTTTCATCCGTCTTTTTCATATAGATCCTTGTCACATTTAGTTTTCTACTAAAGGCGGCTAGAAAATTGAAGTTCTCATTTTAACATCAATTGCAAACTATTTCAATGTTTTAGTCGAAACCATAAAGACTTCAAGAGGTACTTCTAGCTACGAGCACAATTTAATTTCGTAAATGCACGCTATTTTTTGTGGCCAGACTACAGATAGTTTTTTTATATAATTTTTATGGAGAACATAAGTTATTGATATCAAAAGTTAAGTGTGTGGCCTCTAATACATATATAACAAATACCGTACCTTTCATCTTTTCTTTGAGGCTATAAATCAAAGAGCGTGTGATTATTGATTTGTCGGGAACAACAGAAAGGATAGTGATTTTTACATAGAAAAAGAATTCTCAATTGTTTGTGGATAATGTAATTTTTAACAGAAGCATCGTAAGATGTTGCATCTCTTGTGTTAATGAAAAAAAGCAGTAAATAGAAAAGAATAGCTTACATGAATTTTTCAATCATTATATTAATAGAAAGTAGTATCAAAAATGAAAATTTCAAAATATTCACTTTTGCCTCCACTTACTATTAGTTTGGGTTTATGGAAAAAAAAATCAACAAGTTAGCAATTTTGTTATTTTTATGAAGAGGTATGGATAAAATTGTAAACTCATCATTTTGGCAGAACTTTTCTTTACTTACAATTATGCTATCAGCCCAAAATTTATCTTTATTTACCATTATGCCATCAGCTTAATACCCTTTTGAGGTTTCACTAAAATACGACGCGTTTCGACATTTTAAAGGTAAAATACCGTGAAGTTTATTATTTACAAACAAAAAACATGAACTTCGTTTATCATCGTTAGGTTTTCGGTAAAATACCATGAGCTTTCGACTTTTTCATATAGATACTTGATGGAGGCTGAATTCTCCCTCAGATATTGTCCTCCGTCGATTTTGCTGCAAGCGTTCTTGAACGGTTGAGATTGAGAGTGGAAATTGGACGTGTGGATCTCAATGGGTAGTTGTTGATACTGAGCTACCTGCAAGGGAAGTCCCCGGGTGGATGACCACCATATGACCCTCCAACGATCAAGTAAGTACCGAGATATAAAGGCAGGGTAGTGGCGTATTGGAATTGATTTTGACTAACCCGAATTCGCTGAAAGAGGGGGTTTATATAGCGATCGCGTGGGGGCGATCCGGTGCGAGATTCCCGCCGTCCGTTACGCCCTTACGGCACGTTCGCGTTGATAGCGGGACACACCCATTAATAGCGAGATACGCTCGTTAACGGAAAAATGTGCCAGCGCGGGATGTGGGCCGTGGAGCGGCAGAAATCTCGTTCTAACGAGATACGCGGAGCCGTTACGAGGGCGCTTGGGCTCCGTGCTCCTGGTTGGACAGGGAGGCCGAGGAGTCTCATCCCGGTGGATAGCTCGGAGTCGAGCGAGGAGGCCGAGGATGCTCAGCTCGGTATCTGCTCGGGACCGAGCGAGGAGGCCGAGGATACTCGGCCGCCTAAGTACATATAGGGGTACTCCGGGGAGGCTTTTCCAGAAGGTCGGGTACCACCCAGTTACGGGTCCCGAGGAAGATTCATAATGTATCACACTGACTCCCTATCATAGCCCCCCAGGGGTCCAGAGGGTATGCGTAGACAACACGTCATCTCCCATGTGTCGCAATCTAGGATATTCCCGTTCATGAGCCTCATCATTAGCCCCCCACTCTCATCATTAGCTCCGCCCTTGGAATTATGCTCAATTTGGGAAGACCCACTCATGTGTCCTCACGATACATGAGGAGAACAAAACTTACGAGATCCTATTGACTCGTAAGAAAATACCTTCGTGGGATCCTTACGACTCACAAAGGAAAGGCACACTTGGGGGTCCCCATGACTCCTAAGGAGAAAATACACATACGAGATCCTTTCGACTCATAGAGAGAAAATGCTTTTATGGGACCCTTACGGCTCATAAAATTGAAAAGCCTTAGGTAACAGGGACCTAAACCTGTCTCTTAAGCCATCGCTCCCCAACAGGCAAAGGCAAATGATGAATTGCTTCTGGCACTTGTGCTTCAGTGTCAGCAACGCTGATGCCGACCCCAACCCCAAAATTCCAAACTTTCGATCCGATAGACCCTTAAGTCGTTAAACTGAGAACAGATGACCTCTAGGTCGTTAAACTGGGAACAGATGACCTCTAAATCGTTAAACCGGGAACGAGGGAAATCCCCTCACGACAAATGATGATTCGCTTCTGGTACCATATTCCAGTATAGCGATGCTGATGTCAACCCAAATCACATCAAATCAGCAAGACAACCAACGACCTCCTTGGCGGAATCAAGCTCCATCTCGGAAAATCCCGACACCGCAGAAAGAGGAGCAAGTCAACTTCAACCCTGACACCGCAAAAAGCGGAACAAGTCAAATCCAATCACTAACACCGCAAGAAGCGGAGCAAGTCAAATCAGGCACCGACCGTCCAAGTCGTAAAAAAGGCGGCACCGACCGTCCAAGTCGCAAAAAGGGCAGCATCAACCGTCCACGTTGCTAAAATGGCAGCACCGACCGTCTACGTTGCAAAAAATGGCAGCAACAACCGTCTAAGTACCAAAAAGGGCAGCACCGACCGTCCAAGTCGTAAAAAGGGCAGCACCGACCGTCCACGTCGTAAAAATGGCAGCACTGACTATCCTAGTCGCTAAAATGGCAGCACCGATTGTCCACGTCACAAAAATGGCAGCACCGACCGTCCAAGTCGCAAAAAGGGCAGCAACGACCTTCCTGTCGGAATTATGCTTCGACTCAGAATCAAGTCAACCAATGACCTCCCCATCGGAATTATGCTTCCACCCGGAATCAAGTCAACCAATGACCTCCCTATCGAAATTATGCCCCGTCTCGGAATCAAGTCAACCAACAAGCTCTGCGACGAAATTATGCTTCGTCTCAAAATATACCCCGTGTCGAAATCATGCTTCACCTCGGAGTATCTGCCTTCCCTGTCAGAATTATGTTTCGACTCGGAATCAACCTCTGCATCGGAGCTATACTTCGTTCAGAATGTCGGCCCTGTGCCAGAACTAAGTTTCGTCTCAGGATACATCTGTCCGGTGTTGAAATTATGCTTCGCCCCCGGAACCCTGCGTCGAAACTATGCTTCGTCTCAGAATATATCCTCTCCTTGGAATCATGCTCCACTCTTCGGAATGATACTCCGATCTTCGGAATTATGCTCCGATCTCCGGAATTATGCTTCTGGAATGATGCTTCGCCCTCGGAATGATGTTCTACCTTGAAGTTCAACTCCAAGATCCATCAATTTCATGCACACAACTCATATACGCGGTATGCATTTATTGATGGGGGCACTTTATTGGGGTCAAAAATCACACTCCAGTTGACTAACTCAAAGTCAAAGTCAACCCCAACCCAAGCGGGCCCAAGTCCGGGTCAAGTGGGCCTATGCCCAAGTCGAGCCCTGCGGCCGGCCTGCCCCTATGCCAAAATGAAGATTATGTTGTAGGGTAACATAGCGCGGCAGCAAGGTTTCGGAGGTATCGTCCATGCCATTTTCAAATTTTTTGCCGTTCTAAATAACTCTAACCGTAAAATCTTAACTAGAGAATGAAACGAAACGATAAGTAAACAACTTTACAACCTAGTGAATGAGGAATACAACCTTTGTAGACCGGTCCTTCACTTCAAATGCTCCGTGTAGAAGTCCCTTCGCCGCGAGTAAGAATCTCCCGAACTCATGAGAGAATCCACAAGGTGAAAGATGCAAACTTGCTCGAAGTCTTCGAGGCCGAAGATGATCTACGTCGATGAGACTTAAACTTATGCTACCTCTTCACTAAATTAGGGTTTAGTGAAGCAAACACTCTAAACTAAATGGTTAATAGTAGAGAATGATGAAGTAGGAAATGACTCACTTTAGATTTAATTTTCTCATAATATTTTCTCACCTTGAGAAAAGCTAGTGAGCTTTTTCATGAGGAAGAAGAAACTCAAGTGAAGAAATGAGAGAATGAACTCATGAGGTGAGAATATGAACCATGGGTGAGTTAGTGTCATACACTAACTCATGTAGAGAGTTTACCATGATAAGGATAATGGTTAGGTCAATAAATATCTTCAAGTGAAACAAAAATGGTGAACTTGGTCAATAATTTCCACAAGCTTCTACAAGCTTATAGCCATGCCAAATTTGCATTCATTTTTGAATTACTTAGATAAATATAAACCCTAGGATTATCCTAACTATAGTGTAAGTCTCATACACTCATGTAACATGTACCATCAAGCATGACACAATAAAATGTACATTAATATATATCACATATATACTATATGCACACAAGTGAGAAAGAGAAATTCTTAAGTGAGCTAATATTAGTTAATGTAATGTGATATATCAAATATATAATTATACACTAAATTATTAAATCAACACTTGATTTAATAATCCGGCTATATCATATATAACCGACTAATATCATGTGTAACAACTTATCGAATCAACACTTGATCCGATAACCCGGCTATATCATATATAACCGACCGATGTCACAAATCGTGAGAATAAAATATGGTATCACATACTCGTATTAATCTCAGTCCCGCACATATCACATATGTGCTCCTACTCCGTTTCGCATGAACCAAGAAATCTCTGTGTAGGAATCTAAAGACTCGTCAATATGCCGGCAGTAGGTGATGATCAATTCAAACACCCACAAGCCGCAAGCGGTCTGCCAAACGTAGCGGCCACCCGGGTATTGAGCGATCAGAAGATCAACAAGCAAGCCTGCTCATACTCCTGCGAATCCAATCAGTAACACTACCGTACAGTCCGGTCTCTTCGTCAGAAATATCGCATATCACAGCCTGGGGTGGTATAATGTCAGACCTCAATAGCTTGATAAGTCATGCCGATGCAAGGTCCATAACAGTTCGAGAAACTACTGATAACACTTACCAGTAGATCTCAGCAATCCTGGCCAGGGATTTCCTGTTATGGCCAATCGAGCATAGCGCAACATCAACTCCCAATACCGAGAGAGACGGATCCCCTCCTATCGCTCATTACCTCCATGTGACTCGGGACTGTACCAAAAAACCACCTTTCTGCACGATCACTTGACCGTGGTATGGTGGAAATCAAAGCACAGTGGGAATCACACAAGACTCTATGACGATCTCGGGTCGACAGACTAACTTGTACCAGTGTCACCAGAGAGCTGCTATCTGACGTAGGTATAATACCATCTATGAGTTTTCGGCGAGTCCGTACAGTGTACCCAGTCTCCACTGAGCACCCGTATACCTTCTCTGATGTCAAACACTAATGGATATGGGATCATCCATCACCCATCACATGGGTCGAGAAGCGTATACGCTAGTCTACTCTGGAGTATCGATGTCCTGTCTCGATACTCCCACAACTAGGAACATTTGAAGGATGTACTTACCGACTACCTTGTCCCCACTAGTATGATCTGCATCATAATCCTGGTAGTCAAGTACTCATCCTAAGGGTTTTATCAACATGTAATAGAGAGACAATAAGTGTACATGTTAAGATAAAGAGCAACCAGATAGCATACTATAATGTCGAGCAAGAAAGTCCTCCCTATATATGTCCAAGCATCCACTACAATATATATCGCATGTACAGTAATAGCCTCTAGGGTATACATATAACTAATAATCTCCCACTTGCACTAAGGACATTTGTTGCAGTATCTTATACTCAACGTCCTATAGAAGTCTCTCTAGGGTAAGGCCTTTGTGAGTGGATCCGCTGTGTTATCCTTCGGGTCAACTCTCCTAACCTCGATCCCCTGGAGATCAACCATCTCCCTGATCAGGTGATACTGTCCTCAGACTATGTCTGGATCGCTGATGGGACTGGTGTTCCTAGGCCAAATCCACAACTCCATTGTTGTCACAATAACAATTATTGGACGCTCAATGGAAGAAACCATGTTCATCTCATGAACAAGAAATACCCAGACAGCCACTTTAGCAGTATCGTTGGTAGCAATGTATTCATCCTTTATCGTCTAGCATGTCACGGTATCTAGCTTGGAACTCTTCCAACATACCGTCCCTCCACTAAGGGTAAAGACAATGCTTGTGATTGACTTTCAGTCGTCTTTATCACTCTGGAAGCTCGAACCAAGAACTTTCTTTTAGTGCTTCTCAAGTACTTAAGAATGTCCTCCACAGCTTTCCAGTGATTCTCCCAAGATCCAATTGATTTTTGATCATTACACCTAGTGAGTTAGCTACATCTGGTGTGGTACATAACATCACACACATGATAGAGCCTACTGCCGAAGCATAGGGTATCCCTTGCACGCGAGCTCTCTCCAAATCAGTCTCGAAAGATATCTTTTGGGAGAGAGTGATTCATGAGTAAGTGGGCAAACCACCACGCTTAGAATCTTCCATACTAAACCCCTTTAGTACGTTGTTAATGTACCTGGATTTGGGACACTCCCAATAGCCATTTAAATCTATCATCATAGATCATAATCCACAAGATGTAGTAGGTATCATCCAGATCTTCCATGGAAAATCCTCGTGATAAGAGGAGCTTGACCGAGTGTAGCATAGGAAACCATTTCCTATCAAGAGTATGTCATCTACGTACAATACGTGGAAGACAAGCTTACTCTCTACAACCTTCTTGTATATACAAGGTTCATCTACTTTTTGATGAAGTCAAACTCTTTGACTACCACATCAAAACCGATGTTCCAACTTCGCGATGTGTGCATTGATCATGATGGACTTGAGCATAGCTTTTAAAGTCTCAACTTTTCCATTTACACCAAGAATCTTCTTAAGATCTTTTTACTCCCGATGGGTTTTACCCCTTTAAGTGCAACATTCAAAGTCATACTTTGTTGGTGTACATGGATTTCATCTTTGATCGCATAGCATCCAGCCTTTACATTGAGTCCCCACTCGTGATGGCCTGTCTGAACCTAGTTGGGCCATCATCTACCATGATGCATTCCTAGCTCCCACTGTCACTGAGAAAACCGTAGTATCTCTCAAGCGGATGAGGAACCCTACCAGATTCGCGGAGAGGCTGAGGATCGTTGGAGACTATTGAATCGTTTGGTTTCACCAAATTATTAGCTGTTAGTTTGTCTAGCTGGAACTCCTTCCAGTTCTACCTCATGACCACTAATTTCTTCATAAGAAATTCATTTTCTAAAAAGGTGGCATGCTGATAAACAAAACACCTTTTGCTCCTCAGTGTGGTAGAAGATATTCCCTCACGAATGTTTGGGATATCCTAACGAATTTACAGAACTGACCATGCCTCGAGCTTGTCCGGATTCTGCCTTTCAACATAGGCCGGACAACTCCATATCTTAACTCGTTTAAGACATGGTCTCTTCCCATTTCATATCTCATATGTAGTGGTAGGCCCTGATTTGGATGGAACCCCATTCAATAAGTATGTAGCTTCTCACGTGCATAACACCAAAAAGAAATAGGTAACTCAGCAGTACTCATCATAGAGAGTGCCATATCTCATATGGTGCGATACCTCCGCCCCGATACACCGTGGTGTTGTGGTGTATTCAAAGGAGTAAGCTGAGAGAGAATTACATTCTCCTTTTAGAAACTCCAGGAACTCCATGCGCAAGTATTCGCCTCCTCGATCGCATCGAAGGATTTAATACTTCTACCCGTCTGGTTCTCAACTTCAAGCTTATATTCCTTGAATTTCTCAAAAGTTTCAGACTTGTGTTTCAACAGGAACATATGTCCGAATCCTGAGAGAAGATCAGTGAATATAATGAAGTACGAAGAACCAACCTTGGCATTTGTAGACATAGGACCGTATACATCATCATGTATCCGTCCCAAGAGTTCAGTAACTCTTTCTCTGTTTCCAGTAAATGGAGTATAGGTCATTTTACCTTTGAGACAAGACTGGCAAGTAGCATAAGATGAAAAATTCGAACAGATTCTCATATTCATCCTTATGTAATTTAGCTGGTCGTGTCGCATTGATATGACCTTGTCTATAATGCCCCAAGAAGGATTCGTTCATTTCTGAACTACTCCTCTTGTGTATGTTCTACATACTTTGAACTGTGGTTTGATTTAGAACGTATATGTTATTATCTAACGTGCCTGATCCAATCAACTCTTGATTCAGGAAAATGTTCACAACATTATCCTCCAATACAAAATTATATCCTTCTTTAACTCATTAAAGAAACCGATGTAATATTGTATATCAGGTTCAGTCTGTAATAACATTCGTTTAGAATCAATGTATTTATACAAGGTGATATTTGCCAACTGATTTGGCTGCAACACTTGCACCATTATCTACACTTAGAGACATATCACCCATTCCCAGTTCTCTACCTATCTGTAGCCCATGTAATATATTACATATGCGGGATCCTGATCCGGTATCACATACCCAGGATGCAGAGGATACTAAGAAACAGTTCTTGGCAATGAACACACCCGAAGAATATGCATCAACATGCTCATTTCTCGAGTGGGTCGTGTGGAAATCCGAATATTCTCCTATTTCCTGCTCGGACTTATAACAATTATAAGATAGAGCGGAACCAACGTTCCCCATCTCAGTATAATAAGCAGGTTCGGTCAATGTATCCATATTATTATCTTGATTAAGGCGTGACATGGTCACTACCAGGAGAGAGAGAAAAAAACACTATGCGTGCGCTCTTGCAAAATTAGATTGGTTATTATTTTATCTAATCAGGATGGCTCCCACTGTTTTTATCAAATCTTCCTTCAAACCCTAAAAGGTAAGACTAGCCGGGATTAATTACACCCTACAAGTTCGCCAATCTTTCGGCCAGGCCAGTGTCGGTACTTTGAGGGAGGTTCCCCGTGTTTTCGCACGGACCTAATTAAAATAAATCTCGTTTTCCCAGGGGCGTAACCCCGTTAACATCTTTCTAGACACCTACTTGATCGGCTAATTGTAATGTGTAAAACTCTTCTAGGAGTAACTCTTACTCGCAGTGGGTATCGGGATCCAACTATCTCATAGAAGGTATGCAATCTCATTGCAAATTTCAGCACTTGAAATTCCCGATAATATTTTACCCCTAGCGTCATATGACCTTGACGGAGGCCAAACTACCCATAGGGCGCTAGTCAAGTTCAACCCGTTCATTTCTTGATTGAATTAGACCCGCTCGCACGACCCTTGACAGAGGTCAAACTACGCCGTACGAATACCCTAATTCAATCGCATCTCATGCTGCAGATAAGCACTAGTTAGCTGTAGGGTTCCTAGGCACCCTAATGAGGTCTCACAAGGCATCAACCATGCCAATTTCAAAGTTTACGGTGCCGAGAAACCCTAATACGGATCGTTGGCTAGATGTCTAGGCGAAAAGCAAACTAAGAGAATACGGAAATACAACCTTTGTAGATCTGGTGCTCCACCTCCATAGCTCCGCAACGAAGTCCCCTTGCTGTCCAAATGAATTCTCGGGCTCTAGCGTCGGTTTCGTCGGAGAAATGGCGAGCTAGGTCGTCGATGTCCATGCCGAAGATGATCTACGTCGAGGCATCGCTAGATCAAGCTCCACCTTCACCAAGCCATGAAAACTTATGAAGGAAACACCCTATACTACTTGGCAAGAGGTAGAGGATGAAGAAATAGGAAGTGGGTTCACTTTAGAATTGGATTTCTCACTCATTTCATCAATCCACCATTGATGAAGTGAAGGTTTCTTCTTTGAAGATGAAGAAGAAGAAGAAAGTGTTATGATAAGTTAATTAGAATAATTGAAAAAGAATTATCCTTATCATAACATGAACCATGGTTTGATGTAGAGAGTTAACTCAAGTTAGATGAATGGTTAGGGTTTGAAGAAGAAGACAAAAAAGTTACATGAGTCAAAGTTGCATGAAGCTTCATGTAAGAAAGCAACCCTTTTATTTTCTTTTCCCTTTTTCTTTTAATCCAAATTAAAAGATAAAAGAATAAATGAATAACAAATAAAACCCTAACCATTTACTTAACCAAGGTTTAACTCTTTACACAAAACCTAGTAATCTTGCATCATCAAACATGATACAATCAAGTGCACAAAAGTATATCACATATACAATGTGCACACCCGAGTGAGAATATCCATTTAAAGTGAACCGATACGAGTTAATGCAAAGTAATATATCAAATATATAATTATACATTAAATCATTAAATCAACACTTGATTTAACGATCCGGTCATATCACATATAACCGACTAGTATCCAATGTATCGGCTTATCGAATCAATCCTCGATTCGATAACTAGGTTATATCGCATACAACCATTCGACACATTCATCGTGAGAATAGAATACGGTATCACATACACGCATTATTCTCGGTCCCGCACATATCTCATATGCGCTCCTATTTCGTTTCGCTTGAGCCAGGAAACCTCTGTGTAGGACTCTAAAGACTCGTCAATACGCCGGCAGCAGATGATGATCATATCAAGCACCCACAAGCCGCAAGCGGTCTGCTAAACATAACGGCCACCCGGGTATTGAGCGATCAGAAGATCGACGAGCAAGCCCGCTCACACTCCAGTGAATCCAACCAGTAACACTACCGTACAGTCCGGTCTGATCGTCTGATATGTCGCATATCTCGCCTAGGGGTGGTAAACGTCAGACCCCAATAGCTCGATAAGTCGTGTCGATATGAGGTCTATAACAGTTCGAGAAACTACTGGTAACACTTACCAGTAAATCTCAGCAACCCTGGCCAGGGATTTCCGGTTATAGCCAATCGAACACAGCGCAACATCAACTCCCTATACCGGGAGAGACGAATCCTCTCCTATCGCTCATTGCTTCCATGTGATTCGGGACTGCACCCAAAAACCACCATTTTGCACGCCCTCTTAGACGTGGTAAGATGGAAATCAAAGCACAGTGGGAACCACACAAGACTCTATGACGATCTCGGGCCAACAGACTACTCTGTACCAGTGTCACCAGAGAACTGCCATCTGACGTAAGGTATAATACCATCTGGGAGTTCTCGGCGAGTCCGTCCAGTGTACCCAGTCTCCACTGAGCACCCGTATATCATCTCCGATGTCAAACACCAATGGATATGGGATCATCCATCGCCCATCCGTATGGGTCGAGAAGGTATACGCTAGTCTACTCTGGTATATCGATGCCCCGTCTCGATACACCCACGACTAGGGACTTTGAAGGATGTACTTATAGACTATCTGTCCCCACTAGTATGATCTGCATCATAGTCCAGGTAGTCAAGTACACATCCTTAGGGCTTTACCAACATGTAACAGAGAGACAATCAATGTACACGTTAAGGTAAAGAGTAACTAGATAGCATACTATCATGTCGAGCAAGAAAGTCCTCCCTATATATGTCCCAGCATCCACTACAATATACATCCAATGTACAGTAATGGCCTCTAGGGCATACATATAACTAACAATCTCCCACTTGCACTAGGGCCATCTATAGCAGTGGTTGTAGTATCTCATACTCAACCATCCCATAAAAGTCTCTCTCTGGGAATAGGCCTTTGTGAGTGGATCCGCCGTGTTGTCCTCTTAGTCTACTCTCCTAACCTTGATCCCTTAGAGATCAACCATCTCCATGATCAGGTGATACTGCCTTAGAACATGTCTGGATCACTGATGGGACCTTCGTTCCTTGGCATAAGCCACAACTCCATTGTCACACAATGGGAGGAACGTAGTTCATCTCATGAACCTGTATACACCCAAACAGCCTCTTTGGTAGCATCTAAAGTAGCGATGTATCTAGCCTTTATCGTCTAGTATGTCACGGTATCTAGCTTGGAACTCTTCCAACATACCGTCCCTTTACTGAGGGTAAAGACAATGCCTGTGACTGACATTCAGTCGTCTTTATCACCCTGGAACCCTTCCAGTGATTCTCCCCAGGATCGGTTGATACCATCTCACTACAACTAGTGAGAATCCTAACATCCAATTAGATCTATCTCATAGATCCAAAACCCAGGATTTAGGAGGTATCACTTTTATCCTATGTAGAGAATTATTGTGATAAGCGGAGATTGACCGAGCGTAGCATAGGAAACTCCTTCCCTATCAAGAGTATGTCATCCACGTACTCTACGAGGATCGTCACCATACTCCCTACTACCTTTTTGTTCATACAAGGTTCATCTACCATTTTGATGATGTCAAACTCTTTGACTAACACATCAAAACAGACGTTCTATCTCCGCGATGCCTGCTTTATCTTATAAAGCATCTTGCACACGTTTCCGCTGCTCCCACTGTCTACGAGGCCCTCTGGCTGTGTACTTATAGACGCACTCTTCTAAAACATCATTTAGAAAAGCTGTCATGACACCCAACCACCAGATATCGTAGTCATGGTATGTAGCCGTGGCAAGTAGGATCTGGATGGACTTAAGCATAGGCACTGGAAAAGGTTTCATCATTATCCACGCCTGGTCGATCAACCCTTAATAAGTCTAGCTTTGAAAGTCTCAACTTTTCCATGTACACCAAGTAATCTTCTCAAGATATACTTGCTCCTGATGGGGATTTAACCCTTCAGATATAGCAACTAAAGTCCATACTTTGTTGGTGTATAAGGATTCCATCTCAGATCACTAAGCATCCAGCCATTCTTACAGAGTCTTACTCTCGAAGGCCAGCACGAAACTAGTTGGGTCATCATCTCATGATGCAATCCTCGCTCCCACTGTCATAGAGAAATCGAAGTATCTCTCAGGTGGGTGAGGAACCCTACTAGATCGGCGGAGAGGCTGAGGTTCGTTAGTAACTATTGAATCCATTGGTTCTATCAAATCATCAGCTGTAGTTTGTATGGCTGGAACATTTCCAGTTCTACATTACAGACTTTGCCTCGAGCTTGTTCGGATTTTGCTTTCAGACATAGGCCGGTCAACCCCAAATCTTAACTAGCTTAAGACATGGGCTCTTCCCTTTCCATATCACATATGAAATGGTAGGCAACTGATTTGATTCGAACCCTATTCAATAGGTATGCAGCTTCTCAAGTGCATAACTCCTAAAAAGGAAATAGGTAACTCAGTAGTACTCATCATAGAGCACACCTTATCATATAGGGTGTTATTGCTCCGCCCCGATATACTATCGTGCTATGGTGTATACAGAGGAGTAATGCTGAGAGAGAATCTCATTCTCCTTTAGAATAATCCAGGATTTTCGTGCTCAAGTATTCTCCTCCTTGATCTCATTAAAGGACATAATACTTATATCCGTATTGGTTCTCTACTTCTAACTTATATTCTGTGAATATCTCAAAAGGTTCTGACTTGTGTTTCAACAGGAACATATATCTGAATCTTGAGAGATTATCAGAGAATGTAATGAAGTATAAAGAACCGGTCTTGGCAAGTGTAGACAGGGGACCTATGATTGTTTCGAAAGATCGTGTTTTTAGTTTAACCGCAATCAATAACGGTGTCGCACGTAGCTAGACCGAGATGAGTACGAGTCGTCCTCTGGGAAACGTGGAACCTTTTAATTTTACTTTAGATGTGTTGAAAAGGAGAAAGAAATAAGAATGGTTGTAGGATGGTTTCTAGATCTACGTTTAATAAGAATGTAAATATAGATCTAGAATAGTTTAAAGATGTGATTAATTATAATAAGAAGGGCTTGTAGGGTTCGTTAGGATTTAGTAGTTATGAATGATTAATTAAAGTTACCCTTTTTATCCATTAATAGATTTAGAACTAGAACGACGGCGATGCGTGTAGATTAGGGTTTCTGGAGGGAAAAGGAATCCCACTCTTAACCCTTATCTCGACACGGAACTCCGTTCATATCTAGCCTTTACCAAAACAATCATTAATCTAATCTCTAATCGCGGTCGGAACTAGTAAAGAATTGCTAGCGCGCCCGATTAGGATGTTAATGATTATTTTGATAAAGTTCCTAAACTTTATAGGACTTAAAAAGGGTTTAGATATTTTTCATCGTTCATTAGCCTACCCTAATCCTACGAACCCTAACAAGCGGAGAATTACTCGCGCATGTTGGGAGAAGAATATGAAAAGAAAGAGATGGAAAACATAATGTAAAAGAAAACAAACAATTAAATAAAAACTACCTTTATTAATCAACTCCTTCAACTACACTTTTGATCCATAGAAAATGATTACAAAACTTGATTTGCTTCTCGATCTTTCCTAGGGAGGTAGTCGAACAGTCGATGATCAGCCTGGATGCGTGAGCGTCGGGAGCTTCGTGATCTCTTCGGCTTGATAGGTTTTTCCAAGAGGCCCTCGGTGCCTTTATATAGTGAAAACCCAGAATCTTTTTGTTGAGAAGTTGGTAAAATTCAGCAGAGAATAATTCCTCAAAATCCTGCACTCCAATTCCATAAGATTGCGGCGGATCCGCGGCCCCAGGGTGGGTTTGGCCGCGGATCCGCGCTCAAGGGACAAGATCAATTGATTATTTTTCTTGTGCTTTCATCTGGTGACATTTGGCAATCCTAGGCATCTTCATATCTTTAAAATATTCTCTCGGTTGCTTCCAGACTTGGTCTCCAAGTTTGCTTCTTAATTTGGCAAGTTTTCTTCAACAAATTGATTTGTTTGTTAAATCCTTCATAACAACTTGGAAATAATCTGCACAACAACTCAAATAAGATTTTAGTAGACTTTGTTTTACTAGAATTAGATCAATAATATTATTTGCATACATTTTCCTACCAAATGATAATTAAAATATATTAACACATGGAAAATAATGTTTTTACACATAAACCCTCATATGTATAATATATTATAATATAGTCCTTTTTTAATATAAAAATGGTAGGAAAAATGTACTACAAATGTGCAGTTTTATCGACTGAACAAATACCCCCAAACTTATCTTTGATCGTCCCGAGCAAATTAGTTTATTTAAGAGGAGAAAAAGAAAAGAGAAAACTAGGCACACTTTCGTAGGCAGACACGATTGCACTGAGCATGTGCAACAAGCCGTTAAACCTCTAGGTGTCCCTAGTAGGAGGAGTGTTGTCTCCTGAGGGTTTTCAGCGGATTACACCCACAAAATCCTATAACAAAAGAAAGATGGTGAAATTTACATATAAAGATAAGAACCATAAAAGAAATACTTTGAAAAGAAGAGTTTCCAACTATACTAGCTTTTCAGTTGTCATGAGCCCTATCTTAATAGTCATGAAAAAATGTTAGAAATCACATCATCCCTCAATAAAACATCGTCTTTATTCTTCATTCCTACCTTTTGTCCAAACATTGATCATATAACCCCACGTGTGTGTAAAGAACATCCCTACACTCAGAGAATTCAATTCAAGCTATCATATTCTTGTCCATCTACCTTAGTACTCTTTCTTTGATGAATACTTAGAATTGCTTACACATTTTCATGCGACCGTTAATACTTCTTGAGGTACTAACCGACCGATTACTCATGTGCTTGCTGATTTGGTGATAATATTTTCCTTGTCTTGCACCACCTAAGGCTTAGCAGTGACTCCCAGACCAGTTGGCCTTAGGGCACTAGGTGAAGAGGCACCCTCGCTATATTTTTTTATTGCTGCCTTGGTGATACAAAACCAGTGTTCATTTTTTTCTTTTCACCATTTTATATTTTCTTCATCATTTCCTTCATACTTTGGCTTTTAGACAAGAGCATTTCAAGGTATCCTCTACTATCCCGAGTTTCAAGACGTGTGTAAGTGCATATAGTAGGGTATCAACATTCAAATGTTTGGCTTCCAGAATAGAAACTATTTTTCAGACTTATTTTTATCCTCAGATTAGTGACTTCCTCTATCTTACTAACCCTTGGGACAACAGCTCATAACTACTTATTACTAGTTCGTATAAGAAAACTTCTAATTTTCTTGGTTTTCTTAAACTATTCCTATCTTTTGGATGTAATGTTTCACTTTCTATTCTTTTGTTATAATTTATTATTATTATTATTATTTTTTTTTTTTTAATGCCCGGTGTCAAAGATAATTCAGTGAATACAAACCTCCCCCCCAAACCTGTTTTCAGCAGTGTCCTCACTGATGCAGCCTTTTGAGAACATGGACCTGTATACTAAGGGAGAGATACAAGGGATAAAATAATAGTTAAATGATAAATTCCCCCAAACTTATTCTTTGACACGCACAGATATTCAATCAAATCATTTTTTACTCACCTCCATTTTTAAAATGAGAAAATGTTTTTTAAAAAACATGGAGGTGAGGCGGAGGAAATTTAGTTTTGATAAAGCGGCTCCTGTAAAAACAGGAGCTCCTCCGCGGGGTCAGCAGAAAAATACGGTTTTAATCTATGCCCATTTACTTTAAAAATCGAACCGTTTTTCAAATTTTCGACTTCAACCGCCCCGTGCGGGTGTACATACCGCACCACAAAAGGTCCTTTCCAACGAGATTTAAGCTTACCCGGATGAAGATGGAGACGTGAATCATAAAGAAGGACTTGTTGCCCCGATGTGAAGGTTTTTCTAGAAAGATTTTTATCGTGAAACACTTTAGTCCTATTCTTTACTATCACCGCATTATCGTAAGCTTCATCGCGGAGTTCGCTTAGCTCATTTAATTGCAGCTTCCGAAAGCCGCCAGCATGATCAAGATCAAAATTAAGCTCTTTAATAGCCCACATTGCCTTATGTTCAATCTCAACAGGGAGGTGACATGCCTTCCCAAACACAAGGCGGTAAGGAGACATACCAAGATCGGTCTTATAAGCGGTGCGGAATGCCCAAAGAGCATCCGTCAATTTGGTTGACCAATCCTTACGGTTTTTCGAAACCGTCTTCTCCAATATCTGTTTGATCTGCCTATTTGAGATCTCAGCCTGCCCGCTTGTTTGGGGGTGATAGGGCGTAGAAAGCTTGTGAGTGATTGAATATTTCCGCATCAAGGCCTCGAAAGACCTATTGCAGAAATGTGTCCCGTTGTCGCTAATGATAGCGCGAGGGTGTCCGAATCGCGAGAAGATGTTTTCTTTAAGGAACTTAATGACAACTTTGTTGTCATTAGTGCGACACGGTATAGCTTCCACCCACTTCGAGACATAATCAACTGCTAACAAGATATATAGATTCCCAAAGGAGTTGGGAAAAGGGCCCATAAAATCAATACCCCAAACATCAAATATTTCCACAACCAAGATAGGTTGGAGCGGCATCTCATTCCTACGTGAAATCCGACCCAAATGCTGACATCGCGGACAAGTTTTGCAATGCTCAAATGCATCTTTAAATAATGTTGGCCAATAAAAGCCACATTGCAAAACTTTCTCCGCCGTTTTTCGAGGTCCAAAGTGACCGCCGCACGCCTGATCATGACAAAATGATAACACGCTCTTGAATTCATCGTTAGGGACACACCTGCGAATGATTTGATCGGAACAATACTTGAATAGATATGGTTCATCCCAGTAAAAATATTTTACTTGGGATAAAAACCGAAGTTTGTCTTGTTTCGACCAATCGCTAGGTATAAGTCCCGTCGCAAGATAGTTCACGATATCTCCGAACCAAGGTTCGTAGGATACATTCAAGAGCTGTTCGTCGGGAAATGAGTCATTTATCGGCACGGTCACAGTTGGCGAAGAAGTGATGCGTGAAAGATGGTCTGCTACTACGTTTTCACATCCACTCTTGTCTTTGATAACAAGATCAAATTCTTGTAACAATAGGATCCAACGTATTAGCCTGGCTTTTGCATCCTTCTTCGTTAAAAGATGTCGGAGGGCGGAGTGATCTGTGTAAACCACAATAGGCGAGCCAATCAAGTAGGGCCTGAATTTCTCTAATGCAAATACAACTGCTAAGAGTTCTTTCTCGGTAGTTGTGTAATTTATTTGTGCATCATTCAGGGTCCTACTTGCATAGTAAATTACATGTGGCATCTTATCAATATGCTGTCCCAAGACAGCACCAATAGCAAAATCTGATGCGTCACACATAAGCTCGAACGGGTGGTTCCAATCCGGAGATGATAGAACGGGGGCTGTAGTGAGTGATTCTTTAAGTGATTCAAAAGCAGCCTCACAATCCGAATCGAAATGAAATGTAGTGTCCTTGGCCAATAGAAGGGTTAAGGGTCTAGCAATTTTGCTAAAGTCCTTAATAAATCTCCTATAAAATCCTGCATGACCAAGGAAGGATCGTATATCTTTGACGCAATTGGGACGAGGGAGGTTTTGAATGACATCTATTTTAGCTCTGTCTACCTCAATGCCTTTATGTGAAATTATATGTCCAAGTACAATACCTTCTTGAACCATAAAATGACATTTTTCCCAATTCAAAGTCAAGTTCTTATCCTTACAGCGGGTAAGAACAGCGTCAAGATTACGAAGGCAGTCCTCAAAGGAGTCCCCAAAAATGGAGAAATCGTCCATAAAAATTTCTAGAAAATTTTCCACCATATCTGAAAATATCCCCATCATGCACCGCTGAAATGTAGCGGGAGCGTTGCATAACCCAAAGGGCATGCGTCTATAAGCAAAAGTTCCGAAAGGACAAGTAAAAGTGGTTTTATCTTGATCCTTTTCGGCGATGGGGACCTGGTTGTAACCAGAGTATCCGTCCAAGAAACAATAGTATTCGTGTCCCGCTAATCGTTCTAACATCTGGTCAATGAAAGGTAGAGGGAAGTGATCTTTCCTCGTCGCGGCATTGAGTTTCCTGTAATCGATACATACGCGCCACCCAGTTTGGGTGCGTGTTTGGATTAACTCGTTAGCCTCGTTAGTGATGACCGTGATGCCAGACTTTTTAGGGACCACATGAATTGGACTTACCCATTGACTATCAGATATGGGGTAAATTATTCCACTATCAAGACACTTGACGATTTCTTTCTTTACCGCCTCCTTCATAACGGGATTTAACCGTCTTTGTGGGTCTCGGGTTGGTTTGGCTTCATCCATCAGATGTATGTGATGTTCAACAATTAAGGGACTAATCCCTTTGATGTCGGCCATTGTCCAACCAAATGCTTCCCGATTCGATCTCAACACTGCCAAAAGTGCATTCTCTTGCTCTAAGGCTAGAGAAGCGGAAATAATCACTGGCAAAGTCTCATTCTCTCCTAAATATGCATATTTAAGATGAGAAGGTAGCGGTTTGAGATCAAGAATTGGCGGAGAGACAATAGAAGGAGGGGTAACGGAATGATACTCGGACTCCTTAAGAGGTTCAAAACTTGCATAAGATATTGACTCGGAAAGTGCTGCTGACTTTTGCAACGAGTCAAAGGGTTCAATCTCAAGGTCGGACTCATTGAACATATCCTCACTGTGAAGTGGTGCAAGATCAAACGATGTCTCATTAGTGTTGTCGAGAACATCAAAGCAAAGTTCCTCATCCATGCAGCTTTCGGGAGCTATCTCGTGGATGGAACAAACGTCCAGTAAATGAGCAGAAGGTTCTGATGGCTGACTTCCTAGCTTGTAAATATTAAGCTCAATTGTCATTTTCCCGAAGGATAAGTTCATAGAACCGTTACGACAATTAATCACAGCGTTAGAAGTTGCTAGGAAGGGTCGACCAAGTATCACCGGGATTTGATTGCGTGGGTTTGCCACAGGCTGTGTATCTAAAACAATAAAGTCCACGGGAAATATGAATTCCCCGACTTTAATTAACACATCCTCTAGTTCGCCCCGAGGTTTGGTGATAGATCGATCAGCCATTTGAAGAGTACAATGGGCGGGTTTTAACTCTCCAATTCCTAACTGCTCGTATACCGAATAAGGAAGTAAGTTGACGCTAGCGCCTAGATCGAGTAAAGCACGATTTATATTTTTACCCCCAATAGAAATAGAGATTGTAGGACAGCCGGGGTCCTTACGTTTCTTTGGTATTTGTTGGGTAAAAGCTGTGCTAACATTACTCGTCATGAAAACCTTTTTAGGCACTTGAGTTTTTCTCTTTCTAGTGCACAAGTCTTTAAGGATTCTTGCATAAGATGGGACTTGTTGAATAGCATCTAGAAGAGGAATATTCACGCTAACTTGCTTAAACATTTCCACAATCTTCTCCATTTGCGGGTTAGGTCGGTTGGACCTTAATCGGTTTGGAAATGGAGCACGATCAATAAGTTTTGGGTCCAACGTTTGTGGAGAAGACTGTGGCGACTGATTCGATCCCAAAATTGGAGTGGGCATCGACTTAGATAGATTTGGCGAAATGTTTGAGCCTTGGGGAAAACGGAGAATAGGCTCGGATGAAGGTGGGAGACTAGACGAGTTAGGGGAAGAAGAAGAAGAAGGGGTATCAAATGTGTCACTATCATCAACCTGCTCGCCCACTTGGTTATTCAGCACTCTCCCCGATCTCAACGTAGTGACGGCATTCACATTATGACTTTGTGAATGGCCAGGATTCGGTAGGGGTTGAGATGGGAGTTTCCCTTTCTCTCTCGCACTCAATGCGGCGTTTAACTGTGCGATTTGGTTTTCTATTGATTTAATACTCTCACCATGGGAGGAGGAGTTTTTCGTTAGGGCATCAATAGAAGACCTCATATCAGCCGAATTTTGCATGGATTGTTTCATGAACATATCCAAAGTTTGTGCAAGTGAGTTGTCAATACCGGCCACTTGTGGTGTAGAAATGTTGGCCGGATTTTGGAAATTTTGTGACTGAAAGGGGGGCTGATTCTGTGGTTGTGGTTGCTGTGGAGGAGGTCTTTGATAATTACTTTGTTGGTTTTGATTCCAAGCAAAGTTAGGATGATTCCTCCATCCTTGATTATATGTGGAAGAATAAGGATCGTTTCTAGGTCGCTGCTGAAAAGCAGCATTAGCTTGAAACGATGCATTCATAGGACATTCTTCCGTTAAGTGTGAAGGATCCGAACAGCAACCACAAACGGTCTTAGGAAGCGTAACCTGATTTAGGGAGAATGATGAAAATTTGTTCTCCATAGCATCGAGTTTCTTCTGCATCGCTGCCATTTCGGCTTTTACTGCGATGGAAACGTCGAGTTGGTGAATACCTCCCTTAGTTGAAGGTGGTCTTACGCTTTCCCACTGCAAAGTGCTTTCTGCGAGATCTTCCAGATATTTCCATGCTTCACCGTCATCTTTAGACATGAAATTGCATTGACACATTGTTTCAAGCATCTGCTTTGTCGCTGGATTAATGCCCTCATATATAATCCGACATAAATCCCATCTTTGTATTCCGTGATGGGGGCATTGGACAAGCAGATCTTTGAAACGTTCAAAGCACTTCCAAAATGGTTCGTTGGGAAGCTGGGTGAACTGATTGATCTCGCTCCTAACATGTGCAGTCTTATGATTTGGGTAAAACTTCTTAAGAAATGCTACGACGAATTCATCCCAATTAGCGATAGAGTGTGCGGCAGTATTATAAAGCCATTTTTCTGCCAAGTCGCATAGTGTGAATGGGAGAAGACGTAAGCGCATAGCATCTAAAGTCAATTGTGAAGTACCCATCATTGCGCATACGTTTTCGAATTTGGTGATGAAAACGTACGCGTCTTCCGACTCAAGCCCGTGAAATTTGGGCAGCAGATTGATGTAGTGGGGTTTAATTTCGAAATTATCCCCGTTAGGTGGTGGAAGAGATAGACAAGTAGGAAGGGGACCACGAATAGGATAGCATCTCTCTTGGAGAGAGATGCGCGGTGGATTCTGCTCACCTGCGGGTGGCAGCAGCGTGGTGTTATAATTAGATGGAGTGCCGTCCATCACGGTTGATGTGGTGTGTGGTGGGGGAAAAGAAGATGAAGAAGTACCGACTTCGGCGTCGATAGCAGGAACGCGGACAAGACGGGCACTAGGATCCCGTGTCCAGCCGAGCATGCACTAAGCGGGTTTAGTGCAAGTGGCAGCGTGTGTGTGATTTAAAATTGGCTTGTTTTGAAAAAGTGGGACTCAAGACAAATTTCCCTAAATGCACAAGCAACCCTAGAACTAAGGTTACCTAGGTCCAGTCTCTAGACCGCTCCTAGACTTCCAAAGGACAAGCCGCAGGATAAATCCTCTACCGCCTCCGTACTACCCTTGTAGCGAGGTAAGTGCCAGGTAAGCGGGAAGGAACCACCACTACAGTGGGCCTAATTAAAAACCACTAGCCTTTGTCACACTTGCCTAGGCACTACAAAAGTAATGCGGATAAACGATAGATTACCCACGACCTTCCTCTGTCCTTATTGAGCGCGACAGTCCTTAGAGTCTGGTCTAGATATTTTTTAAATTAATGAAGGGTTGATCTATATGCTCGGTTTGTGATTTGTGGGGCTTAGGAAGGGTGATGAAATCCCCACCTAATCTTGATTTGGTCTTTGCCCCTTAAAATCCGTATTAAATATGCAAAACAAAACCAAACACAAAACTTTTGCAAAGAGATTTTTGAGCGGCGCAATTTGCAAAGAATCCTGCAGAAAATAGATTTTATTGGATTTGGGAGGAGAGAGGAGGAGTTAAGAAAGATACCAGAGAGTTCTGTAGCCCTAATCCCTCCAAGCCGCCGCGCTTCCGCCGCCAAAGATGCCTTTATGCCGCGCTTCCGCCGCGAGGTGGTTGGATCGCTTGATGAAAAATTTCCTGTGTCCCTCTGTGCTCCTCTGGATCTCTAAAAATGTCTCTGTTTCCTGTTTCCCTCAATTCTGTGACTCCAGATCTCCTTGCAAAAATCCACACACAAATCGTTAAATATGCAATTTGCAGTTTTGTGTTAATAATGATATGACTCGTCTAAGAAATCAACACAAATAGTAAAAATAAAAAATTACGCACGTATCCCCGGCAACGGCGCCATTTGATTGTTTCGAAAGATCGTGTTTTTAGTTTAACCGCAATCAATAACGGTGTCGCACGTAGCTAGACCGAGATGAGTACGAGTCGTCCTCTGGGAAACGTGGAACCTTTTAATTTTACTTTAGATGTGTTGAAAAGGAGAAAGAAATAAGAATGGTTGTAGGATGGTTTCTAGATCTACGTTTAATAAGAATGTAAATATAGATCTAGAATAGTTTAAAGATGTGATTAATTATAATAAGAAGGGCTTGTAGGGTTCGTTAGGATTTAGTAGTTATGAATGATTAATTAAAGTTACCCTTTTTATCCATTAATAGATTTAGAACTAGAACGACGGCGATGCGTGTAGATTAGGGTTTCTGGAGGGAAAAGGAATCCCACTCTTAACCCTTATCTCGACACGGAACTCCGTTCATATCTAGCCTTTACCAAAACAATCATTAATCTAATCTCTAATCGCGGTCGGAACTAGTAAAGAATTGCTAGCGCGCCCGATTAGGATGTTAATGATTATTTTGATAAAGTTCCTAAACTTTATAGGACTTAAAAAGGGTTTAGATATTTTTCATCGTTCATTAGCCTACCCTAATCCTACGAACCCTAACAAGCGGAGAATTACTCGCGCATGTTGGGAGAAGAATATGAAAAGAAAGAGATGGAAAACATAATGTAAAAGAAAACAAACAATTAAATAAAAACTACCTTTATTAATCAACTCCTTCAACTACACTTTTGATCCATAGAAAATGATTACAAAACTTGATTTGCTTCTCGATCTTTCCTAGGGAGGTAGTCGAACAGTCGATGATCAGCCTGGATGCGTGAGCGTCGGGAGCTTCGTGATCTCTTTGGCTTGATAGGTTTTTCCAAGAGGCCCTCGGTGCCTTTATATAGTGAAAACCCAGAATCTTTTTGTTGAGAAGTTGGTAAAATTCAGCAGAGAATAATTCCTCAAAATCCTGCACTCCAATTCCATAAGATTGCGGCGGATCCGCGGCCCCAGGGTGGGTTTGGTCGCGGATCCGCGCTCAAGGGACAAGATCAATTGATTATTTTTCTTGTGCTTTCATCTGGTGACATTTGGCAATCCTAGGCATCTTCATATCTTTAAAATATTCTCTCGGTTGCTTCCAGACTTGGTCTCCAAGTTTGCTTCTTAATTTGGCAAGTTTTCTTCAACAAATTGATTTGTTTGTTAAATCCTTCATAACAACTTGGAAATAATCTGCACAACAACTCAAATAAGATTTTAGTAGACTTTGTTTTACTAGAATTAGATCAATAATATTATTTGCATACATTTTCCTACCAAATGATAATTAAAATATATTAACACATGGAAAATAATGTTTTTACACATAAACCCTCATATGTATAATATATTATAATATAGTCCTTTTTTAATATAAAAATGGTAGGAAAAATGTACTACAAATGTGCAGTTTTATCGACTGAACAACCTACATACATCAACATGTATCATCCCAAGAGTTCACTAACTCTTTCTCTGTTTTCAGTAAACGGAGCTATGGTTATCTTATCTCTGTGACATGACTGGCAAGTTTCATAAGATGTAAATTCAAACTGATTTAAATATGCATCTAATATGTAACTTCAGCCAGTCGGATCGCATTGATATGACCTAGTCTACAATGCCTGAAGAAGGATCCGTTCATTTCTGAACTCTTCCTCTTCTGTGTGTTCCGTATACTAAGAACTGTAGTTTGATTTAGAACATTAATGCTTTTAGATAACGTGCCTGAACCGATCAACTTTTGATATAGGAAATGTTCAAAACATTATCCAACAATATAAAATTTTATCGTTTCTTTACTAATAAAGAGACAGATATGATTTTGTATATCAGGTTCGGTATCTAATAACATTCGTTCAGAATCAATGTATTGGTAATACAGGGTGACAGTGACCAACAGACCTGGCTGCAACTCTTGCCCCGTTTTCTGCCTCATGAAACTTATCACCCGTTCTCAGTTCTCTACCTTTCTGTAGCCCTATGTAACAAATTACATATCTGGGATCCTGATCCGGTATCATATACCCAGGATGCGGAGGATACTGAGAAACAGTTCTTTGTAACGAACACACCCGAAGATGATGCATCAGCATGCACTCTCTTCGTTTGGGCGGCACGGGAATTCTGGTAATCCCCAATTTCCTGCTCTGTCTTATAACAATTATAAATTGGAGCGGGACCAACGTTCTCCAGCTCAGTATAACAAGCGGGTTCGGTCAATAATCCGTATTATTATCTTGATTAAGGCGTGATATGGTCGCTACCTGGAGAGAGAGAGAAGAAAACACTCAGCGTGCGCTCTTGCAAGAATAGATTGGTTTTTATTTTATCTAATCAGGATGGCTCCCACTGCTTTTTATCAAATCTTCCTTCAAACCCTAAAAGGAAAGACTAGCCGGGATTAATTACACACTACAAGTTCGCCAATCTTTCAGCCAGGCCAGTGTCGGTACTTTGAGAGAGGTCCCCCGTGCTTTCGCACGAACCTAATTACTGTAAACCTCGTTTTTCTAGAGGCGTAACCCCGTTGACACCTTTCTAGACACCTACTTGATCGGCTAATTGTAATGTATAAAACTCTCCCAGGAGTAACAATTACTCGCAGCGGGTATCGGGATCCAACTATCTCATAGAAGGTATGCAATCTCATTGCAAATTTCAACACTTGAAATTCCCGATAATATTTTACCCCTAGAAGCTATATGACCTTAACATAGTCAACAAATCATAAGTGCTAGTCAAGTTCAACCCGTCATTTCCCGATTGAATTAAACCCACTCGCACGACCCTTAACATAGTCAACAAAGTCGCACGACTACCCTAATCCAATCACATCATATGCTTATGCAGATAAGCACTAATTAGCTACCGCACACTACGCCTTAACATAGTCAACAAACGTAGCACGAATACTAACCAGTACTTATCTGAAATGACGGAGGGCTACGACAGGTTTTTCTGAAAACCTTTTGCCTAATGAACTAGATATCGTTGTAGAATCAAATGATTTTGAAATGGAGTGTATTTGAGGCTTTTCTAGTTTTGCTAAAGGAGTCACTCCCGGTGAAGGGATCGTCGGTCCTTTCCTCGTCGAATGAGGTGCGGGATATATCATATATATCACTGTGCAAAGCAAAAACTCTTAAAAGTAATCAAAAGACAAACCGAGTGTGTAGCATCTGCCAGTTATTGCTAAAGGAGTCACTCCCGGTGAAGGGATCTCGGTCCTTTCCTCATCGAATAAGGTGCAGGATATATCATATATACCGCTGTGCAAAGCAAGAACTGTAGCTACCTGTTTTATTTTGAAATTCGATTCTACAACATCTTAGGTTTCTTTTATTTCATTAATCACATTAATGAAGTCCCATCATTCAAATACCTAAACATCACAGATAAATACGACGTACACTTATGCCATCCACATTCGCCTCGATGTCCCCTCGTGCACCGTTAGGTTAGGTAACTAACGGCAGAGCGGGGCAGGCCTAGCGCGGGTGTAAAACATAAGTAACGTCTATATAACATATCGTATATACTATATACAGTATCTATCAGAGAACATCACATGATCACATCACAGATATCGCAGCAGAAGAAACATATGAAATATTGGATATACTAGGACGTCCGTGTTTTCAATACGAGCCAATATAAAACACGGATTCCACGGTTGTGATGAATAGCCAAACCCACACCCCTAGACCCCTGCGAGAGCGGCAAGCAACCCTGCCAATTCTAGAGTTAGGAGACCCGGACTCGACTCCTCGAGTTGGTCTCCCACTGGACTCCAGAACCCGGTTACTTGTGCCCTCCTCCTTGGGTCTATCCTAGTGCGGAAAAGTAAATAATATACAAAGGGTGACATCTTCCGCAACCTGGAAGTGTCCCAATAAAAGAATATTACATACAAGTTTTTACATGAATGAAAATGAAAAACACTCATCTCACATAAAAACCCCCGGCTATTCAAACACGACGATCCAATATAACATATCCAGCAACACATAACATCACATGTCATCAACGTAAGTAAATATGCGCATCCCAATTGTCGTTGACATATAGCAACGAAACCGGCGATATCACATATTACACTTACGGTCACAGAAAAGAAAGTGTAAAACTACAACAGTTGGAATCCGCAACCCCCTCAGACATCGCATGCCTGACCAAATGAATTACTTAGACATCGTATGCCTAACAATTATAAACCCCGCATTTTAGTCTCATCATTGAAAACACTTTTCAATATTAAGTCGGGTAATTCAACAAGATTCCCGACATCCTGATCGAATGCTCGTCGCAAACTTCAGTAGACGGCTGCACCCCCGACACCGTCGACGAAGTGCACCAAGGCGGAACACCGCTACCGCGAGCACCCGAACGGATGCTTTCGGCGACGGGGTTCTCCTACAGTCACTTGGTCGGGGCTATGGAGTGAGGCTGTCTATTAAGTTTACCCGGCGAGTATCCGCGTACGCTACGTGATTGCGATGGACTTTTGATCACATCAAAATTCCGTGGCAACCGATCAAGTGAGACTAAACTGCTATGTTTATAACATTCATTCAGTTATCTCATAACTTCTTGTGAATTCCAATTATTGTATCCCATTCCGGATAAATAGAAAATGTCAAACTTTCCGATTGAACAATCGAACACTCAAGTTTTCCCGATACAGATCAACACATGAAATATGAGTCTAACAACATTCAGTTCGTGTCTCAGTACCAACGGTCCAGCCCTAGAAGGGTCAAGCCAACGCCTCACATGTGGCACGCCGTACTGCCCCAAACCCGAAGGTTCAAAGGGCAGTTCAAGACGGTCACATAATCGAGTTAAGGTTTGTTGTCTTCTAGAGGGTCCATTGCATTACTTGCACTATTTAGAACGTCATTAAACTACGGAAAGATCCAACACTTGGAAATTTCCCGACAGGGGAAAAGTTGGGTATTTATATCCGGTCGAACTTTTTAACATATTCTAAAATTATCCGGAAAGCCACATAGACAAAATCTGATACTCCGATCGAAACACCGAATCCCCAAAACAACCCAGAAAATAATACTCTGGAATAAATATTAAAATATTCCCAGGAAAACCAGCACTGACTATTATTGATTATGGTGCAAATTTCGATGAGCAATACGACAAAATGGCCGCGGATCCGCCGCACAAGCTATGCTCGTGCCGCGGATCCGCGGCGTAATGATGGAATTAGGTCATCAAAATTCACCGTAACTCTTAGATATCCCTGCTGATTTTTCGGCATATTTTTAATGTTGAAAAATCCCAGATTTTAGAAAAAGGACAGAGAGCATGTTTGGAATTGGGTTTCGGGTTCGTTCGGACTTCAAATTGCGTCTAGACTTCGCCTAAGGCTCTAGCTAGGCTCTGATACCACTGTAGGGTTCCTAGGCACCCTAATGAGGTCTCACAAGGTATCAACCATGCCAATTTCAAAGTTTACGGTGCCGAGAAACCCTAATACGGATCGTTGGCTAGATGTCTAGGCGAAAAGCAAACTAGTTAACACTTAACTAAGAGAATACGGAAATACAACCTTTGTAGATCTGGTGCTCCACCTCCATAGCTCCGCAACGAAGTCCCCTTGCTGTCTAAATGAATTCCCGGGCTCTAGCGTCGGCTTCGTCGGAGAAATGGCGAGCTAGGTCGTCGATGTCCATGCCGAAGATGATCTACGTCGAGTCATCGCTAGATCAAGCTCCACCTTCACCAAGCCATGAAAACTTGTGAAGGAAACACCCTATACTACTTGGCAAGAGGTAGAGGATGAAGAAATAAGAAGTGGGTTCACTTTAGAATTGGATTTCTCACTCATTTCATCAATCCACCATTGATGAAGTGAAGGTTTCTTCTTTGAAGATGATGAAGAAGAAGAAAGTGTTATGATAAGTTAATTAGAATAATTGAAAAAGAATTATCCTTATCATAACATGAACCATGGTTTGATGTAGAGAGTTAACTCAAGTTAGATGAATGGTTAGGGTTTGAAGAAGAAGACAAAAAGGTTACATGAGTCAAAGTTGCATGAAGCTTCATGAAGCTTCATGTAAGAAAGCAACCCTTTTATTTTCTTTTCCCTTTTTCTTTTAATCCAAATTAAAAGATAAAAGAATAAATGAATAATAAATAAAACCCTAACCATTTACTTAACCAAGGTTTAACTCTTTACACAAAACCTAGTAATCTTGCATCATCAAACATGATACAATCAAGTGCACAAAAGTATATCACATATACAATGTGCACACCCGAGTGAGAATATCCATTTAAAGTGAACCGATACGAGTTAATGCAAAGTAATATATCAAATATATAATTATACATTAAATCATTAAATCAACACTTGATTTAACGATCCGGTCATATCACATATAACCGACTAGTATCCAATGTATCGGCTTATCGAATCAATCCTCGATTCGATAACTAGGTTATATCGCATACAACCATTCGACACATTCATCGCGAGAATAGAATACGGTATCACATACACGCATTATTCTCGGTCCCGCACATATCTCATATGCGCTCCTATTTCGTTTCGCTTGAGCCAGGAAACCTCTGTGTAGGACTCTAAAGACTCGTCAATACGCCGGCAGCAGATGATGATCATATCAAGCACCCACAAGCCGCAAGCGGTCTGCTAAACGTAACGGCCACCCGGGTATTGAGCGATCAGAAGATCGACGAGCAAGCCCGCTCACACTCCAGTGAATCCAACCAGTAACACTACCGTACAGTCCGGTCTGATCGTCTGATATGTCGCATATCTCGCCTAGGGGTGGTAAACGTCAGACCCTAATAGCTCGATAAGTCGTGTCGATATGAGGTCTATAACAGTTCGAGAAACTACTGGTAACACTTACCAGTAAATCTCAGCAACCCTGGCCAGGGATTTCCGGTTATAGCCAATCGAACACAGCGCAACATCAACTCCCTATACCGGGAGAGACGAATCCCCTCCTATCGCTCATTGCCTCCATGTGATTCGGGACTGCACCCAAAAACCACCGTTTTGCACGCCCTCTTGGACGTGGTAAGATGGAAATCAAAGCACAGTGGGAACCACACAAGACTCTATGACGATCTCGGGTCAACAGACTACTCTGTACCAGTGTCACCAGAGAACTGCCATCTGACGTAAGGTATAATACCATCTGGGAGTTCTCGGCGAGTCCGTCCAGTGTATCCAGTCTCCACTGAGCACCCGTATATCATCTCCGATGTCAAACACCAATGGATATGGGATCATCCATCGCCCATCTGTATGGGTCGAGAAGGTATACGCTAGTCTACTCTGGTATATCGATGCCCCGTCTCGATACACCCACGACTAGGGACTTTGAAGGATGTACTTATAGACTATCTGTCCCCACTAGTATGATCTGCATCATAGTCCAGGCAGTCAAGTACACATCCTAAGGGCTTTACCAACATGTAACAGAGAGACAATCAATGTACACGTTAAGGTAAAGAGTAACCAGATAGCATACTATCATGTCGAGCAAGAAAGTCCTCCCTATATATGTCCCAGCATCCACTACAATATACATCCAATGTACAGTAATGGCCTCTAGGGCATACATATAACTAACATTAGCTACCAAACACTACGCCTTGACGAAGGCCAAACTACCACAGCACGAATACTAAGTAGTACTTATCTGAAATGACGGAGGGCTACGACAGGTTTTTAAGAAAACCTTTTGCGTAATGAACTTGATATCGTTGTAGAATCGAGTGATTTTGAAAAGGAGTGTTTTTGAGGCTTTTACTAGTTTCGCTAAAGAGGTCACTCCCAGTGAAGAGATCGTCGGCTCTTTCTTTATCGAATAAGGTGCAGGATATTCTAAAATGAATACTGCTATGCAAAGCAAAAACTATAGAAGCAATCAAAAGACAAACCGAGTAGGTTGTAGTATCTGCTAGTTTCGCTAAAGAGGTCACTCTCGGTGAAAGGATCTCAGCTCTTTCCTTATCGAATAAGGTGCTGGATATTCTAAAATGAATACCGCTATATAAAGCAAGAACTAGAGCTACCAGTTTTTAAACAAGTTTCTACAACATCTTTTAGGTTTTTTTTATTTCATTAATCTCATTAATAAAGTCCCATCAATTATACTTCCTAAGCATCACAGAAGAAACGAAAGCATCAATATTTATTATATATCATATATATAATATAGGCATTCATCTCAGAATATATCAAGTGATCATATCACAGAATATCAGCAGCAGAAGAACACCTATGAAATATTGGATATACTAGGAATTCCGTGTTTTAAATTAAGCCAGTAAAATAACGCGGATTTCACGGTCGTAATGAATAGCCAAACCCACATCCCTAGACCCCTACGAGAGCGGCAAGCAACCTTAACAATTCTAGGGTTAGGAGACCCGATCTCGACTCCTCGAGATGGTCTCCCACTGGACCCTAGAACCCGGTTACTTGCGCTCTCCTCCTTAGGTCTATCTTAATGCGGAAAAGTAAATAATATACACCAATGGTGACATCATCCTCAACCCGGAAGTGCCCCAATAAAAGAATATTACATACAAGCTTTTACATGAATGAAAAAGAAAAACTCTCGTCTCACATAAACCCCACCGGCTATTCAAACACGACGATCCAATATAAGATATCACATCAACACATAACATCACATATCATCAACGTAAGTAAATATGCGTATCCCAATTGTCGTTGACATATAGCAACGAAACCGACGATACACCACATATTACACTTACGGTCGCAGAAAACAAAGTGAAAAACAACAACAGTTGGAATCCGCAACCACCTTAGACATCATAAACCCAACGAATCACATACTTTGGATTTCATGCCTAACCAAATGAATTCCTTAGACATCACATGCCTAACAATTATAAACCCCGCATTTTAGTCTCTATATTGAAAACACTTTCCAATAACTTGTCGGGTAACTCAACAAGATTCCCGATAACCTGATTGAATGCTCTTTGGAAACTTTAGTAGACAGCCGCACCCCCGATGCTGTCGACGAAGTGCACTAAGGCGGAACACCGCGGCCGTGAGCACCCGAACGGATGTTTTTGGTGACGGGGTTCTCCTACAGTCACTTGGTCAAGGCTATGGGGCGTGGCTATCTAGTAAGGTTACCCGGCGAGTATCTACGTACACCACGTAATTGCGACGAACTTTTGATCCACATCAAAATTCAGTGGCAACCGATCAAATGAGACTAAACTGCTAGATTTATAAAATTCAAACTAGTTATCTCATAACTAATTATGTGGATTCCAAATATTGTATCACAATCACAGATAGCTAGACGATATTAATTTTTTCGATAGAATAAACAAACACCCAAACTTTCCCAAAGAGCTCAACACTTGAGCGGAGTTCAAAAATTACCCAGAACATGCCACAGCTCCTATGAACCATCCGTAGAAGGGCCGACCTATGCCTCACTCATGTCGCTACGGAACTGCCGCAAACCCTGGGGTATTACCGCGGTTCCGTGATCCAAAAAGTCGAGTTTGGGTATCGTTCTTCTAGAGGGTCCACAGAATCGCTTGCATGATTTTCTGAAATTTTTAAACTTGAAAAAAATTCAACTCTTGGAAAATTTCCAGTGAGGGAAAATATGGGTTATTGATATTCGTTCAAACTTTTTAATATCGTCTAAATAACCCGAATACATGTTAGAATTACGACTACGAAATACTCCGAGTTGCCTTTGCAGAAAGTTAACATCACATGCAAATTTAGAAAAAACAAATAACACCTGAAACACCAAAACCCAGAGACTGGAACACCATGAAAATTTGAAGCCAAAAAACCCAGATGGACCCGGTGAGCTCGGTTTTTCCACCGTGGCCGGCCACTTTTGCACAAAAATGCCTCAAATTTTCATAGTGTTCATGTTTTATCACATACAACATTCTGCAGTTGCTAAAAAAGATTTTAAAGGCCATTTAAAATTCGACAGAAACTGGAATTTGGCGTTGCAAGTTTCGGAGTAGTTTAGGTTTCGTAATCTAACAAACACCGTTTAAATCTCTAGCTTGTCTCGGATACCACTGTAGGATAACTTAGCGCGGCAGCAAGGTTTCGGGAGGCATCGTCCATGCTGTTTTCAAATTTTTTGCCGTTCTAAATAACTCTAACCCTAGAATCTTAATTAGAGAATGAAACGAAACGATAAGTAAACAACTTTACAACCTAGTGAATGAGGAATACAAGCTTTGAAGACCGGTCCTTCACTTCAAATGCTCCGTGTAGAAGTCTCTTCGCTGCGAGTAAGAATCTCTCGAACTCTTGAGAGGATCCACAAGGTGAAAGATGCAAACTTGCTCGAAGTCTTCGAGGCCGAAGGTGATCTACGTCGAGGAGACTTAAGCTCATGCTACCTCTTCACTAAATTAGGGTTTAGTGAAGCAAACACCCAAAACAAAATGACTAATAGTAGAGGATGATGAAGTTGGAAATGGGCTCACTTTAGATTTAATTTTCTCATAATATTTTCTCACCTTGAGAAAAGCTAGTGAGCTTTCTCATGAGGAAGAAGAAGCTCAAGTGAAGAAATGAGAGAATGAACTCATGAGGTGAGAATATGAACCATGGGTGAGTTAGTGTCATACACTAACTCATGTAGAGAGTTTACCATGGTAAGGATAATGGTTAGGTCAATAAATATCTTCAAGTGAAACAAAAATGGTGAACTTGGTCAATGATTTCCACAAGCTTCTACAAGCTTGTAGCCATGCCAAATTTGCATCCATTTTTGATTTACTTAGATAAATATGAACCCTAGAATTATCCTAACTATAGTGTAAGTCTAATACACCCATGTAACATGTACCATCAAGCATGACACAATAAAATGTATATTAATATATATCACATATATACTATATGCACACAAGTGAGAAAGAGGAATTCTTAAGTGAGCTAATATTAGTTAATGTAATGTAATATATCAAATATATAATTATACACTAAATTATTAAATCAACACTTGATTTAATAATCCGGCTATATCACATATAACCGACTAATATCATATGTAACAATATATCGAATCAACACTTGATCTGATAACTCGGCTATATCATATATAACCGACCGATGTCACAAATCGTGAGAATAGAATACGGTATCACATACTCATATTAATCTTGGTTCCGCACATATCACATATGTGCTCCTACTCCGTTTCGCATGAACCAAGAAACCTCTGTGTAGGACTCTAAAGACTCGTCAATACGTCGACAGTAGGTGATGATCATATCAAACACCGACAAGCCGTAAGCGGTCTGCCTAACGTAACGACCACCCGGGTATTGAGCGATCATATGATCAACAAGCAAGCCTGCTCATACTCCTGCGAATCCAATCAGTAACACTGCCGTACAGTCCGGTCTCTTGATCAGATATGTCGCATATCACAGTCTGGGAGTGGTATAATGTTAGACCCCAATAGCCTGATAAGTCATGCCGATGCAAGATCCATAACGGTTCGAGAAACTACTGATAACACTTACCAGTAGATCTCAGCAACCATGGCCAGGGATTTCTTGTTATGGCCAATTGAGTATAGCGCAATATCAACTCCCAATACCGGGAGAGACGAATCCCCTCCTATCGCTCATTGCCTCCATATGACTCGAGACTGTACCCAAAAACCACCTTTATGCATGATCTCTTGACCGTGGTATGGTGGAAATCAAAGCACAGTGGGAATCACACAAGACTCTCTGACGATCTCGGGTCGACAGACTAACATGTACCAGTGTCACCAGAGAACTGCTATCTGACGATAGGTATAATACCATCTAGGAGTTCTCGGCGAGTCCGTCCAGAATACCCAGTCTCCACTGAGCACCCGTATACCTTCTCTGATGTCAAAAACAAATGGATATGGGATCATCCATCGCCCATCATATGGGACGAGAAGCGTATACGCTAGTCTACTCTGGAGTATCGATGCCCTATCTCGATACTCCCACGACTAGGAACATTTGAAGGATGTACTTACCGACTACCCTGTCCCCACTAATATGATCTGCATCATAATCCTGGTAGACAAGTACTCATCTTAAGGGCTTTATCAACATGTAATAGAGAGACAATAAGTGTACATGTTAAGATAAAGAGCAACCAGATAGCATACTATAATGTCGAGCAAGAAGTCCTCCCTATATATGTCCAAGCATTCACTACAATATACATCGCTTGCACAATAATAGCCTCTAGGGCATACATATAACTAACATATGTAATAAATAATTTTGATATAATTTTTATGAATAAATGTAAGAAAAATGGGTATAAAGCCAAATTTTTGTAAAGCTCATAGCTCATGTGCAAAAGAAATAAGCACATGAGGCATATGATGAGCAAACTGCCATTTTGTAAAGCCTAAGGGGCTATGTGTAAATTTGTAAGCCTATAAAAGGCAACATGATGATGAAATGAAAAATAATAATTGATTCCCCTCAAAAATTAGGGTTTCTGTGCCTCCTTCTCCTTCCCCAAAGTCTCAAAGCTTCTTTTCTTTTGTGAATTAAATTAAGAGTTCAACTCTTCCTTTCCCGAAAATAAATAGTTTTTCACCATAAAACCCTTGAAGGGGAACTCAGATCTCCCATTAAAATACTAAAATGGGAGATTTTTAAGTCTCACCCTCTTTTCTCCAAGATCCAGCCAATAGAGAGGAAGAAGAAGAAGTCCCATCTCCAAAAATCCCCCACTTTGGGGAAGATCCGAGACTTAGGAGAGTATCCAGAGCTCATGGGAGAAGAAAGGAGTACCTTTTGATCATCTTCAAAGATTTCTGGGAGTTCAACTCCATTTTTCAAAATCTTTGGGATTTTAACTCTATAAATAAAATTCTTTTAGGAGTTTAACTCCATTCAAAATCTTTTAGAGTTTAACTCCACAAATAAAACTTTTTTAGGAGTTTAACTCCACTCAAGATCATTTCAGGAGTTTAACTCCTAATCCCCGGGCTAAGCCTCTTTTTCTGCAGGAGTTTAACTCCTGATCACGTGCCGGGCGCGTGAGGCGCTGGCGCCCAGCACCCACGGGCCGGGCGTGTGAGGCGCTGGGGCCCAGCGCCCATGCGCCTCTCACGTGGCCCGCGGACGCCCAACGCCCACATGCCGGGCACGTGAGGCGCCGGCGCCCAGCACCCACGTGCCTCTCACATAGTCCGCGGGCGTCCAGCGCCCACGTGCCACTCTTGCGTCCTTAGGATGCTCCTCGCCTTCTCTTTTCCCATGCACTCCATACTAAAAATACCTCCCCTGTTAGAAAAAAATTTCTAACGGGGCACTGCCCTGCATCCTGCAAGTGGGTTGCTAGCCCCCTTGACCCCCAGTCCGCTATCCGGATAGCGGGACCCCCGTAAACTCTGCATGGCCCCCGATATACCCAAAACCCCTCAAGATACATATATGCACACTGCATATTGAGTTCGCTTGACTAGTTGACCCGTCAATCGGAATTTCCTTCGCTTCAATGGCGATGGGTAATTAACGTCAGCTTAGTCCACGGCTGCCGGAGATTTGGATCCCCACAATCAATAAACCCCGGCTTACCCTAGGTAGGGGGAATCTGTATACGCCTGACAAGCGGTGCGTATTCCCATCTCAATGGGGTGACGAAAAACACCCTACAGATTCTGCCACGCCCGGTGAGACCTATCTTTCCTCCCATATTTCAGGTTAAACATCATGCGAACTCAATCAACATATACATTGATTGCCTGTACAGAAATTATGCTTCTTTGTCCAGGTTAACAGTTTTCAATTGCAATCTTCGGACGCGGCAAAAATGTCTCCAAGGACAAGCTCAGCTCTCAACACAGCTCCCATCTCCTACACGATGAAGATGGACGCCAGGACGATCCTCCCAGCTAGTCTCGGGTGACAGTGGGAGGAGCCGCCACTGCCATTTGGCTCTATTCTATTCGTGCCAGCTAATGCTATCCCAGCTCCTCAAGCTCTAGTAACAGACAGACCAGCCTCGAAAGGCAGGAGGCCAAATATGGTGCTCTCAAGGGCACCACTACCCAAATGCAAGTCGGTGTTTGAACAACTTTCCTTAGCTCCGGCTGGGAGCAAGGCCATCAACACCAATAAAGCAACAAGACATCTAGGGCAAGCTCCAGCGGTGCCCCTGACAACTGCTCAATCGGGTATCTTCTCTAAGCTCCCCGTCAACCGACTCACGATAGCTTCCTGGATGACGGATGCCCGTCAAGCCCTCAAAATCGAGAAGCTAAGAAAGAAAAGGATCAGATACAGAGCCAACAAAAGGGCTAGGGCTCCTGTTAAGCTGAACTTTATGAGGTTCCAAGAGCAGGGTTACCCCGTAACAACAGCTGAATCGGTTGTAAGTCTTGCTAACTCTTTTGAACCACTGAAATTGGTCCAGAAGAATGCCGTGACCGCAAGAGTCAAGAAAACTATGAGCCAGACAACGCCACTTAAGGACCCAGTCAGACTAACTATCTTCAGTCGCCTGTCCTTTCCAGAAGAGGACGGGCCACGACGATGGTCCGAAAAATCAGTCGCCAAAGATAAAGAGATGGCTGGATATGCGGTCCATACTGTCTACATGGCGGGCACGCGTCCCAGCGACAACCTTCGCAGCAAGAGCAAGGATGGGGCCACCACATCTCAAATCCAATCTGGTGTGAATGTGGCTACCACTTTCCAAGACCAGCCTCCTCTGGAAGGTAATGAAAACCCTTCCAGTGAGGCTGACAAGCAGAGAGATCCCTCAGTTCATGAGGAGTCGGGCTCGGAAAGTGAAGAGGAGCCAATCTTCCGTCCCAAGACCGCAGAGCAGCAACTTCTCCAAGAGCTCCAGAAGCAGCTCAGAAACAAAGACAAAGAGATGGCCAAGCTCTACTAAAAAATTGACGACTTGACAAACGTCGTCTTACAGATCACGGCCCAACTTGCTTCTTAGCCGCCCAATCAAGAGCAGGGCTCTGCTCATGAACCAGAAAACGGTGTCACGAGACAGCCGACGCCTATTCCCTCAAATTCAAAGGTTGGCGAGCCGCATGAAAGTCGGCTGCATCCTATCTCGGGAAATTTCTTGGCTACCGATGATAGCAACCCGCTAAGGCAAGATCAAATCATGGATTTGGTCGTCAATAAAGTCAAAACATTGGTAGCCGAAGCCGAAGCGCAAAAAGATATCAGCAGTAGTGGGAGACCATATCCTGCTCGGTAAGATCTGGTAGAGTTTCCTGGCGGCTATGTCATCCCCAAATTCGGAAGATTTGATAGGATGAGAAATGCGAATCAGCACATCGCCCACTTTAAAGCCTCATGTGGAAATTGTAAGTCGATGTCGTGCACCCCACGTGTTCGCGGGGAGGCGTAAATTGCAAAAAATGATTTTTACGGGCTTCGCAACACCGACCAGAACCAAGGATCGATCATAAATCCTAGCTAGCAAACTACTTGAGGTTTAACTACTCGGATGAATGTTATACCTCGTAGTATTGTGTCCTTTGGGTCTTCTCGCTATCTTCCTCATCATCATATGCTCCGAGGATCGAAATGGATCGAAGCTTCCTCGTCGGCTTCCTCGAGTCAAAGACGATCCACTCGAGAGTCTATAGTCCGAGCTCCAACCTCAAATCCGAGATAACTAGGGCAACTAGCTTGCTAAACTAGATGGCCTATATGATGTAGATAAAGAAGATGGAGTGGTTTGTCTCTTGGAACCCTAGGATTCTCAACACATGAGAGCTTTTAGGGTTTATAGGAAGAAGAAGACTTGAAGAAAATGAGAGTGAAGTGTGAACTTGGAAATAGATTGTCCGTCCATTTGATAAAGAATGAAGCATATCTCATAATTGTTGAGATATAATATCACACACAAATATCTAATAAGCTTCACAAAATATCTATTTCTTCAAGAGAGTGAGTCATGAGCACGAGTCACCAAGCAGCCATGCTAGATTCAATGTAAAACTCCACCTCATTTCTTCACCCAATTTGTTTAACCCATAAAAGAATTAAACTCTAATAGGTGTCTACTTCTAGAAGCTTTCCCGAGCTAATTACGAGAATGCCCCTCATCCATATATACATACCCGCATCCGTATTCCGAAGAATACGAATATAAAGAGACGAAACAAATCCATCAATACAATACTAGGATCCGGCTTAAACCAAAGCCCACTAGCATTGTCCATCGGAACATCATATGCGCACAAGTGCACGTACATGATCGAAGCCCTATCGTAAAACCATACGACCTCTACATCTTTTTCCCAATGTAGGAAAACTCTCTATGTGAGACTCTAAAGACTCGACAGTACGCTGGCAGTGGGTTTAACCACAAGCCGTAAGAGGTACTAGCTGCATGTAACGGCTACCAAGGTATCTATCGATAAAAAGGCCGATGAGCAAACCCATCCGAACTCCTACTGAGCCTGAATGTGACAATCTTTATATAGTCCGGTCTGTTCGTCTAAGAGTATCGCATATTGGGCATAGGGGGTGGTAATTATCAAACCCCTAATAGCGCAATAAATCGTGCTAGAGTGTAGCCCAAAACATTTTGAGAAACTACTGGAATACCTACCAGTAAATCTCTCTTGCCCTGGCCAGGGACTTTGTGTAATGGCTCTCCAAACACAGCGCGATATCAACCCCCAATACTGGGAGAGATGAATCCTCTCTAATCGCCACTGCCTCCAAATGCTTCGGGACTGCACCCAACTACTACCTGTTTGCACGAATCCTTTGAGCCCTGGTAGGGTAGTAATCAAAGTACAGTAGGAACACACTCGAGGCGAAGTAGCAGTGTCAAGTCGACGGACTAAGCTGTACTCATGTCACCTGGGAACTGCTACCCGACGATAGGTATAATACCCACCCGCAGTCCCCGACGAGTCCTATCCAGTATACTCATAGCCTAATGAGCACCTGCATACTATCTCTAGTACGACGTACTAATGGCTGTGGCACAGACCATCTTCCCTGCCGGAATGAGAAGCATATACACTAGTCTACTCTGGAGTATCGATGCCCTGTCTCGATAATCCTATGACCAGGGACCTGTATAAGGATGTTCTGGACTACCCAGGCTCTACTAGTGTGACTGCCATCACAACGTTGGTAATCAAGTAAAGATCCCAAGGGCTCTACCAATATATATAAGCGATATGCTAAAAGAAACACATGCACATATTGAGGTAGAAACAAACCAAGTAGCATACTACCATTTTGAGCAAGACCGTCAATACAACTGTGAATATCCCAAGCTTCCATTAAGTAATATACAAACCAGTATGATACAATAATGGCCTTTGGGGCATATATCACTAACATTCTCCCACTTGCACTAGGGACATGTATTGGTATATCGCAGACCTATCATCTCGATTAGCCTCTCGAACTGTGTCTAAGGGATGGCCTTCATGAGTGGATCAACAGTGTTATTCTCCATATCTACTCTCCTCACCTCGATCTCCCGGCGATCAACGATCTCCCTGATCAGGTGGTAAGGCCTCAAAATGTGTCTGGACTTTTGATGGGACCTAGCTTCCTTCGCTAAGGCTATAGCGCCGTTGTTGTCACAATACAGAGGTATTGGATCTACAATGGATGGAACCATCTGAAGTTCTTGTAGGAACTTCCTCATCCAGACTGCTTCCTTCGCGGCGTCACAAGCAGCTATGTACTCCGCTTCCATCGTCGAGTCAGCAACGGTGTCCTGCTTGGAGCTCTTCCAATAGACCGCCCCTCCATTGAGTGTAAAGATATAACCCGACATGGACTTGGAGTCATCCTTGTCACTCTGGAAGCTGGAGTCAGCAAAGGCCTCGATCTGGAGGTCTTTTCCGCCATACACCAAGAACATATCCTTAGTCCTTTTCAGGTACTTGAGAATATTCTTTACGGCTATCTAGTGCTTCTCCCATGGGTTTGACTGATACCGGATTACCACGTTCAATGCGTAAGCTACATCTGGTCTGGTACACAATATCGTATACATTATAGAGCCTACCGCAGAAGCGTAGGGTATAGATGTCATGCGTGCCCTTTCCAAATCAGTCTTGGGAGACATCTCTTTGGAGAGGGTGATTCCATGACAAGCCGGTAGATTACCGTGCTTTGAATCTTCCATACTAAATTTTTTCAGTATGGTGTCGATGTACCTGGACTGCGAAAGTCCCAACATTCTCTTAGATCTATCATGATAGATCTGGATCCCCAGAATGTAGAAGGCATCACCCAGGTCTTTCATGGAGAACCTTTGTGACAATAATCCTTTGACAGATTGTAGCATAGGAATGCCATTTCCTATTAAGAGAATGTCATCCACGTACAAGACGAGGAATACCACAGTTCTCCCTACAATTTAACTCTATATGCATGGTTCATCTGGATTTTTGATAAAGTCGAATTCTTTGACTGTATCATCAAAACAGATGTTCCAACTCCGTGATACCTACTTTAGTCTATAAATGGACTTAAGCAACTTGCACACTTTCCCGCTGCTCCCACTCTAAATGAAACCTTCTGGCTGATTCATAGAGACGCACTCTTCTAAATTTCCATTTAGAAAAGCCGTCTTTACGTCCATCTACCATATCTCATAATCATGGAAGGCAATAATGGCAAGAAGGATCCGAATGGATTTGAGCATAGCCACTGGAGAAAAGGTTTCGTCATAGTCCAAACCAGGTCTTTGACGAAAACCTTTTGCAATAAGTCTAGCCTTATAGGTTTCAACCTGTCCATCTACACCAATCTTCTTTCTGAAGATCCATTTGCAGCCTACGGGTTTTACCCCTTCTGGAGTAATGTCCAAAGTCCATACTTTGTTGGTGTACATGGACTCCATCTCGGTCCGCATTGCATCCAGCCATTTTACCGAGTCTCTGCTCTGAATGGCTTGCTGGAAGCTAGTTGGCTCATCATCGTCGATGATGCAATCCTCTCGATCCCCGTCTATGAGAAAACCGTAGTATCTCTCGGACGGATGAGACAGCCTACAAGTTCTGCGGAGTGGAACAGGGATGTCCGGTTCTTCTGAAACCTCTAGTTCTACCAAGCTTTCAGTATAGCTTGTGGTTCTGGAATTTCTTCCAGTTCTATTGCGCTCCCACTTTTCTGATTTTCTAAAAATTCAGATTCCAAGAAGTGGGCATGACGAGAAACAAAGACCTTTTGTTCCTATGCGCAATAGAAATAATACCCTACGGAGTTCTTCGGGTATCCCACAAACATACACAGTACTGAGCGTGCCTCGAGCTTGTCCGTATGCTGCTTTTTTACAAAAGCCGGACATCCCCATGTCGTAAGGTACTTAAGATAGGGTTTCTTCCCACTCCACATCTGATATGGTGTGGTAGGCACTGACTTAGTAAGAACCTTATTCAGAAGATATGCAGCTTATTCTAGTGCATATCCCCAGAAAGATCGCGGCAACTCAGCGTTACTCATCATGGAATGAACCATATCCAATAGGGTTCGGTTTCGTCTCTCCGGTACACCGTTGTGTTATGGCGTGTATGGAGGAGTAAGCTGAGAAAGAATCCCATTCTCTTTTAGATAATCCAGGAACTCGGCACTTAAGTATTCACCACCTCGATCAGATCTCAGTGTCTTGATACTTTTGCCTGTTTGTTTTTCCACTTCATTCTTATATTCCCGGAATTTCTCAAAGGACTCGGATTTATGCTTCATCAAGAAGACATATCCATACCTAGAGAAATCATCCGTAAAAGTAATGAAGTAGGAATAACCACTTCGCGCATGTGTAGACATTGGACCACATACATCGCTGTGTATGAGTCCCATGAGCTCGCTCGCTCTTACTCCGTGTCCAGTGAACGGAGTCTTTGTCATCTTTCCCATGAGACAAGATTGACAAATTGCATAAGTCTGATATTCGAACGGATCCAAATATCCCTCTCTATGTAACTTCGTTAACCGTGTTTTATTGATGTGACCCAGTCTACAATGCCATAAGAAAGCCTGATTTAGTTCTGGAGACTTTCTTTTAAGTGTGTTCTGGACACTGAAAACCCGAGCTTGATTTAATACGTATATTCCGTTATCTAATATACCTGGCCCAATCAAAGCTTGATTTAGGTGGATGTGGACCACATCGGTTACAAATGTAAAATCATATCCCTTCTTAGAAAGTAAGGATACAGATATGATGTTACAAGCTAGATTAGGTACATACAAACAGTTACGTAGAATCAAGATCTGCCCACTTGTCAATCCTAAGTGATATTCCCCTATGGATTCAGCGTCCACGCTCATTCCGTTAGCAACCCTGAGAGTCATATCACCTACCTTGATAACTCTACGGTTTCTCAGAGCCTGTAATGAATTGTAGATATGAGATCCTGATCCGGTATCTAGTACCTAGAAAGTAGAGTTAATTGACATGCAGTTTTCGATTACAAACACACCCGAAGTCGAAGCCACAACATGTTTCGGATCCTGGATTCTGGCTTTCAAAGCCCTGCAATCCCTCTGCCAATGCCCTTTCCTGTGATAATAGGAACATCCCTCATTCCCTACTGTTAGCCCCGAAACTTTTGCCCTTCCCTGTCCCTCTACCTTACTGACACAGCATTTCGGTTTTTGGAGGTCTTCTTCTCACCCTTTGCTTTCGTCTTGGATGCAGAAGAGGAAGATTCCCCAATAAGTAGAGCGGGTGTCTCCCTGGTTTCCTTCAGGGTGTAAGTAGAAAGTAGGGACTGTAGAATCAAGTCAGCATATGACTGGTTCTCCAACGCGGTCTCCAGGTCCATGAGCTTATCAATATAGCTAGTCATTGTAAGGACGTTGTCCCCTACAGATGACCCGATAGCCAACCTCGCTTGAAGCAATTCCGTCGAGGTCTCATATCTTGCGATACGAGATTGCTCTCCATATAAAACTTTGTTATGGAGGAATATGGAAGCTAAGCCCATATTTTCGTGCTGCATCTGGTTTTCACCATCTACTGAGGCCAACACGAGGCACTAGGCATTCACACTGTCCTTTTCCCTTGTCATACGGATATCAATATCCGCGACGGTGAAAACTAGACCTGGGACGGCGGGGGCTTGAGTAGTAATGGGATGGTGCAGCTTGTCAAAGGCAATGGACATCTGGACAAACCCTTGCCAGTCAATATAGTCTGGCCCAGTCAATTTATTAACTAAATGTAACCTAGGTGCGGTCAACTGGTCGCTGCAATTAGGAGAAAGAGAAGAAACACTTTAGCATGATGCTCTTGCAAGTTTAGATTGGTTTTTAATTTATCTAAACAGGATAGCTCCCATTGTTTCTCGAATCCCTCCTCAAACCATAAAAGAAGAATTAGTCAGGATTAATCTCACCGTACAATACTTGCTTAACCGTTCGCCCAGGCTAGTGTCGGTACATCGAGGGAGGTTTTATGACGCTTTCGCGAAGTTCCTTAATTAAATAACCTCTTTTCCTTGGAGGTGTAGCCCCGCTAACACTGTTCTAGACACCTACTTGGTTTATAGCATTGATCGTTAAGTGAAAAATCTCCCGAGGAGTAGCATATACTCACAGTAGGATCGGGATCCAAATATCATTGTATGATAATCCTGAAGGGATCCTACCAACATTATCACACTCCAAATGGTATGCAGCACTAGCAAGTTTCAGTTTCTTTAGAAACTCCCGATGTGGATTTTTTTGCCCCATGCTGTTATGACCTTGACGAAGGCCAACAAATCATAAGTCATATGTCAAGTTCTACCCATCATTGTCCAGGTTAATTTGAACCTACCCGTATATACCCTTGACAAAGGCCAACAAAGAAATACGATTGTTTCAAACCAACACATCTATCTATGCTACATATGAATACCCAGCAGCTACCAATCACTATGCCTTGATGAAGGCCAACAAACATAGCTTGAATACTACTGAATCTTCATATGAAATGACGGAGGGCTACGAATGGTTTTGGTGAAACCGTGAACGTAGTGAACTTGATATAATCAAAGGAACCTGATAGTTTTTAAAAGGAGTAGTTTAAGCTCTGCATTTTTAAAAGTCTGTTGTTTTGAAAAAACCAAGTGGTTTTAAAATTTGTTCCAACGATTCAGCTTTGGTTTGTTTGCTTTGCATTAATGTAATGCAGTCCCATCATTTACACCTATCATCACAGAAAGAAACGAAATATGACGTACGCTTATGCCATCCGTATTCGCCACTGGGCCTCGTCTTACATCGTTAGGTTACTTAACTAACGCTAGAGCGGGGGCTGGACTAGCGCGGATATAAAACATAAGCAACGCCTACAAGATATCATATATTGATATATACATTCGTCTCACGCAATAATAGGCATTCAAGATCACAAATGAACATATTGGATATACTAGGAATTCCGCGTTTCGTTTGAGCCTGTAACGATAGACAGATTCCACGGTCGTGATGAATAACCAAACCCTACCCTAGACCCCTACGGGTACGGAAAACTACCTGACAAATACCCGAAGTGAAGCAAACTTCCTCATCAAAGTGAGTAGGCCAATCGACACTTCAAAGTACCCGGTAGTTTGTGCACTCCACCTTGGGTCTATCCTAGGAGCAAAAACAGTAAATGAAATAATACAACGGTGGCTACAACCTCAACCCGGATGTGCCCCGCAAAAATAATATTACATTACTTTACAAATTTACATCGAATGAAAGAATGAAAACCATCATCTCACATCCCGGCTATTCATCCACGACGATCCAACAAGTTCATATACACAAACCAACATAACATCATCACAGATATGTGCAACCACGACTAATCGACGTATAGCAATTATTTGACGTGTCCAAACACATATACACATCACAAAACTTGTAAAGTAACCGCGACATTAGAATTCCGCACGCAATTAGCAAACTTAACCAATTTTCCAAAACTTGAAAATCCAGTGAGCTAAAGTTCCAAAAACGACCGTTTTAAGCCAATTCGAAAGTCCGAATCAAAACGAAACGCGCCCGAACCTTCATGAAGAGTTAGAGCATGAAATTAACTTTAAGTTGGCGGCCTAGAAGGGGTACCCTACCCCCGAGGACACCACGAGGTGGCCAGGGAGTGAGGCAGACCCGAAACTGCCTAAGATGGGGCAATTTCGGGTCCCCACCGCCAAAACAACCTTGTGGTGGTCTTGGGGAGTGGTCCCAGCCGTTCGGTCTCCCCAGAAGGGTCCTCGGGGTGCGCACGCTTCACCCCGCGGCTTCTCGGTTCAAATCGTGAGCCCGCGAGGTGTGCAAACAACTCAAAACATCATTTTTGGAAACTGTTTTTATCGGCGGTTTTTGCGCGACAAAAACGGCAGATTTCTAACGTCACTACAAGTTATCTAAGGTTTATGAGAGGCTCTAATACCATTGTAAATCGATGTTGCACACCCCACATGTTTGCGGGGAGGCATAAATTGCAAAAAATGATTTTTACGGGCTTCACAACAATGACTGGAACCAAGGGTCGATCATAAACCCTAGTTAGCAAAACTACTTGAGGTTTAACTACTCGGATGAAGGTTATACCTCGTAGTATCATGTCCTTCGGGTCTTCTCGCTGTCCTCCTCATCATTGTAGGCTTCGAGGTTCGAAACGGATTGAAGTTTCGTTGTCAGCTTCATCGAGTCAAAGATGATCCACCCGAGAGTCTATAGTCCGAGCTCCAATCTCAAATCCGAGACAACTAGGGCAACTAGCTTGCTAAACTAGATGGACTAGATGATGTAGAGAAAGAAGATAGAGTGGTTTGTCTCTTGGAACTCTAGAATTCTCAACACATGAGAGCTTTTAGGGTTTAGAGGAAGAAGAAGACTTGAAGAAAATGAGAGTGAAGTGTGAACTTGGAAATAGCTTGGCTGTCCACTTGATAAAGAATGAAGCATATCTCATAATTGTTGAGATATAATATCACACACAAATATCTAATAAGCTTCACAAAATATCTATTTTGTCAAGAGAGTGAGTCATGAGCACGAGTCACCAAGTAGCCATGCTAGATTCAATGTAAAAATCTACCTCATTTCTTCACCCAATTTGTTTAATCCATAAAAGAATTAAACCCTAATAGGTGTCTACTTCTAGAAGCTTTCCCGATCTAATTACGAGAATACCCCTCATCTGTATATACATACCCTCATCCGCATTCCGAAGAATACGAATACAAAGAGACGAAACAAATCCATCAATACAAAACTAGGATCCGACATAAACCAAAACCCACTAGCATTGTCCGCCCGAACATCATATACGCACAAGTGCACGTACGTGATCGAAGCCCTATCGTAAAACCATACGACCTCTACATATTTTTCCCAATACAGGGAAACTCTCTATGTGGGACTCTAAAGACTTGACAGTACGCGGGCAGTGGGTTTAACCACAAGCTGCAAGCGATATTAGCTGCACGTAACGGCTACCGAGGTATCTGTCGATAAGAAGGCCAATGAGCAAACCCATCCGAACTCCTACTGAGCCTGAATGTGACAATCTCTGTACAGTCCGGTCTGTTCTTCTAAGAGTATCACATATTGAACCTAAATGTGACAATCTCTGTACAGACTGTTTCCCCAATAATAAAAGAGCAAGGCTCTGTTCAAAATTTGAAAAGAGGCAGCGCCTCACGTGTCTCGCACGAGGGCGCCGGCGTCGAGGGCTAAAAGCTTTGAGGCAGCGCCTCATGTGCCCTGCACGAGGGCACCAGCACCGAGGGTTAAAAGCTCTGTGGGAGCGCCTCACGTGACCTGCACCTGAGAGTTAAAAACTCTGAGGCAGCGTCTCACGTGCCTTGCACAAGGGCGCCGACATTAGAACTAAAAGTTCTCTGCCATTGGATTAAAAATCTAACGGAGATGATAAATCATCAAAATACAGAATTAAATTCTGTTGAGGAAATATTCCTCAAATCTTTCTAAAACGAGAAAGATTATTCTCTGTAAAACAGAGTACCATTGGATTAAAAATCACCAAGCTATAGAAAAAACACTGCATGGGAAAATATTTTCCCAATCTTGTTAAAAACAAGAAAAATATCTTCTGTAAAACTGAAGTCCATGGATCAAAGATCCAACGGTGGATAAAATCCCCAAATCAATTAAGGATCTCTCAATGAGAGATTTCTTTAACTAAATCAATAAACTTGCCTCCACTATATAAAGGACCCAAGACTTCAAGTCTTGTATAGCGGAAACCCCCATAAACTTCAAGTTCAAAAAGAAAAGCAAGCAAAAAAAAATGAAAGCTTTAAGAGAGAAGAAAGAAGAAGAACTTTCTTCAAGATAAATAAAAGTAATAGAGATCATCTCATCTCATCTGCATATCTAAGGGTTTAACCATCATAAAAGAACGTAGTTCTTTCTCTGGATCTGAGATCCATGAGACAAGTCTCCCATAAATGAGAATTTAATTCTCATGGGAATGAATTTATTCTTGGGATCGAAGATCTAGAGAAGAACAGAGAATTGAACTTTTCAGAACAAAATACACGAAGTAAAATTAGCGCAAAGCGCCCACGTGCCCCTCACGTGGGCGCTGCTCAATAAAGAGTGCTTAGCACTCAGTGGTTGGCGCTCAACGCCAAGCGCCTCACGTGCCCCTCACGTGGGTGCCACTTAATAAAGAGTACTTAGCACTCGGTGGTTGGCGCTCAGCGTCTAGAGCCCCACGTGCCCCTCACGTAGGCGCTATTCAGCATAAAGTGCTCTGCACTCATAAACCAGTGTCCAACGTCTGGCACCTAGCACCAAGCGCCTCACGTGCTCCACACGTGGGCACCATAAAGGGTGTTTAACACTCCATAAGAAAACAAAAAAAAAAACGGGAAAAGCATGAAAAAGTGTGGGCGTCAGAACCCATATGGATACTCAGCATCGTTGGCACAGAAAGGGGACCAAGCCCAAGCAAGTGTTTAACACTTTATTCAAAAATGAAATGACTGGATTGAGCCCAAGTTTGCCCAAACTCCTAATCAACCGAGCACATGGGCTATTTTATTTTCCAGAGTGGTCTTAGTCCCAAACAAGGCTACCGAGCTTCTGACGAATATTCATTGGTTTCAGGGTACATGTCCCCACACCTCTGATATATGTCGTTGTAATTCTTCAATGTCTTTAGTGAGGTGGTGGGTCCCGACAAGTAACAACTTCTTGGACCGTAACGTCCTTAAACTAGCTATGGACCGCAACGTCCTTAAACTAAGACAATAGAGCACAAATGCTCTTTTGTTGGGTCTGAATGATCCCAAAAATCCTGTTGAGTAGATCTTAGCCTAAAATTATACTAACGTATCCTCAACAAACATTTAAATTGATCTTAATCCTAAATGAGATTAACGATTCTTAAATCAAACCAAACACAAATATAAGAAGATACGGATTTGGACTAATCCACGCCCTACGGGCGACAACATAAATTAGTTTTCGTATACAATCTACGAGCAACTAAAAATAAAACAAACACACACGACACGAAGTGACCTTCTGGAGCAGGAGAAAGTGGTTACCGCGATGCGGTAACGTAATTAACTGCAGGGGCTTGCGTCTGTAGGGAAGAGTGTCCCCACAATAACAAAAAACCTTTCACAACAATGGGGAATCTGACGAAGTATGCTACAACGGCCGCATCCGTCCAAACCTCCGATACCTAGTGCCATAAATCAACTTGGTATCTTCGGAGAGGTGGACGGATAAATCCAAATAGCATCTGCCCCCAAATTCAGGCAAGATGTTTGTCTTCCCGGTTTTCGGCGGTAAACAGATTCTGGCACGCTCGGTGGGCCCCTTCCTCTTTCCACTCTACACTTCGTATGTCGTGTTCGTGAATGAATCATGGTTTTCTATGGTTGCCCATGGATTCGAGGTACTAAGATTTGGTTTCTTGCTCCTGTGCAGAAGAGAAGATGACATCGATGGCTTCCAACTGCACCAATTGCAACAGCATCTCCCACTCCGTCCCTACCGAAGGAGTGACTTATGGGCCCCAAGCGGCCTCCATCATCGCAATACCAGTGGAACAGGTGACTCAGGCCACCACTGGACTGTTCTTCGGGACTATGCTCCCGCCAATAAACTTCAATGCTTCAGTGCCATCACAGGAGGCCCCGAAGAAGTCGGTCTTCGATATGCTTGCAACTACCGCGGCCCCTCTCAACGGGTCGTCCAATTCCAGCGCCTCAGTTTTCGACAGGCTGAGCCTAAGCTCAAGTAGGCCCGTAAAGAGGCTCGCGATACCTGAGAAGGCTATCCCAAAAAGGATAGTCCTCCTAACTCCTGCTGCGGGTGAGGTCGTTACAAGTGCTTCCCCTACCTCGAAAGTCAGTCTTTGACAGGTTAGACGTTCCCTCTCAACGGACGTCAGTCTTCGATAGACTGGCACCAACAGCAGCCTCTCATCAAAGAAAGGGGCATAACGAGATCGCTTCTACAACTGAGGTGATTCCATCCGCAAGACATGCTCGACGTTGCCACTGGCGCCGAGTGAGGAAAGATGGGGGCAACTCTTCCTCCGGACTTACTCCACCAGCTCCAATGGTGGAAATTGACGCTGCTGTTCTAACTAGGAACAGTTTTGAACCGCTCAGGAGGGTGCGAAAGAACTCTCCGACCGCTGTACTGAAGAAGTCTCCGCCACCGATTGATAACGTGGTACGGACGAAGCCGGAGCAGCCCCCTCAGCGGCTATCCTCCAAGATCCACAGAGTTTGGCGGAAAGTCCAAGATTCTGTGATTGATAAAGACTACTTCAGCCGAATGAGGAAAATGAAGGCTCGGTGGAAGGAGGACCATCCCACCGTTATACCACGGAAGGTATCGTCTGCATGGGTGCCTGCTGCAACGGCCCTCTCAACTTCGTCCTCCCATAGAAAGAGAAGACCAGAGAATCAAACACCACCTACGGCAAATCTCAAAGGCAGTGGACTTAAACGCCCCAAGTCTGGGGGCATGGTAGTACACACGGTGTACATGGCTTCCGGGAAAGAAGAAAGCCGTACTTACACGGGTTATCGACCACTCACATGGTCTGTGACAAAAGCTCAGGAGCAACAACAAAAGCTCCAGGAGATGTTGACAAAGATGGCCGCACTTGCTAGACAGAAAGAAAGCCCGGAAGCATCGTTTGAGCAGCGCCAGGATTAGGAGAACGATACGGAGTTCCTGCGGAGGGTACTAGAAAGAATGGATAAAGAAGCCGTGGAGCAAGCCACTAACATGAAGCAGATAGCGCTCTTGTTCTAAGATATGGTCGGGATGATGATCCAGCCGGACCCTCCAGCCGAAGACCCTTCAATAATCGTTGAAGACGACAGAGGGGAGACATCAAACCTTCTTCCGGCTCTATCAGCAGCCAGAGAAGAGACGATCTCCAAAGCTTCCCTTGGCGACTACATAGCTCAACAAATATGAGCACATCAGGCAAGCGAAGTGGCTGGCCAAGTCGTCAGATCTGGACGACCTGATCCAGGCTGGTACGATCAAATCAAGTACCCGCCAGGATATATGATCCCTAAATTCCATGTGTATAAAGGGACAGGCAATCCCCATCAGCACGTCGCTCAGCTCAGAGCTCTATGAGGCAATACCGGAGGCGACGATAAACTGCTGCATCGCCAGTTCGTCGGTAGCTTGGCAGAGATAGCATTTTAATGGTATTCGGAGCTTCCGAATGACTCCATCAAAACGTTCACAGAAATGGAGCTGATATTCACACAGCGTTTCGCAAGCGCACCCCAATCACGACATTGATCAATGCCAGGGTAAAGCCAGGAGAGACCAGGGTTCAATACGCAATTCGGTGGCGTAACCTATGGTCAAAATGCGAACATCGTATAGAAGAAGCTCCTGCCGTGGGCATGTTCGTGGGAACCCTTAATCCCCAGGCAACTATATCCTAGTTTATGATGTTCTTCAAGCCGACTACCTTCCGGGCCTTGATTGACAAACTGGCTCAAATGGACCAGATGGGCCATAGGCCGTCCTCTTCAAACACGGATCTCCGAAATGAAAAGGGCAAAGGGAAAGCGACCTTCGTTGCCAACGCTCAACAACAACCGAGTGACCCAAAACCGGTTGCTCGCCAAAGCAACAAACCACTATCCCTCAAAGAAAAGTTGAGACGTCCCTAATCGTTTCCCCGGGATAAAACGAGGTGTTTGTTCGAATTAGCGGTGCGTAACAGGCTTATCACTCTGCCGGATCCGAGACGCCTACTGCAACCAGGTGATGTCAACAAACCCAACTACTGCCCTTACCATAGAATAGTGGGCTACCCAATTGAAGATTTCTATGTCTTCAAAAACTGGGTTGAGGACCAATACCAACAGGGCAAGTTCGCGCTGTCCGAAAAATGGAAGGTAAACCCGCCACAGCAGCACGCTCCTAAAAAGGTGGATACACTGGAGGAATCATGCTCATTTGTAGAGGAAGCTTCGTGGGAAGTTGTCCTTTTGGCTAAAATTAAAAGAACGCTGAAGGATCTTCATGTGTGTCTGGCGATCAAATGGAAAAGCCCGCTGGAGCCCGAGATTATTGACGGGATGCTGAAACCGCGCCCAACACCGAAAGTTGGTAACAATGGGCAAAACCTCCAGACCATGCCTTCGAAGTCTTCGAAGAAAAAAGAGGACCAAGAAACCCGTGCAGCTTGACGACAATCGTACGGGTCTGCAAAAATACATCGACGCACTGGAGGAATACAATCAAAAGGCGCGGACCCCAGTCACACTGGAAGAGTTCCTCAAGCATATTCTTGAGAATGGAGACAGTGACATTGATGAAGGAGACGGTTCGTCAGAAGAACCCGAGGATTATGGAGCGAGTTGCCACATGATCACTCACTCGTCGGTAAATGGCAAAGAAGCTCCTGACGTAGAAAAAATGGGGGCAGAACCAGAGCCAAAATCCCTAGAACCATCAGACGACATGATCGACAGGCTGCTGAGTGAAGCTCTTCAAAAGAGCAAAGCTGACCGAGAACGTGAACCGGCCATATACGAAAAGGCCAAGCGTCGGTGTCAGGCTGAAAAAGCTCCGGTAATGAGAAGCCATAAAGTAGCTCAACCGGATCAAAGCGCCCCTGCCACCAGCAAAAGAAGAATCAAGATAAGGAAGCAGTTCGCCAAAGCTCTGTCAATAGGAATGAAGTTGCCACCTTTCAAAGAAAATACTTCCGGGAGTATGTGCCCCGACGAAGCGGATGTACATCCGAACTACTGTTTGTACCATCGGAGGGTCACACACCTTACCAAAGAGTGCAATGCTTTCAACAAGTGATGGCAGGGATACGTTGCCCACCGAAAACACTTCAAGCGGATGAAGTGCAAAGCTCGTCGGGAACAGAGAAGCACGACAGATGAGCGTAAAGGAATAGCCGATAACTTTCACATGGTTGATGCCATTTTGACAAAAGGAAAATCTCAAGTTCTTACCTTCGGGAGTGACTCTGACGAAGAAATAGCCCTTGGCCCTCTCTTCAAGGAATCCACCTCCGGAAAAGAAGAAGAGACGAAGAACCGCGAGAAAATTCCCTGAGGAGATTGCCCTCAAACAAAGGTTCGGGCAAAAGAGACAAGGGGAAGGAAAAAATCCTTGAGGAGATTGTCCTCGATGATAGAGTCGTCGAAGAGCTCACAGCCAAGGACCCGTCTAAGAAGAACAAGGTGGATTATAATGTCCTGGCACACCTGAGGAAGATACCCTCATAATTGAGCATTTTGGATGCCCTTCTCCTGTCTAAAGAGGCACGAGATTCCCTGATCAAGGCGATACAAGAGCCCGATCAGTTTCAATCATTCCTTACAGAAGAAAAGATAAAAGACAAGCTGGAAGAAGTTCACACAGCTGACATCACATTCGGCAATTAAGATCTCCTCCTCGGAACGTGTGAGCACAACCGTCCCCTGTGTGTCACTGGGTATTGCCACGACATCAAGATAGGAAAGATCCTGGTTGACAACGGGTCCTCCGTCAACCTTCTCAATGTGAGAGTGTTGAAGAAGATTTGCATGAACGTTCAGCACCTGGCTCGGGACAAAATTAATATCTCTGGGTTCGACTCGCAGCCATCACGGATGATTGGATCCGTAATATTGACATTACGCTTCGGGATGCTCGTCACTGACATCAAGTTCCACGTCATCGACGCTAAGACTTACTACAATGCGTTGCTCGGTAGGCCTTGGTTACATGAATACAACATCATCCCTTCTACACAACATCAGTGTATGAAGTACTTCAAAGACAGCCTCGAGTATACAGTTACAGGGGAGCTAAACCCTTTCTCCGTAAAAGAAGTCCGCAAGTATGAAGACGCTAAGTATTTCCTACCAAACTTCAAAGACACGGAAAGATGTCGTAAACCGGAGAATAAACAAAAGGCCGTCGCCACTATCCCGGTCTTCGGGAGTGATACCGAGGAGGATGAAGAGATGGCTTATTCAGGGCAACCCCAAGGCAACAGGCCAGGACCATCTACTCCTATTTTTGTCTTCGGCAGCGACTCTAAAGATGAAGTCAACACAGTATTCTCAGTTCGTCTATTAATACAAACCTTCATTGGAGCTGAACAGAGCTTGCAAATCACCATGGTTCCATAGCACCATTATAGAGAACTTGATGCGCTCGATGTGTACGGCGTACAAGAGCTGCAGACCTTCTACGTTCCTCTTAGGCGAAAAGGTGAAAAGGCAATCCTCTTCTATCAATCCACGGAGACTAAAGTGGAGAAAGAAGTCTGGCATGGTGCCGATTCTATACACAACTGGCTTCAACCAATCCGTCTACCCAGATACTACGCAGAGGGACTGAAAAGGCTATTGAGATGCCAAGGGGTACTCTTCAAACAGATCGCTCGACAAGCCCAGTTCTACAACAAGATTTGGGACGTCCCCGGGACTCAGCGAAAAATACCCAACGGGAGGATGGAGATGACTGGGCTTGGATACGTCCAGTCCAAGAAACGGGAGAGATTCCATGACTGCCATGTTATAAATGACTTCGGTGGAGAAGGGAATGCTCGTCCAGATAGCGCTGGTATTGAACCAGAGCAAAATCCCGCCGTAACAATACCAAGTCCGTCATTCGAAGAACATATTGACAAGCTAATAAGGGAAGCGGGTCAAAAGGTTCGGGATGACCACAGCCGTGAAATGGCCATTTACGAAAAATCCAGGACGCAACGTATCATTCAGCAGGCTACGAAGGATGATGATCCCCTTCACCCTCAACCCGCTGTGCGCTCTCGTGGCAAAAAGAAAGCCCGACGTATAAGCAACAACAAGGTGAAGAACGGGAACAAGGTCCAAAAACAGTGAAGCGGATCCAAGAAGCCGCGCGATCGAGAAAAGGTCCGCTGGAACTCATCGCTGATGAAAAAGATGGGTTGGGAATATTCTTTCCCCAAGACAAGACAAGGAAGATATTCAACCTTGTCATGAAACACCAAATGATGACACTCCCAGAGCCCAAGCACCCCGAATGAGTAAACGAGGTCTATCATCCAGATTATTGCTCCTACCACCGAGTAGTAGGACATCCGCTTGAAGACCGCTTCACCTTCAAAAACTGGGTTGAAGAGCAGTATCAGCGAGGCAGGTTTGCTCTATCCGGCAGTTGGAGGGTAACCCCACCATAGAAGCATGAGCCAAAAGCAATCTATAGGGCGAGAATAGAACCAGATCAATATCGGTCTTGGAAACGAACTCGTACCTGCCACATGATAACACTATCGGAGGAGAGAGAGCATGAGAATATGGATGACCTCTTCCAGTGCTTCGCAAATGATGATGAGGACGAAATGATTTCAGAATTTCCACCGGCACCAAAAGAGCTGGAAGATGGGATACACACCACAGTGGACAACCTGAGATAAATCGACTTGGGGATGGCAAACGATCCGAGGCCAACATTCGTCAGTGAGCTACTGTCTAAAGAGCAGGTGGCTACACTAAAAGACATGCTTATGCAGTATAAAAACTGTTTTGCATAGAACTATTCCGAGATGCCGGGATTAGATCCAGAGTCAGTTGTGCATAAACTGGCAATATCACCGGACGTTAAGCCAGTCAAACAGGCGCCAAGAAGAATGCGGCTCGAACTTGAAATGAGCATCTACGCCGAAGTCAAGAAGCTAATTGACTCCGGCTTCATCCAGGAAGTTCAATATCCTGACTGGATCGCCAACATTGTCCCAGTGATGAAGAAAAATGGGACGGTGCGCGTCTGCGCGGACTTTCGGGACCTCAACAAAGCTTTCCCGAAAGATGACTTCCCAGTACCGGTTACCAAGCTGATAATAGATAACACGTCCATTCATGAAGTCTTCTCCTTCATGGATGCATCTTCAGGGTATAATCAAATAAAAATGCATCCCGAAGACCAAAAGCACACCGCCTTCCGGACTCCACTAGGTATATTCTGCTATAAAGTGATGCCTTTCGGTCTGAAGAACGCTGGCGTTACCTACCAGAGGGCCATGACAAAGATCTTCGATGACCTCATACACGAGATTGTCGAATGTTATATCGACGACCTTGTAGTGAAAAGCAAATCTTACGAGGAGCACTGGGGGCATCTGAAAATAGTGTTCAGGCGCCTTCGGAAATATAATCTGAAGATGAATCCTCTGAAATGTGCGTTTGGAGTATCCTCAGGCAAATTTCTAGGATTCATCATCCGACACCGAGGCATCGAAATAGACCCATTGAAGATCAAGGCGATCATGGAAATGCCCACGCCAAGAACTCTCAAACAACTACGGCCAATCCAAGGAAAGCTCGCATATATATGACGGTTCATAGCTAACCTTTTCGGAAAATGCTGCCCCTACAGCCATCTAATAAAGAAGGGGACCTCGTTCGTTTGGGATCGTAAATGCCAAAATGCACTAGAAGAAATCAAGCAATACCTTACACAACAGCCCTTGAAGGTTCTTTAGGCGCGCTATGGGTACAGGAGAACGATCAGGGAAAGGAGAGAGCCCTCTACTATTTGAGTCGAGTTCTCCTGGGGGCAGAAAACAACTACTCCCCCATTGAAAAGCATTGCCTGGCATTAATTTTCGTGGTAACAAAGCTCCGACATTATGCATTGGCACATGAGGTCCATCTTATATCAAAGGTGGATCCTCTCAAATATTTGATGTCAAGAGCCATATTAACGGGAAGGCTTGCCAAATGGACCCTCCTTTTGATGGAATTCTCGATAATCTATCGACCTCTCAAGGCAGTGAAAGACCAGGCCATCGTCGATTTTCTCACAGAGCATCTGATACCCGCTTACTCTCCTTTAAATTGCGAGCTGCCGGATGAATATGCGTTCGACACAATCGACGGGGATAAAGAAGGGAGTGATACCCGATGGAAACTTTATTTTGATGGAGCATCGTCTATGAAGAAGCGAAAGCAAAATACCCCCAAAATCAAAGTCGGGGTGGGCCTTATCCTCGTGACTCCGCAAGGAGGAATAATGCATTTCGCCCTTTCCTTAATAGAGCCAAGGACAAACAACGGGGTTGAATACAATGCTCTAATAGCAGGTCTTGAGATCGCCATTGACATGGGAATCGAGAACCTCCTCATATATGGAGACTCCCAGCTGGTCGTTAGCCAAGTAAAGGGCTACTATCAGATGTGCAAGTCAGAGTTGGTAAAATATGGCGAAAGAGTGCGGCAACTGCCGACTCAAATCCCCTCCTACGTCCTGGAAAGAATACCACAGACAGAAAATAGCAAGGCAGATGCGTTAGCCAAGCTCGCTAAAGAACTGGCCGACGAAAACCTCGATGATGTAAGGATCATTGTGCAAAGCCGTCAGATTCTCACACCAGCAGAAATATCTCCTGAGTCATCCGAAGAACAGGAAGCGACCTTCCAAGTAAAGGACGAAGAAAAGGCTAAGAATTGGAGAGAAGTCTTCATAGACTACTTCAAATCCCTATCGGACACCCAAAGACGCGTTGTCAATACATCAGCTCATGAAATGAGCCATGTCCTTCACCTTCGTCAATGATACTCTATATAAGAGATCGTTCGACTGTATGTGGCTGAGATGCCTGGGACCAAAAGAAGCAAAAAGGGTCATCCAAGAAACTCACGACAGACTCTGCGGTTCTCATCAAGCCGGGCCAAAGAGGAAGCTGAAGATCAAAAGGATGGGTTACTATTGGCCCACGATGATTCAAGACTGCCTCGAATATACGAAGCAGTGTTACTCGTGCCAGATTCATATGGATTTCATCCACCAGCATCCGAATCCGCTACACCCAACACTGGAAAGCTGGCCGTTTGAGATGTGGGGAACCGATATAATCTGACCTATCGAACCAAAATCATCCAAGGGACATCGGTTCATATTGGCGACAACCGATTACTTCTATAAATGGTCTGAAGCAGTACCGCTAAGAGAGGTGAAGACGGAGAACATCCTCCATTTCTTCAGGACACACGTCATCTACTGGTTCGGTACTCCATGACGAATCATCTCGGATAATGGGCCGGCCTACAGAAGCCATAAGATCAGCCGCTTTACAGAGCAACATGATATAGATTGGAGATACTCTTCAGTCTATAATCCCCGAGCTAATGGTCTAGCTGAGGCTTTCAACAAAACCTTGAAGAAGATCATAAAGAAGACGGTGTCCAGAAACAGAAAGGACTGGTACAAGAGATTGCATGAAGCTCTCCGGGCTTATCGAACCATATTCAAAACAGCCATGAATACCACGCCATTCGCGTTGGTATTCGACACGGAAGTGGTACTTCCCTTGGAGATAGAGTTACTCTCACTACGAGTAGCGGTTCGACATGAGCTGACGGATGAAGAAAATGCCCACCTTCGGCTTGAGGAGCTCGATGCCCTCGATGAAACTCATCTCATTCCACAGCAAAACCTAGAAGCTTACAAAGCAAGGATGATATGCTCATACGAAAGACTAATTAGGCCGAGAGCATTCCGCCAAGGCGAACTCGTGCTAGTTATCAAAAGACCTATGATCCCCAACCATGCTAAACGGGTGAAATTCGAGACGAACTATGAGGGCCTATACGTCATAGACAAGGTTTATCAAGGTGGTGCCTATTTGCTTATGGATTTGCATGGCGAAAGACTCTTCTGGCCAATAAACAGCCGCTTCCTTAAGAAATACTAATCCTGACAAGTCACAACTCAGGTTAACGATAGATGACGACGCTCGTGTCCGCTCACTATCTTTCTGAGTCAGCACTCTGTAAGTAGTATCCGGCAAAACTTCGCCTCGAAGCTATGGACCGAGATGTCCCTAAACTAACAATGGACCGTAATGTTCTTAAACTAAATACGTCGCCTCAAACACGACGATAGTGGAATTCAAGTCCATAAGTCCCAGCGGAAAAGACTGCAACTCAAATCCCGCTGGCTACATAGCTACCCTGGTGGCGAAGTCCCACCGTTATCGCAAAAAAAACGGGGTACGTCTATAAGAGAAATGGGCACGGATGAAAACCCGAAAGGGTGCCGTGAGTAAAAACAGCAGGGCTACAGGCGAGCTTGTGAAAATCTGAAAGGGCGCAATCTCGTTGTAAAAAAAAGGTACGTCCACAAGCGAAATGGGCATGGATGAAAACTCGAAAGGGCTCCGTGAGTAAAAACAGCAGGACTGCCGGCGAGTTTGTGAAAACCGCAAGGGCACAGACTCGTAAAAAAATTCATGCGCACTTGCAAGGTCCTTTTGACCTTGTAAGGAGAAAACACCTGCATGAGATCCTTACGACTCACAAAAGGGAGCGACACACTTAGGGATCCCCACGATTCCTAAGGAGAAATTGCACTTACGAGATCCTCATGACTCGTAAGGAGAATCCCCCTATGAGACCCTCACGGCTCATAGGATTCGAAAGCCTTAAGTTACAGGGATCTGAACTTGTTCTTAAGCCATCACATTCTCCAAGTTGCCCTACATGCGGTCAACATCGATCCGTTGTATACAATCCACGGGCACGAATAAACGTTCCCTTACCCAGTTCCTCCCATGGCAAGAAATTTCCCCATTCGGTGAACAACACTTGTAGGTCGTCTCGACCTGCAAGGAGAAAACAATCTTGTGAGATCCTTACGACTCACGAGAGAAAATATCACTTAGGAATCCTCACGAGTACTAAGGAGAAAATACATCTACGAGATCCTCACAACTTGTAGGGAGAAATACTTTTATGAGACCCTTACGGCTCATGAAGTCAAAAGCCTTAGTCGACAGGATCCTAACCCTGTTTGCTAAGCTATCTTTGTTCAAATAGGTAAAGGAAAATGATGATTCGCTCCTGGCAACATTCCAGTCGTAGCGATGTTGATGCCTAAATTGGTAGCAAATTCCAAGTTCTCTCAAGACAAATGATGATTCGCTCCTGGCAATATTCCAGTCGCAGCGATGCTGATGCCAAAATTGGTGTTAGATCTCAAGTTCCATACTCGTAACAAAAAATCAGCGAGCCAAAAATGCATATGAAATAGCCGAAATGATAGGGCAACTCGCAACAAAAATCAGCGAGTAAAATATATGCATATAAAAATAACCGAAATGATTGGGCAACTCGCAATAAAAAGCGGCGAGTAAAGAAAAAGAAAAATAGCCAAAATGATTGGGCACCGCAAAAAATAGCCGAAATGATTGGGCAACTCACAATAAAAAGCAGTGAATAAAGAAAAATAAAAATAGCCGAAATGATTGGGCACTGCGAAAAATAGCCGAAATGATTGGGCGATCGTGACTTTCGCGATATAAAAAGCTAAAATGATAGAGCATCGCGGAAAGAAACAAAAAAATGAAAATTCTGCCCTGCAGGTGAGTTAACATTGACCCTTGAACACAATCCATGGGCACAAACGAAAAAGGGAACCATATTTTCCCACCAGGCTCCATCAGAAGGAGAGCCAGGTCTCAATGGCAACATCTATAGCCTAGAGATCAACAACATCGTTTCTTCTCACTCCAGCAGTATGCAGACGCGACGTCAACAAAGTGGAGCCATGACAGAGTCCCTAGTCTAAGTCTCGACGGCAACATTTATAGCCTAGAGATCAACAACGGCGTTCCTTCTTATTCCAGCAGGATGCAGATATAACGTCAACAACTGACCCCAGGGTCAAAATGGTGGATCAATGGCAAAGTACCCTAGTTCTAAATCTCGACGATTCACGGACAGGAGCCATGGCAGACTCCCTAGTTCCAAGTCTCGAAGGCAACATCTACAGACTAGAAATCAACAACAGCGTTCTTCTTCCCTCCAGCAGGATGCAGACACGACATCAACAAACGGAGCCATGGAAAAGTCCCCTAGTTCCAAATCTCGACAGTTTACAGACAACCCAGAGACAACCTCGACATTCGTCGCAATATTGCATACACAATGTCAACAAACAAAGCCAAGGAAAATCCCTCGCTTCAGGGTCTTGATGGCAACTCAAATGAGACCTGAAAGACTATCGGAGATCATCCCACACCAGCACGGAGTGGTCGCGACTCATCGGGGCTCCTTAAACTGAGCCTAACCTCAAGTAAAAAGCAGCATGGAATATCCCTAACGCTTGCTCTTCCGACGGTAATATCACCTGGAAGATTACTTGAAGACGTCTTGTCCAGCCCCCAAAGGGATCAGAGACACGACAGTCGTGGGGCTACTCGAACAGCAAGATTGCATATCGGGAAATACATCGGCCAATGCGACGATACGACGGGTAAAAAACCATAGTACCACAGACCCTAACGGACTTCTATTAGCAGGAGTTAACTGTGACGTTAGGACATCCTTGCGAGAACTTCTCGATTCGTCTCGACTCGTGGGGAACATAATGTTCCTGCGAGAACTTCTCGACTCGTCTCGACTCGTGGGGAACATAATGTTCCTGCGGGAAAAGCCTTAGGCAACAGGGATATCAACCTGTCTCCTAAGCACTGGGGCCTTGCAAGTCGGTCCAAGATAGACTATTGCATACTATCCACGGGCCACACTCTCCAAAGTCGAATATTAACGAGGCGGGAAATAACCACTTACAAGTCCGCTCGACTTGTAAGGGGGAAAATTCTCTTGTGAGATCCTTACGACTCTCAAGAGAAAACGCATTTAGAAGTCCTCACGACTCCTAAAGAGAAAACACACCTGCGGGATCCTCACGACTCGTAGGGAGAAAAGTCTTTATGAGACCCTCACGGCTCATAAAGTTGAAAAGTCTTAGGCGACAGATCTGAACCTGTTTCCTAAGCCTTCGCTGCCTTGCAAGGAGATCGAGATAGACTATCTACGGGCCACATTTGCCAAAGGGACATGCCGATATGAAATAAAATATGTCTTTTATTCATGAATGCAAGTGAATACAAGATACATTTCATAAAGGAATCAAAATGAATGCATGTTATTCATAAATCGCAAGTTTACAGTCAATACAAAAAAGGAGGGGTACAAAGACGGTTATTGAGGAGGAGGCATCTTCAAATCAGCAAGCCGATCGCGCGCTCCTCTCAATCCTTTCTCGTGATTAGCCGCTGCGGCCAACTCCGCTTCAACTTGAGCCCGTTGTCGTAAATAGGATGAAAGATTTTCATCGGTTTCTAGCACGGCAGCTTCGCAGTCCTGCATGACCCGCTCGGTAAAGTCAAGCGTCCACCTCAGCGTCAACCCATCCGAAATACATCTCTGGAGATTGTCAAAAACAACTTTTAGCTATGCAGCATTCGCTTCAATCTGGGCGTGCAGTCGGATAGATTCGCTGGAAGCCACCTCATGTTCCTTTCATGGAGCAGATTATTTCACTTCCAGTCAAGATAGAAAGGCGCAACCCACGAGCACTAATCATATACTGTGCAAGGAAGTATGGAGAGTATTTGGTTGACGCCTCACTAAGCAATCATTCATGACGGCGTGCCTGATTCAATAGAAATGGTGTCCAAAACGTGCTGATTTATGTATGACACTACAATGGCGCTCACACTTAGAATAAATCCCTAAGGGTAAAATATAAAGCTCATGCACAGAGGCGAGATACATGTATGAATATGCAATGAAAAGGAAGCATTCAACAAGAAACATTCAACAATCAATAATAAGAGAAATACATTGATGTAAACATACTACTCTATGGGGTAGAGATCACCAAATATAGGTTTAGAGACACAGGGGTTGACAAAACAAAATACAAAGTTCTCCAATTCCCTCTCTGCCCTCTCCACCATGTTGAAGCGGCGGTCTTCGCGAGAAGTTGCTCCCCATCGATTAGCACCCTGCACATCAGCGAAGGCGGGCATGATAGCCCGTTGAGTCCGTATTTGGCTTAGCAGCTGCTCTGATCGGTCCCTCAAAGACGAGGTAATCAAACGCGCCTCGTGAAAGCACTCGATCTTATCCTCCGCCGCATCGAGAATCGCCGGAGTCATCTCTGCCGGATGTGGAGGGATGTCAGCAAGCACGAATAGAAAGATCATCCGGAGCCAAATGGAGCCCATAGGAAGAGGAGAGCCCCTACGAGTCAGGAGCTCATACATCACCGCTCACACTGAGCATCGGTAAGAAAAGGGTCTGCTAGCCGTGCAGCAAAGCGAGGAATCGTTTCCTCGATGGGCACCTCCCATGGTTGCCTACAAGCGTGAGGACGATTGAAGGCCATAGCTCTTGGTTTGTTTGAGTTCTATTAATAAAAATGGGTTTCTCTTTGAAGAGAAGAAGGAAGACATAGCTTCGGGTTATAAAGAGAAATGTTCAAATCAACGCACGGAAAATTTTGTGCACAGTGGAACTATTTCCAAGGCCGGAAAAGGGGGCATGGGGAACAAGATAGTTGACCCATAGGAAACATAGAAAGAAGGTGAAAAGACACCTTCAGTAACGAGGCAGTGCCTCACGTGCCTTGTAGTAATGAGGCAGTGCTTCACGTGTCTTACACGAGGGCGCTAGCGTCGAGAGTTAAAAACTCTGAGGCAGCGCCTCCCGTGCCTCACACGTATAACTCGGGGCCCCTAGCATTTTATATATGAGTAACTACTAATTCACATGAGGCACCTATGAGCAGTGGTATAAAAGAAAGGAAAATTTTGCCATTCATACTTGAGAAAATTTATGCATCAGTGGTAACAACAAAACAAAATATCATCAAAATGTTTGCAGGGGCAAGACACTGAATCCTGGGCATGGATTTAAGAATTCAAAAGCAAGTCCGAGCAAAATGTTTCTGGCTTCTCTGACCTTTTTCTTATGCATTTTCTCACGAATGCAAGCGTCGGGATTCCTGCTGATATCATCCGTCCTCTGGTAGGCGGAGATTATCGCCGTCTGTTGGAAGACCTGATACAGAATATCGACAAGATCATCTCGCCGCCTCTTCGAGATCAGGCCCATCAGATATACTGAGTGCACCTTGTCTTCGGCATCATCAAGCGCCTCAAGCGGCATGGCCTCATTAAATTCAGGAAGTTCCTCCCAAATCGCCCCCACGATAATTTTCAAAAGAGCGGAGCGATGGGGGAGTAGTCGACCGTTATGTTCATCAAAGCGACGCATTACCTCAGCGCATTGGGCATCCGTAAACTCCTGGTCTTGACAGCGGCTTTGGACGCGAATATCTTCATAGGAGATAATCTCGTCAAGATCATACAGATAAACAGTTATAGTATCTGGAAAGAAAATTCAATAAAAGATTAGCAATTAAAAATCAAGATTCTTAGAGTCTAAAATAAGATCAAGATGACGTCCCATCATTGGTGGGGCAGTCACTCATTAACGATGAAATCTTGAGAGAATATTCATTTAATGAGAAACCTCATTGGGCCAAGGAGTTAAACTCCACTCGAGAGCTGTGCTCTACAAACAAATTTCACATCTGTCAACTTTAATTAAGAAGAGAATAAAATTCCCCAAAAATTTCTAAAGAGCTATGCTCTGTAAAAGCAATGGTATAATCTACCAGAACTTCAAAAGCAAAGCTTTTTAACAAGGTAAAGCCCCAAGATCTTTGAAGATCTGAAAGAAAAATTCTAGAAACTCTAAGAGTTCTTCATTAACGGGTTTAGAAACCCTAAAAAACATTTTTAAGATCTGTGATCTAAGAAGAGCAAAGCACTGTTTAATGGGTTCGATTATGATCCTTACCAAAATTTTGGGCAGAGTTATAACTCTAGAAAGGATTTCTTTGGGCAGAGATCTAAGCTCTGAAGAGGAGAATTAAATTCTCAGAAGAAGAAAGAACAGAAGAAGATGAACAACAGTTATCTCAAGGGCCAAAGGCCCTATTTATAGGCAGGGGAAGCCGATTCAACTTCCAAGAAGATCTAACGGTGGAAAAGGTGCCACCGCTGCACTCACGTGTAAGCCACGTAAGCACAACGGTAGGGGGCATTTGTTTCCCCCCAATATAAAAGAGCAAGGCTCTATTCAAAATTTGAAAAGAGGCAGCGCCTCACGTGCCTCGCACGAGAGCGCCGGCGCCGAGGGTTAAAAGCTCTGAGGTAGCGCCTCACGTGTCCTGCACCAGGGTACCGGCGCCGAGGGTTAAAAGTTCTGAGGTAGCGCCTCACGTGCCCTGCACGAGAGCGCCCGCGCCTAGGGTTAAAAACTTTGAGGCAGTGCCTCACGTGCCTTGCACGAAAGCACCAGCGCCGAGAGTTAAAAACTCTGAGGCAGCGCCTCACGTGCCTTGCACGAGGGCGCCAGTGCCAAGAGTTAAAAACTTTAAGGCAACGCCTCATGTGTCTTGCACGAGGGTGCCGGTGTTAGAACTAAAAGTTCTCTGCCATTGGATTAAAAATTCAGCGGAGATGATAAATCATCAAAATACAGAATTAAATTCTGTTGAGGAAATATTCCTTAAATCTTTTTAAAACGAGAAAGATTATTCTCTGTAAAACAGAGTACCGTTGGATTAAAAATCCAATGGTGATTAAAAATCACCAAGCTACAGAATAAGCTCTTTATGGGAAAATATTTCCCCAATCTTGTTAAAAACAAGAAAAATATCTTCTGTAAAACAGAAGTCCTTGGATCAAAAATCCAACGGTGGATAAAATCCCCAAATCAATTAAGGATCTCTCAATGAGAGATTTCTTTAATTAAATCAACAAACTTGCTTCCACTATATAAAGAACCCAATACTTCAAGTCTTGTACGGTGGAAACCCCTCATAAACTTCAAGTTCAAAAAGAAAAGCAAGCAAAAAAAAACAAAGCTTTAATAGATAAGAAAGAATAAGAATTTTCTTCAAAGTAAATAAAAGTAATAGAGATCAGATCATCTCATCTGCATATCTAAGGGTTTAATCCTCATAAAAGAACATAATTCTTTCCTGGATCTAAGATCCATAAGACAAGTTTCCCACAAATGAGAATTTAATTCTCATGGGGATGAATTTGTTCCTGGGGATCGAAGATCCAGAGATGAACAGAGAATCGAACTCTTTAGATCATAATACACGAAGAAAAATTAGCGCCAAGCGCTTCACGTGCCCCTCACGTAGACGCTGCTCAATAAAGAGTGCTTAGCACTCAATGGTTGGCGCTTAGTGCCAAGCGCCTCACGTGCCCCTCACGTAGGCGCCGCATAATAAAGAGTGCTTAGCACTCAGTGGTTGGTGCTCAGCGTCAAGCGCCCCACGTGCCCTTCACGTGGGCGCTATTCAGTATAAAGTGCTCTGCACTCATAAACCAGTGTCTAACGCCTGGCATCTAGCACCAAGAACCTCACGTGCTCCACACGTGGGCGCCATAAATAGTGTCAAACACTCCCTAAAAAACAAAAGAAACGGAAAAGTAAGATAAAGTGTAGGCGTCAGAACCCATATGGATGCTCAGCATCGTTGGCACAGAAAGGGGACCAAGCCCAAGCAAGTGTTTAACACTTTATTCAAAAATGAAATGACTGGGCTGAGCCCAAGTTTGGCCAAACTCCAAATCAACCGAGCACATGGGCTCTGTATTTTCCATAGTGGTCTTAGTCCCAAACAAGACTACCGAGCTTCTGACGAATATTCATTAGTTCCAGGGCATATCTCCCCACACCTCTGATATATGTCGTTGTAATTCTTCAACGTCTTTAGAGAGGTAGCAGGTCCCGAAAACCGACAACTCCTTGGACCGCAACATCCTTAAACTAGCTATGGACCACAACGTCCTTAAACTAGTTATGGACCGCAACGTCCTTAAACTAAGACAATAGAGCCCAAATGCTCTTTTGTTGGGTCTCAATGATCCCAAAAGTCCTGTTGAGTAGATCTTAGCCTAAAATTAGACTAACGTATTCTCAACAAACATTTAAGTTGATTTTGTTCCCAAATGAGATTAACGATCCTTAAATCAAACCAAACCCAAATCTAAGAAGAAACGGATTTGGACTAATCCACGCCCTACGGGCGACAACATAAATTAGTCTCCTTATACAATTCACGGGCAACCAAAAATAAAACAAACACACACGACACGAAGTGACCTTCTGGAGTAGGAGAAAGTGGTTACGCGATGCGGTAACGTAATTAACTGCATGGGCTTGCGCTTGCAGGGAAGAGCATCCCCACAATCAAAAATCCCTCACAACGAGGGGGAATCTAACGAAGTCAGCTACAACGGCCGCATTCGTCCAAACCTCCGATACCCGGTGCCATAAATCAACTTGGTATCTTTAGAGAGGTGGACGGATAAATCCAAATAGCATCTGCCCCAAATTCAGGCAAGATGTTTGTCTTCCCGGTTTTCGGCGGTAAACATAGACCATCTCCTCTGCTGGGATGAGAAGCGTATACACTATTCTACTCCGGAGTATCGATACCCTGTCTCGATAATCCTATAGCTAGGGATCTGTATAAGGATGTGCTTATGGACTACCCAGCCCCCACTAGTGTGACTGCCATCACAACGCTGGTAATCAAGCAAAGATCCCAAGGTCTCAACCAATATGTATAAGCGACATGCTAAAAGAAACACATGCACATATTGAAGTAGAAACAAACCAAGTAGCATACTAACATTTTGAGCAAGACTGTCAATACAACTGTAAATATTCCAAGCTTCCATTAAGTAATATACAGACCAGTATGATACAGTAATGGCCTCTAGGGCATATATCACTAGTAGAAATACCGGGGGCAATGATGCGCTTCTCCTCCGCCAGTTCATCAATAACTTAATCGATATCGCTTTCAACTGGTATATTAGCATACTGGATGGCTCCGTTACTATTTTCGTCCAAATGGAATCTTTGTTTCGACAAAAGTTCATGAGTGTTAGCAATAAGATCACCATTGCCGACCTCGTAAGGACCAAGCCAAAGAACAGCGAAAGCAGCATGAATTTTATAACCCGATGGCGCAATCTCTCTGTTAGATATGAACCGCCGATAGAGCAGGACCAATTTGTCAGCCTTCTCGTCAGAAATCTCAACAATTGGATGGCCCCGTTTCTATGCACCGCGAGTCTCAAAACATTCCAAGAGCTGACCAGGAAAGTTCAGATGTTGGAGCACTCAAAGCAGGAGTTCTCCTCTAATTCCCAAAATAACAATAGGTCCCGGAGATACCGAAAGGACGATAATCGTAAAGGCGGAAATTCCGACGATACTGAATCTTTTAACATTTCGGCTAACTGAACTAAGCGAGGGATGAGCGGGACACCCATAAACTCCGTGTGGACCCCGATATACCCAAAACCCCTCAAGACACACATATGCACACTGCACATTGAGTTCGCATGACTAGTTGACCCGTCAATCGGAGGTTCCTTTGCTTCAAAGGCGAGGGGTAGTTAACGGCAGCTTAGTCCGCGGCTGCCAGAGATTCGGATCCCCACAATCAATAAACCTTAGCTTACCCTAAGCAGGGAGAATCTGTATATTCCTGACAAGCGGCGCGTATTCCCGTCTCAACAGGGTGACGAAAAACACCCTACATGCCTGACGATGACGCGACGTTTGGCGGCAGCTCCTCTTGGATCGCTGGATCCACGTGGCAGCTTACGAAGCGCCTCAGTTCCCGCACGTATTTTTGGTGACGTCAGTAGATCAGTGAAATGATTGCGCTTTTAAACAGGGGGCACCGATTTGTTCACCCGCCGGTTGGATTACGTGCTACGTGTTCGCCGTTGAGAGGCAAGGCGTGAGGGGTTGTCACAGAATCCTACCGTGAGGGGTCGTGTCCATTGGCCGGTCACCACATGGAGCCCTAATGTTCGCTAAGCGCGACGCTTCATTTTGGCGGGAACCATTTTTGGGCCGTTGGATTCCTTCTCATGGAGTGTATAAATAGGAGGGGTTCTCTTATGGCCGACACTTTGCCTTAGTCGACTCTCATTGCCTGAAGATTGATCGGTGCCCCTCTGCTTAGGTCGGAACTTCAACTAAAATTTTCTTCGGTGAGTCCTTTCTTGAATCAGGTTAGATGTCTTCTTCCGAAGTATCTGTTGATGTAGTAGGGATCGAGTCGGGCGATGAGGCTTCAGTTTCTTAAGCCGAGTCTAGTGGGTCTTCTCCCTCCTCGGCTTCCGATAGCCAAGAGAGTTCCTCTCCTTCTTCTTCATCTTCTATGGGGAGTGTCACCCTTGCCTCACATCGTCAGGGGGCGACAAGAGCCCCCAAGGCGTGCATCGGGAACACCAGCGATGCGCCTTCAGTCTTGAACCGTCTGGATGAGCTTTCTGATATTCGGGTTCAATTTCATATCCCCTCCGTCTATTCACTTCGTTTGGCCATGGAGGGTGAACAGGCATACTAGGTATGGGGTAAAGGGATTGCTCTGTACCTGGAAGCATTCCGGGAAGGGATGCGTCTGCCCTTCCTGCCTGAAGTTTGCACCGTGCTCCATTGTTTCCACCTTACCCTGGGCCAGCTAGCGGCAAATTCTTGGAGAATTCTCTTCAGGTTTCTGGTCCGGCTGAAGATTGATCGAATCCCCTTTGATTTGAGCATCCTCCTTTCCTTCCTTTGTTATAAAAACCACCCCGGTACCAGTAAGGAAGAACCGAGCTGGGTGTATCTTTCGTTTAAAAAACATAAGGGTAGGACGGCTGGGTCAGGGATAGTGGTTGTCCCTTCCTCCATCCACGAATGGAAGGAAAAGTTCGTCTTCGTCGGGCCACCGGAAGGTGAAGTTTGGCCGGTGTCCATCCAGTGGCACAGGGCCAATTGTCCTAGGGTTAGGCAGTCAAACACCCCCAAAGTAAGGGTGGTGTCGCAGTGGGAACCGATCCAGCGGGCTGATGTCCTGCTTTCCGAGCAGGCTCTGAGCTGGGCTGGACTCAGTCCCGCGTTCTTTGTCGGTAAGTCGGGGCCTTCGTAAACCTATCTAGACTTCGTTAAAATTTTGTTACTGATATTTTCCTTATGTGTACCTCGCATAGTTTATGGATCGTCAGAAAATTATGGCTGCCATGGCCTCCAAGGCCTAGGGGAGGAAGGGCGGCGGCTCCAGCTCGGTCTGGCCAGCTTCAAGTACGGCTCCCCGGCAAGCTCCTCCTGCCAAGGCTCCCACAGCGCACCCAGTTCCGAAGGAACTCCGTGGGGGAAGTCAAAAGCACGCGCGGGATTCGGCACCCCGAGCTAGGACAGAGGCGCCGCCTGCACCCGAATCCCCCTTCAAGAGGCAGAAGAGGGTGGTTTCTCGGCCGCCTTCGATCGGGATTCAGGTGCAGGAAGGCGAGTTCTGCATCGAGGCACGATGAAGGCCTAGGTGGCCGCTATAGCTCAGGAGGCTGTTCAGGTCGGTAGCTTTTTCAAAGAGTTTCTCAAGTGTTTTTCACTCGGTTTTTAGCTTTTTAACATGGTTCCCATTTTCTTCAGGTCCACCAGCACTGCGCCCTCCTTGCTGCAATGGAGTCCGAGGAGGTGGCTCCGGCGATGAAAAAGGCGGGCGAATCTTCCTCGTGAGAGGAGGAGCTTCTCACCCGGCTGCAACAGACGGAAGAGAAGGCGGCCCTCCTTGACTCTAGGTTAGTCGCGAAGGGTCTGATGGTCGCCAAATTGAAGGAGTCCCATCGGCTCCTGACCGAATCCAACTGGTCTATCCAGTCCCAGATTGGGGAGGTCAACGGGCTCTTTGATGACATGAAGATGCAGAGGGACTCGTTCAAGCGGGATGCTTGGGCAGCCTGCAAGGCGGTGGAGCTTGTGGAGGGGAGAGCGGAAAGGGTCATGGAGGAGTATAAGACTTCCGACCAGTTTTATCTCAACCTTGCCAATTCTGCGGCCGTTGGGTGGCACAACGCCCTCGACGCCGTTAAGGAAGCTGTGCCCGGGTTCGATGATCGGGAGCTTCACGCCCAGTATCCCCTAGCCGAGGAAGCGCCACAGGACAAAGGCGCTGAACCGGACGGAGGGCACGTGGTGGTGGTCGTAGATGCCAAGCCGGAGGTCGCCATTATAGCCCCTGATGGAAGCGCTGAGCCAGGGGAAGGACCGGCCGAGCAGGCGACCTGAGCTATTTCTGTAATAGTTAACAATTTTGTACGCTTCCAGGCATTTTTGTAAGGCTAGGGAGCCCATAATACCTTGTACATAACTTTGAATGTGAATAAAGTATTTTTAGCTCGTAAGTGTTTTTGCCTCCGAAGCCTTTTTATCCTGCAAGGATTTTTACCTCGTAAGTGTTTTTAGCTCTGAAGCCTTTTTCTCCCGCATGCCTTTTTCTCCCGCAAGTGCTTTTAGCTCACCTTCAGAGTGCTTCTATTTTCACAAGCGTTGGGCGAGCACGGTGTAATAGCTAAGCCATGCATATGCAGACCGGTGTCCGCCTATTCCCCGGAGTCGAGGCGCCTGTCGTGCATCGAGTATGAATCGAGCGATAGCCAAGGGTAGGCAGACCGGTGCCCTCCCTTTCTCCGGTGTCGATGCGGCATCGTGTATCGTGTATGAATCGAGCGATAGCCAAGGGTAGGCAGACCGATGCCCCTTATATTTAAGTCTTGAGTGGGATGAATAGGGAACTAATCGGCCACCTCTTAACGAGGGTTTTGGATCCGCGGATTGACTGGGCAGGAAGCTGTCCTCAGTGGATGAGCCGAGCAGGAAGCTACTCGGTTGCCTCATATCGAGGGCTTTAGAACCGCGGATTGGCTGGGTGGGAAGCTACCTTCAGCAGATGAGCCAAGCAGGAAGCTACTCGGTTGCCTCTTGTCGAGGGCTTTGGATCCGTGGATTGGCCGGGCAGGAAGCTGCCCTCAGCGGATGAGCCGAGCAGGAAGCTACTAGGCTGCCTCTTGTCAAGGGCTTTGGATACACGGATTTCCTGGCAGGAAGCTGCCCTTTGCGGATGAGCCAAGCAGGAAGCTACTTGGCTGCCTCTTGTCGAGGGCTTTGGATCCGCAGATTGCCCGGACAGGAAGCTGCCCTCAGCGGATAAGCTGAGCAGAAAGCTACTCGGCTGCCTCTTGTCGAGGGCTTTCTGAATTCTATAGTTTTTCTCTGGGATGTCGTTCAACCTTCCGTGACCCATATAGGGGGGAATGGCGACCGTCATGGATGACACATGGCGGTTCCTTATCGGGAAAGTGCGATATTCCGTGATTTGCGTTATTGCGTGAGTAGATCTCGGCCGTTGAAAGATTTTTTTTGAGGCTATAAATATCGAAGGTATGGTCTCACCTTCGAATTCTCATATTGGTTTCTTCCTGCTCGTGTATTTCTCGAAGATGATCGGCAGCGTATACACCATCAGGGAGATCGTATCTCGGGACGATGTGTATTTTTATAATCATGATCGTTCTAAAGATACGTACGAGGCGGTGATAGGCCGCTTGGAGGGCCACTTTGGGCATAGTCACAAATTCACCGTTCGGGAATTATTCGGCGAGGTCGAAAATTCGGATTCGGGGAACTATTCGGAAAAAAATCGGCAGGTATTCGGGAAAGATTTGGCAAGTATTCGGGAAATGTTTGGGAAGGATTTTGAGCAAGAAATTAATATATGAGGCGCTGGGTTTTGATATTACGAATTATTTGCCGTTTTCATGAATTATTCGCTGTTTATTTGAATTACACACGAATAATTCACAAATAATTCGCGAATTATTCGAAGTGTTCGCCAGTGGCGATTAAATCGGAGAATTAATCGGCCGATCAAATAATCGCGAATTCACCGAATTATTCGTGAATTATATGACTATGACTGTGGGCGCCTACTTCCCCGACGATCGTCTCTCCTTCAAGTGCTAATCTACGCGATATGGAGGTCTTCCGCGGGTCTGTACAACGCCTTATCTCCACAGTTGATGGATGAGGCGTTTGATAAAATGTATACGGTCTACGAGTTTGGATTGATCTCAAAGAGTGGGCGGGACCTCTCGGTGGACCTTCTTCTTGAGTGTTTCCAGCAAAGGTTGGTCGTTCGTCATGCTCGGTGGATGGGGACTCCGGTGAGTCCGTGGCTTCTAGGGTCTACGGGTACCGTCAAAGGGAGCGAGCGGAGGCTGCCTGGGCTCGGCTGGAGGAGCTTTCTTCTGAGTATCATCGCCAATGTTTTGTTAATCCTCTTCTTCCTTTGCTGTAATAGTTGTAAGGCCGGGGAGCCCATAATACCTCCGAATAAATAAATTTTTCTTTGGTTGAGGTTCTGGTGTATTGTCTCTTTCTTCCTCTCCATACCCCTTTTTTTCCTGACTTGTGTCTCCTCCAACCCCCAAGCTCGGGGCCGAGGAAAGTAATGAAGGGCTGGAGCTCCGGGGTGGTGCAGAAGTCTATTCTGTGAGAGAACTTAGTTTGGAAAAATTAATCAATGCGGAAAGGAATTGAATTATTCAAAAGAGGGTACATGTTTAACTATACAACTTAAGCTTTACAGCGTTATATGGCCGGGGAAAGTTACGCCCTCCGGAGTCCTGGACCCGGTAGGCTCCACCGGGCAATGCTTCCGTTACGAGAAATGGTCCGTCCCACTTCAGGGAGAACTTATGTAGCCTCCTTTGGTCTACGAACTCGTTTCTTCGCAAGACCATGTCTCTTGTCTTCAAGGCTCGATGCTTAACTCGGGTATTGTAGTAGCGGGCGGTTTGTTGCTGATAGACAGCCGCTCTGATTTGCGCTCTATCTCATTTTTCTAACAAGACGTCCAAGTTGCTTCGTAGTGCCAGGGTGTTAGCTTCATCGTCAAAGTGTTCGACCCTGTAACTGGGCAATCCAATTTCTACGAGAACCATTGCTTCGGTACCGTAGCAGAGGCTGATCAGGGTTTCTCCCGTTGGTGTTTTCCTAGATGTCCGCAGTACCCAGAGCACACGAGGCAGTTCTGTTAGTTATATGTATGCCCTAGAGGCCATTATTATACATGTGATGTCTATTATAGTGGATGTTTGGACATATATAGGGAAGACTTTTTTGCTCGACATGATAGTATGCTATCTGGTTGCTCTTTATCTTAACATGTACATTTATTATCTCTCTATTACATGTTGATAAAGCCCTTAGGATGAGTACTTGACTATCAGGATTATGATGCAGATCATACTTGTGAGACAGAGGTAGTCGGTAAGTACATCCTTCAAATATTCCTAGTCGTGGGAGTATCAAGACGGGGCATCGATATTCCAGAGTAGACTAGCGTATACGCTTCTCGACCCATATGATGGGCGATGGATGATCCCATATCCATTGGTGTTTGACATCAGAGATGGTATACGGGTGCTAAGTGGAGACTGGGTACACTTGACGGACTCGCCGAGAACTCTTAGATGGTATTATACCTATCGTCAGATAGCAGTTCTCTGGCGACACTGGTACGGGAAAGTCTATCGACCCGAGATCGTCATAGAGTCTTGTGTGATTCCCACTGTGCTTTGATATCCACCTTACCACGTTCAAGATATCGTGCAAAACGGTGGTTTTTGGGTACAGTCCCGAGTCACATGGAGGCAACGAGCGATAGGAGGGGATTTCGTCTCTCCCGGTATTGGGGGTTGATGTCGCGCTATGCTCGATTGGCTATAACAGGAAATCCCTGGCCAGGGTTGCTGAGATCTACTGGTGAGTGTTATCAGTAGTTTCTCGAACTGTTATGAGTCTCACATCGGCATGACTTATCAGGCTATTGGGGTTTGACGTTTACCACCCCAGGCTGTGATATGCGACATATCAGACGAATAGACCGGACTGTACGATAGTGTTACTTATTGGATTCGCAGGAGTATGAGCAGGCTTCCTTGTTGATCTTCTGATCGATCAATACCCGGGTGGCCGTTACATTTAGCAGACCGCTGACGGCTTATGGGTGATTGATATGATCACCACCTACTGCCGGCATATTGACGAGTCTTTAGAGTCCTACACAGAGATTTCCTGGTTCAGGAGAAACGAAGTAGGAGCACATATGTGATATGTGCGGGACCGAGATTAATACGTGTATGTGATACCGTATTCTATTCTCGCGATATGTGATATCGGTCGGTTATATGTGATATAGCCGGGTTATCGGATCAAGTGTTGATTCGATAAGTTGATACATATGATATTAGTCGGTTATATGTGATATAGCCGGATTATTAAATCAAGTGTTGATTTACTAATTTAATGTATAATTATATATTTGATATATTGATTTACATTAACTAATATTAGCTCACTTAAACATTTCTTTTTCTCACTTATGTGTGCACTTAATATATATGTGATATATATTATTGTGTCATACATGTTGCAACATGCTACATGGGTATATAAGACTCACACCATGCTTAACATAATGAAGGGTTTTATTTATCTAAAGTAAATCAAAATTAAATGGAAATTTGTCACATGGTTGAAGCTTGTGGAAGCTTGTGGAACCATTGACCAAGTCCACTAATTTTGTTTTACTTGAGATATTTATTAACCCAACCATTATGATTAGCCATGGTTAAGTCTCTACAAGAGTTAGTATGAGATATTATCTCACCCATGGTTGTTATTCTCTTGACTTGATTTATTCTACACTTGACTTTTCCATGATTGCTTTTCTTCATCTCCTTCCTCTAGCTCTCTTGCAATTTGGGAGGTGAAGAAAATGAGTGAGAATTTTTTTTCTAAAGTGAGCAAAATTCCTACTTCATCAACCTCTTCTAGACTAGACATTTAGATTGGGTTGTTTCTTCACTAGTTCTTCATAATTAGTGAAGAGCTAGCTTGAGTTAGTGTCTTCTCGACGTAGATCATCTTCGGCCTTGAAGATTTCAAGCAAGTTTGTTCCTTTCATCTTGTGGAGCCTTTTCTAGAGTCCGGGAGTTCATTACTTGGAGCGAAGCGACTACTATACGGAGCTTTTAAAGTGAAGTACCGGTCTACAAAGGTTGCATTCTTTGTTCACTTAGAAGTAAAGATATTTACATTCTAGTTTCGTCTAATTCTCAAGTTAAGATTCTTGGTTAGGGTTCTTTAGCACGCCAAATTTTAGAAAACGGCATGGTCGATGCCTCCCGAAACCTAGCGGCGTGGCTAGGGAACCCAGCAGTGGTATCAGAGCCAAGCTAGAGAATTAGACGATATTTATAGAATTACGAAACCGAAACAACTCCGAAACACTCGAAATAAAAACCAAGTTTCTGTCAAAATTTTTAAGGTGTCAAAATTTTTTTTAAGCAATTGTAGAATGTTACATGAGATGTAATATGAACACCATAGAAATTTGAGCCCTCCTCGCCGGATTTTGGCCGGCGACATGTGATGAAAATCCGGCCTGGCGGGTTCTGGAAGCTTGTTTTGGCTTCAAATTTTTGTGGTGTTCCAGTCTCTGGGTTTTGGTCTTTCAGGTGTTGCTTGTTTTTACTGATATTGCATGTGATGTTATATTTCTGTAAAGGCAATTCGGAGTGTTTCGCAATTGTAATTCTAACATCGTTTCCGGTTATTTAGACGACGTTAAAAAGTTCGAACGGATATCAATAACCCATTTTCTCCCTCGCTGGAAATTTTTCAAGAGTTGGATTTTTCCAAGATTAAAATCTTCAGAAAATCATGCAGGTGTTTTCTATGGACCCTCTAGAAGAACGAAACCCTAACTCGATTCTGTGACCGTCGGAACCGCCATCAAACCCTAGGCTTTGTGGTAGTTCCGCGGCACCATAGGTGAGACAAGGGTTGACCCTTCTACGGTTGGTCCATAGATGCCGTGGCATGTTCTGGGTACTTTTTAAATTCCGCTCAAGTGTTGAGCTCTTTGGGAAATTTTAGATGTTTGTTAATTCGATCGAAAAGTTTAACACCGTCTAGCTATCTGTGATTGTGATACAATACTTGGAATTCACAATATTTAGTTTTGTGAAAACTAATTTGAATTTTATAAATCTTGCAATTTAGTCTCATTTGATCGGTTGCCACGGGATTTTGATATGGATCAAAAGTCCGTTGCAATTACGTAGTGTACGCGGATACTCGCCGGATAACCTTACTAGATTGCCACGCCCCATAACTCCAACCAAGTGACTGTAGGAGAACCCCATTTCCAAAAGCATCCGTTCGGGTGCTCGTGGCCGCGGTATTCTACCTAAGTGCACTTCGTCGATGACATCGGGGGTGCGGCCGTCTAATAAAGTTTTCGACGAGCATTCGATCAGGTTGTCGGGAATCTTGTTGAATTACCTGACTGGTTATTGGAAAGTGTTTTCTATATCGAGACTAAAATGCGGGGTTTATAATTGTTAGTCATGTGATGTCTAAGGAATTCATATGGTTAGGCATGAAATCCAAAGAATGTGATACATTGGGTTTATGATGTCTAAGGTGATTGCGGATTCCAATTGTTGTAGTTTTCACTTTCTTTTCTGCAACCGTAAGTGTAATATGTGGTGTATCTCCAATTTCGTTGCTATATATCAACGATAATTAGGATACACATATTTACTTATATTGATAACATGTGATGTTATGTGTTGCTGTGATATGTTATATTGGATCGTCGTATTTGAATAGCCGGGGTTTTTTGCGTAAGATGAGAGTTTTTCATTTTCATTCATGTAAAAACTTGTATGCAATATTCTTTTATTGGGGCACTTCCGGGTTGAGGATGATATCACCATTGATGTATATTATTTACTTTTCCGCATTAGGATAGACCCAAGGAGGAGACCATAAGTAACCGGGTGGGAGACCATCTCGAGGAGTCGGGACTGGGTCTCCTAACTTTAGAATTGGTAGAGTTGCTTGCCGCTCTCGTAGGGGTCTAGGGATGTGGGTTTGGCTATTCATCGCGACCGTGGAATCCACATTTTTTACAGGCTTAATTAAAACACAGAATTCCTAGTATATCCAATATTTCATATGTATTCTTCTGCTGCTGATATTCTGTGATGTAATCACTTTATATGATGAGACGAATGTTGTTATTATATATATGATATATAATAAATATTGTTGCTTTCGTTTCTTCTGTGATACTTAGGAAGCATAATTGATGGGACTTCATTAATGAGATTAATGAAAGAAAAAAAACCTAAAGATATTGTAGAATCTTGTTTTAAAAACTGGTAGCTCTAGTTCTTGCTTTGCATAGCGGTATTGCTTGTAGAATATCCAACACCTTATTCGATAAGGAAAGAGCCGAGATCCCTTCACCAGGAGTGACCTCTTTAGCGATACTGGCAGATGCTACAACCCACTCGGTTTTGTCTTTTGATTGCTTTTTTAGTTCATGGTTTGCATAGAGGTATTTGTGAAATATCCATCACCTCATTCGATGAGGAAAGAGCCGAGAACCCTTCACCGGGAGTGACCTCTTTAGCAAAACTAGCAAAAGCTTCAAAAACACTTCTTTTCAAAATCACTCGATTCTACAACGATATCAAGTTCATTACGCAAAATGTTTTCTTAAAAACCTATCGCAGCCCTCCGTCATTTCAGATAAGGACTATTTAGTATTCGTGCTGCGTTTGTTGGCCTCTGTCAAGGCGTAGTGTGCGGTAGCTGATTAGTGCTTATCTGCAAAACATGTGATGCGATTGGATTAGGGTAGTTGTACGACCTTATTGGCCTCTGTCAAGGGTCGTGCGGGTGGGTTTAACAATCATGAAATGATGGGTTGAACTTGACTAGCGCACTATGGTTTGTTGGCCTCTGTTAAGGTTATAGGACACTAGGGGTAAAATATTATCGGGAATTTCAAGTGTTGAAATTTGCAATGAGATTGCATACCTTCTATGAGATAGTTGGATCCCGATATCCACTGCGAGTAAGAGTTACTCCTGAGAGAGTTTTGCACATTACAATTAGCCGATCAAGTAGGTGTCTAGAAAGGTATTAACGGGGTTACGCCCCTAGGAAAACAAGGTTTATTTTAACTAGGTCCGTGCGAAAGGACGGGGAACCTCTCTCAAATTATTGACACTAGTCTGGCTGAAAAATTGGCGAACTTGTAGCGTGTAATTAATCCCGACTAGTCTTGCCTTTTAGGGTTTGAAGGAAGATTTGATAAAAACAGTGGGAGCCATCCTGATTAGATAAATTAATAACTAATCTGATCTTGCAAGAGCATACGCTGAGTGTTTTCTTCTCTCTCTCTTATGGTAACGACCATGTCATACCTTAATCAAGATAATAATATAGTATTGACCGAACCTGCTTATTATACTGAGCTGGGGAACATTGGTTCTGCTCTATCTTATAATTGTTATAAGTCCGAGCAGGAAATAGGGGAATATCCGGATTCCTACGTGACCCAATAGAGGAAAAAGCATGTGATGCATATTCTTCGGGTGTGTTCATTACGGAGAACTATTTCTCAGTATCCTCTACGTCTTAGGTATGAGATACCGTATTAGGATCCCATATATGTAATCTGTTACATGGGCTACAGAAAGGTAAAGAACTAGGATTGGGTGATATGTCTCTAAGTGTTAGAGAACAGTGCAATTGTTGCATCCAAATTAGTTGGAAAATATCACCTTGTATTACCAAATGATAAATAAATTGATTCTGAACAAATGTTATTACATGCCGAACCTGATATATAACATTACATCAGTTTCTTTATTAAGTTAGAGAAGGATATAATTTTGTATTGCAGGATAATGTTGTGAACATTTTCCTTGATCAAGAGTTGATTGGATCAGGCACGTTATGTAATGGCATATAAGTTCTAAATCAAACCATAGTTCAAAGTATATAGAACAAACATAAGAGGAGTAGTTCAGAAATGAACGAATCCTTCTTATGGCATTGTAGACTAGGTCATATCTATGCGACACGACCAGCTAAGTTACATAAGGATGAATATTAGAATCTGTTCGAATTTTCATCTTATGATACATGACAGTCTTGTCTCAAAGGTAAAATGACCAAAACCCCGTTTACTGGAAACAGAGAAAGAGTTACTGAACTCTTGGGACTGATACATGGTGATGTATAGGGTCCTATGTCTACAAATGCCAGGGTTGGTTCTTTGTACTTCATTACATTCATTGATGATCTCACAAGATTCGGACATGTGTTCCTGTTGAAACACGAGTCTAAAACTTTTCAGAAATTCAAGGAATATAAGATTGAAGTTAAGAACCGGACGGGTAGAAGTATTAAAGTCCTTCGATGTGATTGAGAAGGAGAATACTTGAGCACGGAGTTCCTGGATTATGTAAAGGAGAATGAGATTCTCTTTCAGCTTACTCCTTCGTATACACTACAACACAACGGTATGTCGGGACGGAGGTATTGCGCCCTATGAGATATGGTGCGCTCTATAATGAGTACTGTTGAGTTTCCAGTTTCCTTTTGGTGTTATGCACTTGAGAAGCTGCATACCTATTGAATGGGGTTCCAACCAAATTAGTGCCTACCACTCCATATGAGATATGGTATGGGAAGAGACCATCTCTTAAATGAGTTAAGATATGGGGTTGTCCGGGCTATGTTGAAAAGCAAAATCCGGACAAGCTCGAGGCTAGGTCAGTTCTGTAAGTTTGTTGGATATCCCAAACATTTGCGAGGGAATATATTCTACCACACTGTGGAGCAAAAGGTGTTTCGTTTCTCAGCATGCCATCTTTTTAGAAAAGGAATTTCTTATGAGGTAAAACTGGAAGGAGTTCCAGCTGGACAAACTAACAGCTGATAATTTGGTGAAACCAAAGGATTCAATAGTCTCCAACGAACCTCAGCCTCTCCGCAAATCTGGTAGGGTTCCTCGTCCATCTGAGAGATACTACGGTTTTCTCGGTGACGGTGGGAGCGAGGATTGCATTATGGTAGATGATGACCCAACTAGGTTCAGGCAGGCCATCACGAGCAGGGACTCTGTTAAATGGCTGGATGCTGTAACAATCCTAAACTTTCTGTATAATTTTTTCAAAAATACATGTTCCCGCCAAAATTTTGGCTCAAAACCCGCTCCTTATAAAATAATAACAATAACAATAAAAAATAAAAAAAAAAAAATAATAATAATAATAAAGGAGAAAATCTCTCTTTCAGAGCAAAGCTCTGCTGAAATTCCAAGGCGGGAAACAAAGCAACGCTTCTGTTTGCCCCAATCAGAGCAAAGCTCTATTTTGAAAACAAAAGTGAAAATTAAAATTTAAAAAAAAAGGAAGCAACGCTTCAGCTGACTTGCGCTCTGTGCTGCGCGACACGTGTCAGCGTAGTTGCGCTGCGCTCTGTGCTGCGCGACACGTGTCAGCGCAGTTGTGCTAGCGCAGTTGCGCTGCGCTCTGCGCTGTGCGACTCGTGGCAGCGCAGTTGCGCTGCGCGACACTTGTCAAGCGTAGGTGCGCTTGCGCCAAACAGAAAAATTCTGGAAAGATCTTTCTCAATCTTGTTAAAAACAAGAAGATTGTCTTCTGTAAAACAGAATCCCTTGGATCAAAGATCCAACGGTGGGGAAAATTCCCCAAATCACTCAGAGAATGATCTTTTTAACAAATTTAACAAATTAATTGGCACTATAAAAAGGCCCCTAGACCCCAAGATCAAAAACACAACACAGAGAGACAAAAAAACACATCAACACAGAGAGAAAAACAGAGAACTCCTCTAAAGAAAATTTTGAGAAGAGCTCAGAAAAAGAAAAGGTAAAAACCTCTGAATAAAGAAGAATTTCTTCTAAGAAGATCATTGATCTAAGAACAAGATCAAAGATCTTCAATAAAAATATAATAATAATAAAGGCATTGCCTTTTGATGAACCACTGGTTCTTTGAAAACAAGAAATTTTTTTTTCTTTGATCTAAAATTGATCAAAATAATAAAACAGTGCCCTGCACTTGCAAAATCTGCACTGTTGCTCTCTCGGGTTGGCGCAAGCTACCAGAGAGCGCCACGTGTCAGCCCCATAATGATCTGCGCTATGCGCTTCTAAAAACAGAGCACTGCTCTCATTGGCGCAACTCACTAGAGCGCGCCACGTGTCAGCAGCGCAACAACGCAGCGCACTGTCGCAGCGCACTGCGCTTGTGCTCATCAGAGCATGACACGTGTCACCCCCACATGAGTTTGCGCCTTGCACTCCTCAATTGGCGCAAAGCGCCTGACAAGCCACGTGGCGCTCTGTCAGACTAATTAATGCAACGCATTATTAAGGGGCAAAACCCAATTAAGAGGCCTAATAGACCAAAACAAATGCTCTACATTATAAAAAGGGAACAGAGTCCAACTTAAAAGGCCTAACAGGCCAGAATAAAATACAGTGCAGGGGCAGAGCCCTAATAAAGGCCCAACAGGCCAACTACAAATAAAAACGTTGAACATTTTCAAGTGGACTTAGCCCAATTCTGGCCGTAAGTCCTCAAATTAAAATTGACTGAGCACGGCTGCTCTCTTAAATCAATTTACACTTGGTTCAAGGGTACATCTCTGAACTCTTCTGACACCTGTCGTTGTAATTCTTCAACGTCGTCAGAGAGGTGATAGGTCCCAATGGCCATACAATGTTGGACCGCAATGTCCTTAAACTACCAATGGACCCCCATGTCCCTAAACTGGAACATAGACCACGACGTCCTTAAACTGGAACAATAGAGCCCCAAATGATCTTTTGTCGGATCTAAACGATGCTGTTTAAGTTGATCTTAGCCTCAAAAATGGCTAATGTATCCTTAAACTTTCAAACAGACTTTAGTCCCAAATCGGACTATAAATCCCCTAATCAACTTTGGTTCAAGGGTACATCTCTGAACTCCTCTGACACCTATCGTTATAATCCTTCAACGACGTCAGAGAGGTGACGGGTCCCGACGGACATACATGCAATGGACCACTATGTCCCTAAACTGGAACAATAGAGCCCAAATGCTCTTTTGTCGGATCTAAACGATCCAGTTAAGTCGATCTTAGTCTCAAATTGGACTAACGTATCCTTAACAAACGTTTAAGTCAATCTTAGCCTCAAATATGGCTAACGTATCCTTAAACTAAAACACCAAACCCAAATCTAAGTAAATACGGATTTGGACTAATCCACGTCCTACGGGTGACGACATAAATTAGTCTCCGTATACAATCCACGGGCAACCACAAACAAAACAAACACCCACGACACGAAGTGAAATTCTGGAGAAGGAGAAAGTTGTTACCGCGATGCGGTAGCGTAATTAACTGCAGGGGCTTGTGCCTGCAGGGAAGAGCGTCCCCACAATCAAAAACCCCTCAAGCGATGGGGAATCTGACGAAGTCTGCTACATCGGCCGCATCCGTTTAAACCTCCGATACACAGTGCCATAAATCAACTTGGCATTTTCGGAGAGGTGGACGGATAAAACCAAATAGCATCTGCCCCGAACCTCAGGCAAGACATCTTTACATCGTGGCCACCGTTCGGAGGGGAACAGATTCTGGCACGCCCGGTAGGACCTTTTCCTCTTTCCACTCCACACTTCGTGTGTCGTGTTCGCGAACGAATCGCAGTTTGCTGTGGTTGCCTGTGGATTCGAGGTACTAAGATTTGGTGTCTTGCTCCGTGCAGAAAACAGAAGATCAATGGCTTGAAACTGCACTGCCTGCAACTGCAACTCTCGCTCCGTCCTTGCTGGAGGAGTGACTTATGGGCCCCAAGCGGCCTCCCTTTTCAAGATGCCAGTGGAGCAAGTAACTCAAGCCACCACTGGACTATTCTTCGGGACCATGCTCCCACTGATGAGCTTCAATGCCCCAATGACGTTGCAAGAAGCCCCAAAGAAGTCAGTCTTTGAGCGACTTACCATTGCCGCGACCCCTCTCAACGGGTCGCCCAACTTCAATACCTCAGTTTTCAACAGACTGGGCCAGAACGTCTACAAGTCGGCGATACCCGAAGCTGCCATCCCAGAGTGGATAGCCATCCCGGCTCAGGCGAACGAAATCATTGGAAAGGCTCCTCCTTCCAAGAAGTCAGCTTTTACAGGGCTGGCCATTCCGGTTGCTGCTCCAGGCGAAATCACCAAAATTGCTTCCTCTACTCGGAAGTTTGCTTTTGATAAGTTGGCCATCCCTATCCAACGGACGTCGGTCTTTAAGAGGCTGATACCAGCAAATTCTAACCAACACAGGGGGCATGACGAAGTCACCCTTATAGCTGAAACAACTCAATCTGCGAGACACGCTCGTCGTCGCTACTGGCGCCGAGTGAGGAAGGCTGGGGGCAACTCCCCCTCTGGGATAACTCCGCCAGCTCCAACGGTGGGGATCGATGCTGCTGTTCTAACCGGGAACAGCTTTGAATTGCTGAACACGGTGCGCAGAAACTCTCCTACTGCGGTGTTGAAACTAACTCCTTCACCTGTGGAGAATACTCCAGAGAAGAAGCTAGAGCAGCCCCCTCAACGGCTGTCCTCTAAAATTTACAAAGTCTGGCGACAGGTCCAAGAGTCGGTGATTGATGAAAACTATCTCCGCCGACAGAAAAAGATGAGGGTTCGGCAGGAGAAGGATTACTCCGTCAAGCCACAAAAAGCAACAGCCGCTTGGGTGCCCACTGCAACGGCTCCTTCAACTTCGACCACTCGAAAAAGAAGGAGGTCGGGGAAGATCCTTGTGTCTTTGGCAAATCGCAAAGACACTGAATCTAAACGCCCTAAGTCTGGGGGCATGGTAATGCACACTATTTATATGGCTTCCGGAAAGGAGGAAGGCCGCGCTGCGACGGGTCACCGACCACTCACCCGATCTATGACCAAAGCTCAGGAGCAGCAACAGAAGCTTCAAGAGATGATGACTGCTATGGCCGCACTTACCGGGCCAAAAGAAAGCTCGGAGGCATCATCAGAACAGCGCCACGAACAAGAAACTGACGCTGAATTCCTTCGCAGGATACCGGAAAAGAAAGATAAAGAGGCTGCGGAACAAGCAGCCAACATAAAGCGAATGGCCCTCCTGTTCCAGGACATGGTGGGTATGATGATCCAACAAGATCCTCCGATCGTCCTTGAAGACGACAGGGGAGAAACGTCAAATCCACCACCGGCTCTTTCAACAGCTAAGGAGGAGACAATTTCCAAAGCTGCACTAAACGACTATATAGCTCAGCAGATATGAGTTCACCAGGCGAATGAAGCGGCTGGGCAAATTGTTAGAACCGGACGACCCTATCCGGGCTGGTACGACCAAATCAGTTACCCGCCAGGATACAGGATCCCTAAATTCCACGTATATAAGGGGACGGGAAATCCGCATCAGCACGTCGCTCAATTCAGAGCCTTGTGCGGCAACACTGGAGGTTGTAGCTCACTGGTAAGACCTTGCACTGCTGAACCAAAGCACCAGAGTTCAAATTCCATCAGTCACATTATCTTTTTATTTTAATTTCTTTTAATCTTTTAGAAGCCCAAGAGTCTACACGTGCACTACACGTAATAGGGTAAGTTACAGAATAAATAAACGAGTCCACTGCAGTAGACCAAGCGTCAGGGACACATGGCGAAGAGACGAGCCCCGACTCGCCTGACTCGAGCCGGCGACTCGCCTGACTCGGCCGGCGCCGCCGGTTCAACTCAGACCGATCCCTAATTTTCTTGAACCCCCTGCACCTTTTGGACTACCCCACCCCCTGCACTATTTAAATTCTCTGCAATTAACCAGAGAATTAAAATACCCCCTTTTAATCCTTTTTAATGCAAATTTAATACAATTTTTATCACACCCTTTCACTACCCTAAAACCTAAGATTTTTCCTATAAATACCACCCTAAAATCACCCCCTCACTCATAAATCCCTGCCCAAACTCTTAAGAAAATTCCTATGACTTTTTGTGTGCAAGTGGAGTTAGCAAAGGGCGAAGCTCCGATTAACTTCCGACGACGATCCGAGGAGATTCCGACGACGAAACGACGCACTGACACCTCCTACCTCTTCCTCCTTCTCTCTTCTAGTCTAATAACCTGTAAGTCCCTAATAATTCTTCTTTTCACTATTCTAAAAATATTCAAAACTAAAACCCGATGGAAGCGAAGTTAATCCGACTTCCGATTCAGTTTTTTCTTAAAAAGTTCTATTTTTCTTAAATAAAATAATACCAAACTCTTATGTCATGACCATTAAATATTAATGAAGATAATAGAACAAGTTTGGCATCAAAATAATAACCGTAGCAAGTTTTATTCCACTTTTACATTAAAATACCCTTATGTTTCATTTCGACATGCTTGAACTTTTTAAAACCGTATTACCTTAGAAAACTCACGAGGTAATGACCTACCTCCTCACAACACTCATATGTAACATAGCACGATGATATTTGGGAACATAGATTTGAGAAAAATACGATTTTACACATAACTACCTCCGATTTATAAAAACCTTTTTCTACAAGATGTGTATTTTTACAAATCTTTGCAAATGCACCCCTACAACCCATTTTGGGGAACCCGTTCAGGATGGTGCGGATTATCGCACATTCTCGGGTCTAGTTGAGTGAGATGCAGACCTCCGCAAGGAGCATACGATCTCGGAAGATTTAAAATACAATTTTCTTTAGAAAATATGATTTCTATTATAAATAAAACTTATATTTTAATAAATAAATATATATGTAATTAATATCAAAATATCTATTTTTAATATTTATAATATTCCACATTTCCAAAATTCAAGAAAAACATCTCATTTACAAGAAAATACCATACAAGTCCAATATTACAAATAAATACCATATATTATGAAATTAGGTTTTATTCAATCGAAATATCACATTGATAAAATATACATCCATGAAAACTCTAAAGATGATAATAAAATACTTGAGGTGTATTTTGAAAATATTACAAAATTATTTTTACATAAACCCCCCTCAAGTTATACTAAATTACAATAAGGACCTTAGTAAATATAGGTTTAAGCGGGACCGGTCTCTTAAGACTCCGGGAGCCGGAGATATAGGTGCTTGCCTATTTAAGGTAGATAACTTAACAAACGGCTGTTTACCGCCGAAAGACGCGACCGGGACGTTAGGACGTCTGGCCTGAATTTTGGGGGCAGATGCTATTTGGTTTTATCCGTCGACTCTCCGAAGATACCAAGTTGATTTATGGCAACGTGTATCGGAGGTTTGGAAAGATGCGGCCGTTGTAGCAGACTTCATCAGATTCCTCCTTGTTTACGAGGGTTTTTTTATTGTGGGGACGCTCTTCCCTGCAGGCGCAAATCCCTGCAGTTAATTACATTACCACATAGCGATAACCACTTTCTCCGGCTCCAGAAGTTCACTTCGTGTCGTGTGTGTTTGTTTTATTTTTGGTTGCCATTGGATTGTATACGGAGACTAATTCGTGTTGTCGCCCGCAAGGAGTGGATTAGTCCAAATCCGTATTTTCTTAGATTTGGGTTTGTTTGATTTAAGGATCGTTAACCTTGTTTAAGATTAAGATCGACTCAAATGTTTGTTAAGGATACGTTAATCCGATATTGGACTAAGATCTACTCAACGGGGGTTCAGGATCATTTTTGATCCAACAAAAGAGTATTTGGGCTCTATCGTTTTAGTTTAAGGACGTTACGGTCCATAGGCTAGTTTAAGGACATTACGGTCCACGTTTAGTTTAAGGACGTTTCGGTCCAAGGTTTAGTTTAAGGACGTTTCGGTCCAGATTTTAGTTTAGGGACGTTACGGTCCGTAGTTTAGTTTAGGGACGTTGCGGTCCATGGATCACCATTTTTGAGGTGAGGGTTTAGTTTAAGGACGTTGCAGTCCACAGTAACTTAAGGACGTTGCAGTCCGCTATTAGTTTAAGAACGTTGCGGTCCATTATTAGTTTAAGGACGTTGCGGTCCTCGGTTGCTGGTTGTCGGGACCCGCTACCTCTCTGAAGACGTTGAAGAATTACAACGACATGTATCAGAGGTGTGAGGAGATGTACCCTTGAACTAATGAATGTTCATCAGGGACTTGGTAGTCTTGTTTGGGACTAAGGCCAATTTAGAAGAAGACATATGGCCTCGGTCGATTTGGGGTTTGGCCAACCTTGGGCTCAGCCCACTTGATTACTTATTTGAGCTTGATCCCCTTTCTAAATCTGCACTGCTGAGCATTGATTTGGGTTCTGACATCCATTTTTCTTTTTGTTTTATTTATATTCTTTTATATGGAGTGTTAAACAATTTATGGAGTCCACGTGCAGAGCACGTGGAGCGCTCGGCGCTGAGCGCTAGACTTTGAGTGCTAAGCTCTTCTTATTAAATAGCGCCCACGTAATGAGCACGTGGAGCGCTCGGCGCTGAGCGCGGAGCGCCAGACTTTGAGTGCTAATCGCTTCTTATTAAATAACACCCACGTGAGGAACACGTGGAGCGCTCGGCGCTGAGCGCCAGACTTTGAGTGCTAAGCACTGAGTTTTCTGTTCTGCTCAATTCAATTCTCTGAGAATTAGATTCTCACTTATGAAAGACTTTGTCTTATAGATCTGATATCTGAAAAAAGAACCAAGTTCTTCTGATGTAAGAGTTAAACTCTTAGATATGGAGGAGATGCTATGATCTCTCTTACTTTTATTTACCTCGAGGAGAAATCGTTCTCGTCTTGAAGTTTGAAGTTTATGGGGGGTTCTTCTGTACAAGACTTGAAGTCTTGGGTCCTTTATATAATGGAGGCTAATTTGTTGATTTAGTTAAGCAAATCTCTCATTGAGAGATCTCTAATTGATTTGGGCATTTTATCCATCGTTGGATTTTTGATCCTAGGCCTTTTGTTTTACAGAAGATATTTTCTTGTTCTCAACAAGATTGGGAAAATATTTTCCATACAGAGCTTATTCTGTAATTTGGTGATTTTTTAATCACCATTGGATCTTTAATCCAACGGTGCTCTGTTTTATAGAGTGTAATCTTTCTTGTTTAAAAAGATTCGAGGAATATTTCCTCAACAGAATTTAATTATGTAATTTGATAATTTATCATCTTCATTGGATGTTTGATCCAAGGGTGGAGAACTTTTAGTTCTGGCGCCGGCGCTCTCGTGCTTTGCACGTGAGGCGCTGCCTCAGAGTTTTTAACTCTAGGTGTTGGCGCTCTCGTGCTTTGCATGTGAGGCGCTGTCTCAGTTCAAATTTTGAACAGAGCCTTTCTCTCTTATTGGGAGGAAACAAATTCCCCCCACCGTTGCGCTCACGTGGCTCACACATGAGTGCAGCGGTGACAACCTTTCCACCGTTGGATCATCTTGGAAATTGGATCGTCTTCCAGCGCCTATAAGTAGGGCCTTTAGCTCTTGAGATGGTTTCTGTTCATCTTCTTCCTTTCTTGTTTCTGAGAATTTAATTCTCCCTTCAGAGCTTAGATCTCTGCCCAAGGAAATTCCTTTTAGGGTTAAAACTCTGCCCAAATTTGGTAAGGATCGAACCTATTAACAGAGCTTTGCTCTTTTCAGATCGTAGATCTTAAAATGGATTTTTAGGATTACTTAACCCATTAATTAGAACAATGTTCATCTCATGAAGAACTCTTAGAGTTCTTTTTGTAGATCTTAAAAATCTTGGAGTTTTTACTCTGCAAAATGCTTTGCTTTTTAGGGTTCTGATGGATTACTCCATCGTTTTCACAGAGCATGGCTCTTAGAAAATTTAGGGAATTTTTATTCCCCTCATAATTAAAGTTGACGGATGTAATTTCTGTTTGCAGAGCACTGCTCTCGAGAGAGTTTAACTCCTTGGCACAATGAGTTTCTCATTAAATGAGAATCTTTTTAGGATTTCCTCCTTAATGACTGACTGTCTTATCAATGATGAGCCGTCATTTTGATTTTGTGGGTCCCCCTCGGTCCATTTTTCCTGCATTGCAGTATGGTACAAATTTAAAATACCAAATGTCAGAATTTGTAATGTAGTATTGATATCTAACCCTCGTTTCTTTTTGCGCAGGTACTATGTCTTTTGACTCTTCTTTCCCATTTGCTCGCCCAAAAAGTGCAAACGCCGACGCGCCCGTGGATCGGGAAGTTTTTGCACTGATTAAATATTACGACCCGCAGCTGAAGTCTCTTCACTTATGGGGGTTGTGGTACAACCAAATTATTCGGGGTCGACGCAGTTTCTCTTGTGCGGCACCTTAAGAGATAATTTCCTCCATTCATTATGCTGACTCGCCCCAGGTGAATTACGCTGTGGAGGAGGTTAACTGGACAACGGAGGGATGCCTCCAGCCCTATATGGGCTCGATACCTGTACAGCCGCCGATGGCTTTAGATATTCTGGGGTGGCGCATATGTCAAGGCGAGTCGTGCCCTTGGGGACAGGTATACATGATAGGCTTGACTCCTCGTCATTCAGCCGGATACTTGCAGTGGGCTCGATACATCTTGTCGGCCAAAAAGTTGCTGCTGCTGAAGCTCGGGTTGTACCCCGCTATCTACGCGTCTCTTTTCCAGTACCCCACGCCTCACGTATGGTGGGTCAAAGCTTTCTTGGAACAGTGGAATACCCCGACTCACACTTTTATTTTATCGGACCGTGAGGTTTCGATTTCCTTGGAGGAATTTGCAGGAATTTCGGGCCTACCCGTCAGAGGGGAACATTATGAGGAAATACTTCCCCCTGACGAGAACATCTTTGCCACCAAATCGGTGGTGATGGGTCTCACTCCGGAGAATGCTATTCAACATCGATTCCTAAGTCTAATCAAGGTGTTGAACATTTACGAGAGTCTGTTTCTCGAGTCCGGAGGGCACGGAGTCAGCTTCGCGGATTTCATCGCCCGCTTTCTTCGCCCGGAAGTCTTATCAAAACAAGCTGCGAAATTCGCCAAGCTTGATGATCCTTTTGGTTTTGGCTTGGACAATCAGCAGACAGCGAAAGCGGATCAAAGGAATTTCTTCATCCCAGACACCCCGGTCGTCTCCTTTGCAGAGCTCGCAGCTTCAGACGTCGACGAAGAGACGTTCTTTTTAGGGTTCCTTAGCCTATGGTTAAGCTGGTTTGTGCTCCCAATACACCCTCGCTATATGAGGCCATCCATCTTCTATCCGGCTCACCGAATGGTTGCCGGGACGCGAGTGGCCGTCGGGATCGCTGGGCTGGCTCACCTGTATCATGGCCTAAGCTTAGCGGCAGACACCACTCAGCCGGGGGTACAGCCTGTACATATCCTGTTGCACTATTTCACGTCGTGGATCGAGCTGCATGTGCTTGGTGCTTTTGGAGTCCACAAACGGCCCCGTTTCTATGACAGTTATAATTTCCCCCGGGTTATGTCTTTAGTTGACACTTCTGCTTTAGATCTGTCACATTGAGAGGCTCGGCGTCTGGTCCTTCGCCCGCATATGGTCGGGGATAGCATGACTTTCATCGATAGGGTCTTAACTATCGGCAAGGAATCCACTAAAATGGTGCAGCCGATGCGCGATACCTTCAAAGACGGGGCTCCTACATTGAAGGCTCAGAAGATTCTACATTTCTATTCAATCAGGCCGGGCTTTTTAGTGTTCAGGCAGAACGACTTGGCGCTGTTCATGAGGTACAACCCGCACCGTTTTGATCAACAGTCGGGTTACGATCAGGGTGTCCCGCTTGAGGCTTTTTTAGCTGAGCCGGTTGCTACGGAAGAGGGTATCCGCAGCGCGCTGCACCACTTCATGCGGCTAAATACCGGGTCCAACTTTCTCATCAGTGAGACGAGCTACGTTCCGAAAGCCTCAAACGCACACGTGGCGTGGTACGAGCATGCGACGGGTGCTGTTATTAGGGAAGAAAGGCGGTTACTGCTCGATCGCAAGGGTGCGGTCCCTGCTGGTAATCCACCTGTCCCCTTAAAGTGACGGACCACTGTTCGTCCTTCCTTAAGAGAAGCTGCTGCGGTTATGGTCCCGCGCACTTTTCTTGAGGAGCCTCTACCCCGCATTCCTGTAGAAGTGGTAGCTGCAGCGTCTCCGGAGTCTGGCGTTGGTGTATAAATCGAGACCCGCCGCCCAGAAATGCCCGTTAAGCGCAAGCTCTTGTCATCGGCTGCCGGCGCTCGCTCGCAAAAGAAGAAGAAGTCGTTGTTTTCTGCCGATGTCCTATTTTTCCAGAAGCCACATGCTCCTTACAGCGAGGGTTTGTGCGAGTATGGGACCAATGAGGGTTTATTCATAATGCATGCGGATGATACTGATCTCCAGGCTGCCCTTGTGGCCTCCGAGCGACTGGCTCGTGATGATGCGGCACTGATCACTATCGTGAAGTCAGGTATACTTCAGTTACATTCTTCCACGGCTATCTTCTTTTATCATGCTTCTACTGACGCTTTCTTCTTCAACAGGTATTTCTCCCGAAGTGGCTCTCGCGGCATCCCTCAAGACATTCGAAGAGGAAGAGAGGCTCCTCGCTTCTTTGGGCCTTGGTAAAATTCCGTTCATTATGCTTTTATTCCTTTCTTTATTCGTGCTCTGACCCTTTCTTTCATCTTGTTGCAGGGACTACCTTGACTCGGGTTATTCCAAGTGTAGTGCTGATCCCGAGCAGCGATCCGGAAAAACTTCCGAAGCTAGCTGTTGTGGCCCCAGCTTTCCCAACGTCCCCGCAGGAGGCTTTGCTGAAACAGCCGATGAAGGATGCCGTAACGGCTCCAGAGGCAGAGCTTGGTTCGGACGACGATGTCCCCTTATCAGAGGTCTTGAGGAGATCGCTTCTCACTGCTCAGACCGAAAGGAAGTGTAGGAAGCATGCAGCGAGGGAACACGATGCCAGTTTGGCCGTGGGTGCAGGCTTAAGCATCATTTCGCTTGCTGATACTCCTTCGGCGGATGTTCCCTCTGCGTTGTCTACCGCCCGTGGACAGGTTGCGCGTGCGGCTCGGGAAGAAACCAAAAAGCTGCTCTAAGGTAACATAACACTGAGTCTTTTACTAGAACTTGATCTTCGAATTTTGACATATGCATTTTCTGCAAGGCCAAGTCTTGGCGATGGGATGACGAGTGAAACCCTGGCGGTTACTGTGCCTGAAGTTGCTACCCTCTCACTGGAATCTGGGACTGTCCAGACCGCTGCCCTTTCTTCCTACGGTTCCTTGGTATCGGCGGGCATTGCAAGCGTCATGACGGCCCTCGTCGAGTCAGGGGATGAAGCTATGGGCACGGAATCGACTCCTCTGAGAGAGAGCGAAGAAGCCGTTACGCCCGATGATGCCTCCACCATGGTTTCGGTCCCTGATTTATCAGGTAATTGCTGAGTTGCTATTTTCAAGCTTTTCAATCTTGTTCAGCTCTTCTGATGATATGTTGTTCGTCTTGAGTACAGGCGCGGTGAATCCTGAGGTTGTGCCATCTGAAGATGCGTCACCAGTCGCTGTTTTGACGGTCGCCGTCCCTTCGTCTTCTTCTGTGTCCTCTCAAATGTTGGAAGGTATGGGTTTGTGACTTATTTAGTTTAACTGTGGATATCATCTTCCTTGTATTGACAGTGTATTGTCTTGCAGGAGCCCTTTTTGACCATCTATATCAGGTGCTGAACCCGCATTTCTCCTTTCAGTCAGAAATCATCCTACCTGTTGGTGTTGGTTAGTATAGTCTTTAACCAGCGCTTCTCCTTTTCTTTTATAAGTAAACGTATTGTTTTTTTAAGGTTTAAGTTTTCTTCATGTTGATCATAGTGTCGCGGGTCGAGAGAATAGCCGGGTCTCCTGCACTCCCCGTCCTGCCGCCTGTTATAGCCGGTATGATAGACTCTACCCCTTATGTGTTTTCTATATCACCTGAGTCGACGTTTGACCGTTATTGATTTTGCAGCAATTGCACGAGCCCCAGCTCCCTTTGAATCTTGCATTTCGATGCCGGCAGGGCCTTTTGCTAAACGCACGTCTTCCAGGAATGCTGCAAATAGCCGACGCATGCTGATCGAATTTTTCGAGGATCTTGACGCCGAGGCCCTCACATCCACTGCAGATTTTGCTGCTAAGGTTAATCCTATGATGGCGATGCTCATGAACTTCCATGATGAAGGTGTCGTCGAGTCTTTGGTTAATTACTGCAAAAAGATCGAGGCTTGCCTGCACGAGATTGAGCTCAAGCATCTTGCTCATGAGGTTCTGGCTTTGAATTCCCAGCAAGCTGCATGGGTTGAGCATAGTGTTCCTTTCCTCCATCATTTTGAACAAGAGGCGACCCTGAAACGAAAGGAATATGAGGTGGCTTCCAACGAGTCTGTCCGATTACGCGTCCAAATTGAAGCGAATGTTGCACAGCTAAAAGCCGTCTTTGACCACCTTCAAAGATGTATTTCGGATGGGTTGGCGCTAAGCTGGACGCTTGACCTCACCAAGCGGGTTGTACAAGACTGCGAAGCTGCCATACAAGAAACCGACGAAAAGCTTTCGTCCTGTTCACAGTAGTGAACTCAAATTGAAGCGGAGTTGGCCACGGTGGCTGACCATGAGAAGGGATTGAGAGAAGTGCGCGAGCGGCTTGCTGACTTATTGAAGATGCCTCCTTCTTAGCAGCCGTTTCTGTATATTTTTTTGACTGAAAATTTGTAATTGGTGAATAACATGGATTCACTTTTGATGCTTTTATGTGATGTATCCTGTATTCATTTGAATTCCTGAATAAAAGGCATATTTTATCTCATACTATCGCTTTCTTTTCTTTGTCGTGTCATTGGCATATGACTTTAGCAAATGTGGCCTGTAGATGGTAGATAACGGTTCATCTTGAACTCCTTATAGGGTAGCGATGGCTTAGGAAACAGGTTCAGGTCTGCTGCCTAAGACTTTTCAATTTTATGAACCGTGAGGGTCTCATAAAGACGTTTCTCCCCACGAGTCGAGAGGATCTCGTAGGTGTAATTTCTCCTTAGGGGTCGTGAGGACTCCTAAGTGCGTTTTCTCTTGAGAGTCGTAAGGATCTCGCAAGAGAGTTTTCTTTTTACGGGTTGAAAGGTTTCCACGGGGACACTAATCTCCCTGGGGGTCGAGACGAATTGAGAGATTATTGGTTGACTTGTTTCCGAGACGGAGCATTGTTTCGGCGGGGAGGTCATTGGTTGACTTGTTTCCGAGACGGAGCATTGTTTCGGCGGGGAGGTCATTGTTTGACTTGTTTCCGAGACGGAGCATTATTCCGGCGGGGAGGTCATTGGTTGACTTGTTTCCGAGACGGAGCATTGTTCCAGCGGGTAGGTCATTGGTTGACTTGTTTCCGAGACGGAGCATTGTTCCGGTGGGAAGGTCATTGTTTGACTTGTTTCCAAGACGGAGCATTGTTCCGACGGGGAGGTCATTGTTTGACTTGTTTCCGAGACGTAGCATTGTTCCGGTGGGGAGGTCATTGGTTGACTTGTTTCCGAGACGGAGCATTGTTCCGTCGGGGAGGTCATTGGCTGACTTGTTTCCGAGACGGAGCATTGTTCCGGCGGGGAGGTCATTGGTTGACTTGTTTCGTTTTCTGCGGTGTCGGGAAGGAACGCCGTGTTGATCTTCTGGGATGCAGATGTTGTTGTCGAGATCTGACTCCCCCTTTGACAGAGTCTGTTGGGAAATGTGCTTCCCTTTTCGTTTATGCCCATGGATTGTATATAGGGGTCAATATGGACTCGCCTGTAGGGCAAAAGTTTCATTCTTTCATTTCTTATTTCCTTCCGTGATGCTGTATCATTTCAGCTTTTTATATCGCGATAGTCGCGATTGCCCAATCATTTCGGCTATTTTTCGTGGTGCCCAATCATTTCGGCTATTTTTCTTTTTACTCGCTGCTTTTTATTACGAGTTGCCCAATCATTTCGGCTATTTTTATATGTATTTTCGGCTCGCTGATTTTGTTGCGAGTATGGACTTGAGATCTGATATCAATCTTAGCATCAGCATCGCTGCGACTGGAATATGGCCAGGAGCGAATCATCATTTACCTTGAGAGGACTTGGAATTCGTTACCGATTTAGGCATCAGTATCGCTACTACTGGAGCGTTTCCAGGAGCGAATCATCATTTTCCTTCGCCGCTATCGAACAAAGGTGGCTTAGTAAACAGGGTTAGGGACCTGACGACTAAGGCTTTTGACTTCGTGAGCCGTAAGGGTCTCATAAAGCTATTTCTCCCTATGAATCGGGAGGATCTCGTAGGTATAATTTCTCCTTAGGGGTCATGAGGACTCTTAAGTGTGTTTTCTCTTGAGAGTTGTAAGGATCTCATAAGAGCATTTTCTCTTTGCAAGTCGAGAGGACCTACAAGTGTTGTTCACCAGATAGGGGAATTTCACACCATTGGTGGAACCGGGCGAGGGAACGCTTATTTATGCCCATGGATTGTATACAAGGGTCAATATTGACCGCCTTTAGGGCAAAAGTTTGGGGGATATGATGGCTTAAGAACAGGTTCAGGTCCCTGTATCTTAAGACTTTTGAATCCTGTGAGCCGTGGGGGTCTCATAGGGGGGAATTCTCCTTACAAGTCGTGAGGATCTCGTAAGTGTAATTTCTCCTTAGGGATTGTGTGGATTCCTAAGTGTTTTGCTCCCTTGTGAGTCATAAGTATCTCACGCGGGTATTTTCTCCTTACAAGGTCGAGAGGACCCCGTAAGTGCACAGGAAATTTTTTACGAGTCTGTGCCCTTTCGGGTTTTCACAAACTCGCCGGTAGCCCTGCTGTTTTTACTCACGGAGACCTTTCGGGTTTTCATCCGTACCCATTTCGTTTATGGACATACCTTTTTTTTGCCGCGTTAGCCTAAGGATACTGCGGTTCATAGTAGTTTAAGGACGTTACGGTCCGTAGCTAGTTTCAGGACATTGCGGTCCATTGTTAGTTTAGGGACGTTTCGGTCCGCTGTTAGTTTAGGGACGTTTCGGTCCGTTGTTAGTTTAGGGAAGTTTCGGTTCGTTGTTTTCCGTGTTTGCGACGGGGTATCGTTGAATACTACTTTTAGAGTCTTGACTCAAGAAAATAGCGAGCGGACGTAGGCGTCGTCATCTATCATTGACCTGAATCGTGACTCGTCAGACGTAGTACTTCTTCAAGAATCGCCCGTTTATTGGCCGAAAGGGTCTTTCGCCATGCATATCCATGAGAAATTAAGCCCCACCTTGGTAGACTTTGTCTATGATGTACGGACCCTCATAGTTTGGCTCGAATTTCCCCCGTTTGGTACAATTGAGGATCATAGGTCTTTTGACAACTAGCACGGGTTCGCCTTGGTGGAATGTTCTCGGCCTAGTTAATCTTTTGTATGAGCATGTCATCTTTGCTTTGTAAGCCTCCAAGTATTGCTGCGCCATGAGACGAGTTTCATCGAGGGCGTCGAGCTCCTCAAGCCGAAGATGAGCATTCTCTTCATCTGTTAGTTCGTAATGAACCGCCACTTGTAGAGAGGGTAGCTCTATCTCCAATGGGAGTACTGCTTCCGTGCCGAATACCAATACATACGGTGTTGTATTCATAGCCATTTTGAACGTGGTCCGATAAGACCAGAGAGCTTCATACAGTTTCTCGTGCCAGTCCTTTTTATTTTTGGATATCGTCTTCTTTATGATTTTTGTCAAGGTTTTGTTGAAAGCATCGGCTAGACCGTTCGCTCGAGGATTATAGACCGAAGAGTATCTCCAGTCTATGTTATGCTGCTGTGCGTAACGGCTCATTCTGTGACTTCTGTAGGCAGGCCCCGTTATCGGAGATAATCCATCGCGGAGTGCCGAACCGGCCCGTTATTCGGCCAATATGAACCGATGTCCTTTGGATGACGTTGGTTCGATCGGCCCAATTATGTCGGTTCCCCACATTTCGAACGGCCAGCTAGCCACTGTTGGGTGTAGCGGGTTTAGATGTTGGTGGATGAAGTCTCCATGAATTTTGCACGAGTGGCACTGCTTCGCGTATTTGAGGTAGTCCTGAATCATTGTGGGCCAATAGTAGCCCATTCTTTTGATCTTAGCTTCATCTTTGGTCCGGCTTGATGAGAACCACAGAGTCCGTCGTGAGTTTCTTGGACGACTCTCCTTGTTTCTTCCGGTCCTAGGCATCTCAGTCACAGAGAATCGAACGATCTCTTATACAGAGTATTATTGACGAAGGCGATGTATGTCTACGGTAGCGCCCCGACTGTCATTCTGACGCCAAACGCGGAACAAAAACTTTTATAACTGGCGCTATCGCATACTATAACCCGGATCTTGCCATTAACGCTAAACTAACAAACTGTAAAGAGGTAGAAAGGCTATACCGATCGATCCGAGTCCTTCGGTCTTTAGCCATCATCCCACGCTCCTCGCGGAAACTCCAATCTCTTGTCTCCTCATCGAGATGGCACCACGTCAACGGATCTTTAAACGGGCTCCCGCCTCTATACCGAGGAACTCGGTCATCAAGTCTGCTAAAAGAGATGATCAAGAAGAAGTAGAGAATGAGTAGAATAATTTGTCTCAAACACCCTAGGGTTCTCATCACATGAGAGGGTTAGGGTGGAGGTTGAAGAAGATGCAAAGAGTTGAAAATTGTGAGCTCAAGAAACTATCTCAAGAGAGCAAAAACCAGGCATACAAAAATTAACCCTTGGCTGCCCAAAACTTTTGGGTGTGATATATATATGGTTTTCTTTTGGAGAAATAAAAAAAATATCATATAAAAATATCTCCAACTCAACCCTAAAATATCTCACCCAAAACAAACCTCATTAATACTTTAATGACTCTCTAGACGACTCATTACATGAGTCATTAGTGAACATTCTAGAATTAATGAGTCACAAAGAATGAGTCACACTTTCCAAAATCTATAATCATTTAAACCAAAATGATTAACCCAAAAAGAAATGCATCTTCTAAAATATTCTCGTAACGGATTACGAGAATACCCCTCACCTGTATATACATACCTGTATCCGTATTCCGACCGAATACGAATACGAGAGACTAAAATATTCCGACTCAATATAATACTTGGATCCGGCTTAAACCAAAGCCCACAAGTATTATCTGTCCGAAATATGACACGTGCACAAGTGTACGTGCATTTTCGAACCCTACCATAAAACTATACGGCCTCTATAACGTTTCGCCCGAACTTGGGAAACTATCTGTGGGGGACTCTAAAGACTCGTCAGTACCCTGGCAGTGGGTTTAACCACAAGTACGTCAGCGGCACTAGCTGTGCGTAACGGCTGCCCATGTACTGACCGAAAGAGAAGCCGATGAGCGAACTCATCCTGGAACCCTACTGAGCCTATCAGTGACAATATACGTACAGTCCGGTCCGTTCGTCTATGAGAATCGCATATTGGGCCTAGGGGGCTGGTAACGTCAGACCCCCAATAGCGGTATAAGTCATGTCGGAGAGTAGCCCTAAACACCCTGAGAAACTACCGGAATACTTACCAGTAATTCTCACCTGCCTTGGCCAAGAACTTGGTGTAATGGCTCTCCTAGACACAACACGCGATCTCACCCCCAATACCGGGAGAGACGAATCCCCTGCCAATCCGCTCACTTGCCTCCATGTGGCTCAGGACTGTACCCAACTAAAACCTGTTTGCACGACTCCTTTGAGCCGTGGTAGGGTAGTAATCAAAGCACAGTGGGAACTCACACGAGACAAATGACGACCTCAGATCGATGAACTAATCTGTACACATGTCACCAGGGAACTGCTATCTAACGCTAGGTATAATACCAACTAGCAGGTTCCCGGTGAGTCCTGTCCGGTGTACTCATAACCCAATGAGCACCTGTATACATCTTAGGTGATCCAACTGACACCAATGGCTTGTGAGACCGGCCACCGCCTCTCGTCGGGGTCTCGACTGTATACACTAGTATACTCCGGAGTATTGATGCCCAGTCTCGAAACTCCCATGACTATGGACCACTTTTAAGGACGTGCTTATAGACTACCCAACCCTCACGTATATGATCGCCATTATACTGTTGGTAATCAAGCAGGATCCTAAGGGCTATATCAACGTGTAAAAGTGATCATGTTACCTAAAGCTGTACACGACAGATAAAGGCAAACCAGATAGCGTATTATCATCTTGAGTAAGACTGTCCTACCGGTATAGGTCCTCCCTCAATCATTGCAATTACGTACCTGCGATCCAATAATTGACTTTGAGGGCACTATATCCAACAATCTCCCACTTGCACTTAAGGCTAATTATTGCGATGTCGCATACTCACAGCCCGTGTGATACCGAACACCCAACTCCTCTACTAAAAAGTTTCACAAAGTTCATTTGTAGAAACTCTTGTGTTCGAGAAATAGCCTCAGTGAGTGGATCCGCCCTGATGTATCTTTCTATGTCTCTCTTAATCTCAAGTTCGCGGAGAAAGCCATCTCCCGAATTGAGTAATACCCGTCTTAGAATATATCTGGATATCTGATGGGACCTAGTTCATAAATGAAATCCAAATCCAAACTTCTTAGACTGTATCGACAACTGAAACTAATAAGTGTCCAGCACCATGCCACCCACAGTATCCTCTTGGACCACCTGTCCATAATACTGCCCCCTTATGTCAGAGGGAAAACTATAACTCTGACAAACACTCTGTCATCCATGTCACCTTTGGAAGCCTGGAATGATAACCATCTCCCGAAGGAGGCTGCCGTCATCAAATCCCTAGAAAATCCACTTATGTTCTAAAACTGCTTCCTTTTGTTTCTTCAGGATTGGATTAATATAAACTTATCGCATCTACTGCAAAAACAACATCTGGTGTGGTACTTGAAATCTCACGACTGACTCAATTGCCTAAGCAAGTGATATGCCAATCATGCACATCCCTCTCCTCTTTAGTCTGTAAGACACCTTTAGAGAGGGAGACTCTATTACCTGCAGGTACACCACCATGCCAGGAGTCATCCATTCCAAATACTTTTAGAAAACTATCAAAGTACCCATATTGGGAAACTACCCAAATCTAGATCTAAAACCATAGATCTAGTAACTAGAATGTCAGATATTATATCCATATCCTTTGTGGAGAAACAACTGTGTGACAACCACAGTATAACCGATCGTAGTATAGGAATTTTACTTCCTACTCTGTGTATGTCATCCAAATACCAGGACATCACACCCTACTACCTTCTTAACAGATCCATCCCTATTCTGATGAAGTCAAACCCATGACTGTCACATCAAAAATAGATGATCTATCTCCGCTATATCTGCTCAAGTCTATAAATAGACATAAGCTACTTGCCCACTATGCTTCCGCTGCTCTCACTGACCACAACAACCCTCTGGCAGAATAATATATACGTGCACTTCTAAAACTAGTTTAGAACGACGCTATACTCATCCTCCTGCCGGGTCTCATAGTCTGGAACAACAGTAGTGTCAAGTCTGGGTAAACAAGAACCTCCCTGTCACCATCCTTGAGGCTACCAAAGTACCACTCGGGTGCCTGAGGTTACCCACCATATTTGCGGAGTGGCTAATGGAATGTCAAATCTGATTGAATCTTTAGGTCCTATTAAATTTTCCGTAATCGTTTGCGGTTCTGGAATCACTTCTAGTTCTACCATACTCCCACTACTGTTTTCTGAAAAAATCCATTTTACTAAAATTGTGGCGAGTCAAGAACAATATCACCATTGATCTTCCAGATGGTAGAAAGTCAACCCTCGTCATAGTCTGGGCCAACCCACAAATTGCCATTACAGAAATGTGCCTTGAGTTATCCAGAATCTGGTTTTAAGCATAAACCGGACAACTCCCCATACCTTAACATCGTTAAGATATGAACCATTTTATATCCAATATAGAAAGTTTGGCACTTATTTAATTGGAATCAGATTCAAATCATGCAGCTGTCTCCAGTGCATATCAACTTAATGGAGAGAGGTCAATCAGCATTTACTCAACTTAGGAATGCATCCAATTATGAGTAACCTGAAAAAGAAACAAGTTTCTCAAAACTATTACTATCAACTGAATACGAATCACAAGTATCTACATGTTCGATCACCTTGAAGAATCCCGATACTTGCTACACCTGGTTCTCTACTTTATTCCTATACCTATAACTTCTCAAAATTTAGACATTGTATTTCTATGAAACCCTTGTCTAAAAACTAGAGAAGTCACAAGTAAACAGAATATAGTACGAGGACCAACCTCTTTGTCCTGATGGACACTGGACAACATACAATACTCTGTATAAGTTCGCTGAGTTGAATAACTCAAAACCTGTGCATCGTAGGTTGAAAACTGTACTTATGGTTAAGAACTACTCCGCTGTTCAATGCTCCTTAACCAATCGTTAACTGATATTGGTAAATGTCACGGACATAATTTCAAAAAGTTATATCTCACTTTATAAAAATAAACGTACAGATATATCAGTTTGAAATTGGTGCACAACAACGGATACTCAAAACCAAATACTTGCCGTCCGGCAAAAACCCAGGCGATCTCCTCAAATATCACCAATTACAACGAATTCCGATATAATGAGGATGATCACCTTATTCCCAATAACTTACTCCCACTCATCATCTGTAAAACCATACAGATGTGAGAATCATACCTGGTAAATACATACCCTGGAGTAAGTATCTAATCGGGAAATCAGTTTTCCTTCAACAGTGCACAGTGAAACTGAAACATGAAAATGTTTCGTAGGGGTATCCTGGTATTCCTGGTAATGCCTTTTCCATAATCCAATTCATGACTGTAACCGTATATTTCTTTGCCATCTCTCCAAATCTCTTTATTTGTCTTTATTCATTACTTTATGTACACCCCTTTAGGCTAAGTGGTTTTCTTCCTTCCCTACCGTTCAGCACCGGCCTATGGTTTGGAAGAAGACTATCCAGTAAGCATAATAGGTGTACTCTCCTAATCTCAGGAGTACTCGCAACCTGAGAGAAGGTGATGATAAAAGAGAACTGAATAATACCTTATTCTATTTCTCCCGAACTGGGGAAAAAAAGCAAAGGTGAAGTAGGAGTGGCGATGAAGTACGCGGTTTGGTCGTGAAAGATAGTAGTCGCAATTTACTTTGCCCTCTTTCTAATCCCTTTATTTTGTCTTTATTTATTACCTTCTGTACACCCTACTTAGGCTAATTAGTTTTCTTCATTCCCTACCTTTCGGCACCTGCCTATGGTTTGGAAGAAGACTATCCAATAAGCGTAATAGGTGTACTCTCCTAAACCAAGGAGCCCTCGCAACCTGAGAGAAGATGATGATAAAAGGCAACCGAATAAACCAATTCAATTTCTCCTGCACTTGGATCCATCCTCGAAGAAGTCCCTTCGAGTTCTTATATAACCATACGATGGATTTATCCAATGGAAGTGGATGTTCATAGTAATACGAGATGTTCTGGAGAAATGCAAAAGGGTAAAAGAAGGAGCGGCAATGACTTATGCAACTCAGACAATCCAAAAGCCAGTATTTTAAGAAGGTTCGGTCAACTTGGTCACTGAGTCATAGTCTGGGGTCGGTCAATGATCGCAGCCAAAGAGAGAGAGAAAAGAAACACTCTGCGTGCACTCTAACCTAGATCAGAATGGTTATCACTTTATCTAATCAGGAAACCTCCCACTGTATCGTCAAATTCTCCTCCAAACCTGAAAGAAGAATTAGTCGGGATCACCCGAAGAGTAAACCAACTCATCAATGGGAATCGGGATCCAACTCTCATCGTATGATAACATGAAGGAATCCACTCACGTTATCACACTCCAGAAGGTATGTGCATGCCTGGCAAGTTTCAGCTTCTTTAGAAACTCCCGATGTGATTTTTACCCCATGCTCTTATGACCTTGACGAAGGCCAACAAATCATAAGTCACATGTCAAGTTCTACCCGTCATTATCTTGTTAATTTGAACCCACTCGTACATGCCCCTGACGTTGGCCAAATGGCAGAATGACTGTCCCAAACCAACTCATCTATCTATGCAACAGAAAGGTAACAAGCAGCTACCATCCACTATGCCTTGACGAAGGCCAACAAATATAGCATGAATACTACGTGCTACCCGTCTGAAACGACGGAGGGCTACGGCTGGTTTTTGGCAAAAAACCTTTAACGTAATGAACTTGATCTCGTTGAAGAAACCTGATAGCTTTTTACAAAAATAAAGTGGCGAAAACCTTTGCTAAAGAGGTCACTCTCGGTGAAGGGACCTCGGCTCTTTCCTCGTGGAATGAGGTGAGGATATTCCAACTGAATACCGCGATGCAAAGCAACATGTAATCGACTATAGTGAAGTTATTACCCTAATGCAAACTTCTGCCCATGGGGTCACTCCCGGTGAAGGGATACCGGCCCTTGCTTCGTCGAATGAGGTGCAGGATATTCCAACTGAATACCACTGTGCAAAACAAAAGAAAACGTCCTTGTAATAACACTTTTTAAAACTGTTCCAACAACGTCCAAACATGTTTGTTTTCCTTTGCATTGATCAGAATCAACGCAGTCCCATCAATTAATCACACCAGAAAAGAACGAAAATAAAATGTACGTATATGCCATCCGCATTCGTCACTGGGTCCCGTCATTACCCGTTAGGTTACTTAACTAACGACGGAGCGGGGGCTGGACTAGCGGGTGTAAAACATATACAATATCTACTAGTATATATACTAATATACAATAATCGCTCCAGGTGTGATAATATGCAACATTACAGAAAAGTAATAAGCATCACAGAACAATACAAATAATCTGGGATCCCTGGGTTTCACATAGCCGCAACTAAAACCCGACGTTCCCCTGGTCGTGTGGATAGCCTGTGCAATGAAAACCTAGACCCCTACGCGTGCGGCAAGTTACCCGCCAAAACCTGAAGCGAGGCAGCCCCCTACAGCAAAGTGAATGGACCACCCAGCACTTCACGGAATCCGGTAACTTGGGCACTCCATCTTGGGTCAACCTGTACCCCCTACGAGTGCGGCGAATAGTCTGCCAATTCTAGAGTCAGGACCCTTTGCCTCTCAAAGCCATGAGATGTGGACCCGTTGCCCTCCAGAACCCGGCTATCTGTGCACTCCGTCGCGGGGTAAACCTAGTACAGAAATGAAAAATATGCACAACGGGTACATCGACCTCAGCCCGGTCGTGCCCTAAAAGAATATTGTACAAACAGGCAGTGACGGCAGTCCACATGTTGGACGCTCGCCCCGCAATATCAAATGTACAAATAAATTCAAACTACACTACCATTGCACACAGCTATCCACCATGACAAATCTGCAACATCACAGCACAACACAGAACATCAACGCGAATGTCACGTTCGCAAACCCGTCTAAAAGAGCTATAGCAATTAGACGCAATTTACCGCTCGAATGTCATTCACGGTCGGAGATATAATGTAAGTACTGTTAACTAACACGTTTAAAAAAACGATCGACAAAACTTCCCGAAGTGGGCCCCAAGTACAACTGCAGTACTCAAACAAAATCTGGGCCCAAACAAAATATTCCAGAAACCACAATTCCACATGAAAAACACCCAGAAGAAAAATGGTGCACTGTTGCTCCAAAACGGCGACGGAACCGTGGACAATACATGGTTTGTGCGGCGGTTCCGCGGTGTAAGTCTACGGTAGCGCCCCAGCCGTCTTTCCGAGGCCAAAACGCAGAAACGAAAACTTTTCTTAACTAGAAACCGGCGTTATTGTATGCTTAAAACCCGGATCGAACCATTAACCTACTACTAGCAACTAAAGAAAGGGTTGGAAAGCTATACCGATCGATCCGTGTCCTTCGGTCTTTAGCCACCATCCCAAGCTCCTCAAGGCATCTCCGGTCTTGATCTCCTCGTCGGAAAGGGCACCACATCTACGAGTCTTTTTACGGGCTCCCGCTTCATCCGAAGCAACTCGGGCACGAAGTGTGCTAGCCGACGTGTCCAAGGTGTTGTAGAGAATGTTTGTGATCACTTTTTCTCTTGTATCCATGGCTTGGATGGAGGTTAGTGATGATGGCATTAATGGAGATTTTGAGCTAGAGGAGGAGGAGGAAAAAGAAGCTTTCTTTTTCCTTTTGTGATATGTGTGATAAAATGAGAGAGTTAGAAGAATAATATGAGAGCTCACCCTTTCATGGCAGCCCCCTTCTCTTTCCTCTTATAATATCATCACAAATCCATCACTTTATGTGACACATGCACAAAGAAAGAGACCATGAGTCACCACTTGTGCATGTGTCACAATTAATGCTCCAAATGATGATATTTAGCTCACAATTTTCATTAACAAACATTAATCCAAATGTTTGCAACAATAAAAAGATACGGCAACATTTAAAGTAAACTCGTGACGGATCACAAGGATACCCCTCACCTGTATATACATACCTGCATCCGCATTCCGACCGAATGCGAATGCGATGAGACTAAAGTAATCCAACAAATCTAATACTAGGATCCGGCTTAAACCAAATCCCACTAGTATGATCTGCCCGATCATGATCCGTGCACTACTGCACGTATATGATCGGACCCTGCTATATATCATACGGCCTCTACAACATTTCGCCCTAAACTTGAGAAACTGTCTGTGGGGGACTTTAAAGACTCATCAATATTTCGGCTGTGGATTTAACCACTAGCACGTCAGAGGTACTAGCCGTACGTAACGGGCTACCAGATATTGACCAAAAGGGAGGTCGATGAGCGAACTCATCCTGACACCCTACTGAGCCTGTCAGTGACAATATCCGTATAGTCCGGTCCGTTCGTCTATGAGTATCGCATGGCGGGCCTAGGGGGTTGGTAAAAGTCAGACCTCCAAAAGCGGTACAAGTCGTGTCGGAGTGTAGCCCAGAACACCCTGAGATACTACTGGAATACCTACCAAAAAATTTCCTGCCTTGGACAAGGACTTCGTGTAATGGCTCTCCTAGATACAGCGCGACCTCACCCCCAATACCAGAAGAGACGGACCCCTGCTGATCCGCTCACTGCCTCCATGTGGCTCGGGACTGTACCCAACTAAAACCTATTTGCACGACTCCTTTGAGCCGTGGTAGGGTAGTAATCAAAGCACAGTAGGAACTCACACGAGACAAATGACGATCTCAGGTCGATGAACTAACCTGTACACATATCACCAGGGAACTGCTATCTGACGTCAGGTATAATACTAACTAGCATGTTCCCAGCGAGTCCTGTCCGGTGTACTCATAACCCAATGAGCACCTGTATACATCTTAGGTGATCCAACTGACACCAATGGCTTGTGAGACCGGCCACCGCCCCTTGTCGGGGTCTCGACTGTATACACTAGTCTACTAATGGAGTATTGATGCCCAGTCTCGAAACTCCCATGACTAGGGACCACTTTAAGGATGTGCTTATAAACCCCAGCTCCCACGTATATGGTCGCCATCATACTGCTGGCCGTCAAGCAAGAATCCTAAGGGCTCTATCAACATGCAATAGTGACCTGTAATGTCACCTGAAGCAGTGTACGATGATAAAGATAAACTATGGTAGCATACTATTCTCTATCAACGTGTAATAGTGAACTACAATGTCACCTAAAGCATGTACACGATGATAAAGACAAACCAGATAGTATACAAACCTCTCGAGTAAAACTGTCCTACCAGTATAGGTCCTCCCTCAATCATTGCAATCACGTGCCTGCAATCCAATAATTGACTCTGAGGGCACTATATCCAACAATCTCCCACTTGCACTCAAGGCTAATTATTGCGATGTCGCATACTCACAGCCCGTGTGATACCGAACACCCAACTCCTCTACTAATCAGCCTCACAAAGCCCGTTTGCGAAACTATTGCATTCGAGAAATAGCCTCAGCTAGTGGATCCGCCCTCATGTTTCTTTTTATGTCTCTCTTTATCTCAAGTTCGCAGAGAAAGCCATCTCCCGAAATGAGCAATACCTGTCTTAGAATATGTCTGGATATCTGATGGGACCTAGTTCATAAATGAACTCCAAATCCAAACTTGTTAGACTGTATCGTCAACTGAAACCAATCAGTATCCTGCGCCATGCCTCCCTCAGTATTCGCTTGGACCACCTGTCCAAAATACTGCCCCTCGTCAGAGGGAAAACTATAATTCTGACAGTCACTCTGTCATCCAGGTCACCTTGGAAGCCCGGAATGATAACCGTCCCCCGAAAGAGGCTGTCGTTATCATATCCCTAAAACATCCACTTATGTTCTAAAACTGCTTCTGAACGTTTTTCCAGGATAGGATTAATATCAACTTATTGCATCTAGTGCAAAAACAATATCTGGTGTGGTACTTGACATCTCATGATTGACTTAATTGCCTAAGCAAGTGATCTGCCAATTATGCACATCCTTCTCCCCTTTAGTCTGTAAGACACTTTTAAAGAGGGTGACTTCATCACCTGCAGGTACACTACCGTGCCAGGAGTCATCCATTCTAAAACACCTTTAGAATGCTGTCTAAGTACCCAGATTGGGTAACTACCCAAGTCTAGATCTAAAACCATAGATTTAGTAACCAGAATGCCTGATATAATATCCAGATCCTTTGTGGAGAAATCACTGTGTGACAACCAAAGTATAACCGATCGTAGTATAGGAATTTATCTTCCTACTCTGTGTATGTCATCCAAGTACCAGGACATCACACCCTACTACCTTCTTAACAGATCCATCCCCTATTCTGATGAAGTCAAACCTATGACTGTCATATCAGAAATAGATGATCTATCTCCGCTATATCTGCTTTAGTCCATGAATAGACATAAGCTACTTGTCCACTATACTTCCGCTGCTCCACTGACTATGAAAACCCTCTGGCAGAGTCATATACACGTGCACTTCTAAAGTTAGTTTAGAACGACGTTATACTCATCCTCCTGCCGGGTTTCACAGTCTGGAACAACAGCAATGGCAAGTCTGGGTAAACAAGAACCTCCCTTTCGCCGTCCTAGAGGCTACCGGAGTACCTCTCGGGTGCCTGAGGTTACCCACCATATCTATGGAGTGGCCAATGGAATGTCAAACCATATTGAATCTTTAGGTTCTTATCAAATTTTCAGTAATCGTTTGCGGTTCTGGAATCACTTCCAGTTCTACCATACTCCCACTATTGTTTTCTGAAAAAATCCATTTTACTAAAACTGTGGCGAGTTAAGAACAATATCACTATTGATCTTCCAGATGGTAGAAAATCAACCCTCGTCATAGCCCGAGTCAACCCACAAACAGCCATTACAGAAACGTGCCTTGAGTTATCCAGAGTCTGGTTTTAAGCATAAGCCGGACAACTCCCCGTACCTTAACATTGTTAAGATATGAACTATTCTATATCCAATATAGAAAAGAGGCACTGATTTAATTGGAACCAGATTAAAATCATGTAGCTGTCTCCAGTGCATGTCAACTAAATGGAGAGAGGCCGATCAGCATTACTCAACTTAGGAGTGCTTCCAATTATGAGTAAACTGAAAAAGAAGCAAGTTCTCATAATCATTACTATCAACTGAATACCATACACAAGTATCTACATCTTCGATCACCTTGAAGAATCCTGATACTTGCAACGCCTGGTTCTCTACTTTATTCTTATACCTATAACTTCTCAAAACTTGGACCTTGCATTTCTACGAAACACATGTCTAAGAACTAGAGAAGTCATAAGTAAACAGAATGTAGTATGAGTACCAACCCCTCTGTCCTAATGGACACTGGACAATATACAATACTCTGTATAAGTCCTCTGAGTCTAATAACTCATTCCCCGTGTGTCGTAGGTGTTGGATATAGTGCCCTCAGAGTCAATTATTGGATCACAGACACGTGATTGCAATGATTGAGGGAGGACCTATACCGGTAGGACAGTCTTACTCGAGAGATTTGTATACTATCTGGTTTGTTTTTATCATCGTGTACATGCTTTAAGTGACATTGTGGTTCACTATTACACATTGATGGAGAATAGTATGCTACCATGGTTTATCTTTATCATCGTGTACTGTTTCAGGTGACCTTACAGGTCGCTATTACACATTGATAGAGCCCTTAGGATTCTTGCTTGACTACCAACAGTATGATGGCGATCATATACGTGGGAGCTGGGGTCTATAAGCACATCCTTAAAAGGTCCCTAGTCGTGGGAGTTTTCGAGACAGGGCATCGATACTCCAGAGTAGACTAGTGTATACAGTCAAAACCCCGACGAGAGATGGTGGCCAGTCTCATAAGCCACTGGTGTCAGTTGGTTCACCTAAGATGTATACAGGTGCTCATTGGGTTATGAGTACACCGGACAGGACTCGCCGGGAACATGCTAGTTGGTATTATACCTGACGTCAGATAGCAGTTCCCTGGTGACATGTGTAAAGGTTAGTTCATCGACCTGAGATCGTCATTTGTCTCGTGTGAGTTCCCACTGTGCTTTGATTACTATCCTACCACGGCTCAAAGGAGTCGTGCAAACAGGTTTTAGTTGGGTACAGTCCCGAGCTACATGGAGGCAGTGAGCAGATCGGCAGGGGTTTCGTCTCTCCCGGTATTGGGGGTGAGGTCGCGCTGTGTCTAGGAGAGCCATTACACGAAGTCCTTGGCCAAGGCTGGAGATTTACTGGTAGGTATTCCAGTAGTATCTCAGGGTGTTCTGGGCTACACTCCGACACGACTTGTACCGCTTTTGGGGGTCTGACTTTTACCAACCCTCTAGGCCCGCCATGCGATGCTCATAGACGAACGGACCGGACTGTACGGATATTGTCACTGACAGGCTCAGTAGGGTATCAGGATGAGTTCGCTCATCGACCTCCCTTTTGGTCAATACTTGGTAGCCCGTTACGTACGGCTAATACCTCTGACGTGCTAGTGGTTAAATCCACAGCCAAAGTATTGACGAGTCTTTAGAGTCCCCCAAAGACAGTTTCTCAAGTTTCGGGCGAAACGTTGTAGAGGCCGTATGATATATGGCAGGATTCGATCTTATACGTGCGTTATTGCACGGATCATGATCGGACGGATCATACTAGTGGGCTTTGGTTTAAGCCGGATCCTAGTATTAGATTTGTTGGATTACTTTAGTCTCGTCGCATTCGCATTCAGTCGGAATGCGGGTGCAGGTATGTATATACAGGTGAGGGGTATCCTTGTGATCCGTCACGAGTTTACTTTAGATGTTGCCGTATCTTTTTATGGTTGCAAACATTTGGATTAATGTTTGGATGGTGGAAATAATGAGCCAGAATTTCATCATGAGATGCATTAAATGTGATATGGACTTCATTAGTGACTCATGGTCTCTTTTTATGTGCTAATGTCACATTATATGATGGATTGGTGATGATTTGATAAGAGGAGAGAGAGAGGGGCTGCCATGAGGGGTTAGCTCTCATATTATTCTACTCACTCTTTCTCATTTTATCATAAGAACAACAAAAGAAAAGAAAAGCTCTTTTCTTCTTTTTCTTCCTCTAGCTCAAAGCTTCCATCAATGGCTTCATCTCTAACCTCCATCCAAGCAATGGATGCAAGAGACAAAGTGATCACAAACATTCTCTACAACACCTTGGACACGTCGGCTAGCACACTTCGTGCCCGAGTTGCTTCGGATGAAGCGGGAGCCCGTAAAAAGACTCGTAGATGTGGTGCCCCTTTTCCGACGAGGAGATCGAGACCGGAGATACCGTGAGGAGCTTGGGATGGTGGTCAAAGACCGAAGGACACGGATTGATCGGTATAGCTTTCTATCCCTTCTCTTGTTTGCTAGTAGTAGGTTAATAGTTCGATCCGGGTTTTAAGTACACGATAGTGCCGGTTTTCAAGTTAAAGAAAAGTTTCGTTTTCGCATTTTGGCCTCGGAAAGACGGCCGGGGCGCTACCGTAGACTTACAGCAGGTTGAAAACTGTACTTATGGTTAAGAAGAATTATATCGCTGTTTAATGCTCCTTACCTAACCGTCCACTGATATAGGTAAATGTCATAGACATAATTTCAAAAAGTTATATCTCACTTTATAAAAATAAACGTACAAATATATCAATTTGAAATTGGTGCATAACAACAGATATTCAAAACCAAATATTTGCCATCCGGCAAACAACCCAGGCGATTTCCTCAAATATCACCAATTACAACGAATCCCGATATAATAAGGATGATCACCCAATTCCCAATAACTTACTCCCACTCATCATATGTAAAACCATATAAATGTGAGAATCAAACCTGGTAAATACATACCCTGAAGCAACGGCTAATTGGGAAATCAGTTTTCTTTTAACAATACGCAGTGAAACTGAAACATATAAATGTTTCGAAGGGGTATCCGGGTATTCCTAGTAATGCCTCTTCCATTATCAGATTCACAACTGTAACCGTATATTTCTTTGCCATCTCTCCAAATCCCTTTATATGTCTTTAGTCATTACCTTCTGCGCACCCCTTTAGGCTAAATGGTTTTCTTCCTTCCCTACCGTTCGGCACCTGCCTGTGGTTTGGAAGAAGACTATCCAATAAGCATAATGGGTGTACTGTCCTAATCCTAGGAGCACTCGCAACCCGAGAGAAGGTAAAGATAAAAGACAACTGAATAAAACCTTATTCCTATTTCTCCTGAACCAGAATCCATCCCCGAACTGGAACAAGTCCCTTCGAGTTCGTATATAACCATACGATGGAGTATCCAATAAACTGTGGATCTTCGTAGTGATATGGGGTGTTCCGGAGAAATACAAAGGTGATGTAGGATTGGCGATGAAATACTTGGTTTGGTCGTGAATAGCAGTCGCAATTTACTTTGCCCTCTTACTAATCCCTTTATATGTCTTTACTTAATACCTTCTATACATCTTCGTTAGGATAATTGGTTTTCTTCATTCCCCACCGTTCGGCACCTGCCTATGGTTTAGAAGAAGACTATCCAATTAGCATAATAGGTGTACCGTCCTAATCCAAGGAGCACTCGCAACCTGAGAGAAGGTAAAAGGAAAAGACAACTGAATAGTCCTATTCGTTTTCTCCAGAACCGGAACAATCCTCGAATCTGGAACAAGTTCCTTCGAGTTCATATATAACCATACGATGGTTTTATCCAATGGAAGTGGATGTTCGTAATAATACGGGGTGTCCTGGAGAAAAGGGTAAAAGTAGGAGTAGTAATGAGGTATGCAACTCAGACAATCCAAAAAGCTAGTGTTTTAAGAAGGTTCGGTTAACTTGGTCACTGAGTCATAGTCAAGGGTCGGGTCATGGTCGCTGCCAAAGAGAGAGAGAAAAGAAACACTCTGCGTGCACTCTAACCTAGATCAGAATGGTTATCAATTTATCTAATCAGGAAACCTCCCACTGTAACCTCAAATTCTTCTCCAAACCTGAAAGAAGAATTAGTCGGGATCACCCGAGGAGTAAACCAACTCATCAGTGGGAATCAGGATCCAACTATCATCGCATGATAACGTGATGGAATTCACTCACGTTATCACACTCCAGAAGGTATGCGCATGCCTGACAAGTTTCAGTTTCTTTAGAAACTCCCGATGTGATTTTACCCCATGCACTTATGACCTTGACGAAGGTCAACAAATCATAAGTCACATGTCAAGTTCTACCCGTCATTGTCCAGGTTAATTTGAACCCATCCGTTCAAGCCCTTGATGAAGGCTAACAAGGCTATACGACTGTCCCAAACCAACGCATCTATCTATACAGCAGAAAAGTAACAAGTAGCTACCATTCACTATACCTTGACGAAGGCCAACAAACATAGCATGACTACTAAGTGCTACCTTTCTGAAATGACGGAGGGCTACGAATGGTTTTTGGCAAAAAACCTTTAACGTAATGAACTTGATATCGTTGAAGGAACCGGATAGCTTTTTATAAATATAGTGGCGAAAACCTTTGCTAAAGAGTTCACTCCCGGTGAAGGGATCTCGGCTCTTTCCCCGTAGAATGAGGTGCAAGATATTCTAATTGAATACCACGATGCAAAGCAAAAAGGCAATCGGCTATAGTGAAGTTATTACCTTGACGCAAATTTCTGTCCAAGGGGTCGCTCCCGGTGAAGGGATCTCGGTCCTTGCCTCGTCGACTGAGGTGCTGGATATTCATAACCGAATACCACTATGCAAAACAAAAGAGAACGTCCTTGCAATAACAGCTTTTTGAAAAATGTTCCAACAACATCAGAATAGGTTTGTTTAGCGTGCATTGATCCAAATCAATGCATTCCCATCAATTAATCACACCACAAAAGAACGAAAATACGATGTACGTATATGCCATCCGCATTCACCACTGGATCCCGTCATCACCCGTTAGGTTACTTAACGAACGACAGAGCGGGGACTGGACTAGCGCGGATGTAAAACATATACAACATCTACTAGTATATATATCAATATATAATAATCGCTCAAGGCGTGATAAAATGTAACATCACAGAAATGTAATAAGCATCACAGAACAATACAGATAATCTGGGATCCCCTGGTTTCATAGAGCCGCTACTGAAACCCGACGTTCCCCTGGTCGTGTGGATAGCCTGTGCAATGAAATCCTAGACCCCTACGGGCGCGGCAAGTTACCCGCCAAAACCTGAAGCGAGGCAGCTCCCTTCAACAACATGAATGGACCACCCAACACTTCACAGAATCCGGTAACTTGAGCACCCATGCTTGGGTCAACCTGTACCCCCTATGAGTGCGGCGAATAGCCCGCCAATTCTAGAGTGAAGCCCCCTCCGTCTCAAAGCCATGAGATGTGGGCCCATTGCCCTCTAGAACCCGGCTACCCGTGCACCCCTCCGCGGGATAATCCTAGTACAGAAAGTAAAATATACAACGGGTACATCGACCTCAGCCCGGTCTTGCCCCAAAAGAATAATATACAAATAGGCAGTGACGGCAGTCCACATGTCGGACGCTCGCCCCGCAATATCAAATGTACAAATACAACCAAACTGTACTACCATTGCATCCACGCTAGCCACCACAACAAATCCGCAACATCACAGCATAATACAGAACATCAACGTGAATGTCACGTTCGCAAATCCGTCTAAAAGGGCTATAGCAATTAGACAGGATTTACCGATCAAATGACATTCACGGTCGCAGATATAATGTAAATACTGTGAACTAACAGGTTTAAAATTTTCGATCGACAAAATTTCCCGAAGTGGGCCCTTAGTACAATACCCAGTACTCAGATAAATCTGGGCCCAAACAAAAAATACCAGAAACCCCATTTCCATGTCAGAGAGCACTGTAGAAATTTTGGTGCCCTAAAACTACAGTGTTGCGGCGGAACCGCGGCCAATACAAGGGTCATGCCGCGGTTCCGCGGCGCTACAGTGGGTTCAGGCAACCAATTTTCTACAGTGCTCCTAAAAAACCCTGCCTGATTTTCTGCAACACACTAAATAATTTTTTGACCACAGGAAAAATTCGACAGAAACCGTGACCTGGAAATGCAGTTTTTAGAAAATTCGTTCGATCGATATTTTAAATACGTTAGAGCAAAACTAGTAAAGGTTAATGGCGTGGCTCTGATACCATATAAGTCTACGGTAGCGCACCGACCGTCTTTCCGAGGCCAAAATGCGGAAACGAAAACTTTTTCTTAGCTAGAAATCGGCGCTATCATATGCTTAAAACCCGGATCGAACCATTAACCTACTACTAGCAACTAAATAAAGGGTTGGAAAGCTATACCGATCGATCCGTGACCTTCGGTCTTTGGCCACCATCCCAAACTCCTCCCGGCATCTCCGGTCTTGATCTCCTTGTCGGAAAGGGCACCACATCTACGAGTCTTTTTATGGGCTCCCGCTTCATCCGAAGCAACTCGGGCACGAAGTGTGCTAGCCGACGTGTCCAAGGTGTTGTAGAGAATGTTTGTGATCACTTTGTCTCTTGCATCCATGGCTTGGATGTAGGTTAGAGATAATGCCATTAATGGAGATTTTGAGCTAGAGGAGGAGAAGGAAGAAGAAGCTTTCTTTTTCCTTTTGTGATATGTGTGATAAAATGAGAGAGTCGGAAGAATAATATGAGAGCTCACCCCTTCATGGAAACCCCTCTCTCTCTCCTCTTATCATATCATCACAAATCCATCACTTTATGTGACACATGCATAAAGAAAGAGACCATGAGTCACCACTTGTGAATGTGTCACAATTAATGCTCCAAATGATGATATTTAGCTCACAATTTTCATTAACAAACATTAATCCAAATGTTTGCAACAATAAAAAGATACGGCAACATCTAAAATAAACTCGTGACGGATCACAAGGATACCCCTCACCTGTATATACATACCTGCATCCGCATTCCGACCGAATGCGAATGCGATGAGACTAAAGTAATCCAACATATCTAATACTAGGATCCTGCTTAAACCAAAGCCCGCTAGTATGATCCGTCCGATCATGATCCGTGCACTGCTGCACGTATATGATCGGATCCTGCCATATATCATACGGCCTCTACAACGTTTCGCCCGAAATTTGAGAAACTGTCTGTGGGGGACACTAAAGACTCGTTAATACTTCGGCTGTGGATTTAACCACTAGCACGTCAGAGGTACTAGCCGTACGTAACGGGCTACCAGGTATTGACCAAAAGGGAGGTCGATGAGCGAACTCGTCCTGACACCCTACTGAGCCTGTCAGTGACAATATCCGTACAGTCCGGTCCGTTCGTCTATGAGTATCGTATGGCGGGCCTAGGGGGTTGGTAAAAGTCAGACCCCTAAAAACGGTACAAGTCGTGTCGGAGTGTAGCCCAGAACACCCTGAGATACTACTGGAATACCTACCAGTAAATCTCCTGCCTTGGCCAAGGATTTCGTGTAATGGCTCTCCTAGACACAGCACGACCACACCCCCAATACCGGGAGAGACGAACCCCTGCCGATCCGCTCACTGCCTCCATGTGGCTCGGGACTGTACCCAACTAAAACCTGTTTGCTGGACTCCTTTGAGCCGCGGTAGGGTAGTAATCAAAGCACAATGGGAACTCACACGAGACAAATGACGATCTCAGGTCGATGAACTAACCTGTACACATGTCACCAAGGAACTGCTATCTGACGTCAGGTATAATACCAACTAGCATGTTCCCGGCGAGTCCTGTCCGGTGTACTCATAACCCAATGAGCACCTGTATACATCTTAGGTGATCCAACTGACACCAATGGCTTGTGAGACCGGCCACCGCCCCTCGTCGGGGTCTCGACTGTATACACTAGTCTACTAATGGAGTATCGATGCCCATTCTCGAAACTCCCACGACTAGGGACCACTTTAAGGATGTGCTTATAGACCCCAGCTCCCACGTATATGGTCGCCATCATACTGCTGGCCATCAAGCAAGAATCCTAAGGGCTCTATCAATGTGCAATAGTGACCTGTAATGTCACCTGAAGCAGTGCACGATGATAAAGGTAAACCATGGTAGCATACTATTCTCTATCAACGTGTAATAGTGAACTACAATGTCACCTAAAGTATGTACACGATGATAAAGACAAATCAGATAGTATACAAACCTCTCGAGTAAGACTGTCTTACCGGTATAGGTCCTCCCTCAATCATTGCAATCACATGCCTGCGATCCAATAATTGACTCTGAGAGCACTATATCCAACACGCGGCGCTCTGGAAGCTTCAGTCTACCAAACTCATTCAGAGTCTTAAAAAAGCCTGCTCGATTTTCTGAGATACTCAAAATGATTTTTAGACCAGTTTAAAAAATCGACAGAAAATTTAACATGAAAAGTGCGGTTTTGGAAATTTCGTTCGATCGATATTTTAAACATGTTAGAACAAGTCAGTAAAGGTTAATGGCGTGACTCTGATACCATGTAAGTCTACGGTAGCGCCCCGGCCGTCATTCTGACGCCAAACGCGGAACAAAAACTTTTATAACTGGCGCTATCGCATACTATAACCCGGATCTTGCCATTAACGCTAAACTAACAAACTGTAAAGAGGTAGAAAGGCTATACCGATCGATCCGAATCCTTCGGTCTATAGCCATCATCCCACGCTCCTCGCGGTAACTCCGATCTCTTGTCTCCTCATCGAGGTGGCACCACGTCAACGGATCTTTAAACGGGCTCCCGCCTCTATACCGAGGCAACTCGATCATCAAGTCTGCTAAAAAGAATGACCAAGATGAAGTAGAGAATGAGTAGAATACTTTGTCTCAAACACCCTAGCGTTCTCATCACATGAGAGGGTTAGGGTGGAGGTTGAAGAAGATGCAAAGAGTTGGAAATTGTGAGCTCAAGAAACTATCTCAAGAGAGCAAAAACCAAGCATACAAAAATTAACCCTTGGCTGCCCAAAACTTTTGGGTGTGATATATATATGGTTTTCTTTTGAAGAAATAAAGAAAATATCTTATAAAAATATCTCCAACTCAACCCTAAAATATCTCACCCAAAACAAACCTCATTAATACTTTAATGACTCACTAGACGACTCATTACATGAGTCATTAGTGAACATTCTAGAATTAATGAGTCACAAAGAATGAGTCACACTTTCCAAAATCCATAATCATTTAAACCAAAATGAATAACCCAAAAAGAAATGCATCTTCTAAAATATTCTCGTAACGGATTACGAGAATACCCCTCACCTGTATATACATACCTGTATCCGTATTCCGACCGAATACGAATACGAGAGACTAAAATATTCCGACTCAATATAATACTTGGATCCGGCTTAAACCAAAGCTCACCAGTATTATCTGTCCGAAATATGACACGTGCATAAGTGCACGTGCATTTTCGAACCCTACCATAAAACCATACGGCCTCTACAACGTTTCGCCCGAACTTGGGAAACTATCTGTGAGGGACTCTAAAGACTCGTCAGTACCCTGTCAGTGGGTTTAACCACAAGCACGTCAGCGGCACCAGCTGTGCGTAACGGCTACCCATGTACAGACCGAAAGGGAAGCCGATGAGTGAACTCATCCTGGAACCCTACTGAGCCTATCAGTGACAATATACGTACAGTCCGGTCCGTTCGTTTATGAGCATCGCATATCGGGCCTAGGGGGCTGGTAACGCCAGACCCCCAATAGCGGTATAAGTCGTGTCGGAGACTAGCCCTGAACACCCTGAGAAACTACTGGAATACTTACCAGTAATTCTCACCTGCCTCGGCCAAGGACTTGGTGTAATGGCTCTCCTAGACACAGCGCGATCTCATCCCCAATACCGGGAGAGACGAATCCCCTGCCGATCCGCTCATTTGCCTTCATGTGTCTCGGGACTATACCCAACTAAAACCTGTTTGCACAACTCCTTTGATCCGTGGTAGGGTAGTAATCAAAGCACAGTGGGAACTCACACGAGATAAATGACGACCTCAGGTCGATGAACTAACCTGTATATATGTCACCAGGGAACTGCTATCTAACGCTAGGTATAATACCAACTAGCAGGTTCCCGGCGAGTCCTGTCCGGTGTACTCATAACCCAATGAGCACCTGTATACATCTTAGGTGATCCAACTGACACCAATGGCTTGTCAGACCAGCAACCGCCCCTCGTCGGGGTCTCGACTGTATACACTAGTCTACTCCGGAGTATCGATGCCCTGTCTCGAAACTCCCATGACTAGGGACCACTTTTAAGGATGTGCTTATAGACTACCCAACTCTCACGTATATGATCGCCATCATACTGTTGGTAGTCAAGCAGGATCCTAAGGGCTCTATCAACGTGTAATAGTGATTATGTCACCTAAACCTGTACACGACTAATAAAGGCAAACCAGATAGCATACTATCATCTTGAGTAAGACTGTCCTACTGGTATAGGTACTCCCTCAATCATTGCAATCACGTACCTGCGATCCAATAATTGACTTTGAGGGCACTATATCCAACAATCTCCCACTTGCACTTAAGGCTAATTATTGCGATGTCGCATACTCACAGCCCGTGTGATACTGAACACCCAACTCCTCTACTAAACAGTTTCACAAAGCTCGTTTGTAGAAACTCTTGTGTTCGAGAAATAGCCTCAGTGAGTGGATCCGCCCTGATGTATCTTTCTATGTCTCTCTTAATCTCAAGTTCACGGAGAAAACCATCTCCCGAATTTAGTAATACCTGTCTTAGAATATGTCTAGATATCTGATGGAACCTAGTTCATAAATGAACTCCAAATCCAAATTTCTTAGACTGTATCGACAACTGAAACTAATAAGTGTCCAGCACCATGCCACCCATAGTATCCTCTTGGACCACCTGTCCATAATACTGCCCCCTTATGTCAGAGGGAAAACTATAACTCTGACAAACACTCTGTCATGCATGTCACCTTTGGAAGCCTGGAATGATAACCGTCACCCGAAAGAGGCTGCCGTCATCAAATCCCTAGAAAATCCACTTATGTTCGAAAACTGCTTCCTTATGTTTCTTCAGGATTGGATTAATATAAACTTATCGCATCTAGTGCAAAAACAACATCTGGTGTGGTACTTGACATCTCACGACTGACTCAATTGCCTAAGCAAGTGATATGCCAATCATACACATCCCTCTCCTCTTTAGTCTGTAAGGCACCTTTAGAGAGGGAGACTCCATTATCTGCAGGTACACCACCATGCCTGGAGTCACCCATTCCAAATACTTTTAGAATACAGTCAGAGTACCCACATTGGGAAACTACCCAAATCTAGATCTAAAACCATAGATCTAGTAACCAGAATGTCAGATATTATATCCATATCCTTTGTGGAGAAACAACTGTGTGACAACCACAGTATAACCGATCGTAGTATAGGAATTTTACTTCCTACTCTATGTATGTCATCCAAATACCAGGACATCACACTCTACTACCTTCTTAACAGATCCATCCCCTATTCTGAAGAAGTCAAACTCATGACTGTCACATCAAAAATAGATGATCAATCCCCACTATATCTGCTCAAGTCTATAAATAGACATAAGCTACTTGCCCACTATACTTCCGCTGCTCCCACTGACCACAACAACCCTCTGGCAGAATAATATATACGTGCACTTCTAAAACTAGTTTAGAACGACGCTATACTCATCCTCTTGCCGGGTCTCATAGTCTGGAACAACAGTAGTGTCAAGTCTGGGTAAACAAGAACCTCCCTGTCACCGTCCTTGAGGCTACCAAAGTACCTCTCGGGTGCCTGAGGTTACCCACCATATCAGCGGAGTGGCTAATGGAATGTTAAACCTGATTGAATCTTTAGGTCCTATTAAATTTTCCGTAATCGTTTGCGGTTCTAAAATGACTTCCAGTTCTACCATACTCCCACTACTATTTTCTGAAAAAATCAATTTTACTAAAACTGTGGCGAGTCAAGAACAATATTACCATTGATCTTCCAGATGGTAGAAAGTCAACCCTCGTTATAGCCTGGGCCAACCCACAAACTTCCATTACAGAAACGTGCCTTGAGTTATCCAGAGTCTGGTTTTAAGCATAAGCCGGACAACTCCCCATACCTTAACATCGTTAAGATATGAACCATTCTTTATCCAATGTAGAAACTTTGCCACTTATTTAATTGGAATCAGATTCAAATCATGCAGCTGTCTCCAGTATATATCAACTTAATGGGGAGAGGCCAATCAGCATTTACTCAACTTAGGAATGCATCCAATTATGAGTAACCTGAAAAAGAAACAAGTTTCTCAAAACTATTACTATCAACTGAATACCAATCACAAGTATCTACATTTTCGATCACCTTGAAGAATCCCGATACTTGCAACACCTGGTTCTCTACTTTATTCATATACCTATAACTTCTCAAAACTTAGACATTGTATTTCTACGAAACACTTGTCTAAAAACTAGAGAAGTCACAAGTAAACAGAACATAGTACGAGGACCAACCCCTTTGTCCTGATGGACACTGGACAACATACAATACTCTGTATAAGTCCGCTGAGTTGAATAACTCAAAACCTGTGCATCGTAGGTTGAAAACTGTACTTATGGTTAAGAACTTGTAAGTCCATGCTACCTCTCCCGGTAATTTTGGGCATGCGGAATTTGGTGAAAAACAATTTTCTAGAGACGGTGACATGGACTCAAAACCGGATCTTTGTTAAACATCTAACTAACAACCTAACTAAGAGTTGTTAACTACTCGGTTAGGGGGTTATACCTTTCTTTCTTGAACTCCTTCGTTTTCATCTCTTGATGGTGTACGGATTAGCTTCACCCCGTCGTCTCCTTGCGCCGAAGATCGATCCACCCGAAAGCTTCTACCTTTGGCTTCTTCTTCGAACTTTGAAGAAACTAGTTCACTTGGTTTGCTAAACCTTGTGAACTAGAGTGAGTAGAGGAGAGTGTGATGGGATTTTCTCTATGGTTCTTGCTTCTCAACACATGAGACAAGTGAACCATAGACAAGAGAGAGCAAGAGGAAGAGGGTGAGAGCAAGAAGAAGAGAGAGCTCAAAACCAAGAGAGAGAAAAACAATGAAAGAATGAGTCTCTCTTTTCTCTTTCACCCTCTCATAATCCAAAAGCATCATGAGCCATAATGTTAATCAAGTATTATTATGTGATGGTTCATATCATGTCAAAGGCAATATCATTTCCATGCACTCATTTTGCAAACCACAACAAGCAAGCAAAAGTCTTTGCACGAAAATGACAACCATTGTGATGTTGATGGTCAACTAGTCCAACCTAGTCAACCAGTCAACAAAGTCAACAAGTCAACAAAGTTAACCCCTCAACAACCATGTCACTATAATACTTAATTAATATTATTGCTAATCATATATCATATTCTCATTAGGGTTGAGCAAAAAGTCAATAGTCAACGGTCAACGGTCAACAACCCTAATGAGAATCCTCTGCCTCTGTCTCTCCGTCAACTGTGCATACACACCCGCATTCGCGTTCCGAGGAACACGAATACAAACTGGATAAAACCAATCCCAATACGTACATTAGGATCTGGCTTAAACCAAAGCCCGCTAGTGTAAACTGTCCGGACACTAAACGTGCACAAGTGCACGGATGTGACTGAACCCTGTCGCAAAACCATGCGACCCCAACTCTTTTGCCTAAAGGCGAATAGCTTTCTGTGTGGGACTCTAAAGACTCGACACTACGCTGGCAGTGGGTTTAACCACAGACCGCAAGTGGCACTAGCTGTGCGTAACGGTCCCCAGGTAGATGCCGACAAGAAGACCGACGAGGTGAAACCCATCTGAACTCCTACTGAGCCTGAATGTGACAATCTCCGTACAGTCCGGTCTGTTCGTCTGATACATCGCATGGCGGGCCTAGGGGGCGGTAAACGTCAGTTCCCTAATAGCGGTACAAGTCGTGTCGGAGTGAAGCCCAATACACCCTGAGATAACACTGGAAGCCTACCAGTATATCTCGCTTGCCCTGGCCAGGGACTACTCGTGTAATGGCTCTCCTAGACACAGCGCGATGTCAACCCCCAATACCGGGAGAGACGAATCCTGTCTAACCGTCACTGCCTCCAAGTGCTTCGGGACTGCACCCAACTACTACCTGTTTGCACGACTCCTTTGAGCCGTGGTAGGGTAGTAATCAAAGTACAGTGGGAACACACTCGAGGCGAAGTGACAGTGTCAAGTCAGCGGACTAAGCTGTACTCATGTCACCTGGGAACTGATAACTGACGATAGGTATAATACCAACCGGTCAGTTCCCGACGAGTCCTGTCCAGTGAACTCGTAACCCAACGAGCACCCGCATACTATCTCCAGTACGACGTACTGATGGCTGTGGGACAGACCACCTCCCACTCTGGGATGAGAAGCGTATACGCTAGTCTACTCCGGAGTATCGATGCCCTGTCTCGATAGTCCTGCGACTAGGGACCTGCATAAGGATGTGCCTATAGATTATCCAGCCCCCACTGGTGTGACTGCCATCACAACGCTGGTAATCAAGCAAAGATCCTAAGGGCTCCACTAATGTGTATAGGCGATATACTAAAATAAACACATGTACACATTGAAGTAGAAACAAACCAAGTAGCATACTACTATTTTGAGCAAGATTGTATATACAAGGTGAATATCCCAAGCTTCCATTAAGTAATATACAAACTAGTATGATACAGTAATGGCCTCTAGGGCATATACACTAACAATCTCCCACTTGCACTAAGGCCATGTACTGGCGTATCGAAGACCTATCATCTCGATCAGCCGCTCGAATTGAGTCTGGGGCAAGGCCTTCGTGAGTGGATCTGCAGTGTTATCTTCTGAATTTACTCTCTTTACCTCGATCTCCCGGCGATCAATGATCTCCCTGATCGGGTGGAACCGCCTCAAAATGTGCCTGGACTTTTGATGGGACCTGGGTTCCTTCGCTAAAGCTATAGCGCCGTTGTTGTCACAATATAGCGGTATTGGATCAACACTGGTAGGAACCACCTGAAGTTCCGTGAGGAACTTCTTCATCCAGATAGCTTCCTTTGCGGCATCGCAAGCAGCTATGTACTCCGCTTCCATAGTTGAGTCAGCAACGGTTTCCTGCTTGGAACTCTTCCAGCAAACCGTCCCTCCATTGAGGGTAAAGACATAACCCGACATGGACTTGGAGTCATCCTTGTCACTCTGGAAGCTGGAGTCAGCAAAGGCCTTAATCTGGAGGTCTTTTCCGCCATACACCAAGAACATCTCTTTAGTCCTTCTCAGGTACTTGAGAATGTTCTTTACTGCTATCCAGTGTTTCTCCCCTGGGTTCGACTGATACCGGCTTACAACGCTTAATGCGTATGCTACATCTGGCCTGGTACATAACATCGCATACATAATAGAGCCTACCGCAGATGCGTAGGGTATTGATGACATGCGAGCCCTTTCCAAATCAGTCTTGGGAGACATCTCTTTGGAGAGGATGATTCCATGACAAGTCGGTAGATTACCGCGCTTGGAATCTTCCATACTGAATCGTTTCAGTATGGTATTGATGTACCTTGACTGTGAAAGTCCCAACATCCTCTTAGATCTATCACGAAAGATCTGGATCCCCAGAATGTAGTTGGCATCGCCCAGGTCCTTCATGGAGAACCTCTGCGACAAGAATCCTTTGACTGACTGTAGCATAGGAATATCATTTCCTATTAGGAGAATGTCATCGACGTACAAGACGAGGAATACCACATTTCTCCCTACAATCTTACTGTAAATGCATGGTTCATCTGGGTTTTTGACAAAGTCGAATTCTTTGACAGTATCATCAAAGCAGATGTTCCAACTCCGCGATGCCTGCTTGAGTCCATAGATGGACTTGAGCAACTTGCACACTTTACCGCTGCTCCCATTCTGAATGAATCCCTCTGGCTGATCCATATAGACGCACTTTTCCAAATTTCCATTTAGGAAAGCCGTCTTTACGTCCATCTGCCAGATCTCATAATCGTGGAAGGCAGCAATGGCAAGAAGGATCCGAATGGATTTAAGCATGGCTACCGGAGAAAAGGACTCGTCATAGTCCAAACCAGGTCTTTGACGAAAACCCTTTGCAACGAGCCTAGCTTTATAGGTTTCAACCTGCCCATCTACACCAATCTTCTTTCTGAAGATCCATTTGCAGCCTACGGGTTTTACCCCTTCTGGAGCAAAGTCCAAAGTCCAAACTTTGTTGGTGTACATGGACTCCATCTCGGTCCGCATTGCATCCAGCCATTTTACTGAGTCACTGCTCTGAATGGCTTGCTGGAAGCTAGTAGGCTCATCATAATTAACTGTGCAATTCTCTCTATCCCCGTCTATGGGAAAACCGAAGTATCTTTCGGGCGGATGAGACTGCCTACTACTTCTGCGGAGCGGCGTAGGAATGTCCGGTTCTCTTGAAACGTCTGGTTCATCCAAGCTTTCCGTAACAGCTTGTGGTTCTGGAATTTCTTCCAGTTCTATTGCGCCCCCACTTATCTGATTTTCCAAAAATTCAGTTTCCAAGAAGTGGGCATGCGGAGAAACAAAAACTTTTTGTTCTTCTGCGGAATAGAAAAGATACCCTCTGGAGTTCTTTGGGTATCCCACAAACTTACACAGTACTGAGCGTGCCTCGAGCTTGTCCGCATGCTGCTTTTTTTACAAAAGCTGGACATCCCCATACCTTAAGATACTTAAGACAGGGTTTCTTCCCACTCCACATCTGATAAGGAGTGGTAGGCACAGTCTTGGTTGGAGCCTTGTTCAAGAGATATGCAGCTGCTTCTAGTGCATAACCCCAGAAAGATCGCGGTAACTCAGCCTTACTCATCATGGAACGAACCATATCCAATAGGGTCCGATTCCGCCTTTCCGATACACCGTTGTGTTGTGGTGTTATGGAGGAGTAAGTTGAGAGAGAATTCCATTCTCTTTTAAGTAGCCCAGAAACTCGGCACTCAAGTATTCTCCACCTCGATCCGATCTTAGAATCTTGATACTTTTGCCGGTTTGTTTTTCAACTTCATTCTTGTATTCTTGAAATTTCCCAAAGGCCTCGGATTTGTGCTTCATTAAGAAGACATGTCCATACCTAGAGAAATCATCTGTGAAAGTAATGAAGTATGAATAACCACTTCACGCATGTGTAGACATTGGACCACACACATCACTGTGTATGAGTCCCAAGAGCTTGCTCGCTCTTTCTCCGTGTCCAGTGAACGGAGTCTTTGTCATCTTTCCCATGAGACAAGATTCACAAGTGGCATAAGACAGATACTCGAACAGATTCAAGTACCCTTCTTTATGTAACTTAGTTAATCGTGTCTCATTAATGTGACCCAGTCTACAATGCCATAAGAAAGCCTGATTTGTTTCCGGAGACTTTCTTTTAAGTGTGTTCTGGACACTGAAAATCTGAGCTTGATTTAACACGTATATTCCGTTCTGTAATGTACCTGACCCAATCAAAACTTGATTTAGGTGGATGTGTACTACATCGCTTACAAAAGTAAATTCATATCCTTCCTTAGAAAGTAAGGATACAGATATGATATTACAAGTCGCACCTGGTACATACAAACAGTTACGCAAAATCAATATCTGCCCAGTTGTCAGTCCAAGATGATATTCCCCTACGGATTCAGCATCCATGCTCATTCCGTTAGCAACCCTGAGAGTCATATCACCTTTCCTGATAACCCTACGGTTTCTCAGAGCCTGTAACGAATTACAGATATGAGATCCTGATCCGGTATCCAATACCCAGGAAGTAGGGTTAACTAACATACAGTTCTCAATTACAAACACACTCGAAGCCGAAGCCACAACATGCTTCGAATTCTGGCTACTGGCTTTGCAAGCCCTGCAATCCTTCTGCCAATGTTCATTCCCGTTACAATAGGAACGTCCCACTTTAACCATATCCAGTCCCGAAACTTTTGCCCTTCCTTTTCCTTCTTCTTCCCTGGTTTCCTTCAGGGTATAAGCAGAGGGCAGGGACTGTAGAATTAAGTCAGTACTTGACCCATTCTCCAACGTGGTCTCCAGGTCCGTGAGCTCAAATAGCTGGTCTCTGTAAGGACGTTGTCCCGTACAGATGACCCGACAGCCAACCTCGCTTGAAGCAATTCGTTCGAGGTCTCATATCTTGCGATACAAGATTGCTCTCTATATAAATCTTTGTTATGGAGGAAGATAGAAACTGAGTCCATCTTCTCGTGCTGCCCCTGGTATGTACTATCAACTGAGGCTAACACGAGGCACTTGGCTTTCGCACAATCCTTTTCCGATGTCCTGCGGATGTAAATATCCGTGACAGGGGAAACTGGACCTGAGACGGCAGGGGTTTGATTAGTTAAGAGGTGTCCCAGCTTGTCATGGGCAATGGACATCTGGACAGACCTTTGCCAGTCATAACAGTCAGATTCAGTCATTTTATTATCTAGATGTAACCTAGGTGTGGTCACTGGGTCGCTGCAATTAAGAGAGAGAGAAAAAAACACTCAGCATGATGCTCTTGCAAGTTTAGAGTGGTTTTTAATTTGTCTAAACAGGATGGCTCCCACTGTCTCTCGAATCCCTCCTCAAACCAAAAAAGAAGAATTAGTCAGGATCAATCTCACCGTATAATTCTTGCTTAACCGTTCGGCCAGGCTGGTGTCGGTACTTCGAGGGAGGTTTTCCAACTCTTTCGCGAAGCTCCTTAATTAAATAACCTCTTTTCCCTGTGGGCATAGCCCCGCTAACACCTTTCTAGACACCTACTTGGTTTATAGCATTGATCGTTAAGTGAGAAATTTCCCGAGGAGTAGCATATACTCACAGTAGGATCGGGATCCAAATATCATTGCGTGACAAAACTTGAAGGAATCCTACCAGAATCATCACACTCCAAATGGTATGCAGCGCTAGCAAGTTTCAGTTCTTTTGAAACTCCCGATGTGGATTTTTGCCCCATGCTCTTATGACCTTGACGAAGGTCAACAAATCATAAGTCACATGTCAAGTTCTACCCGTCATTATCCAGGTTAATTTGAACCCACTCGTATATACCCTTGACGAAGGTCAACAAGGTAATACGACTGTCCCAAACCAACGCATCTATCTATGCTACATATGAACACCCAACAGCTACCAATCACTATGCCTTGACGAAGGTCAACAAACATAGCTTGAATACTATTGAATATTCATACGAAACGACGGAGGGCTACGAATGGTTTTGGCGAAACCTTGAACATAGTGAACTTGATATAATCGAAGGAACGAGATAGCTTTTAGAAGGAGTGGCTCAAGCTCCGCATTTAAAAGTTAGTTTTGAAAAGAACCGAGTGGTTTTTCGAAAGTGTTCCAACGATTTTTACTTGGTTTATTTTCTTGCATTAGTTCTTTTAATGCGTGATATTCTTGCATTAGTTCTTTTAATGCGTCCCATCATTTAATCCTACCATTGCAGAAAACAACCAAAATATGACGTACGCTTATGCCATTCGCATTCGCCACGGGGCCCCGTCATTACCCGTTAGGTTACTTACCTAACGACAGAGCGGGGGCTGGGCTAGCGCGGCTGTAAAACATAAGCAACGCCTAAATAATATCATATATAGATATATTGCAATGATAGCCATTTCAGATCACAGATGAACACATTGGATATACTAGGAACCCGCAATTCGTATGAGCCTGTAACGAAAAGCAGATTACACGGTCGCGGTGAATAGCCAATACCCCACCCAAGACCCCTACGGGTGCGGCAAACTACCCGCCAAGTACCCAAAGCGAAGCAACCTCCCTCAACCCCGTGAGTAGGCCACTCGGCACTTCGGCATACCCGGTAGTTTGTGCACCCCCTCCATGGGTCTATCCTAGGAGCAAAAACAGTAAAAAGAAATTATACAATGACGGCTATAACCCCGACCCGGTTGTGTGGCCATACAAATAATTATTATATCAATTTACAAATTTACATGAATTGAAAGAAAAGAAAACTCTCGTCTCACAACCCCCGGCTATTCACCCGCGACAATCCAATGAATTCATATACACATTCCAGCAACATTACAGATCACAGATTTGTATAACTCCCACTAATCGACATATAGCGATTAGCAGACGTTCAATACAAATATCACATCACAGAAAAACCCGTCAGCTTAAGTCTTTTAGAAGTTTGATCAAAAATACGGATTTTCAGGCCCCAAACACAACATTTTCGTTCTGGAAAATCTGGGCAGAAAATACATATTCCAAAAATCCCAAAATACCCCCATGAACAAACTGCAAAAATAAAATCCCACGACCGAGTCAACTCGGCCGCGGTTCTGCGGCGGGAGCAAGCTCCCGCCGCCGAAACGCGGCGCGTTGATCGATTCAGTGGGTCGAATTTTTGCAGTTTCTTCTAAAAACCCTGAGTCGATTTTTGATATATCTCAAATAATTTTTGCAGCACTTTGAAAATCGACAGAAAGTTTGAATTTCGGGTTTATTTCGGGACTTTTTCTCCGATCGAATTTCTAGCTACTATGCTAACGTGTTAGATAGAGTTTAACTAGGCTCTGATACTACTGTAAGTCCATGCTACCTCTCCCGGTACTTTCGGGCATGCGGAATTTGGTGAAAAACAATTTTCTAGAGACGGTGACATGGACTCAAAACCGGATCTTTGTTAAACATCTAACTAACAACCTAACTAGGAGTTGTTAACTACTCGGTTAGGGGGTTATACCTTTCTTTCTTGAACTCCTTCGTCTTCATCTCTTGATGGTGTACGGATTGGCTTCACCCCGTCGTCTCCTTGCGCCGAAGATCGATCCACCCGAAAGCTTCTACCTTTGGCTTCTTCTTCGAACTTTGAAGAAACTAGTTCACTTGGTTTGCTAAACCTTGTGAACTAGAGTGAGTAGAGGAGAGTGTGATGGGATTTTCTCTATGGTTCTTGCTTTTCAACACATGAGACAAGTGAACCATAGACAAGAGAGAGCAAAAGGAAGAGGGTGAGAGCAAGAGGAAGAGAGAGCTCAAAACCAAGAGAGAGAAAGACAATGAAAGAATGAGCCTCTCTTTTCTCTTTCACCCTCTCATAATCCAAAAGCATCATGAGCCATAATGTTAATCAAGTATTATTATGTGATGGTTCATATCATGTCAAAGGCAATATCATTTCCATGCACTCATTTTGCAAACCACAACAAGCAAGCAAAAGTCTTTGCATGAAAATGACAACCATTGTGATGATGATGGTCAACTAGTCCAACCTAGTCAACCGGTCAACAAAGTCAACAAGTCAACCCCTCAACAACCATGTCGCTATAATACTTAATTAATATTATTGCTAATCATATATCATATTCTTATTAGGGTTGAGCAAAAAGTCAATAGTCAACAGTCAACGGTCAACAACCCTAATGAGAATCCTCTGCCTCTGTCTCTCCATCAACTGTGCATACACACCCGCATTCGCGTTCCGAGGAACACGAATATAAACAGGATAAAACCAATCCCAATACGTACACTAGGATCTGGCTTAAACCAAAGCCCGCTAGTGTAAACTGTCCGGACACTAAACGTGCACAAGTGCACGGATGTGACTGAACCCTGTCGGAAAACCATGCGACCTGTCGCAAAACCATGCGACCTCTACTCTTTTGCCTAAAGGCGAATAGCTTTCTGTGTGGGACTCTAAAGACTCGACACTACGCTGGCAGTGGGTTTAACCACAAACCGCAAGAGGCACTAGCTGTGCGTAACGGTCCCCAGGTAGATGCCGACAAGAAGACTGACGAGGTGAAACCCATCTAAACTCCTACTGAGCCTGAATGTGACAATCTCCGTACAGTCCGGTCTGTTCGTCTGATACATCGCATGGCGGGCCTAGGGGGGCGGTAAACGTCAGTCCCCAAATAGTGGTATAAGTCGTGTCGGAGTGAAGCCCAATACACCCTGAGATAACACTGGAAGCCTACCAGTATATCTCGCTTGCCCTGGACAGGGACTACTCGTGTAATGGCTCTCCTAGACACAGCGCGATGTCAACCCCCAATACCGGGAGAGACGAATCCTGTCTAACCGTCACTGCCTCCAAGTGCTTCGGGACTGCACCCAACTACTACCTGTTTGCACGACTCCTTTGAGCCGTGGTAGGGTAGTAATCAAAGTACAGTGGGAACACACTCGAGGCGAAGTGACAGTGTCAAGTTAGCGGACTAAGCTGTACTCATGTCACCTGGGAACTGATAACTGACGATAGGTATAATACCAACCGGTCAGTTCCCGACGAGTCCTGTCCAGTGTACTCGTAACCTAACGAGCACCCGCATACTATCTCCAGTACGACGTACTGATGGCTGTGGGACAGACCACCTCCCACTCTGGGATGAGAAGCGCATACGCTAGTCTACTCCGGAGTATCGATGCCCTGTCTCGATAGTCCTGCGACTAGGGACCTGCATAAGGATATGCTTATAGATTACCCAGCCCCCACTGGTTGGACTGCCATCACAACGCTGGTTATCAAGCAAAGATCCTAAGGGCTCCACTAATGTGTATAGGCGATATACTGAAATAAACACATGTACACATTGAAGTAGAAACAAACCAAGTAGCATACTACTATTTTGAGCAAGATTGTATATACAAGGTGAATATCCCAAGCTTCCATTAAGTAATATACAAACTAGTATGATACAGTAATGGCCTCTAGGGCATATACACTAACAATCTCCCACTTGCACTAAGGCCATGTACTGGCGTATCGAAGACCTATCATCTCGATCAGCCGCTCGAACTGAGTCTGGGGCAAGGCCTTCGTGAGTGGATCTGCAGTGTTATCTTCTGACCTTGACGAAACTCCCGATGTGATTTTTACCCCATGCTCTTATGACCTTGACGAAGGCCAACAAATCATAAGTCACATGTCAAGTTCTACAGATCATTATCTTGTTAATTTGAACCCACCCGTACATGCCCCTGACGTTGGCCAAATGGCAGAACGACTGTCCCAAACCAACTCATCTATCTATGCAACAGAAAGGTAACAAGCAGCTACCATCCACTATGCCTTGACGAAGGCCAACAAATATAGCATGAATACTACGTGCTACCCGTCTGAAACGACGGAGGGCTACGGCTGGTTTTTGGCGAAAAACCTTTAACGTAATGAACTTGATCTCGTTGAAGGAACCTGATAGCTTTTTACAAAAGTACAGTGGCGAAAACCTTTGCTAAAGAGGTCACTCTCGGTGAAGGGATCTCGGCTCTTTCCTCGTGCAATGAAGTGCAGGATATTCTAACTGAATACCGCGATGCAAAGCAACATGTAATTGACTATAGTGAAGTTATTACCCTGATGCAAACTTCTGCCCAAGGGGTCACTCCCGAGGAAAGGATCTTGGCCCTTGCTTCGTCGAATGAGGTGCAGGATATTCCAACTGAATACCACTGTGCAAAACAAAAGAAAACGTCCTTGTAATAACACTTTTTAAAACTGTTCCAACAACGTCCAAACAGGTTTGTTTTCCTTTGCATTGATCAGAATCAACGCAGTCCCATTAATTAATCACACCAGAAAAGAACGAAAATAAAATGTACGTATATGCCATCCGCATTCGTCACTGGGTCCCGTCATTACCCGTTAGGTTACTTAACTAACGACAGAGCGGGGACTGGACTAGCGCGGGTGTAAAACATATACAGCATCTACTAGTATATATACCAATATACAATAATCGCTCCAGGCGTGATAATATGCAACATTACAGAAAAATAATAAGCATCACAGAACAATGCAGATAATCTGCGATCCCCGGGTTTCACATAGCCACAACTGAAACCCGACGTTCCCCTGGTCGTGTGGATAGCCTGTGCAATGAAAACCTAGACCCCTACGAGTGCGGCGAATAGTCTGCCAATTCTAGAGTCAGGCCCCTTTGCCTCTCAAAGCCATGAGATGTGGACCTGTTGCCCTCCAGAATCCGGCTATCCGTGCACTCCATCACGGGGTAAACCTAGTACAGAAATGAAAAATATGCACAACGGGTACATCGACCTCAGCCCGGTCGTACCCCAAAAGAATATTATACAAACAGGCAGTGACGGCAGTCCACATGTTGGACGCTCTCCCCGCAATATCAAATGTACAAATAAATTCAAACTACACTACCATTGCACACAGCTATCCACCATGACAAATCCGCAACATCACAGCACAACACAGAATATCAACGCGAATGTCACGTTCGCAAACCCGTCTAAAAGAGCTATAGGTATAAGTCGTGTCGGAAAGTAGCCCTGAACACCCTGAGAAACTACTGGAATACTTACCAGTAATTCTCACCTGCCTTGGCCAAGGACTTGGTGTAATGGCTCTCCTAAACACAGCGCGATCTCACCCTCAATACCGGGAGAGACGAATCCCCTGCCGATCCGCTCACTTGCCTCCATGTGGCTCGGGACTGTACCCAACTAAAACCTGTTTGCACGACTCCTTTGAGCCGTCGTAGGGTAGTAATCAAAGCACAGTGGGAACTCACACGAGGCAAATGATGATGTCAGGTCGATGAACTAAGCTATACACATGTCACCAGGGAATTGCTATCTGACGCTAAGTATAATACCAACTAGCAGATTTCCGGCGAGTCCTGTCAGGTGTACTCATAACCCAATGAGCACCTGTATACATATTTGGTGATCCAACTGACACCAATGGCTTGTGAGACCGGCCACCGTCCCTCGTCGGGGTCTCGACTGTATACACTAGTCTACTCCGGAGTATCGATGCCCTGTCTCGAAACTTCCATGACTAGGGACCACTTTTAAGGATGTGCTTATAGACTACCCAACTCTCACGTATATGATCGCCATCATACTCATGGTAGTCAAGCAGGATCCTAAGGGCTCTATCAACTTGTAATAGAGATCATGTCACCTAAAGCTGTACACGACTGATAAAGGCAAACCAGATAGCATACTATCATCTTGAGTAAGACTGTCCTACCGGTATAGGTCCTCCCTCAATCATTGCAATCACGTACCTGCGATCCAATAATTGACTTTGAGGGCACTATATCCAACAGGCGAAAGACAGAGCTCGTTTCATAAGCTCATGTCTTGAGGATGCATCTTCCGGTGTTTGATGGGATTTGAAATAGTCTATAAAGACTTCTCTCCAATCCTTAGCCTTTTTCTTGTCCCTCTATTTGTATGGCAGTTTGCTTGGTCGCTTCCTTTTCTTCAGGCAACTCCGGAGATATTTCTGCTGGTGCAAGAACCCGACGGCTTTGTACAATGATCCTTACGTCATCGAGGTTTTCTTCAGCCAGTTCTTTAGCGAGTTTGGCTAATGCGCCCGCTTTGCTATTTTCTGTACGCGGTATGCTTTCCAGGGCATAGGAGGGAATTTGAGTTAGTAATTGCTGCACTCTTTCGCCATACCTAATCAGTTCCGGTTTGCATGTCTGGTTGTCGCCATTTACTTGGCTAACGACCAGCTGGGAGTCTCCGTATATGAGGAGATTTTCGATTCCCATGTCGACAGCGATCTCAAGACCTGCTATCAAAGCCTCATATTCTGCTTCATTGTTTGTCCTCGGTTCTGTTAAGGAAAAGGTAAAGCGCATTATCCCTCCTTTTGGAGTCATGAAGGTGAGGCCTACCCCAGATTTGATTATGGGGAGCTGTGCTTTTGCTTCTTCATGGAATATTCCCCATCGAAGTTGAGTTTCCATTGGGTATCACTCCCTCCTTTCTCCCCGTCGATCGTGTCAAACGTATGCTCGTCTGGCAGTTCACAATTTAAAGGTGAGTCACCAGGTATCGGATGCTCAGCGAGGAAGTCGGCGATGGCTTGGCCTTTCACTGCCTTAAGGGGTCGATAGATTATCGAGAAATCCATCAAGAGGACGGCCCATTTAGAGAGTCATCCCGTTAGTATGGCTCTTAACATCAAATATTTGAGAGGAACCGCTTTTGATATGAGATGGACCTCATGCGCCAAAGCATAATGCCAAAGCTTCGTTATCGCGAAGATTAACGCCAAGAAGTGTTTTTCGATAGGGAGTAGTTGTTTTCTGCCCCCAGGAGAACTCGAATTAAATAGTAGAGGGCTCTCTCTTTCCCTTGGTCATTCTCCTGTGCCCATAGCGCACCTATAGAACCTTCAAGGGCTGTTGTGTACAGGATGAGGGGCTTTCCCTTGACTGGAGTGGTCAGTACCGACGGGTTCTGCAGATATTGCTTGATTTCGTCCAATGCGCTTTGGCATTTACGATCCCAAACGAACGGGGTTCCCTTCTTCATCAGGTGACTGTAGGGATGGCATTTTCCAGAAAGGTTGGTTATGAACCGTCGGATATATGCGAGCTTTCCTTGTAGAGATCGCAATTGTTTTAAAGTTCTTAGAGTGGGCATTTCCATAATCGCCTTGATCTTCGATGGATCTATTTCGATGCCCCGATGTCGTATGATGAACCCTAGAAATTTGCCTAAGGAGACTCCAACTGCGCATTTCAAAGGGTTCATCTTCAGGTTATACTTACGAAGACGTTGGAACACTGTTTTCAAATGCTCCCAGTTTTCTTCGTACGATTTGCTTTTCACTACGAGGTCGTCGATTTAACATTCAACAATCTCATGTATGAGGTCATCGAAGTTCTTCGTCATGGCCCTCTGGTAGGTAGTGCCTGCATTCTTCAGACCAAAAGGCATCACTTTATAGCAAAATATGCCCAGAGGAGTCCGGAAAGCAGTATGCTTTTGGTCTTCGAGATGCATCTTTATTTGATTGTACCCTGATGATCCGTCCATGAAGGAGAAGACTTCATGAGTAGACGTGTTATCTATCATCAGCTCGATAACCGATACGGGAAAGTCATCTTTCGGACAGGCTTTGTTGAGGTCCCAAAATTCCACGTAGATATGCACCGTCCCGTTTTTCTTCATCACTGGGACAATGTTGGCGATCCAGTCAAGGTATTGAACTTCTTGGATGAATTTGGAGTCGATTAGCTTCTTGACTTCGGCGTTGATACTCATTTCAAGTTCGAGCCCCATTCTTCTTGGTGCTTGTTTGACTGGCTTGACGTCTGGAAATATCGCCAATTTATGCACATCTATTTCTGGATCTAGCCCCGGCATCTCGGAATAGTTCCATGCGAAGCAGTCTTTATAATGCATAAGCACGTCTTTTAGCGTAGCCACCTGTTCTTTAGACAGCAGCTCACTGATGAACGTAGGCCCGGGTCGTCTTCCGTTCCCAAGTCGATTCTCCTTAGGTTGTCCACAGTAGTGTGTATTCCATTTTCCAACTCTTTTGGCGCTGATTGTTATGAGATTTGTGCTTATGCTATTTAAGATCAAAGAATTAACCGCAATCAAGACGGTGTCGCTTGGTAGCTAGCCGGTTGAGTACGGGTCGGTCCACAGGGAGATGGATTCCTTTTCTTTATGCTTTAACGAGTTAAATTTAAAAGATTTTGGGTTTTATTTTAAGATCTAAGAATGAGATAAAAGTTTATAAAAAGCTTTCTAGGGTTAAGATTAGGTTAGTTTGGAAAATCAATTATTCTCACCGCTTTCTTTGCCCTAATTAAGACTTTTAGGTGTTAAGGTAATAATTAACAAAGGGGATTAGCACGATCGGGAAGAAACTAGGTTTCTTCCCTTTTGTCCTGTCTGTCCTTTCTTAACTCTTATCCTAACCTCCATGGAAATCATACACAACCGGTCTTTAACTATGGTATCACCGCTACCTCTTGGGATAGGGGAGCCGTAGTGAGCGGTGTGTGTATGTATGCATAGAGTCCTACTTTAAAATGTATAACGGATAAGAAAGGGGTGAAAGATTTTCATCTCTCAAACCTTCCCCAAACCTAACCCTAACAAGTGAGGGACTACTCACTCATTAGGGAATTAATAAGGGAATTCAATTTTTTTATGATTTTCTTTTAATAACTACGGCAGATAAAAAATTTATAACTACGACAGATAAAAAATTTATAACTACGGCAGAGAAATGAAATTGCTAGATAACTAGGCAGAAAAGAATTAAAATAACTAAGGCAAGATAAAAAAAACTTATTTCTTTATTGATGCACTCTTTGACAATTACAAGGAATGAAAATTTTAGACTAGAGAAATAAAAAGAGGCATCTCAAAAGAGGCACCCAAAAAAGGCACGCTCCAAAAAGAGCTGTAGAATTCCTATTTATAAATAATAGAAACTCTTGGGTTTACATCTGATCCATATCTAGAATTACAAAAATACCCTTAAGAAAATCGAGTCAATGCACCGACGCACCGACACGCGCCGACACGTGCGACGCACGGCCGCGGATCCGCGGCCATAAGCATGGATTGGCCGCGGTTCCGCGGCCATATAGTAGCTCTTGGGCTCTGTTTCTTAGGTATACTTCATGTTGCTTTTTCCTTGAATTTTCTTCACTTGGTTCTTCAGAATGTCTTCTAGTTTCTTCCAGATTTCCACAGTGCAGAATGTTGTGGACTTTTCCCGTTTGCTTCGTGTCGAAATCTTAAATCTTGTACTGCCTTTGTACTTTATGAAATCGAACTGTTCATTGATCTTCATTTGTTCCTTAACTGTAGGCGGTATCATAAATATTTTTCTATTTGTTGGTCGTAGTCTCACTTTTGTAGCGTTTTTTCATCATTTTCACTGTATTGTTCCGAGAACCTGTAATCTGCAACTATTCAACAGACATGGATCAAAAGCACCTATTTATTTGTAAAATGATTAAGAATGGGGAATATAATAATGCAAAATTATGAGATGAACAAATACCCCCAAACTTATCTTTTGCTCGTCCCGAGCAAAACTAGTTTATTCTCGAAAAAACCTAACCTCACTTTCGCAGGGAAACGCGATTGCACTGAGCTCGTGCAACAAGCCGTTAAATTTTTAGGTGTCCCTAGTAGAGGAGTGTTGTCTCCTGAGGATTTTCAGCGGATACTACCCACAAAATCCGATCAATTTGGCCTATTAACTTTCATTCTTCAATTCGGTGTCCTAGCAAGAAATTCTATTATCTACAACTTAGAAATCATCAACCCATATTTTTCACGCTTCCTTTTCATTTAACTTAAGATTGTATATGTTCTGTAAATTTATTTAGCTTTCAGCATCTTTTGAATTTTCCTTCTAATTTTCCATCTTAACTTAGGATTTTTATCATCTCTACTGAAAGTATAAGCCCTATCTTTCATTCCTATTTCTCATCCAAACCCCAATCATATACCCCTACGTGTGTGTATGTATCACCCCTACACTTGGAAATTCAATTCAAGCTATCATACTCTTGTCCATTGTCCAAAGTACTTTTAGTTGGTGAATTTAGATGAAATTGCTCACACATCCTTCATGCGACCATTAATACTTCTTGAGGTACTAACGACTGATTACAAAATGTGTTCGCACATTTAGGCGTAATTCCTCGTCTTGTAACATCTAAGGCTTTAGCAGTGACTCCTAAACCAGTTGGTCTAAGGCACTAGGTGATAAAGCACCCTCGCTATATATATATATATATATATATATATATATATATATATATTTATTTATTTATTTATTTACGCAGCCTTAAGTAATTACAAAACCAGTGTTCATTTTTTTTGTTCATTTTTTTTATCTCTTTATTCACACTTATACTTTTATTTAATTTTCCTTCATACTAAGGATTTTAGACAAGAGTATTTCAAGTTATCCTCTACTATTCCAAGTTTCAAGGTGCGTCTACGTGCTAATTGTAGGGTATATATTTTCAGAATTTAGATTTAAGATTAAGAATTATTTTTCAGACTTACACTTCAAATAAAAATTCAATACTCTTCTCTTATTTTGACTTAGCCCAAGAACTGAACTCAAAATTTACCTATTTATAAATAAACTACAAGGACATATATTTTCTACAGTTAAATTTTAAGAAAGGTTATTTTTAGGGTTTTTAATTTACTAAATTTAGGATCTAGTTTTTCTCTACTATTCAACCGTCATGTTGAACTTAAGTCAAATATGGCCAAAATTGAACTTTTCAATTTTTATAATTTTTAAATTTTTTCAATTTTTATAGGTTTTAAAATAAGTATGCAAATACAAAAATATACACATGAATGCGAAGGAAGAAAGCTTACCAAGCACACCCCCAAACTTAAACTTGACAGTGTCCTCACTGTCAGGCTACACCAAGAGGGTCAAAATTGTCGGCACTCCCCTGTTTTTTTTAATTATTAACAGAAAAAGAAAACAAAATATATATACAAAAAGGTCCCCCCCCAAACTTAAGTGAAACAGTGTTTCCACTGTTTAAACGTTATAGTTTAGAGTTAGGGGGAAAAAACAGTATCAAGTTATACAAGGCCTTACACAAGCCAAATGTTAGCACCAACCATTCAAAATTTTTATCGTTATAATGGTGTGGTTGGTGAAAGAATGGAGTGTAGAGAAAAGAAATGAGAAACACACGAGACCATGTGGGGATAGAAGCAGTATACGGTCTCGGTGGAGGAGAAGAATGGCGGAAGGGAAAAAGAAATGGTGGTGGTTCGACTTCTTCGGGTGGAGGTTGATTAATCACAAAATCCGTGTCATTTAGGAATGCAAGTTCGTCAGCAAAAAGTTCTTCAAAACTCTCATCGATGTAATTGAACACTTTGCTGTCAGTAAGTTTTGTGCCAAAATTTATCAGACTTGATTTGTCAAAAATTATGGAGGTAGGAGACTCGAAAAACTCATCTACCTCATTGTCAAAAGTATCCAAGTCAAGTTGGCTTTCTGGAATGATCAATCTTGAATTATCGGATTGTGATTCATCAACACTTGGTATCATTAAAGGAAGATTAGAAGAAGAACCTGAGAAAGTGGGAGAAAGAAGTTGAATATGAACTTGAGGGTGGAGATGGAGTGTATGAATTAACACAATTTGTAATGACCGATGTGTAAAAAGCGATTGTGCTAATCTATCAACCCACTGAGAAATGAGGTTAAATCCCTCAAGATTCATGAGCAAACATGGGTTCGTTGAACTTGGTAAACCAGACATTAGAAATGAAAGGGATACGGTCTCTTGCGTGGTCGGAACGATGGAAAGGACGAAGGGGAGTGATTTAGGAAGGGTTACTGTTAAAGGTTCAGGAGGGTGTACACAGTCAGTGGAACGAACATGATGAATTGGAAAACCCGACTCATCAAATAAAATTGGTTTATCCTCAATAATTTCCTCAATATTCTCCTCAAAATTTAGCTTATCCATGCCATTCTCATCAAAATCAAGACGCATATGAAGTTCGAGAAAAACATTTAATGATTCGGGATGATGAATTGGAGAGAAAAACTTGGCCAAATCTGCGGGTTCATCATCCAAATTATTCCCTGCGTCAATATCCTCAATCAAGTGAAAATCAATTTTTTTCGGACACCTCATCAAAAGCATGGATATTTATCAATTCAGGTTCTAGATTGGAGGTGTAGAGGTCAAAAGGATTGGTGATGGTTTCACTCGAAATGGGCCCTTCACAATCTGGCAAATCAAGCACTACAAAGTCCCACAATTCATTAAATGTTTTATTTTTAACTGGTGAATCATTTGGGACACTTGATAGACATTCAAAACCGGAGTTGTGGGATTCAATTGGGGATGGGTAGGTTTGATTTGGAAGGGTGCACAGCTCACTCAAATTCTCAATCTGTCCAACCGCCTCATCATATATTGGAAAATTTGGAGCTAGTTGAAAACTAGCTACTGGGTCACTAGGGTGTAATAGGGAGGCAATGGACGCATCCAAATCCTTCATCTGTTGGTTTGTCGCTACAATATAAGCTTCCAACGACCGTTCCAAACTAGACATGGGTTGTGAAGGGGTTTCAGTAAAAGATTCAAAATTGTTTGGATTCTGAAAACTCCCAAATGGCTGTGTAGAAGCAATGTCTAGGGAAGGTGCGAAAGTCGTGTAGGACTGGTAGGAATTGAATGGTTGGACAAGAGTAGGATCAACATTTGGATAAAAAGGTGAATGAACTTGTTGATCCCAAGAACTGGAAGTGTTGAAAGGAGTGAAAGATCGGTTATGATATTGTTCGATATGTTCAGCAATAGACATGGGTTTCGAAGTTACAACAGGACTCGAAAAAGGAGTATCAACGTAAGAAGGTGGTGAAACTTGGAACGGTTAATACAAAGTGGATTGTGGAGTCCAACTGTTTCTCCTAAACGCTTCTATTCGATCTTTCAAAGAAATTTTGGGTATGGAGGGGTTGTCCGTAATTCGACCAAAACGATGAGCGTAGGAATTAATGTCTGGTTGAGAGTACCAAAGTTCGGCAAGAGTTTTGCAAGGTGGGGTACCCATGATGTAGGAAAGGAGAAGAAAAAGAATGAGATGATTTTTTTATTTATTTATTTTTTTAAAAATATATATATATATATTATTTTTTTAATTTTTAAAATTGTTTGTTTTTGGAGTTTTGAAATTTTTTCAAAGTGTTTTTTTTCTGTTTTTTTAGAAAGAGTTTTTGCAAAATTTTGCACGGACTACTACGCACTTTCAATTAGTCACAATATAAGCATGCACAATCAAGTCTAGAGCTAGGGTCTCCTAAGTCAACTAGACTGCTCCTAACTGTTCAAAAGGGCAAGTTGTGAGATCCTCAAATCGCCTCTTCACCACCAATTGTGGCCAGGTAAGCACAAGTAAAGAAAGGAGGGATCCGCTCACGAATCACCGTGAGACGGGCCTTTTAAAATTACCTTTCCTACTTGTCTAGTTTAGACACCACAAAGTCAGGTTTAGATAAACGACCAATGCCTACAACTTTTCCTTTGTCCTAATAAGCACGACAGTCCTTATTGGCTGAGTCTAATATTTTTTTAATTAACTCGAAATTTGATGCAAAATGCTTTTTTGTGATTTCTGGGGTCTTAGGAAGGGTAATGAAATCCCCACCCAATCTTGATTGGTGTTATAGCCCCTTAAAAGTCCGTTTTAAATATGCAAAGCAATTAACACACCAAAAATCTAAAACACTTTCAAAAACAAATTATTTTGCAGCGCAAAGAATCCTGCACAAAAATAATTTATTGGAGAAGGGAGAGAAGTTTTGCGCAAAGAACCCTACAAGAAATTTTTTTAGAGGAGATCAGGGGGTTACAGAGAAAATAAGAATGCTTACAGAGAAGATTCGAGTTGCTGACGTCAGCAAAGCGCCCGGATGCGCGGTCAAAAGCAACAAAGTGCGGCGGATCCGCGGTGGAATAGTCGGTTCAGATCGCAAAAATTCTTTTCTGTTCTGTTCTGATTCTCCTCTGTTTGTTCAGATCTGCTGTTTGCTGTTTTGTGCACTGGATTTTTCCAGATTTGAATCTGTTCGTCTTTCCGATCCTGCACAATTCACACAATACCTCTCAAAAAGATCAAGATGAATTTATTTTATTTTATTATTATTTTTTTGTTTTAAAATTTTTTCAATTTTTATAATTTTTCAATTTTTTATTTTTTTATTTTTTTTTAACCTGAAATTACACAAAGAAAGAGATTACCGTCTCCCCGGCAACGGCACCATTTGATTGTTATGAGATTTTGTGCTTATGCTATTTGAGATCAAAGAATTAACCGCAATCAAGACGGTGTCGCTTGGTAGCTAGCCGGTTGAGTACGGGTCGGTCCACAGGGAGATAGATTCCTTTTCTTTATGTTTAACGAGTTAAATCCAAAAGATTTTGGGTTTTATTTCAAGATCTAAGAATGAGATAAAAGTTTATAAAAAGCTTGCTCGGGTTAAGATTATGTTAGTTTGGAAAATCAATTATTCTCACCGCTTTCTTTGCCCTAATTAAGAACTTTTAGATATTAAGGTAATAATTAATAAAGCGGATTAGCACGATCGGGAAGAAACTAGGTTTCGTCCCTTTTGTCCTTGTCCGTCCTTTCTTAACTCTTACCCTAACCTCCATGGAAATCATACACAACCGGTCTTTAACTATGGTATCACACCTAACCCTAACAAGTGAGGGACTACTCACTCATTAGGGAATTAACAAGGGAATTCAATTTTTTTATGATTTTATTTTAAATAACTACGGCAGATAAAAAATTTATAACTATGGCAGATAAAAAATTTATAACTACGGCAGAGAAATGAAATTGCTAGATAACTAGGGCAGAAAAGAAATTAAAATAACTAAGGCAAGATAAAAAAAACCTACTTCTTTATTGATGCACTCTTTGATAATTACAAGGAATGAAAATTTTAGACTAGAGAAATAAAAAGAGGTATCTCAAAAGAGGCACCCAAAAAGAGGCACGCTCCAAAAAGAGCTGTAGGGTTTCTATTTATAGATAATAGAAACCCTAAGGTTTACATCTGATCCATATCTAGAATTACAAAAATACCCTTAAGAAGACCGAGTCAATGCACTGACGCACCGACACGCACTGACACGCGCCGACACGTGCGACACACGGTCGCAGATTCGTGGCCATAAGCATGGATTGGCCGCGGTTCCGCGGCCATATAGTAGGCTTTTGGGCTCTGTTTCTCAGGTATACTTCATGTTGCTTTTTCCTTGAATTTTCTTCACTTGGTTCTTCAGAATGTCTTCTAGTTTCTTCCAGATTTCCACAGTGCAGAATATTATGGACTTTTCCCGTTTGCTTCTTATTGAAGTCTTGAATCTTGTACTGCCTTTGTACTTTGTGAAATCGAACAGTCTTGAATCTTGTACTGCCCTTGTCGAAGCACCAGGAGAGGTCATCCATATTCTCGTGCTCTCCTTCTCCCGACAGCGTTATCTCGTGACGGGTACAAGATCGTTTCTAAGACCGATGTTGATCTGGTTCTACTCTTGCTATATACGTTGCTTTTGGCACATGCTTTTGTGGTGGGGCAACCCTCCAACTGTTGCATAGAGCGAATCTGCCGAGTTGATATTCATCTTCGACCCAGTTTTTGAAGGTGAAGCAGTCTTCAAGGGGATGTCCTATCGCTCGGTGATAGGAGCAATAATCCTGGTAATGAACCCCGTTTGCTTGATCGGGGTGCCGAGACTCCAGGAGTGTCATCATCTGATGTTTCATGCAAGGTCAAAGATTCTCCTTGTTTTGTCTCGAGGGAAAGAATATGCTCGACCCATCTTTTTCAAAAGAGACGGATTCCGGCTGACCTTTTCTCGATCGCATGGCCTTTTGGATCCGTTTTGCCGCTGTCGAACGTTTTCCGTTCTTTAACTTGTTTTTGCCTCTGCGTCGGGCCTTTTTCTTGTCTTGGGAATGCATGGCGGGCGACGGTGGAGGGCATTGTCATCCTCCGTAGCCTGCTAAAGGAGGCGTTGCGTCTTGGCTTTCTAGTAAATGGCCATTTCGCTGCTGTGGTCGTTCCGAACCTTTTGACTCACTTCCCTTACTAGCTTGTCCATCTGTTCTTCAAACGACGGACTCGGCATTTTTATGACAGGACCTTTTTCATCGAGGCCATTTATGACATGGCAGTCATGGAATTGCTCCCGTTTCTTAGACTAAACATATCCAAGCCCAATCGTTTCCATTTTTCCATTGGGGAATTTTCGCTGAGTTCCGGGACTTTCCAAATCCTGTTGTAGAGCTGAGTTTGTCGAGGAGTCTGTTGGAAAGGTACGCCTTGGTATCTTAATAACGTTTTCAATCTCTCTGTGTAGTATCTGGGTAGACGGATGGGTTGGAGCCTGTCAAGCGCAAAATCGACACCATGCCAGACTTCTCTTTAGACTTTAGTCTCCATGGATCGATAGAATAGGATCGCCTTTTCACCTCTTCGCCTGGGAGGGACGTAGAATGTCTGCAGCTCTTGCACACTATATGTCTCAAGCGCATCAAGCTCTCTGTAGTGCTGCCGCGGAACCATGGCGATTTGCAAACTTTGATCATCTCCAGTGAAGGCCTGCATTGATGGACGGACCGAGAACACTGCGTTGACTTTGTCTTCAGAGTCACTGCCAAAGACCAAAATAGGGGTAGATGGTCCCGGCCTGTTGCATTGGGGCGGCCTCGAATAGACTATCTTTTCTTCCTCCTCGGTATCGCTCCCGAAGACCGGAATAGTGGTGATAGCTTTTTGCTTATTCTCCGGTTTATAGCATCTTTCCGTGTCTTCAAAGTCTGGTAGGAAATACTTTGCATTTTCGTACTTTCGGACTTCATTTACGGAGAATGGGTTTAGTTCCCCCGTCACGGTATACTCAAGACCATCTTTGAAATACTTCATACACTGATGTTGTGTAGAAGGGATGATGTAATACTCGTGTAACTATCGCTTGCCAAGCAAAGCGTTGTAGCAGGTCTTGGCGTCAATGACATGAAATTTGATGTCAGTGATGAGCAGCCCAAAGCGTAACGTCAATATTACAGATCCGAGCGTCCATGATAACTGGGAGTCGAACCCGGAAATGGTGATTTTATCCCGAGCGAGGTGCTGAACGCTCATACAGATTTCTTTTAGCACCCTTACATTTAGGAGGTTGACAAAGGACCCGTTGTCAACTAAGATCTTCCCTATCTTGATGTCATGACAGTACCCGGTGACATACAGGGGACGGTTGATCTTCATCGCCGAAAGTGATGTCGGCTGTGTGCACTTCTTCCAGCTCGTCCTTCATCTTTTCTTCGGCAAGGAAAGCTTGAAACTGCTCGGGCTCTTGTAATGCCCTGATCAGAGAATCTCGTGCCTCTTTAGACAAAAAAGGGCATCCAAAATGCTGAGTTGTGAGGGAATCTTTCTCAGGTGTGCCAGGACATTGTAATCCACTTTGTTTTTCTTGGGCGGGTCCTTGGCTGCCAGCTCTTCGACGACTCGATCATCGAGGGCGATATCCTCATGGAATTTTTCTTTCCCCTTATCTTTTTTATTCGATCCATTGTTTGTAGGTTCGAGATTCTTTTCGGGCAACGTACGATTACGCAGCTGAATGTTTTCACAGTTCTTTATCTCTTCCTCTTTTCCTAAGGTGGATTCCTTGAAGAGAGGGTCTAGGGCTATTTCTTCATCAGAATCAGTACCGAAGGTGAGAACTTGCGATCCCCTGGTATCAACCATGTGACAGTTGTCGGCAATTCTTTTATGCTCATCTGTCGTGCTTCTCTGCTCCTGATGAGTTTTGCGCTTCATCCGCTTGAAATATTGTCGGTAAGCAACGTATCCCTGCCACCACTTTTTAAAGGCCATGCATTCTTCGGTAGGGTGTGCAATCCTCTGATGGTATAAGCAATAGTTAAGATGTACATCCGCTTCGTCAAGGTGTATACCGCCAGAAGTATCTCCTTTGAAAGTTGGCAGCTTCATTCCCATTGACAGGGCTTTAGTGAACCGTTTCCTTGTCTTAAGCCTGTTTTTGTTCGCCGCGGGCGGGCTTCGATCTGGTTGGAGTGCTTTGCGACTCATCCCTACCATGACTTCTTCAACTTGATGCCGACTCCTGGCCCTTTCGAATATGGCCATTTCATCCTCTTGATCAGCTTTGCTCTTATGATGGGCTTCGTTCAGCAGCATGTCAATCATCTCATCTGACGGTTCTAAGGATTTTGGCACCGATTCTACCCCTAGCTCCTTTATATTATCTTCTGACGCCGAGTGAGCTTCTTCGTCATTTATTGATGAATGAGAGATCATGTGATAACTTGCTACATAATCCTCGAGTTCTTCTGACGAGTCGTTTCCGTTGTCATTGTCATTATCTCCGCTCTCAAGGATATGGTTGAGAAACTCTTGGAGTGTGACCGGAGTTCGCGCCTTTTGGTTATATTCTTCCAGCACGTCAATATACTTTTGCAGGTCCGTGCATTTGTCGTCAGACTGCGTGGGCATTTTGGTCTTCTTTTTCTTCTTCGAAGACTTTGACGGTTGGGCCTGGGTGTTTTGCCTATTGCTACCAACTCCCGATGTTGGGCACAGTTTCAGCATCCCCTCAACGATCTTGGGTCCAGTCGGCTTTTCCATCTAATTGCCGGACATGCTTGAAGATCCTTCAGCATTCTCTTAGTCTTGTCCGAAAGAACAACTTTCCATGGAGCTTCCTCTATAAATGAGCATGATGCCCCCGGCGTGTCCACCTTTTTAGGAGCGTGCGGTTGTGGCGGGTTTACCCTCCAGTTTCCAGACATCGCGAATTTGCCTAGTTGGTATTAGTCCTTAATCCAGTTTTTTAAGAAGAAGCAATCTTCGATTGGGTGGCCCACTATTCGGTGGTAGGGGCAGTAATTGGGATTGTTGATGTCGCCAGTTGCAGTGGGCGTCTCGGATCTGGTAGAGTGATAAGCCTGTTGCGCACCGAACAGTCTTCTCATTTTATCCCGAGGGAATGAGTAAGGACGTCTCAGCTTTTCTCCGAGTGATCACTGTTTATCGTTTTGGCGAGCTGCTGGTTTCGGATCACTTAGCTGCTGCTGAGCGTTGGCGACGAAGGTAGCTTTCCCTTTACCCTTTTCATTTCGAAGCTCCATTTTCGAGGAGGGCGGTCTATGGCCCATCTGGTCCATTTGGGCCAGCTTGTCGATCAAGGCTTGGAAAGTGGTCGGCTTGAAGAACATCATAAATTGGGATATAGTTGCCTGCGGATCAAGAGTCCCCACGAACATGCCCACGGCAGGAGCTTCTTCTATGCGTTGTTCGCATATCGACCATAGGTTCCACCTCCGAATTGCATACTGAACCCATGTCTCTCCTGACTTCACCCTGGCATTGATCAATGCCGTGATTGGAGTGTGTTCACTGGCGCTTGCGAAACGCTGGGTGTATAGCAACTCCATTTCTGTGAATGTTTTGATGGAGTCATTCGGAAGCTCCGAGTACCATTCAAATGCCATCTCCGCTAAGCTGCCGACAAATTGGAAAAATAGCAATTTGTCGTCATCTCCAGTATTGCCGCAAAGAGCCCTGAACTGAGCGACGTGCTGATGGGGGTTGCATGTCCCCTTATACACATGAAATTTAGGAATCGTATATCCTGGCGGGTACTTAATTTGATCGTACCAGCTTGGATAGGGTCGCCCAGTTTTGACGACTTAGCCCGCAGTTTCGCTTGCCTGATGAGCTCGTATTTATTGAGCTATGTAGTCATCAAACGCAGCTTTCGAGATCGTCTCCTCCCTGGCTGCTGATAAAGCCGGAAGAGGATTTGATCTCTCCCTTCTGTCGTCTTCAAGAATTATTGGGAGATCTTCGGCTGAAGGGTCCGGCTGGATCATCATCCCCACCATGTCTTGGAATAGGAGCGCCATTTATTTTATGTTAGCTGCTTGTTCCGCGGCTTCTTTATCTTTCTTTTCGAGCATTCTTTGGAGGAACTCGGCGTCGGTTTCCTGCTCCTGGCGTTGATCCGACGGTACTTCCGGCCTTTCCTTCTGCCCGGTAATTGCGGCCATCTTTGTTAGCATCTCCTGGAGTTTCTGTTGTTGCTCCTGAGCCTTTGTTACTGACTGGGTAAGTGGTCGATGACCCACGGAAGCACGGCTTTCCTCTTTTCCGGAAGCCATTTAAATGGTGTGCACTACCATACCCCCAGACTTAGGGCGTTCAGGTTCAGTGCCCTTGAGATTTGTCGTAGGCACGGGGATCTTCTCCGGCCTTCTCTTTTTATGGGCGGTCGAAGTTGAGGGGGCTTTTGCAGATGATACTTTCCATGGTACGACGGCGGGATGATCCTCCTCTTGCCGGACCTTCATTTTCTTCGATTGGCGGGAGTAGTCTTTGTCGATTATAGAGTCATGGACTTTTCACCAGACCCTGTGGATTTTGGAGGACAGCCGCTGAGGGGGCTGTTCCGGATTTGCCTTTGTGATGTTCTCCGTAGGTGGAGGAGACCTTTTTAGTACGGCAATTGGAGATTTCTTGCGCACCCTCCTGAGCGGCTCAAAGCTGTTCCCAGTTGGAACAGCAGCATCAACTTCCACCGTTGGAGCTGGTGGGGTAAATCCAGAAGGGGAAATACCCCCAGCTTTTCTCACTTGGTGCCAGTGACGGCGTCGAGCATGTCGTGTAGCCGGGATCACCTCTTTCGTCGGAGTAGCTTTGTCATGCCCCCTGCTTTGAGGAGAAGCTATTATTGGCGCCAGCCTGTCAAAAACTGACATCCGCTGGGAAGGAATGGTCAACCTATCGAAGGCCGTCTTTCGAGTAGGGGAAATAGTTTGGACGACTTCACCTGCAGCAGGAGTTGGGATAGCCTTCACCGGTATTGTGAGCCTCTTCGCGGGCCCATTTGAGCTTAGGCTCAGCCTGTCGAAGACTGAGGCAGTAGACATGGACGACCCGTTGAGAGGGACCGCGGTAGTTGCAAGCCGATCGAAGATCGACTTCTTTCGAGGTTTCTGTGACGGCACTGGAGCGTTGAAGCTTATCGGTGGGTGCATGGTCTCGAAGAACAATCCAGTAGTGTCTTGTGTCACCTGTTCCTCCGGCATTGCGAAGATGGATGCCACTTGGGGTCCGTAAGTTACTCTTCCAGACGAGGCGGAGCGGGAGTTGTTGCTGCAGTTGGTGCAGCTGGAAGCCATTGATCTTCTTTTCTTTACATGGGAGCAAGACACCAAATCTTAGTACCTTGAATCCAGGGGCAACTATATTAAACCGTGATTCGTTCGCGAACACGACATACGAAGTGTGGAGTGAAAAGAAGAAAAGGTCCCACCGGGCGTGCCAGAATCTGTTTACCGCCGAAAGACGTGACCGGGACGTTAGGACGTCTGGCCTGAATTTTGGGGGAATATGCTATTTGGTTTTATCCGTCTACCTCTCCGAAGATACCAAGTTGATTTATGGCAACGTGATCGGAGGTTTGGACAGATGCGGTCGTTGTAGCAGACTTCGTCAGATTCCTCCTCGTTTACGAGGGTTTTTTTATTGTGGGGATGCTCTTCCCTGCAGGCGCAAGCCCCTGCAGTTAATTACGTTACCGCGTAGCGATAACCACTTTCTCCGGCCCCAGAAGTTCATTTCGTGTCGTGTGTGTTTGTTTTATTTTTGGTTGCCCTTGGATTGTATACGGAGTCTAATTCGTGTTGTCACCCGTATGGCGTGGATTAGTCCAAATTTGTATTTTCTTAGATTTGGGTTTGTTTGATTTAAGAATCGTTAACCTTGTTTAAGATTAAGATCGACTCAAATGTTTGTTAAGGATACGTTAATCCGATATTGGACTGAGATCTACTCAACAGGGGTTCAGGATCATTTTTGATCCAACAAAAGAGCATTTGAGCTCTATCGTTTTAGTTTAAGGACATTACGGTCCATAGGCTAGTTTAAGGACATTACGGTCCAAGTTTAGTTTAAGGACGTTTCGGTCCAAAGTTTAGTTTAAGGACGTTTCGGTACAGTTTTAGTTTAGGGACATTACGGTCCGTAGTTTAGTTTAGGGACGTTGCGGTCCATGGATCACCAGTTTTGAGGTGAAGATTTAGTTTAAGGACGTTGCGGTCCACAGTAATTTAAGGACGTTGCGGTCCGTTATTAGTTTAAGGACGTTGCGGTCCATTATTATTTTAAGGACGTTGCGGTCCACGGTTGCTGGTTGTCGGGACCCGCCACCTCTCTGAAGACGTTGAAGAATTACAACGACATGTATCAGAGGTGTGAGAAGATGTACCCTTGAACCAATGAATGTTCATCAGGGACTTGGTATTCTTGTTTGGGACTAAGGCTAATTTAGAAGAAGTCATATGACCTCGGTCGATTTGGGGTTTGGCCAACCTTGGGCTCAGCCCACTTGATTACTTATTTGGGCTTGATCCCCTTTCTGTATCAGCACTGCTGAGCATTGATTTGGGTTCTGACACCCCTTTTTCGTTTTGTTTTATTTATATTCTTTTATATGGAGTGTTAAACAATTTATGGCGCCCACGTGCAGAGCACGTGGAGCGCTCGGCGCTGAGCGCCAATCTTGGAGTGCTAAGCGCTTCTTATTAAATAGCGCCCACGTAAGGAGCACATGGAGCGCTCAGCTCTGAACGCCAGACTTTGAATGCTAAGCGCTTCTTATTAAATAGCGTCCATGTGAGGAGCATATGGAGCGCTCGGCGCTGAGCGCCAGACTTCGAGTGCTAAGCGCTTCTTATTAAATAGCGCTCACGTGAGGAGCACGTGGAGCGCTCGGCGTTGAGCGCCAGACTTTGAGTGCTAAGCATTGAGTTTTCTGTTCTGGTCAATTCAATTCTCTGAGAATTAGATTCTCACTTATGAAAGACTTTGTCTTATAGATCTGAGATCTGGAAAAAGAACTAAGTTCTTCTGATGTGAAAGTTAAACTCTTAGATATGGAGGAGATTCTCTGATCTCTCTTACTATTATTTACCTTGAGGAGAAATCGTTCTCGTCTTGAAGTTTGGAGTTTATGGGGGGGTTCTTCTGTGCAAGACTTGAAGTCTTGGGTCCTTTACATAGTGGAGGCTGATTTGTTGATTTAGTTAAGGAAATCTCTCATTGAGAGATCTCTAATTGATTTAGGAATTTTATCCACCGTTGGATCTTTGATCCTAGGCCTTCTGTTTTACAGAAGATATTTTCTTTTTCTCAACAAGATTGGGAAAATATTTTCCATACAGAGCTTATTCTGTAATTTGGTGATTTTTTAATCACCATTGGATATTTAATCCAATGGTGCTCTGTTTTACAGAGCATAATCTTTCTTGTTTAGAAAGATTCGAGAAATATTTCCTCAACAGAATTTAATTCTGTAATTTGATGATTTATCATCTTCGTTTGATTTTTGATCCAAGGGTGGAGAACTTTTAGTTCTGGTGCCGGCACTCTCGTGCTTTGCACGTGAGGCGCTGCTTAAGAGTTTTTAACTCTGGGCGCTAACGCTCTCTTGCTTTGCATATGAGGCGCTGGCGCTCTCTTGCTTTGCACGTGAGGCGCTGCCTCAATTCAAATTTTGAATAGAGCCTTGCTCTCTTATTGGGGGGAAACAACGGTGTTATTAACACAGTAATTGTCTTTGAAAAAGACATAAATTCTGCCGTCCATGTGCAGCAGTTACCGATAGCACCAAAACATAATTCAGGATTCAAATTTTTTTCAAATTTTCTGACTCAGACTGAGTCTCAATATAATCAATCTGACTTGAATATGATTCAAGTATCAAACTTAAATACAACATGGATCTATGAATCTGTTTATTCAATCTAATCAATCTATATTGACTGAACCGAACCATAGATATATTACATCTATATGTTCATCCATTATATCCGTTCCATTACTGATATCATGGTTTCGGCAAGTCATCCATATATATTCAATATACAATACAAACAATACAAACAATACATTCAATACATCGCGGGGTTTATAAGGGGTAGAGTGGTACGGAAGGTGTTAGAAGTGACACGAGACAGCAACCATAAAGACACCTAATCTGAATTCAATTGCTGTTGTACCGTGGCTGAACGGTTCCTTGTACTCCGTATACCGTAGTCTCTGGTCTAGTGAAACTCCTCTCGTATACACTGGCCTCTTCTGTACCAAGCTACAAACAACAGCGTTAACACTAAATATAATATTATAACAATATACTCTCTATTCTGTCTATTCCATTCTTATCTATTTATGGACTTACCGAGCGATTTGTTCACTGACAACATTTTCTTTCTTCTTCTTTGGAATGTCGTCAGGTGTTTCGGACTCACTGGATATCGAGCACACCAGCGAGGATTTAGATCAGCTAGCTTTCAACCCGGAGCTCTAGTTACTTGTACATTTCATTTCAGTACTTTCTATTTCTGTTATGCCACTGTTTAGGTATTGCTTTCCATTCCATGTATTTACTTTCAGATGTATTGTAAAAAGAATGTTAATAAATAAAGTTGTTATATCCATTGTCATTGTCTCTTGTGTATTTACTTATATTGCTTAGATATGCTTAGCGTGTTTACTTCTGAGTAAATACGTAGCGGCCAGTCGCGTCCCCTTCGCCGTACACCGGGAAGCGGGGCGTGACAGATGCTATGCGATCAAAGATGGAATCCATGTACACCAACAAAGTATGACTTTGAATGTTGCACCTCAAGGGGTAAAACACATTAGGAGCAAGTGGATCTTGAGAAGATTCTTGGTGTAGATGGAAAAGTTGAGACTTTCAAAGCTATGCTTAAATCCATCAGGATTAAAGCATGCATCGCGGAGTTGGAACATCTATTTTGATGTGGCGGTCAAAGTGTTTGACTTCATCAAAAAGGTAGATGAACCTTGCACATACAAGAAGGTTGTAGAGAGTAAGGTTGTCTTCCACGTATTGTACGTAGATGACATACTCTTGATAGAAAATGGTTTCCTATGCTACACTCGGTCAAGCTCCTCTTATTACGAGGATTCTCCATGGATGATCTGGATGATACCTACATCATCTTGTGGATTACTACATCTTGTAGATTATGATCTATAGTGATAGATCTATGTGGATGTTGGGAGTGTCCCAAATCCAGGTACATTAACACCATACTAAAGGGGTTTAGTGTGGAGGATTCTAAGCGTGGTGGTTCGCCCACTTACTCAGGAATCACTCTCTCCAAAAAGATGTCTTCCGAGACTGATTTGGAAAGAGCTCGCGTGCAAGGGACAACCTATACTTCGGCATTTTGCTCTATCATGTAGGCGATGTTATATACCAGACCAGATGTAGCTAACTCGCTAGGTGTTGTGATCAGGAATCAATCGGATCTTGGGAGAATCACTGGATAGCTGCGAAGGAAATTCTTAAGTACTTGAGAAGCACTAAAGAAATGTTCTTGGTGTTTGGTAAAAGTGAACTCCAGTAGGAGTTCTTTACCAATTCTAGCTCTCAGAGTGATAAGGTCGATTGAAAGTCAGTCTCGGGCTTTGTCTTTACCCTCAGTGTGTTAGTGTATATGCCCTAGAGGCCATTACTGTATCATACTAGTTTGTATATTACTTAATGGAAGCTTGGGATATTTACAGTTATATAGACAATCTTGCTCAAAATGGTAGTATGCTACTTGGTTTGTTTCTACTTTAATGTGTACATGTGTTTCTTTTAGTATATCACCTATACACATTAGTGGAGCCCTTAGGATCTTTGCTTGATTACCAGCGTTGTGATGGCAGTCACACTCGTGGGGGCTGGGTAATCCACAAGCACATCCTTATACAGGTCCCTAGTCGTAGGACTATCGAGACAGGGCATCGATACTCCGGAGTAGACTAGCGTATGCGCTTCTCATCCCAGCAAGGGAAACGGTCTGTCCCACAGCCGTCAGTACGTCGTACTTGAGATAGTATGCGGGTGCTCGTTAGGTTACGAGTACACTGGACAGGACTCATCGGGAACTGATTGGTTGGTACTATATCTATCGTCGGTTATCAGTTCCCAGGTGACATGAGTACAGCTTAGTCCGCTGACTTGACACTGTCACTTCGCCTCGAGTGTGTTCCCACTGTACTTTGATTACTACCCTACCACGGCTCAAAGGAGTCGTGCAAATAGGTAGTAGTTGGGTGCAGTCCTGAAGCACTTGGAGGCAGTGACGGTTAGACAGGATTCGTCTCTCCCGGTATTGGGAGTTGATATCGCGCTGTGTCAAGGAGAGCCATTACATACAATCGTCCCTGGCCAGGGCAAGCGAGATGCACTGGTAGGTTTCCAGTGTTATCTCAGGGTGTTCTGGGCTACACTCCGATACGACTTATACTGCTATTAGGGGACTGACGTTTACCGCCCCCCTAGGCCCGCCATGCGATATTCTCAGACGAACAGACCGGACTGTACGGAGACTGTCACATTCAGGCTCAGTAGGAGTTCAGAAGGGTTTCACCTCGTCAGTCTTCTTATCGGCATCTACCTGGGGGCCGTTACGCACAGCTAGTGCCGCTTGCAGTCTGTGGTTAAACCCACTGCCAGCGTAGTGTCGAGTCTTTAGAGTCCCATACAGAGAGCTATTCGCCTTTAGGCAAAAGAGTAGAGGTCGCATGGTTTTGCGACAGGGTTCGGTCACATCCGTGCACTTGTGCACGTTTGGTGTCCGGACAGTTATTAGTAGCGGGCTTTGGTTTAAGCCAGATCCTAGTATACGTTTTGGGATTGGTTTTATCTTGTTTGTATTCGTGTTCCTCGGAACACGGATGCGGGTGTGTATGCACGGTTGATAGAGACAGAGGCAGAGGATTCTCATTAGGGTTGTTGACTGTTGACTTTTGCTAAACCCTAATGAGAATTAGAAATATGATTAATAATAATATTAATTAAGTATTATTGTGCCATGGTTGGGTTGAAAGGTTGACTTTGTTGACTTGTTGACTTTGTTGACCGGTTGACTAGGTTGGACTTGTTGACCATCATCATGACAATGGCTATCATTTCATGGCATTGACCTTTGCTTGCTTGTTTTGTTCATAAATTGCATTTAATGCATGAGATGATATTGCCATTTGATATGATAACAACCATCACATAATACTCAATTATTATTATTTGTTATGATTATTTTGGATTATGAGAGCAAGGGTGGAAAAAGTCTTTCTCATTCTATCATTCTCATTCTCTCTCATCCTCAAGCTCTCCCTCTTCCTCTTGCTCTCTCTCTAGCTCAAGGAAACTCCCTCTCATAAGTTGAGAACCATTTCCTTGGAGATAAAAACCCAAAACACTTCTCTACTCATCCTAGTATACAAGGTTTGGCAAACCAAGTGTTCTAGTTTTCTCTAGATTGAGGTTGGAGCCAAAGGTAGAATCTTTTGGGTGGATCCATCTTCGGCACAAGGAGACGATGAGGAGAGAACCATCCGACCACCACAAGGAGTCTAAGAGAAGGAGTTCAAGTTAAGGTATAACCCCCTAACCGAGTAGGTAAAACTCCTAGTTAGGTTGTTAGATAGTTAGTTTAACAAAGATCCGTTTTTGAGTCCATGTTACCCCACCGTAGAAAATCGTTTTTCACCATTTCCGCAACCCCAAAGAACCGGGGAAGGGTAACGTGGACTTACAGTGGTATCAGAGCCTAGTTAAACACTATCTAACATGTTAGCAAAGTAACTAGAAGTTCGATCGGAGAAAAAAGCGCAAAACACCCCGAAAATATCAACTTTCTGCCGATTTTGTTTTCTATTCAAAAAATAATAAATCATATACTAAAAATCGGCTCAGGGTTTTTAAAACACACCAAAGAAAAATGGTCCAGTGAATCGGTCAAAGAGCCGCGGAACCACGGCAGGAGCGTGCTCCCGTCGCGGATCCGCGGCCTAGTTGACTCGGTTGTGGGCAATTTTTCCTGCAGTGTGTTCAGTGGGGTGTTTTGGGATTTTTACAATGTGTTTTTTCGGCCCAGATTTTCCAGAAAGCAAAATTTGTTTTTGGGGTTTAAAAATCCGTATTTTGATCGAACTTCTAAAGACTTTAGCTAACGGGTTATATCTGTGATGTGATATATGTATTGAACGTCTGCTAATCGCTATATGTCGATTAGTGGGAGTTATACATATCTATGATCTGTAATGTTGATGGTATGTGTATATGAATTCATTGGATTGTCGCGGATGAATAACCGGGGGGTTGTGAGATGAGAGTTTTCTTTATCTTTCAATTCATGTAATTTGTAATTGATGTAATATTATTTATTTGGCCGCACATCCGGGATGAAGTTGTAGCCGCCATTGTATAATTTCTTTTACTGTTTTTGCTCCTAGGATAGACCCAAGGAAGGGTGCACAAACTACCGGGTACCTTGAAGTGCCGAGTGGCCTACTCACGTTGTTGAGGGAGGTTGCTTCACTTCAGGTATTTGGCGGTTAGTTTGCCACACCCGTAGGGGTCTAGGGTGGGGTATTGGCTATTCACCGCGACCGTGTAATCCGCCTTTCGTTATAGGCTCGTACGGAATGCGGATTCCTAGTATATCCAATGTGTTCATCTGTGATCTGGAATGGCTATCATTGCATCTGATGAATGTATATATCTATATATGATATCTATTTAGGCGTTGCTTATGTTTTTCATCCGCGCTAGTCCAACCCCCTCTCTGTGGGGCCCCGTGGCGAATGCGGATGGCATAAGCGTACGTCATATTTTCGTTGTTTTCTGCAATGGTAGGATTAAATGATGGGACGCATTAAAATTAATGCAAGAAAATAAACCAAAGTAAAGTCGTTGGAACAATTTCAAAAACCACTCGGTTTCTTTTCAAAAACCAACTTTTAAATGCGGAGCTTAAGCCACTCCTTTTAAAAGCTACCTCGTTCCATCGATTATATCAAGTTCACTACGTTCACGGTTTTGCCAAAACCATTCGTAGCCCTCCGTCATTTCACATGGATAGTCAATAGTATTCAAGCTATGTTTGTTGGCCAAAGTCAAGGCATAGTGATTGGTAGCTATTGGGTATTCATGTGCAGCATAAATAGATGCGTTGGTTTAGGACAGTCGTACTGCCTTGTTGGCCAAAGTCAAGGGTAGGTACGGGTGGGTTCAAATTAATCTGGAGAATGACGGTTAGAACTTGACATGTGACTTATGATTTGTTGGCCAAAGTCAAGGTCATAAGAGCATGGGGCAAAAATCCACATCGGGAGTTTCTAAAGATCCAGAAACTTGCTAGCGCTGCATACCATTTGGAGTGTGATGATTCTGGTAGGATTCCTTCAGTTTCGTCACGCGATGATATTTGGATCCCGATCCTACTGTGAGTATATGCTACTCCTCGGGAAATTTCTCACTTAACGATCAATGCTATAAACCAAGTAGGTGTCTAGAAAGGTGTTAGCGGGGCTACGCCCCCATGGAAAAGAGGTTATTTAATTAAGGAACTTCGCGAAAGTGTTGGAAAACCTCCCTCGAAGTACCAACACTGGCCTGGCTGAACGGTTAAGCAAGTATTGTACGGTGAGGTTGATCCCGACTAATTCTTCCTTTTTGGTTTGAGGAGGAATTCGAGAAACAGTGGGAGCCATCCTGTTTAAACAAACTAAAAACTACTCTAAACTTGCAAGAGCATCATGCTAAAGTGTTTCTTCTCTCTCTCCTAATTGGAGCGACCAATCGTCATGACCGGACTTAAGTTATTACTAGATACAAACATACTGACAGGGCCAAACTACAAAGATTGGCTCAAGAATGTCAAAATGGCAATCACTTATGACAAGCTGGGGTATCTTCTTACCACCAAAGCTCCCCCTGTCCCAGGTCCCACCTCCAGCGTCGTGGATAAGGAAATCCGTAAGACCTAGGAGATTGACTGCGCGAAGGCCAAGTGCCTCGTGCTTGCTTCTATGGACAATGAATATCAGAGGAGGCACGAGAATATGGACCTTGAATCCATATTTCTCCATACAAAAGAACTGTATGGAGAGCAATCCCGTATCGCCAGATACGAAGTCTCGAAAAAGCTGTTTTCGGCGAGATTGGCCGTCGGATCATCGGTAACGGAACACGTGCTTAAGATGGTTGACTATATTGAAGAGCTCGCGGACCTTGGGACCACGTTAGAGAACGAGCTCTATACTGATTTGATTCTCCAGTCCCTTCCTTCCACTTAAGCCCAGTTTATCCTGAACTTCAACTTGCAAGAAAAAAGAAGTTGAACTTTCAGAACTCCTCAACCTGCTGAGGAGTGCAGAGGGCACCCTACAGAAAGGTAGGGAAACATCCACTTTGTTTGTAGGAGGATCTTCCTCTTCTAAGTCCAAGGCGAAAGCCAAGGGAAAGAAGAAGAAAGCCCCCGCCAAACCAAGGGGCGGTGTTAGTAAAGTGGAAACGAAGGGAAAAGCAAAGGCAACAAAGATAGTGGGGCAGCTTGTGGGAAAGAAAGAGTGCTTCTATTGTCATAAGAAAGGACACTGGAAAAAGATTGCAGGGCTTGGAAGGCCAGAAACTAGGATCCGAAGCAAGTTGCGGCTTCGGCTTCATGTGTGTATGTTATTGAAAATTGTCTTTCAATAAACTCTACTTCCTGGGTATTGGATACCGGATCAGGATCTCATATCTGTAATTCTTTGCAGGCACTGAGAAGGCGTATGGTTTTGAAGGCAGGTGATATGACCCTCAGAGTTGCAAACGGAGCTGGCATGGATGCTGAGTCCGTGGGGGACTATCACCTGGGAATGTCAGATGGACATGTTTTAGTTTTGCGTGATTGTTATTTTGTACCCAATGCAACCTGTAATATCATATCTGTATCTTTAATATCTAAAGAAGGTTATGAATTTGCATTTGTAAGCAATGTTGTAAACATTCACCTTAATCAAGTTTTGATTGGGTCAGGTACATTAAGCAATGGAATATACGTATTAAACCAACCACAGATTTTCAATGTCCAGAATACACACAAAAGAAAGTCTCCAGAAACAAATCAGGCTTTCTTATGGCATTGTAGACTGGGTCATATCAATGAGAGAAGGTTGACGAAGTTACATGCAGAAGGATATTTAGATCCGTTCGAATATCAATCATATGCAACTTGTCAATCCTGTCTCAAAGGAAAGATGACAAAGACTCCGTTCACTGGACACGGTGTAAGAGCGAGCGAGCTCTTGGGACTCGTACACAGCGACGTGTGTGGTCTAATGTCTACACATGCGCGAAGCGGTTATTCTTACTTCATTACTTTTACGGATGACTTTTCAAGGTACGGATATGTCTTCTTAATGAAACATAAATCCGAAGCCTTTGGAAAATTCCAGGAATATAAGAATGAAGCAGAAAAACAAACCAGCAAAAGTATCAAGACACTGAGATCTGATCGAGGTGGTGAATATTTGAGTGCCGAGTTTCTGGATTACCTAAAAGAGAATGGAATTCTCTCTCAGCTTACTCCTCCATACACTCCGCAACATAACGGTGTATCGGAGAGATGGAACCGGACCCTATTGGATATGGTACGTTCCATGATGAGTAACGCTGAGTTACCGCGATCATTCTGGGGTATGCACTAGAATCAGCTGTATATCTTTTGAACCGAGTTCCAACTAAGACTGTGCCTACCACACCATATCAGATGTGGTGCGGGAAGAAACCCTATCTTAAGCACATTAAGACATGGGGATGTCCAGCTTTTGTCAAAAAGCATCATGCGGACAAACTCGAGGCACGTTCAGTACAGTGCAAGTTTGTGGGATATCCAAAGAACTCCAAGGGATATTTCTTCTATTGCGAAGAGGAACAAAAGGTTTTTGCTTCTCGTCATGCCTGCTTCTTGGAAACTGAGTTTGTGGAAAATCAGATAAGTGGGAGCGCAGTAGAACTGGAAGAAATTCCAGAATCACGAGCTATTACTGAAAGCTTAGTACAACCAGAGGGTTCAAAAGAACAGGACATTCCTACGCCGCTCCGCAGGAGTAGTAGGCAGTCTCATCCGCCCGAGAGATACTACGGTTTTCTCATAGACGGGGATAGAGAGGATTGCATCATTGATAGTGATGAGCCTACTAGCTTCCAGCAGGCCATTCAGAGCGTTGACTCGGTAAAATGGCTGGATGCAATGCGGACCGAAATGGAGTCCATGTACATCAACAAAGTATGGACTTTGGACATTGCTCCAGATGGGGTAAAACCCGTAGGATGCAAGTGGATTTTCAAGAAGAAAATTGGTGTAGATGGACAGGTTAAGACCTATAAGGCTAGACTTGTTGCAAAGGGTTTTCGTTAAAGACCTGGTTTGGACTATGACGAAACCTTTTCTCGAGTGGCTATGCTGGAATCCATTCGGATCCTTCTTGCCATTGTTGCCTTCCACGATTATGAGATTTGGCAGACGGACATAAAGACCGCTTTTCTAAATGGAAATTTAGAGGAGTGTGTCTATATGGACTAGCCAGAGGGTTTCATTCAGAGTGGGAGCAGCGGAAAGGTGTGCAAGTTGCTTAAGTCCATCTATGGACTAAAGCAGGCATCGCGGAGTTGGAACATCTGTTTTGATGAGACAGTCAAAAATTTTGGCTTTATCAAAAATCCAGATGAACCTTGCATCTATAGTAGATTTGTAGCAAGAACTGTCGTATTCCTCGTTTTATACGTGGATGACATTCTCTTGATAGGAAATGACATTCCTATGCTACAATCTGTCAAAGGGTTCTTGTCACACAGGTTCTCCATGAAAGACCTGGGTGATGCCACTTACATTCTGGGGATTCGGATCCATCATGATAGAACCAAGAGGATATTAGGACTTTCACAGTCCAGGTACATCGACACCATACTGAAAAGATTCAGTATGGAAGATTCCAAGCGCGGTAACCTACCGGCTTGTCATAGGATCACCCTCTCCAAAAAGATGTCTTCCAAGACTGATTTGGAAAGGGATCGCATGTCTATTATACCCTACGCTTCTGCGGTAGGCTCTATAATGTATGCGATGTTGTGTACCAGACCAGATGTAGCTTATACACTGAGTGTGGTAAGCCGGTATCAGTCAAACCCTGGGAAGAAACACTGGATAGCGGTAAGAACATTCTCAAGTACCTGAGAAGGACTAAGGAGATGGTCTTGGTGTATGGAGGAAAAGACCTCCAGATCGAGGCCTTTACTGACTCCAGCTTCTAGAGTGACAAGGATGATTCCAAGTCCATGTCGAGTCTTGTCTTTACCCTCAATTAAGGGGCGGTGTGTTGGAAGAGTTCCAAACAGGAAACCGTTGCTGACTCGACGATGGAAGCGGAATATATCGCTGCTGCTGATGCCGCAAAAGAAGCCGTCTGGATGAGGAAGTTCTTAACGGAACTTCAGGTGGTTTCGTCAATTGTTGATCCAATACCTCTGTATTGCGACAACAACGGGGCTATAGCTTTAGCAAAGGAACCCAGGTCCCATCAGAAGTCCAGACACATCTTGAAGCGGTATCACCTGATCAGGGAGATCGTGGGTCGCCAGGAGATCGAGGTTCGGAGAGTTGCGACGGAAGATAACACTGCTGATCCACTCACGAAGGCCTTACCCCAGACTCAGTTCGAGCGGCTGATCGAGATGATAGGCCAGTACATAGCCTTAGTGCAAGTAGGAGATTGTTAGTGTATATGCCCTAGAGGCCATTACTGTATCATACTAGTTTGTATATTACTTAATGGAAGCTTGGGATATTCACAGTTGTATAGACAATCTTGCTCAAAATGGTAGTATGCTACTTGGTTTGTTTCTACTTTAATGTGTACATGTGTTTCTTTTAGTATATCACCTATACACATTAGTGGAGCCCTTAGGATCTTTGCTTGATTACCAGCGTTGTGATGGCAGTCACACTCGTGGGGGCTGGGTAATCCACAAGCACATCTTTATACAGGTCTCTAGTCGTAGGACTATCGAGACAGGGCATCGATACTCTGGAGTAGACTAGCGTATGCGCTTCTCATCCCAGCAGGAGAAACGGTATGTCCCACAGCCGTCAGTACGCCATACTTGAGATAGTATGCGGGTGCTCGTTAGGTTACGAGTACACTGGACAGGACTCGTCGGGAACTGATTGGTTGGTACTATACCTATCGTCAGTTATCAGTTCACAGGTGACATGAGTACAGCTTAGTCCGCTGACTTGACACTGTCACTTCGCCTCGAGTGTATTCCCACTGTACTTTGATTACTACCCTACCACGGCTCAAAGGAGTCGTGCAAACAGGTAGTAGTTGGGTGCAGTCCCGAAGCACTTGGAGGCAGTGACGGTTAGACAGTATTCGTCTCTCCCGGTATTAGGAGTTGATATTGCGCTGTGTCAAGGAGAGCCATTACACACAATCGTCCCTGGCCAGGGCAAGCAAGATGCACTGGTAGGTTTCCAATGTTATCTCAGGGTGTTCTGGGCTACACTCCGACACGACTTGTACCGCTATTAGGGGACTGACGTTTACCGTCCCCTAGGCCTGCCATGCGATATTCTCAGACGAACAGACCGGACTGTACGGAGACTGTCACATTCAGGCTCAGTAGGAGTTCAGATGGGTTTCACCTCGTCGGTCTTCTTATCGGCATCTACCTGGGGGCCGTTACGCACAGCTAGTGCCACTTGCGGTCTGTGGTTAAACCCACTGCCAGCGTAGTGTCGAGTCTTTAGATTCCCACACAGAGAGCTATTCTCCTTTAGGAAAAAGAGTAGAGGTCGCATGGTTTTGCGACAGGGTTCGGTCACATCCGTGCACTTGTGCACGTTTGGTGTCCGGACAGTTATTACTACCGGGCTTTGGTTTAAGCCAGATCTTAGTATACGTTTTGGGATTGGTTTATCTCGTTTGTATTCGTGTTCCTCGAAACGCGGATGCGGGTGTGTATGCACGGTTGACAGAGACAGAGGCAGAGGATTCTCATTAGGGTTGTTGACTGTTGACTTTTGCTAAACCCTAATGAGAATTAGAAATATGATTAATAATAATATTTATTAAGTATTATTGTGCCATGGTTGGGTTGAAAGATTGAATTTGTTGACTTGTTGACTTGTTGACTTTGTTGACCGGTTGACTAGGTTGGACTTGTTGACCATCATCATGACAATGGCTATCATTTCATGGCATTGACCTTTGCTTGCTTGTTTTGTTCACAAATTGCATTTAATGCATGAGATGATATTGCCATTTGATATGATAACAACCATCACATAATACTCAATTATTATTATTTGTTATGATTATTTTGGATTATGAGAGCAAGGGTGGAAAAAGTCTTTCTCATTCTATCATTCTCATTCTCTCTCATCCTCAAGCTCTCCCTCTTCCTCTTGCTCTCTCTCTCTAGCTCAAGGAAACTCCCTCTCATGAGTTGAGAACCATTTCCTTGGAGATAAAAACCCAAAACACTTCTCTACTCATCCTAGTATACAAGCTTTGGCAAACCAAGTGTTCTAGTTTCCTCTAGATTGAGGTTGAAGCCAAAGGTAGAAGCTTTCGGGTGGATCCATCTTCGGCACAAGGAGACGACAAGGAGAGAACCATCCGACCACCACAAGGAGTCGAAGAGAAGGAGTTCAAGTTAAGGTATAACCCCCTAACCGAGTAGGTAAAACTCCTAGTTAGGTTGTTAGATAGTTAGTTTAACAAAGATCCGTTTTTGAGTCCATGTTACCCTACCGTAGAAAATCGTTTTTCACCATTTCCGCAACCCCAAAGAACCGGGGACGGGTAACGTGGACTTACACAGTGAATGGACGGTATGTTGGAAGAGTTCCAAGCAAGATACCGTGGCAAACTAGACGATAAAGCCTGAATACATCGCTACCAACGATGCTACCAAAGTGAATGTCTGGAAATTTCTTGTTCATGAGATGAACATGGTTCCTACCATTGAGCGTCCAATAACTGTTATTGTGACAACAATGGAGTTGTGGTTTTGGCCTAGGAACGACGGTCCCATCAGCAATCCAGACATATTCTTAGGCAGTATCACCTGATCAGGGAGATGGTTGATCTCCGAGGGATCGAGGTAAGGAGAGTTGACGCGAAGGATAACACGGCGGATCCACTCACACAGGCCTTTCCCGAGAGAAATTTTTATGGGTCGTTGAGTATGAGATACTACAACAAATGGCCTTACTGCAAGTGGGAGATTGTTAGTTATATGTATGCCCTAGAGGCCATTATTATACATTTGATATATATTATAGTGGATGCTAGGACATATATAGGGAAGACTTTTTTGCTCGACATGATAGTATGCTATCTGGTTGCTCTTTATCTTAACATGTACACTTATTGTCTCTCTATTACATGTTGATAAAACCCTTAGGATGAGTACTTGACCACCAGGATTATGATGCAGATCATACTAGTGGGGCAGAGGTAGTCGGTAAGTACATCCTTTAAATGTTCCTAGTCGTGGGAGTATCGAGACGGGGTATCGATATTCCAGAGTAGACTAGCGTATACGCTTCTCGACCCATATGATGGGCGATGGATGATCCCATATCCATTGGTGTTTGACATCAGAGATGGTATACGGGTGCTCAGTGGAGACTGGGTACACTGGACGGACTCGCCGAGAACTCCAAGATGGTATTATACCTATCGTCAGATAGCAGTTCTCTGGTGACACTGGTACATGTTAATCTGTCGATCCGAGATCGTCATAGAGTCTTATGTGATTCCCACTGTGCTTTGATTTCCACCTTACCACGTTCAAGAGATCGTGTAAACCGGTGGTTTTTGGGTACAGTCCCGAGTCACATGGAGGCAATGAGCGAAAGGAGGGAATTTCATCTCTCCCGGTATTAGGGGTTGATGTTGCGCTATGCTCGATTGACCATAACAGGAAATTCCTGGCCATGGTTGCTGAGATCTACTGGTTAGTGTTATCAGTAGTTTCTCGAACCGTTATGATCCTTACATCGGCATGACTTATCAGGCTATTGGGGTCTGACGTTTACCATCCCCAGGCTGTGATATGCGACATATCAGACGAAGAGACCGGACTGTACGGTAGTGTTACTTATTGGATTCGCAGGAGTATGAGCAGGCTTGCTTGTTGATCTTCTGATCGCTCAATACCCGGGTGACCGTTACGTTTAGCAGACCGCTGATGGCTTGTGGGTGACTGATATGATCACCACCTACTGTCGGCGTATTGACGAGTCTTTAGAGTCCTACACAGAGGTTTCCTGGTTCAGGCGAAACGAAGTAGGAGCACATATGTGATATGTGCGGGACCGAGATTAATACGTGTATGTGATACCGTATTCTATTCTCATGATATGTGATATCGGTCTGTTATATGTGATATAGCCGGGTTATCGGATCAAGTGTTGATTCGATAAGTTGATACATATGATATTAGTCGGTTATATGTGATATAGCTGGATCATTAAATCAAGTGCTGATTTAATAATTTAATGTATAATTATATATTTGATATATGGATTTACATTAACTAATATTATCTCACTTAAGCATTTCTTTTTCTCACTTATGTGTTCACTTAATATATATGTGATATATATTATTGTGTCATGCATGTTGCAACATGCTACATGGGTGTATAAGGCTCACACCATGCTTAACATAATGAAGGGTTTTATTTATCTAAAGTAAATCAAAATTAAATGGAAATTTATCACATGGTTAAAGCTTGTGGAAGCTTGTGGAACCATTGACCAAGTCCACTAATTTTGTTTTACTTGAGATATTTATTAATCCAACTATTATGATTAGCCATGGTTAAGTCTCCACAAGAGTTAGTATAAGATATTATCTCACCCATGGTTGCTATTCTCACGACTTGATTCATTCTACACTTAACTTTTTCCATGGTTGCTTTTCTTCATCTCCTTCCTCTAGCTCTCTTGCAATTTGGGAGGTGAAGAAAATGAGTGAGAAAATAATTTCTAAAGTGAGCAAAATTCCTACATCATCAGCCTCTTCTAGACTAGCCATTTAGATTGGGTTGTTTCTTCACTAGTTCTTCATAATTAGTGAAGAGGTAGCTTGAGTTAGTGTCTCCTCGACGTAGATCAACTTCGGCCTCGAAAACTTCAAGCAAGCTTGTTCTTTTCATCTTGTGGAGCCTTTCTAGAGTCCGGGAGTTCACTACTTGGAGCGAAGGGACTACTACACGGAACTTTTGAAGTGAAAGACCAATCTACAAATGTTGTATTTCTTGTTCACTTAGATGTAAAGATATTTACATTCTAGTTTCGTCTAATTCTCTAGTTAAGATTCAAGATTAGGGTTCTTTAGCGCGCCAAATTTTAAAAAACGGCATGGTCGATGCCTCCCGAAACCCAGCGGTGTAGCTAGGGAACCCAGCAAGTACCTCGACCCAGCCGCCTTTCCTTCCTTCCAGGCGGGCCCAGAGCCCGCGAATGACGCCTTGGTTTGCTACTTCGGCCTGTCCGTTACATTGGGGGTATGCTGCCACAGCGAACTTCATCAATATGTGGTAGTCGCTACAAAACACCTTGACTTTGTCATTTTCGAAGTTGGTCCCATGGTCGATGCTGTTGCTGCTCGGGATTCCGATTATATTGTTCTGCAGGAACTTTATCGTAGAGGCAGCGTTTGGTTTCCTGATGGGCATGATTTCGATCCACTTTATGAAGTAGTCTATCGCAACAAGAATGTACTTGTGTCCACCCGTGCCTGTGGGGAGCTGACCTACCATATCCATTCCCTACTGAGCAAATGGCTAAGGGGAACTTAGCGGCGCCAGTTCGGTGGAAAGGAGGCGAGGAATGCTGCCGAATAGTTTGCAGCTTTTGCATTGCCTAACCAGTTTCTCGGCATCTTGATGTATTCCCGGCTAATAGTACCCTTGGAGCAGGGTCTTTTGGACTGGGCTGTGGGCCTCTTGATGTGCCCCTCCGACCCCTTCGTGTATCTCCCATAGGACGTAGCTTGCTTCATGAGGATCGACACACCGGAGCAGAGGTTGAGTGTACAGATTTTTGTATAGGTTTTCTTTGCTCCATACGAAATGGCGAGCTTTGGCCTGAAGTCAACGGACCTCAGCTCGGTCCTTTGGAAGAATCCCTTCTTTCAGGTATTCCACGATGGGCTTTTTCCAGTCCGAGGCATCTTCTTGAGTCGTGTATATTTGGAGCATTGCCTTCCCATCTTCGATGCTGGCCGAGGTAGGACTTCAAAGAGGATATTTCTCTTGTGATTGGCCAAATAAGAGGAGGCGAGTTTACTCAGCGCGTCAGCCTCGGCGTTCAAATTTTTGGGAATTTGCTCCACTTGGACTTCGTCGAAGTTTCTCCGAAGCCTTTTTACCTCCGCCAGGTATTTTATCATGAGTGGTTCTCTGGCTTCGAAACGACCGGTTACTTGGTTGACGACCAGAGTAGAGTCGCTACGTATCCGGATACTCTTCAGCCCCACTCCGGAAGCGATTCGTAGTCCTGCTAATAAGGCCTCATATTCCACGGCGTTGTTCGATGCCTTAAAACCAAGCTTTAGGGAGTACTCCATTTCCGTGTCGTTCGGGCCTCAGATGATCAGGCCTGCCCCACTTCTTTCTTCTCTAGAGGATCCGTCTACATATAGCACCCAGTCCGGAATTAGGCCGGGTACTTCTTCGACCAAAGGCCGTGAGTCGGGGCTTTGAGCATTCGTTCCTTCCCTTGTGGGGATGGTGCACTCGACAACGAAATCAGCTAGGACCTGGGCTTTGATGGCCCGTCTGGGTCGGTATTTGATGTCAAATTGGGACAGTTCCCATCTCCATTTCTCTAGGTGACCCAATGATTCGGGAGAGGCGAGGATATTCCCTAGAGGACTTTCAGTGAGGACGAAGATTGTATGCGAAGATTGTGTGCGCTTGGAAATAGTATAACTTCCTGGAAGCGACGACGAGTGCCAGGACTATCTTTTCTATAGCCGGGTATCTGGTTTCCACGTCCTTAAAAACATGGCTCACGTAGTAGACCGGCTTCTGCTTCCCTTCGAATTTCCTGATGAGCACAGAGCCTGTGGCTTGGTCAGAGACAACTAAGTATAGTAACATCTCGTCACCTTCGATTGGCCTGGTAAGAAGTGGCGGGGTCGCCAGGTGGGTCTTGAGTTGTTCTAAAGCGTTTTGGCATTCCTCGGTCCATTCAAACCTGGAAACTTTTCTGAGGTCTCTGAAGAAAGGGGAAGCATTTTCCCCCAGCTCTGGACATAAAGCGACTCAATGCGGCCACTCTCCCGATGAGTCGCATGATATCGGTATTGCTTTTAGGCATTGTCATGTTAAGGATGGCGCCTGATTTTCTCCGGGTTTACCTCGATTCCTTGATGGGTAACCATGAAACCGAGGAATTTCCCGCTTGTGACGCCGAACACACATTTAGTTGGATTCAGCTTCATCTTGTATTTTCGCAGGACATCAAACGCTTTGCCGAGGTCCACAGCGTGTCCGGCTGACGAGGTTGATTTTACAAGCATGTCGTCGACGTAGAATTCCATGTTTTTCCCGATCTGTGCTTTGAACAGTTTGTTGACCGGTCGCTGGTACGTGGCCCCCCCGTTCTTGAGTCCGAAGGGCATTACCCTATAGCAGTATACCCCCCGATCCGTGGTGAAGGTTGTCAGCTCTTCATCGGCCAGGTTCATTCGGATTTGATTATAACCGGAGAAGGCATCCATGAAGCTTAGCAGTTCGTGGCTAGCCGAGCTATCTACTAGCTGGTCTATCCGAGGAAGTGGATAGTTGTCTTTGGGGCAAGCCTTGTTCAAGTCAGTGAAATCGACGCACATGCGCCATTTCCTGTTTGCCTTCATGACCATGACCACGTTCGCCAGCCAGTCCGAGTAGTCCAGGTTTCTGATGAAGTTGGCAGCGAGAAATCGATCCACCTCGTCCTCTATCGCCTTCTGTTTAATCGGCGCAAAACTTCTCTTCTTTTGTCGGATCAGCCTGACTTTCTGGTTGACCCCGAGCTTGTGGGAGATCACCTCGGGGTTGATCCTGGGCATGTCCGCTGGCGTCCAAGTGAACACATCTGAGTTTTCTCAGAAGAACCGGATCAGGCCTTCACGGATTTCCCATGTCAAGAGAGAGCCGATCCGGACTGTCCGGCCATCGACTCCCTCTACGAGGGGAATTTCTGCCAACGCTTCCACCAGGGCGCCTCGAACTTCCTTTCGGTCGTCGTGTGTATTTAAAGACCCCTGATGATCATGCGTATCTTCAAAATCATCGCCTTGCTCTCCGGTGGGGGGCATTGAGGTGAGGCATATCCTGGCGGTTTGTTGGTCCCCGTTGTCCCGTTATATCCCCCCATTATCTAAAGGGAATTTGAGCGTAAGGTGGTAAGTCGAGATCTGAACCCGGAGGGCGTTTAAAGTGGGGCGTCTCAGGAGAATGTTGTAGGTTGACGGGATCTTAGCAACGAGGAAGGTCACCGGTATGGTTCGTGTCTTGCCCGCCTCCCTAATGTTGAGAAGGAGGGTAACTGTTCCCTCAGCCATGACTGAATGGTTGGTGAACCCCGAGAGAATGTGGGAGGTCGGCTGAAGGTCAGATGAATCCAATCCCATACGCTGGAAACAGGCATAGAACAGGATATCCGCTGAGCTCCCTGAATCGATCAATATTCTTTGGACCTCGTAACGGTGAACTCGGGCCGTTATCACAAGAGGATCATTGTGAGGAAGTGATATGCCATGAAGGTCTTCGTCGGTGAAGATGATCGAATCATCTTTCCTGCATTTCTTGTGGGGTGGATCACTTACGCCCCCGATCGCCAGGAGATGCTGGTTCCCTCTACTTTCTAGAGTAGGATCCGTCAAAATGACCATGATTTGCCCAATTGTTAACTCTCCGGGTGGGGTTTGGTCTTTTTTGTCACGCACCGCTTCCCAGTGTACGGCGAAGTGGACGTGACGAGGCCCGCTATGTATGTACTCAGAAGTACATACGCTAAGCGTAACTAAGCAATATAAAATAATCACAAGAGACAAATGATAACAGCAACTTTTATTAATATCATTCTTTGTACAATGCATGAAATGAAAATACAACTGGAATGGAAAAGCAATGCCTAAACAGTGGCATAATAATAAAAGGAAATACTGGAAAGAACAAAGTACAATTATCTAGAGCTCTGGGTCTTCTTGGAACTGCTCCAAATCTTCACTTGTGGGCTCGGTCTCAACTTGGTCCAACGCACCTGACGACATTCAAAGAAGAAAGAAATAGAATGTCGTCAGCGAACAGGTCGCTCGGTAAGTCCCAAAGAAAAGAAGAATGAGAATGGCAGAGTAGCAGTATTTTCTAAAGTATTATGTTGTTGAATATTATGAAATATTGTTTAACGCCGTTGTTTGTAGCTTGGTACAGAAGGATGCCAGTGTATACGAGGGGGATCTCTATATGCTAGAGATCAGGGCAAACGGAGAGTACAAGGAACCGTTATGCCACGGTACAACAGCAACAGTATTCATGTTAGGTGTCTTAATCTGACCACCTCATGCCACCTTTAACACCTTCCGTATCAATCTACCCCTTTAAACCCCGTAGTGTTTTAACAGTGTTGCAGTATTGGAATATGTAAACTGGATGACTGACCAAAACCATGATATCAGTAAACATGTTGTAACTGTATAATCAGGAAAATGGAATATCAGGATAATGGATGAATATCCATGGTTTGATTCAGTCAAATTAAATATATTGTTAACTGGATTCAGGGATTCTTGTATTCAAATTTATATTGGAATATGATTGAATATAGGTTGACTTGAATTATATTCAAGTCAGAATTAGTCAAACTCCAACCCGAGTCAGACTAAAAGAAAGATAATTTGAAGTTCAATATTAGTTAGGGGCCTTATTGTAATTTGTGAAACTTGAGGGGGTTTTATGTAAAAAGTACTTTTGTATAGTTTTCAAAATATACCTCAAGTATTTAATAATCATCTTTATTATTATAATGAATGTGAATTTTATTTGTGTTATTCTAGTGAATATATCCTAATAGAAGAATTAATTGTTTATTTGAAATTCGTGGTATTTTAATGTAACTTTTAATCTTGAATTTTAGGAAAAAGTGGAAACTTTATATTATAACAAAATAGGTGTTTAAATGATAATTATATATAATTAAACACATAAATAATTTTCTTTTATATGAATATTTTATTTACAAAAAAGTCTCACGTTCCTTAAATATCGTATTTTAAACCTTTCGAGACCGAATGCTCCTTGCGGAGGTCTGAATCTCGCACTACTAGCCTGCGGGTGCACGATGAACCGTACTATCCCTAACAGGTTCCCCAAAGATGGGTTGTAGCGGCACTTTGCTTAGGTTTTATAAATACTTTTCATTTAGGAAAACGGTTTTATAAATATAGGGTGTTTATTTGCAAAAGAGTATAGTTTCCGTATTTTAGTTATTAGGGTTTCCTAAGCCAACTAGCCTATTTCTAGGGTCTAAACGATGAGTCATTAGAAGCCTCAAATCGCCTCTTCACCGTCAATTGCGGCCAGATAAGTGCCAGGTAAGTGGGAAGGAACCACAGTCGTGGGCCTAATTAAAAACCACTAGCCTTAGACACACTTTCCTAGACCCACAAGACAGTTTAGATAAACGATCGATGTCCATGACCAATCGTGCTTTCATTTTATATAAGATTTTATTTAGAAAAGTTTACAATTTAAAGATTTAACTAAAGGTTATAAAGGTTATGGTATTTTAGTGAAAAGTCCTGTAATTTCGTATTCTTTATTTTTGATATTTATCATTTAGGGTTATATTGAGTGTGTGTAAGGATAGGTCATTACCCCGTGACTTATATTAGGTTTTGGTGAAGTTTAAAGGTGAAATAAGCTATGTTAAACCTAAAGGTATTAAAGTGCAAGAATACGGTATTCGTAAACGTTATCATTTCATGTGTGAAATTTCATTCAAATTGATTGAAACAAGTTTAGTTATCACAATAAACATGTTTAGGAGTGAGGCACTTGATTACATTAAGAAAAATGAACTTCATGGTATTTTAATGAAAGAAATACGGTTTTGTAAAGAACTTATCATTTCATGTGGAAAAGTGTGATTAAATTGGTTTAAGGGTGATTAATAGTCAACATGCATATGGGTAGATAATATGTATTAGGTGACAAGTGGAATTTTAAAGAAAAATCGAATCGGAAATCGGTTTGTCCGATTTCCGTCGGGTTCCAGAAATTCGTATTTTTACATTAAAGAAAAGGAAGGTAGAAGAGGTGGGACTTACAGGTTTAAACTCTTCTAAAGAGTAAAGAGAACTAGGGAGGAAGGCCGAGGGGTGATTACGTCGCCGGTTGCTCCAAAACGCGTCGTCGGAATTCCGTCAGAGCTTCGCCGGGAACTCGATTTCGAAGCACACTTCTTGTGGAAACTTTTGAGAGAGTGGCTCAAGATTTTGGGGGGTGAGAGGGTAGTGTGTAGGGTTGGTATTTATAGGGTTAGGCTAGGGTTAGGGTAGATGAAAAGTTAAAAATAAAAATATGATAAAATGTAATAAAAATGTATTAAAAGTGGAGTAATTGGGGGTTTTAAAGAGCTCTGGAAGTGGTATGAGGCTGAAACTTTGCAGGTGCGTAGGGAATACCAAAAGACACAACTTTCATGTTGTGACCCTCGCCGGAATCGGCCTAATCGGGGGTGACTCGGCCGTGACTCGGTCGGATCACTGAGTCGGCCGAGTCAAGGCCGAGTTGGCCGATTCCCGACCGATTCCGGTGACCTGGATCTCCCCCGACGGTTCATCTACCCTCTGCAAGTGTTACATCTTTGGGTGTAGAGGGATTTTTGTGAGATATGCACGTGTAAACTCTTGGTATTCTAAAGGTTTTTAAAAAATCCATATTAAAAATAATGTGGGGTATGGGATTCGAACTCTGGTGGCTTGGTTTAGCAATGCAAGGTATTACCAATGGGTTACAAGCTCTTTCTTGTAATTATTGTAAGGAATTAAATATTTAAGTTGTTTCCAGCAACAACAATACTCCAATTGTACACTATTTTTAAAGCAAATTTTTGGTATACAAAATTGGAGTTGTTACATTTTTGCTCCCGCTCCGCCTGTCGCTTATCTCGTAGGTATTTCGCCAGGTGGCCAGAACGGATTAATTCCTCTATGTAGTCACGGAGCTGCTTGCAGCCCTCGGTCGGGTGACCCTGTGACCTATGATAGGCGCAGTACGGGCCGCGGAGCCGCTTGCCCGTCCTCTCGGTAGCTGGTAAGAGCTTAAAGAACCTCTCGCCTTTAGCCTCCTCTAACAGCTCGATCTGGGAAATGTTCAGAGGACTGTACTCTTGGAACCTTGGGGAATAAGGTTTCGGACGATCGACTTTCTTTTTCTCTTCCCTGTCCCGTCTTTTCCGGTCTGCTTGGTCATTTCTGGGCAAGTTGGAGTTCACCTCTGACTCGAGTTGAATTTCTCGCTCGGTCCATGCTTTCACGTTGGCCATGGTCTTAGATTGCGCCAATGCAAAAGAGCGGAGCCACTCTTTGTGCCTAAGACCCGACCTTAGCACGGTGATAACCGTTTCTTCACGGTGCTCGGGAACTTCTAGGAGGGCATTGTAGAAGCGGGTGATATACCCCTTAAAGGATTCCTTGTCTCCGCTTTTGACGGTGAACAGGTAGTCGACCGTCTTTTTTTGTCGTCGGTTACCAACAAAATGACCAACAAATTGGGTATCCAGCTCGTCAAAGATCGAGATAGAGCACGGTGTAAGCCCTCGGAACCAATCCCGGCCAGCTCGGATAAGGGTGGTGGGAAAGGCCCTGCACTGAGCCGCATCCGAGTTGTCTTGGAAGCTCATGGCGGCCGTGAACGCGTCCAAGTGGTCCTTCGGGTCGGACTTCCCGTCAAAAAGGGGCACTTTTGGCAGTTTGTTCCTGGACGAGACAAGTTCGGCTAGGAGTCGTTCAGTAAACGGTCTTACGAGTGAATCAGCGGAATGCTTTGCCCGTTCGTCGGCCGTGTGGTTGTCATGTCGTATGTCCTCAATCTTCTTTTCAAGGGCCTTGATCCGTTGGTTGTACCCCGAGGATTCTCCATAGTCGGAGCGCCAGTTATCTCTGCTCCGGGCTTGCGCGACGGTGCAACTTTGGTTTCACTCTGTCACATTTCTAAATCCTCGGGGGAGGCCCTTCTTGAATAGTCCCGACATTCGCCGTTTTCACGACCTCGACGGGAGTGGGGGCATCGGTCGTGCCTGGAACCAGGCGAACTGACCGACACCACCTCAGGGGGTGAGAGAACGCAACGGTGTCGGAACGACGGCCTGGTCTTCCCTAAGATCGGGGCGTTGAACTGTCCGGTGCCCATCGAGTCATTGAATCATTCCTCGCATGCAGGTTGTAACTACCGAAATCAGCACGCCGGCGTTCATTAACATCAGGGTGAGTGCGATTGAGGTCAAGGACCTGAGTGCGTGTTCCCGCCAGCGTGCGTAAGTCGCCATCCCGGGGAAAGGGAACTGCGGTTTGGTGGGCGTGGCCGGCCACTTGAACGCGGGCGAGCGTGTCCACCAACGCCTTGAGCCTGTCGATCCTAGCGTATAAGGCGTTGATGACGTTAGGAGGGGGTAGGATCGCTCCCGCTTCCGTTATGGGGGGACGGGACGGCTCGTGCTGGGATCGTCGCGGTCGTCGCTTGCCATTGTACGGAAGGTGGAGGATCAACTTTTTGTGGTGGAAAAGTCCTTAGGTTCCCAAAGATGGCGCTAGCTGATAGAGGCTGAAATCTCCCTCATATATTGTTTTCCGTCGATCTTGCTGCAAGCGTTTTTGAACGGTTGAGATTGAAAGTAGAAATTGGACATGTGGGTCTCAATGGGTAGTTGTTGACGCCGAGCTACCTGTAAGGGAAGTCCCGGGGTGGGTGACCACCGTAGAACTCTTCGACGATCAAGTAAGTACTGAGGTATAAAGGCAGGATAGCGGCGTATTGGAATTGATTTTGACTTACCTGAATCATCAGGAAGAGGGGTTTTATATAGCGATCGCGTGGGGGTGATCCGGCGCGAGATTCCTGCCGTCCGTTACGCCCTTACGGCATGTTCGCGTTGATGGCGGGACACGCCCATTAATAGCAAGATACGCTCGTTAACGGAAAAACGTGCCAGTGCGGGATGTGGGACGTGGAGCGGCGGAAATCTCATTCTGACGAGATACGCGGAGCCGTTATGGGGACGCTTGGGCTTCGTGTTCCTGGTTGGACAGGGAGGCCGAGAAGTCTCAGTCCGGTGGATAGCTCGGAGTCGAGCGAGGAGGCCGAAGATGCTTAGCTCGGTATCTGCTCGGGACCGAGCGAGGAGGCCGAGGATACCCGGCCGCCTAAGTACATTTGGGGGGGTATTACGGGAAGGCTTTTCCGGAAGGTCGGGTACCACTCCATTACGGGTCCCAAGGAAGATTCATAATGTGCCACGCTGACTCCTTGTCATAGCCCCTAGGGGTCCAGAGGGTATGCACAGACGACACGCCATCTCCTGTGTCGCAATCCAGGGTATTCCTGTTCATGAGCCTCATCAATACCATAGATTTTATTTATTGCAAATAAATATCATGGCTTTCACTATTTTCTAGATATAAACCATGGACTTTGTTTTACATATAAATACCATGACTTCCGCCGTTTTCTACATTAATGACATGGGCTTTGTTTAACATAAATAAATCCCATGATCTTTCATTGTTTTCCATATAAATATCATGAACTTTGTTTATTGTAAATCGGTATTATGATTTTTCGCTATTTTTGGATAAATATTATGGACTTTATTTATTTCAAATAAATACATTGAGATTTCATTTTTTGGTATAAATATTATGGATTTTGTTTATTATATATATATATATATATATATATATATATATATATATATATATATAGAGAGAGAGAGAGAGCTTCCAATAAATTTCAGATAAATACCATGGACTCTATGTATTACAAACAAATACCATGGACTCTGTGTATTACAAACAAATACCATGAAATTTTAATATTTTCAGATAAATGCCATGGGGTTTATTTATTACATAAATGCCATGAACTTTTAACGCTATGATCCCTGACATAGTTATTTATATGAGTTATTTTTTATTTATTTTCATAAATTATTCTAAGAACCCGTCACATGCATCACGTGGGCCTCACCGCTAGAAATACCCTAAATTTCAAAGACGCAAAAATAATCAATCAATAAAATCAGTAGAAAACTCGTAAGTTTCCAAGACAAGTCATCTCTTCAAGGTTTTATTAGATAATAAAGAAAAGAGCAACTATTGTCAAAAAGGACCAACTTTGAAATTTAGAATTCTAAGTTAGATGGAAGTGAAGAAGACATTATATTTATTCTCCACGTGTGGCTTTCCGGCTGCGAATATCGCTTTCGGTTACCGCCCCTCTTATTTGGAAAACAACAAACATATAAGCCCATCGTTTCTTGAATAATAACGAAAATGCCACTCCATGACAAACGCATCCCCACGAGCAGATTATTATAATGCCCGTGGTTTTTCGCTTAATTACTGTTGCGGCCTCCTATTTTTTTCTCATTCCTAACTAATAATGACCGATTTATCAAGGTATGGGCTATAATTTTAATTTTGAATTGACGTTTATTGCATCAAATATTTTTGCAATTGCGACGACCCAGCGAGTGTAAACATTTTTGCTACCACCCAACAAATTGGTTGGGCCCTGCTTGGCCCCCAGTTGGAGGCTACGTATTAAAAGGGACCATTTAGGCCTTTCAGGAGCCAAGGTGGAAAACGGAAAAAACTTCTCTACAAGTGTTTTTAGAGAAAATTTCTATACAAGCCCTTTACAAGTCTTTGAATAGTTTTCAGATTCGTGCAAGGGAAGAGAGAGTGTGCAAAAAAGATCTGGACGAATCTCATATCCCATCCAAGGGCTTGCAGGGGGGTTTGATGAAGGCTATGATCTCCTTCAGATGTTGTCCTCTGTCGATCCTGTGATGGCGGTCTTTAACAGTTGTGATTTGGTTTGGGAGTTGTTGAGCGTGTGGATCTCAATGGGTTGGTGTTGACGTCGAACTATCTGCAAAGAAAGTCCCGGGGTGGGTGACCACCGTAGGACCCTCCGACGATCAAGTTAGTGATGGAGAATAGGTGCAGAATAACGGCGTATTGAAAATGAGTTCGAGTTACTTGAATCGTCTGAGAGAGGGGTTTATATAGTGGTCGCGTAGAGCGAGCAGGTGCGAAATCATCGCCGTCAGTTACGTCCTTGCGTTATCCTTGCATTTAATGGCGGGATGCGCCCGTTAATGGAGGGATGCGCTAGCATAGGACGCGGAACGTAGGGAGGCGAATATCTCGTCCTGGCGATATACGCGGAGCCGTTGCGGGGGTGCACGGGCTCCGCGCTCTTGATTGATCGAGGGAAACCGAGGAAGCTCGGTTCGTCAGGTGCTCGGAGACGAGCCGGGAGGCCGAGGAAGCTCGGCTTGTCAGATGGCTCGGAGACGAGCAAGGAGACTGAGGAAGCTCGGAGACGAGCTGTTGGTAGTTAGCTAGGTGAACGTGGAAAGGACTCAGGGAGTGTAAGTCCATGCTAACTCTCTCGGTACTTTCGGGCATGCGGAATTTGTTAAAAAAACGATTTTTCTAGAGGTGGTAACATGGACTTAAAACCCGAATCTTTGTTAAACATCTAACTAACAACCTAACAAGGAGTCGTTAACTACTCGGTTAGGGGGTTTATACCTTGCTTGTCTTGAACTCCTTCGTCTTCAAGCTCCGATGGTGGTCCGGATCGGCTTCTTCCCGTCGTCTCCTTACGCCGAAGATAGATCCACCTGAAAGCTCTAACCTTTGGCTCCTTCTTCGAACTTTGAAGAAACTAGTTCACTCGGTTTGCTAAACCTTGTGAACTAGAGTGAGTAAAGAAGAGTTTGTATGGGATTTTATATATGGTTCTTGGTTCTCAACTCATGAGACAAGTGAACCATAGAGTCAAGAGAGGGAGAAAGAGGAAGAGGGTGAAAGCAAGAGTATGAGAGCTCAAGAACAAGAGAGAGAATGGTCAAGTGAGAATGAGCCTCTCTTTTGTCTTTCACCCTCTCATAATCCATAACCATCATAACTGATCATATCAATCAAGTATTATGTGATGGTTTAAGCAACCATAGCCATATCATTTCATGCACTCATTTTGCACAAAGGAGCAAGCAAGCAAAAGTCTTTGCCATGAAATGATAGCTATGGTTATCATGATGGTCAACTAGCAAGCCTAGTCAACCGGTCAACAAAGTCAACAAGTCAACAAAAGTCAACAAGTCAACAAAGTCAATCCCTCAACAACCATGTCACCATAATACCTAATTAATATAATTGTTAATCACATATCATATTCTCATTAGGGTTGAGCAAAAAGTCAATAGTCAACGGTCAACGGTCAACAACCCTAATGAGAATCCTCTGCCTCTGTCTCTCCGTCAACTGTGCATACACACCCGTATCCGCGTTCCGAGGAACACGAATACATACTGGATAAATCCAATCCCAAAAGGTACACTAGGATCTGGCTTAAACCAAAGCCCGCTAGTGTAAACTGTCCGGACACTGTACGTGCACAAGTGCACGGATGTGACCGAACCCTGTCGCAAAACCATGCGACCTGTCGCAAAACCATGCGACCTGTCGCAAAACCATGCGACCTCTACTCTTTTGCCTAAAGGCGAAAAGCTTTCTGTATGGGACTCTAAAGACTCGACACTACGCTGGCAGTGGGTTTAACCACAGACCGCAAGCGGCACTAGCTGTGCGTAACGGTCCCCAGGTAGTGCCGACAAGAAGACCGACGAGGAGAAACCCATCTGAACTCCTACTGAGCCTGAATGTGACATTCTCCGTACAGTCCGGTCTGTTCGTCTGATACATCGCATGGCGGGCCTGGGGGGCGGTAAACGTCAGTCTCCCAATAGCGGTACAAGTCGTGTCGGAGCGAAGCCCAAAACACCCTGAGATAACACTGGAAGCCTACCAGTATATCTCGTTTGCCCTGACCAGGGACTACTCGTGTAATGGCTCTCCTAGACACAGCGCGATGTCAACCCCCAATACCGGGAGAGACGAATCCTGTCTAACCGTCACTGCCTCCAAGTGCTTCGGGACTGCACCCAACCACTACCTGTTTGCACGACTCCTTTGAGCCGTGGTAGGGTAGTGATCAAAGTACAGTGGGAACACACTCGAGGCGAAGTGACAGTGTCAAGTCAGCGGACTAAGCTGTACTCATGTCACCTGGGAACTGATAACTGACGATAGGCATAATACCAACTAGTCAGTTCCCGACGAGTCATGTCCAGTGTACTCGTAACCCAACGAGCACCCGCATACTATCTCAAGTACGACGTACTGACGGCTGTGGGACAGACCGTCTCCCACACTGGGATGAGAAGCGCATGCGCTAGTCTACTCCGGAGTATCGATGCCCTGTCTCGATAGTCCTGCGACTAGGGACCTGCATAAGGATGTGCTTATAGATTACCCAGCCCCACTAGTGTGACTGCCATCACAATGCTGGTAATCAAGCAAAGATCCTAAGGGCTCCACTAATGTGTATAGGTGATATACAAAAATAAACACATGTACACATTGAAGCAGAAACAAACCAAGTAGCATACTACTATTTTGAGCAAGATTGTATATACAAGGTGAATATCCCAAGCTTCCATTAAGTAATATACAAACTAGTATGATACAGTAATGGCCTCTAGGGCATATACACTAACAATCTCCCACTTGCACTAAGGCCATGTACTGGCGTATCGAAGACCTATCATCTCGATCAGCCACTCGAACTGAGTCTGGGGCAAGGCCTTGGTGAATGGATCTGTCGTGTTATCTTCTGAAGCGACTCTCCGAACCTCGATCTCCTGGCGATCCACGATCTCCCTGATCAGGTGATACCGCCTCAAGATGTGTCTGGATTTCTGATGGGACCTAGGTTCCTTCGCTAAAGCTATAGCCCCGTTGTTGTCGCAATACAGAGGTATTGGATCAACAATGGACGGAACCACCTGAAGTTCTTTCAAGAACTTCCTCATCCAGACGGCTTCTTTTGCGGCATTAGATGCAGCGATGTATTCCGCTTCCATCGTCGAGTCTGCAACGGTTTCCTGTTTGGAACTTTTCCAACACACCGCCCCTCCATTGAGGGTAAAGACAAACCCCGACATGGACTTGGAATCATCCTTGTCACTCTGGAAGCTGGAGTCAGCAAAGGCCTCGATCTGGAGGTCTTTTCCGCCATACACCAAGAACATCTCCTTAGTCCTTCTCAGGTACTTGAGAATGTTCTTTACCGCTATCCAGTGTTTCTCCCCAGGGTTTGACTGATACCGGCTTACCACACTGAGTGCATAAGCTACATCCGGTCTGGTACACAACATCACATACATTATAGAGCCTACCGCAGAAGCGTAGGGTATAATAGACATGCGATCCCTTTCCAAATCAGTCTTGGGAGACATCTCTTTAGAGAGGGTGATCCCGTGACAAGCCGGTAGGTTACCGCGCTTGGAATCTTCCATACTGAATCTTTTCAGTATGGTGTCGATGTACCTGGACTGTGAAAGTCCTAATATCCTCTTTGATCTATCACGATGGATCCGGATCCCCAGGATGTATGAGGCATCACCCAGGTCTTTCATGGAGAACCTGTGTGACAAGAACCCCTTGACAGATTGTATCATAGGAATGTCATTTCCTATTAAGAGAATATCATCCACGTATAAAACGAGGAATACTACAGTTCTCGCTACAAATCTACTGTAGATGCATGGTTCATCTGGATTTTTGATAAAGCCAAATTCATTGACCGTCTCATCAAAACAGATGTTCCAACTCCGCGATGCCTGCTTTAGTCCGTAGATGGACTTGAGCAACTTGCACACCTTTCCGCTGCTCCCACTCTGAATGAAACCCTCTGGTTGGTCCATATAGACACACTCCTCTAAATTTCCATTTAGAAAAGCGGTCTTTACGTCCATTTGCCAGATCTCATAATCGTGGAAGGCAGCAATGGCAAGAAGGATCCGAATGGATTTCAGCATAGCCACTGGAGAAAAGGTTTCGTCATAGTCCAAGCCAGGTCTTTGACGGAAACCCTTTGCTACAAGTCTAGCTTTATAGGTCTCAACCTGTCCATCTACACCAATCTTCCTTTTGAAGATCCACTTGCATCCTACGGGTTTTACCCTGTCTGGAGCAATGTCCAACGTCCATACTTTGTTGGTGTACATGGACTCCATTTCGGTCCGCATTGCATCCAGCCATTTCACTGAGTCAATGCTCTGAACGGCCTGTTGGAAGCTAGTAGGCTCATCATAATCTATGATGCAATCCTCTCTATCCCCGTCTATGAGAAAACCGTAGTATCTCTCGGGCTGATGAGACTGCCTACTACTCCTGCGGAGCGGCGTAGGAATGTCCTGTTCTTTTGAACCCTCTGGTTCCACTAAGCTTTCAGTAATAGTCTGTGGTTCTGGAATTTCTTCCAGTTCTATTGCGCTCCCACTTATCTGGGTTTCCAAAAACTCAGTTTCCAAGAAGCGGGCATGCTGAGAAACAAAAACCTTTTGTTCCTCAGCGAAATAGAAAAGATACCCCCTGGAGTTCTTTGGGTATCCCACAAACTTACACTGTACTGAACGTGCCTCGAGCTTGTCCGCATGCTGCTTTTTTACAAAAGCTGGACATCCCCATACCTTAAGATACTTAAGACAGGGTTTCTTCCCAGTCCACATCTGATATGGGGTGGTAGGCACAGTCTTGGTGGGAGCCTTGTTCAAGAGATACGCAGCCGCTTCTAGTGTATATCCCCAGAATGATCGCGGTAACTCAGCGTTACTCATCATGGACCGTACCATATCCAATAGGGTCCGGTTCCGTCTCTCCGATACACCGTTATGTTGCGGAGTGTATGGAGGAGTAAGCTGAGAGAGAATTCCATTCTCTTTTAAGTAATTCAGGAATTCGGCACTCAAGTATTCTCCACCTCGATCCGATCTTAGAATCTTGATACTTTTGCCGGTCTGTTTTTCTACTTCACTCTTATATTTCTGGAACTTTCCAAAGGCTTCGGACTTATGTTTCATTAAGAAGACATAACCGTACCTTGAGAAGTCATCCGTAAAAATGATGAAGTAAGAATAACCGCTTCGCGCATGTGTAGACATTGGACCGCACACGTCACTGTGTACGAGTCCCAAGAGCTCGCTCGCTCTTACTCCGTGTCCAGTGAACGGAGTCTTTGTCATCTTTCCTTTGAGACAGGATTGACAAGTGGCATACGATTGATATTCGAACGGATCCAAATATCCTTCTGTATGTAACTTAGTCAACCTTCTCTCATTGATGTGACCCAGTCTACAATACCATAAGAAAGTCTGATTTATTTCCGGAGACTTTCTTTTGTGTGTATTCTGGACGTTAAAAATCTGTGGTTGGTTTAATACGTATATACCATTACTCAATATACCTGACCCAATCAAAACTTGATTAAGGTGAATGTTTACAACATTACTTACAAACGCAAATTCATAACCTTCTTTAGAAACTAAAGATACAGAAATGATATTACAAGTTGCGTTGGGTACAAAAAAGCAATTACGCAAAACCAAAACATGTCCATCTGACATTCCCAGGTGATAGTCCCCCACGGCTTTAGCATCCATGCTACCTCCGTTCGCAACTCTGAGGGTCATGTCACCTGCCTTCAAAACCCTACGGTTTCTCAACGCCTGCAAAGAATTACAGATATGAGATCCTGATCCGGTATCCAATACCCAGGAAGTAGAGTTTATTGAAAGACAGTTTTCAATAACATACACACCTGAAGCTGAAGCTGCAACCTGCTTCAATTCCTGTGTTCTGGCCTTCCAGGCCCTGCAATCATTCTTCCAGTGTCCTTTCTTATGACAATAGAAGCATTCTTCCTTATCCACAAGCTTCCCCACTTTCTTTGTTGCTTTTGCTTTTCCCTTCGTATCCACTTTACTAACACCGCCTCTTGGTTTGGCGAGGGCTTTCTTCTTCTTTCCCTTGGCTTTCGCCTTGGACCTAGAAGAAGATGATCCTCCTACAAACAAAGTGGATGTTTCCCTACTTTTCTGTAGGGTGCCCTCTGCGCTCCTCAGCATGTTGAGGAGCTCTGAAAGTTCAACCTCTTTTTCTTGTAACTTGAAGTTCAGTATAAACTGGGCGTAAGTGGAAGGAAGGGACTGGAGAACTAAGTCCGTATAGAGCTCACTCTCCAATGTGGTCCCTAGGTCCGCGAGCTCCTCAATGTAGCCGATCATCCTTAGCACGTGTTCTGCTACTGATGATCCGACGGCCATCTTTGCCGAAAATAACTTTTTCGACGCTTCGTATCTTGCGATACGAGATTGCTCTCCATATAGTTCTTTTGTATGAAGAAATATGGATTCCAAGTCCATATTCTCGTGCCTCCTCTGATGTTCATTGTCCATAGAGGCAAGTACGAGGCACTTGGCCTTTGCGCTATCAATCTCCCAAGTCTTACGGATTTCCTTATCCGCGACGCTGGAAGTGGGACCAGGGACAGGGGGAGCTTTGGTGGTAAGAAGATACCCCAGCTTGTCGTAAGTGATTGCCATTTTGACATTTCTGAGCCAATCTTTGTAGTTTGGCCCTGTCAGTATGTTTTTATCTAGGAGTAACTTAAGTCCCGTCATGTCGATTTGGTCGCTGCAATTAGGAGAGAGAAGAAACACTCAGCATGATGCTCTTGCAAGTTTAGAGTGGTTTTTAGTTTGTCTAAACAGGATGGCTCCCACTGTTTCTCGAATCCCTCCTCAAACCATAAAGGAAGAATTAGTCGGGATCAATCCCACCGCACAATACTTGCTTAACCGTTCAGCCAGGCCAGTGTCGGTACTTCGAGGGAGGTTTTCCAACGTTTTCGCGAAGTTCCTTAATTAAATAACCTCTTTTCCCTGGGGGCGTAGCCCCGCTAACACCTTTCTAGGCACCTACTAGGTTTATAGCATTGATTGATTAGTGAAAAATTTCCCGAGGAGTAGCATATACTCACAGTAGGATCGGGATCCAAATATCATCGCGTGACGAAACTGAAGGAATCCTACCAAAATCATCACACTCCAAATGGTATGCAAATCTAGCAAGTTTCAGTACTTATGAAACTCCCGATGTGGATTTTTGCCCCATGCTCTTATGACCTTGACGACGGTCAACAAATCATAAGTCACATGTCAAGTTCTTCCCGTCATTATCCAGGTTAATTTGAATCCACCCGTATATACCCTTGACGAAGGTCAAGCGAATGTCCCAAACCAACGCATCTATCTATGCTACATATGAACACCCAACAGCTACCAATCACTATGCCTTGACGAAGGTCAACAAACATAGCTTGAATACTATTGAATATTCATACGAAACGACGGAGGGCTACGAATGGTTTTGGCTAAACCGTGAACGTAGTGAACTTGATATAGTCGATGGAACGAGATAGCTTTTAAAAGGAGTGGCTCAAGCTCCGCATTTAAAAGTTGGTTTTGAAAAGAACCAAGTGGTTTTTCGAAAGTGTTCCAACGACTTTAGGTTGGTTTATTATCTTGCATTAGTTCTTTTAATGCGTGATATTCTTGCATTAGTTCTTTTAATGCGTCCCATCATTTAATCCTACCATTGCAGAAAACAACCAAAATATGACGTACGCTTATGCCATTCGCATTCGCCACGGGGCCCCGTCATTACCCGTTAGGTTGCTTAACTAACGACAGAGCGGGGGCTGGGCTAGCGCGGCTGTAAAACATAAGCAACGCCTAAATAATATCATATATAGATATATTGCAATGATAGACATTTCAGATCACAGATGAATACATTGGATATACTAGGAATCTGTAATCCGTACGAGCCTGTAACGAAAAGCAGATTACACGGTCGCGGTGAATAGCCAATACCCCACCCAAGACCCCTACGGGTGCGGCAAACTACCCGCCAAGTACCCGAAGCGAAGTAACCTCCCTCAACTCCGTGAGTAGGCCACTCGGCACTTCGGCATACCCGGTAGTTTGTGCACCCCTCCATGGGTCTATCCTAGGAGCAAAAACAGTAAAAAGAAATTATACAATGACGGCTACAACCCCGACCCGGTTGTGCGGCCATACAAATAATTATTACATCAATTTACAAATTTACATGAATTGAAAGAAAAGAAAACTCTCGTCTCACAACCCCCGGCTATTCACCCGCGACAATCCAACATATTCATATACACATTCCAACAACATTACAGATCACAGATTTGTATAACCCCCACTAATCGACATATAGCGATTAGTAGACGTTCAATACAAATATCACATTACAGAAAAACCCGTCAGCTAAAGTCTTTTAGAAGTTCGATCAAAAAATACGGATTTTCAGGACCCTAAAAATAAAATTTTCGTTCTGGAAAATCTGGGCTGAAAATACATGTACCAAAATTCCCAAAATACCCTTGCAACCACACTGCAGCAAAGAAACACCAGAGAGGGGCCAAGGAGGCCGCGGAACCGCGGCAATAGCAAGCTATTGCCGCGTTTCCGCGGTCGTTTAGGGGGATCTCTGGGTGATTTTTCTACAGTAGCTTTTAAAAACCCTGAGTCGATTTTTGATGCATGATTTATCAATTTTACAGAACATAAAAAATCGATAGCAACTTTGAAAACGGGGTTCATTTCGGGACTTTTTCTTTGATCGATCTTCTAGCTACTTTGCTAACATGTTAGATAGAGTTTAACTAGGCTCTGATACCACTGTAAGTCCATGCTAACTCTCCCGGTACTTTCGGGCATGCGGAATTTGTTAAAAAAACGATTTTTCTAGAGGTGGTAACATGGACTTAAAACCCGGATCTTTGTTAAACATCTAACTAACAACCTAACAAGGAGTCGTTAACTACTCGGTTAGGGGGTTTATACCTTGCTTGTCTTGAACTCCTTCGTCTTCAAGCTCCGATGGTGGTCCGGATCGGCTTCTTCCCGTCGTCTCCTTACGCCGAAGATAGATCCACCTGAAAGCTCCAACCTTTGGCTCCTTCTTCGAACTTTGAAGAAACTAGTTCACTCGGTTTGCTAAACCTTATGAACTAGAGTGAGTAGAGAAGAGTTTGTATGGGATTTTATCTATGGTTCTTGGTTCTCAACTCATGAGACAAGTGAACCATAGAGTCAAGAGAGGGAGAAAGAGGAAGAGGGTGAGAGCAAAAGTATGAGAGCTCAAGAACAAGAGAGAGAATGGTCAAGTGAGAATGAGCCTCTCTTTTGTCTTTCACCCTCTCATAATCCATAACCATCATAACTCATTATATCAATCAAGTATTATGTGATGGTTTAAGCAACCATAGCCATATCATTTCATGCACTCATTTTGCACAAAGGAGCAAGCAAGCAAAAGTCTTTGCCATGAAATGATAGCTATGGTTATCATGATGGTCAACTAGTCAAGCCTAGTCAACCGGTCAACAAAGTCAACAAGTCAACAAAAGTCAACAAGTCAACAAAGTCAATCCCTCAACAACCATGTCACCATAATACCTAATTAATATAATTGTTAATCACATATCATATTCTCATTAGGGTTGACCAAAAAGTCAATAGTCAACGGTCAACAACCCTAATGAGAATCCTCTGCCTCTGTCTCTCTGTCAACTGTGCATACACACCCGTATCCGCGTTCCGAGAAACACGAATACATACTGGATAAATCCAATCCCAAAAGGTACACTAGGATCTGGCTTAAACCAAAGCCCGCTAGTGTAAACTGTCCGGACACTGTACGTGCACAAGTGCACGGATGTGACCGAACCCTGTCGCAAAACCATGCGACCTGTCGCAAAACCATGCGACCTCTACTCTTTTGCCTAAAGGCGAAAAGCTTTCTGTGTGGGACTCTAAAGACTCGACACTACGCTGGCAGTGGGTTTAACCACAGACCGCAAGCGGCACTAACTGTGCGTAACGGTCCCCAGGTAGTGCCGACAAGAAGACCGACGGGGCGAAACCCATCTGAACTCCTACTGAGCCTGAATGTGACATTCTCCGTACAGTCCGGTCTGTTCGTCTGATACATCGCATGGCGGGCCTGGGGGGCGGTAAACGTCAGTCCCCCAATAGCGGTACAAGTCATGTCGGAGCGAAGCCCAATACACCCTGAGATAACACTGGAAGCCTACCAGTATATCTCGTTTGCCCTGACCAGGGACTACTCGTGTAATGGCTCTCCTAGACACAGCGCGATGTCAACCCCCAATACCAGGAGAGACGAATCCTGTCTAACCGTCACTGCCTCTAAGTGCTTCGGGACTGCACCCAACCACTACATGTTTGCACGACTCCTTTGAGCCGTGGTAGGGTAGTGATCAAAGTACAGTGGGAACACACTCGAGGCGAAGTGACAGTGTCAAGTCAGCGGACTAAGCTGTACTCATGTCACCTGGGAACTGATAACTGACGATAGGCATAATACCAACTAGTCAGTTCCCGACGAGTCATGTCCAGTGTACTCGTAACCCAACGAGCACCCGCATACTATCTCAAGTACGACGTACTGACGGCTGTGGGACAGACCGTCTCCCACACTGGGATGAGAAGCGTATGCGCTAGTCTACTCCGGAGTATCGATGCCCTGTCTCGATAGTCCTGCGACTAGGGACCTGCATAAGGATGTGCTTATAGATTACCCAGCCCCACTAGTATGACTGCCATCACAATGCTGGTAATCAAGCAAAGATCCTAAGGGCTCCACTAATGTGTATAGGTGATATACAAAAATAAACACATGTACACATTGAAGCAGAAACAAACCAAGTAGCATACTACTATTTTGAGCAAGATTGTATATACAAGGTGAATATCCCAAGCTTCCATTAAGTAATATACAAACTAGTATGATACAGTAATGGCCTCTAGGGCATATACACTAACAGGGAGGTCTTCTGAAAGGTCGGATACGTACCTTGGAGACGAGGTCATGAGGAATGCCCCAAATGCAACTCATTTATTCCACCTCCGTAGCTTTCGGGACACGTCATCCGCCACGTGTCGTAATCTGAGGAAATACCACTTGTGAGAATCATCACTAGCCCCCCACTCTCATTCCGACCTATTCATGGGTTGGGTCGAGAGTGGCCTGCTCGGTTTTCTTTTGCTCAGTTTGGCGCCGAGAATCATAATGTGGATCATCCGGGAACGACATGATGTTTGGCGGTTGCGTCTTTTCGATCTTTGGTCCCACGTTTCGTCTCGTCGCGCGCTTGAATTTTCGCGTGTATCGCCGATGGCGTCAGCGGATCAGTGAAATGATTGTGCTTTAAAGAAGGGGCGCTGCTTCGCTCGATCGTCAGTTGGGATACGGGCCACGTGTCCGACGTTGGTTGACGGAAGCGACAGGCTGTCTCTGACTCCTGCAGTTGAAGAGACGTCCCCAATAGCTGATCTCCACGTGCAGCCCCGCCGGCCGCTAGGCGCGACGTTTCGTTTTGGCGGGAATCAATCTGGACCGTAGGATGTTCTCTTTTGGGATGCATAAATAGGAGGGGACCATCCTAAGTCCGACACTTTGCTCTAATTCTCTTTCATTGTTGAAAATTGCTCGGCGCTCCTCCTCTTATATCGGATCCTCTGTTGATTTTTCCTCGGCGAGTCCCTTCCTTTGAATCAGGTTAAATGTCTTCATTCGAGGAATCTGTAGAGGTAGTAAGGATAAAGTCCGACGATGAGGCTCCAGTTGCTGGGGCCGAGTCTAGTGGGTATTCCTCCTTTTTGATTTTAGATAGCCAAGAGGGTTCCTTTTCTGCTACGTCTTTTGTGTCGGACTCTCTCCTTAAAGTCAGGGTTGCCCTTGTCACTCGCCGTTGTAAGTCCATGCTACCTCTCCCGGTGCTTTCGGGCATGCGAAATTTGGTGAAAAACAATTTTCTAGAGGCGGTAACATGGACTCAAAACCGGATCTTTGTTAAACATCTAACTAACAACCTAACTAGGAGTTGTTAACTACTTGGTTATGGGGTTATACCTTTCTTTCTTGAACTCCTTCGTCTTCAAATCTCGATGGTTGTCCGGATCGGCTTCACCCCGTCGTCTCCTTGCGCCGAAGATCGATCCACCCGAAAGCTTCTACCTTTGGCTTCTTCTTCAAACTTTGAAGAAACTGGATCACTTGGCTTGCTAAGCCTTGTGAACTAGAATGAGTAGAGGAATGTTTTGGTGTCTTTTTATTTCTAAGGCAATGAGTCTCAACACATGAGAATGGTTTGCCTTGAGGTAGAGAGAGCAAGAGCAAGAGGGAGAGCTTGAGAATGAGAGAGCTCAAGAGAGAGAAAGCAAATGATAGAATGAACCATACTCTTCTCATTCTCACCTCTCATAATCCAAAAGCCATCATAACAAAAATAGTAATCAAGTATTGTGTAAATGGTTTAAGTCAAAATGGCTATATCATTTCATGCACTCATTTTGCATAAATAAACAAGCAAGCAAAAGTCTTTGCCATGGAATGATAGCCATTGTCATGATAATGGTCAACTAGTCCAACCTAGTCAACCGGTCAACAAAGTCAACAAGTCAACAAAGTCAACCCCTCAACAACCATGTCACTATAATACTTAATTAATATTAATGTTAATCATATATCTTATTCTCATTAGGGTTAAGCAAAAGTCAATGGTCAACAGTCAACTGTCAACAGTCAACAGTCAACAACCCCAATGAGAATACTCTGCCTCTGTCTCTCTGTCAACTGTGCATACACACCCGCATCCGCGTTCCGAGGAACACGAATACAAACGAGATAAAACCAATCCCAAAACGTACACTAGGATCTGGCTTAAACCAAAGCCCGCTAGTGTTAACTGTCCGGATACTGTACGTGCACAAGTGTACGGATGTGACCGAACCCTGTCGCAAAACCATGCGACCTCTACTCTTTTGCCTAAAGGCGAATAGCTTTCTGTGTGGGACTCTAAAGACTCGACACTACGCTGGCAGTGGGTTTAACCATAGACCGCAAGCGGCACTAGCTGTGCGTAACGGTCCCCAGGTAGATGCCGACAAGAAGACTGACGAGGTGAAACCCATCTGAACTCCTACTGAGTCTGACTGTGACAGTCTCCGTACAGTTCGGTCTGTTCGTCTGATACATCGTATGGTGGGCCTAGGGGGGCGGTAAACGTCAGTCCCCTAATAGCGGTACAAGTCGTGTCGGAGTGAAGCCCAATACACCCTGAGATAACACTGGAAGCCTACCAGTATATCTCGCTTGCCCTGGCCAGGGACTACTCGTGTAATGGCTCTCCTAGACACAACGCGATGTCAACCCCCAATACCAGGAGAGACGAATCCTGTCTAACCGTCACTGCCTCCAAGTGATTCGGGACTGCACCCAACTACTACCTGTTTGCACGACTCCTTTGAGCCGTGGTAGGGTAGTAATCAAAGTACAGTGGGAACACACTCGAGACGAAGTGACAGTGTCAAGTCAGCGGACTAAGCTGTACTCATGTCACCTGGGAACTGATGACTGACGATAGGTATAATACCAACCAGTCAGTTCCCGACGAGTCCTGTCCAGTGTACTCGTAACCTAACGAGCACCCGCATACTATCTCCAGTACGACGTACTGATGGCTGTGGGACAGACCATCTCCCACTCTGGGATGAGAAGCGCATGCGCTAGTCTACTCCGGAGTATCGATGCCCTGTCTCGATAGTCCTGCGACTAGGGACCTGCATAAGGATGTGCTTATAGATTACCCAGCCCCCACTAGTGTGACTGCCATCACAACGCTGGTAATCAAGCAAAGATCCTAAGGGCTCCACTAATGTGCATAGGTGATATACTAAGATAAACACATGTACACATTGAAGTAGAAACAAACCAAGTAGCATACTACTATTTTGAGCAAGATTGTATATACAAGGTGAATATCCCAAGCTTCCATTAAGTAATATACAAATTAGTATGATACAGTAATGGCCTCTAGGGCATATACACTAACAGCCGTCGGGCGGCGACAAGGGCCCCCAAGGTGCGTATCGGGAACACCCACGATGCACCCTCCGTCTTGAAGAGTCTGGACGAGCTTTCCGAAATTCGGACTTGATTCGAGATCTGGGCCTGGAGAGCATTTAAGGTGAGGGCGGCCGGGTCGGGGGTAGTAGTCGTCCCTTCTTCCATCCACGAATGGAAGAAGAAATTTGTATTCGTCGGGCCACTTTGTAACATTTCAGGAAAAATAAAATATTATTTTGGGAATTGATATAATTAAAATAATAAATATTATGAATATTTTTATGATACGGTATAATTAAATATCGATAAATTGGGAAATATTTGGAAATTTATATCAATTATTGATTTTAAATGAATTTATGAAAATTGGGAATTTTGCAATGTAGTATACAATGATTTGTATATAAGTAAGTATTACTAAACACGATTAGTATCTAATCACACATTGATGGTATTTTGTGCATGTGACATGCACCATACCATATTACACATTTGTTACATTTTCTACCATGGCTTTTTCCTTATTTTTCATGCATGCCTTTGTTTTAAATGAGAAGATAAGGGGGAAAAAAAGGAAAATCGAAAAGAAAAGGAAAAAGAATAAAGAATAGAGTATGGGCAAGAGAGAGAAAAGAGAGAGAGGTGAGGGGTCAATTGACCAGAGCTCCCATTTGTCTTCCTCCATTCCTCTTCATCATTTTCCCTTCTCCTCATCTCCATGGCTGCCCTCTTCTCCCACCTCCTTTAAACCCTCACAAGCATCCTCAATTCCACATCAAAATATCATCTTCCCTTCACTAAAAATGTGCACAAACTCACTACAAGTATTTTGGACCAAGAAATCTAGGATTTTAAGCACTTGGGGTGTTCTCCGCCGAAAGACACGACCGGGACGTTGGGACGTCCGGCCTGAATTTCGGGGGGCACATGCTATTTGGTTTTATCCGTCCACTTCTCCGAAAATACCAAGTTGATTTATGGCACCATGTATCGGAGATTTAGACGGATGCGGCTGTAACACTCTAGTTCATTTATACCAGTTCCAGTTCTCGTATTTGCTTATTTATGGTATTTTCTTGATTTATCGTGTTTTGGGTGCGAATGGTATTTCACATTAGTATTGCATCCGACCCGACCCGCTTGCTTGAAACTTGTTTGATTCATATTTTTGAATTATCTTGACTTGTTACATAGACATGTGCACTTTCATAAATACTGCATACCGGCATTTTATCTGGCATTGCATCTTTTATCATATAATATTTTAAGTCACGTAAAATATTTTTAAAAAAAATACATTGTATGGCCTGCATGATACCCTTAACCCCGTGGTAGCATCCGCGCATCTTGTTCCTGTCCCGTTCAGTGAAACGGACTTGTTCGGATGGCTACGCACACATACGTGCATCCGTTCTTGGGGGTATGCATTTTTGTTACCCGAGTATTCATTTTTAAATTTGGTCGTCGCATATATTTTTCATATTTTAAAACTAAAATTTTTGACCTGACCCGGACGTATTTTGGACTAAATTTGCATTTACCTGAAAATCCAATTTCAATTAATATAATATGTATTTTTTTAAAATCGATAGTTTAAATTTTAACCGCTTTAAAATTCACATAACTTACAAAATATTTTATTAAATTAAAATCTAAATAGTTTAACAGCCACAACTCTCTCTTTCTTTCTCTCTTTCATACTACCTCGTGGCCCCACCACTCGAGCCTCTTTCCTCTCTCCTCTCTCTTCTCTTTTTCTCTCTCCCCCTCGCTCTCTCTCTCTCTCTCTCTTCTTTCTCTCTCCTCTCGCACCCTCTCTCTCATCTCGCAATCACTGTTCCCTCCTCGAGTCGCGTCACCGCCGCGAGCTTAACGTCACCTCCCTTAACAACTCCCTATATTTTTCTCCTTCCTCCTCCTTATTTAAACCCGAGCTGCCCTCCTCGTAACCCATCAACACAACTCCTTCTTCATCAACCCTAACCCAAACTCCATTACCTCAACTCACCGAGCTCCTCCTCCTCGCCATCTCCATCTTCTTCCTCCCTCCAGAGCATCCCTGCACACCTATAGAAGCCCTGCACATATCAAGAAACCCCACAGAACCCATCGTCGTCACCCTCACCTCATCGTCGACGACCTCTTCACCTCGCCACCATCGCACCATTCTCTTCCTCTCCCTCTCCTTCTCCTCTGCATTCTCCTTCATAAACCAACCCCTGCACTCAAACCCCAGCAAACAACAATCGAGCCAAACCCTAACCTAACCCCAACAGCAAACCCTAGATCGCCGGAGCTCCGATCATCTCCTCGACACCAGCACTCATCTCCTGACCCCTGTACACCACAATCCAGTGAGCCTCTTCCCTCTCTTCTTCTTCTTCCTCTTTCTTTCTTTCTTTCTTTTTCTTTTCTTTAAATTCTTGAATTCTATGTTTCCGTAGTTCGCCGGAGCCGGGATCGACGCCGACGATCCAGACGACGTACCTTACCTACGTGATCACCCTCGTGCGTTACTTGGACCCGTTCCGTGTGTCGTGCGTGCGTTGCGACGTTTTGCCGACGTCGGACATGCCGTACATATCCGTTTCGCAATCCGTTGAGGCAAGTTTATCTTGCTACATGCTACATTACTTTATATATATATCTATTTTAATAAATATAATATTGGTATTTCAAATTATGCACCCTATGTTTATTTTTACAGTTTTTCGACATCCGTCTGCATCCATACGTGTTACTTTACATCTAGCGCATGCAGCTTATCTTGTTACATACTATACTACAATATACTGCATCCAATGGAATATTTACATTTCATATTGCTTAGTTGTACATCCCATATTACCATTGTACAGTTTTACTGTTTTCGGATACCCGTTTGCATCCATCTCATTTAAAATATATATAACTGTATTTATAGATCACATTAATACATAATACTGTGATATTAACATCCCATGTTTAATAAAGTGTATCCTAATTAGTATTGGAACTATAAAGTGCATCCATATCATTGATTTTATATTTATTTGCATACCATGTCACATTATTTCATTTTATTGTTATATTAGTACTCCATACTTGATTTTGTGCACCCATACTTATTACAATTTGATTATGAGCACCCACTTGATACTTATGCACTACCTGACATGACCTAATACACCACTACTTGACATGACTTGATACATGTGCGCTACTTGACATGACTTGATACATGTACACCACCTGACATGACCTGATGTACCACAACTTGACATGTTACTTGATCTTGTTACTAATGCCGACAATCTTGACCTGTTGTCCCTACGGACATATCCTGTTGTCTATTTAGACAAACCTGTACCTGCTTGATCATGTGTTGGCATTAGCTCCAGATTTATCAATACCTGACTTGAACACATAACTTGGGGGTATGGGGAAATCAAAAGTGTAAACTAAAGTGTAACTTAAAAGGGTATTACTTGATCCGTGGTCCCGGGGGGTAACGGGATAAAGCCATTCGTGACTCTTATATATTCTTGATCAGTGGTCCTGGGGGATAACGGGACAGAACCACTCTTGGTTCACATATTCCTGATCCGTGGTCCCGGGGGTAACAGGATATATCCTTTGAGTTACATGGAGGATTACTCTAATTGATTTCAACAACTTTAGAGTAGATAACCCTATAGCACAGTTTAGACTACTCACTGCACTTCACCTGTATATATATTCCATTCACTGATCTATATTCATGTTACTATTTATTTCCTGATAACTTGTTACTGTTTATACTTCATGCCTGCATTTTCATTACATCCTGCTTGCTTAGAATTATTGACGCGCTGACGTCTGGGTTTTGCATGGCCCAGATCCCTTATCTTTATCGCAGGCTGTCCAGGAGTATCTCGATCAACAGGCCGAGCAGTGAAGACCTATTTGTAGTTTAGTTTAGTTTCTTTCAGTATTATTTTATTCCTGATGTGAGCCCGTATTTTGGGACATACATTCCAGTTTATTATTGTTCATTGGATCTATTGCTTCCGCATTTTTATTCTTGACTCGTTATTCTGGCTCATGGACATGTATTAGATAGTTGTTTATTATTTCTACAGTTCTTGATATCTCTAGACAGCCGTAATGTGACTGTGGAGGGATTTTTCCTAGCCACAGATAGCATGGTTGGCTCTGTCATGTACCAATCTTAGAGCACTCTGAGAAGCGGGGCGTGACAGCGGCCGTTGTAGCAGACTTCGTCAGATTCCCCCTCATTGTGAGGGGGTTTTGATTGTAGGGACGCTCTTCCCTGCAGGCGCAAGCTCCTGCAGTTAATTACGCTACCACATCGCGGTAACCACTTTCTCCTTCTTCAGATGGACACTTCGTGTCGTGTGTGTTTGTTTTGTTTTTGGTTGCCCGTGGATTGTATACGAAGACTAATTTATGTTGTCGCCCATAGGGCGTGGATTAGTCCAAATCCGTATTTTCTTAGATTTGGGTTTGGGTTGGGTTTAAGGATCGTTAATCTCATTTGAGACTAAGATCAACTTAAACGTTTGTTAAGAATACGTTAGTCTAATTTTAGACTAAGATCTACTTAACAGGATCATTTAGATCCAACAAGAGAGCATTTGGGCTCTATTGTTTTAGTTTAGGGACTTTGCGGTCCAGAAGTTTAAGGATATCATAGTCCATAAAGTTTAAGGACATCATAGTCCATGGAGTTTAAGGACGTCATGGTCCATAGTTTAAAAACGTCATAGTCTGTAAAGTTTAAAGACATCATAGTCTATAAAGTTTAAGGACATTATAGTCCATGAGTTTAAGGACCCCATAGTCCATAAAGTTTAAGGACGTCATAGTCCATGAGTTTAAGGACCCCACAGTCTGTGGAATGTCTGGTTGTCGGGACCCGTCACCTTTTTGAAGACGTTGAAGGATTACAATGATAAATATCAGAGGAGTGAAGAGATCTACCCTTGAACCAATATTGGTTGGAGGATCTGTAGTTGGATTGATTTAAGGATCGTTAATCTCGTTTAAGATTAAGATCAACTTAAATATTTGTTAAGAATACGTTAGTCTAATTTTAGACTAAGATTTACTTAACAGGATTATTTAGATCCAACAAAAGAGCATTTGGGCTCTATTGTTTAGTTTAGGGACATTGCGGTCCATAGTTAGTTTAAGGACATTACGGTCCATAGTTTAGATGCAAACATGGGTTTGGAAATGCACCAGATAGTTATTGGTCATTGGGACACACCACCTCTCTGAAGACATTGAAGAATTACAACGACATGTATCAGAGGTGTGAAGAGATGTACCCTTGAACCAAATGCCAGATTGAGAAGCAATGGGATGAACATTTCTTGGAATGCCATCTGAGATCAATTTTGAAAGACCTGAACATAATCAGGGCTCGGTTAAAAACAAGGTTTTAGCTTTGGGAGACTTAGCTAACTTGGGCTAATATTGGCCTATCATAGTGTTAAACACTAGCATATGTTCGGCGCTCACGTGCTCCTACGTGAGGTCTTAAAGTGTTGTCTAAGCACTGAAGATTTGAAGTGCTCACGTGGGGTCACGTGAGACGTTTTGAAGTAGTGTTAAACACTGAAGATATGAAGCGCTCACGTGGGGTCACGTGAGGCGTTTGAAATAGTGTTAAACACTAAATATTTGAAGCGCTCACGTGAGGCATTTTAAGTAGTGTTAAACACTGAAAGTTTGAGGCGCTCACGTGAGGTCACGTGAGGTCTTAAAGTGTTGTCTAAGCACTAAAGATTTGAAGCGCTCACGTGATGCCACGTGAGGCGTTTTGAAGCAGTGTTAAACACTGAAGATATGAAGCGCTCACGTGGGGTCACGTGAGGTGTTTGAAATAGTGCTAAACACTGAAGATTGAGGCGCTCACGTGGGGTCACGTGAGGCCTCCCCAAAGACTGAAAGCTGCCTCTGTTTTATTCTCTTTTGAAAAAATGCTAAGCACTATTAAGGGGTCACATGATGTCACGTGAGACGCCCTTAAAATATGAACTACCTTGGGTTTATTCCCCTTTTTTTCTTCTGAAGGGCTTGTTCAGGGGTCACGTGGAAGCACGTGACCTGATCTCAGTTGTTTTTTCACGTTCAACACGGATGCTCACGTGGGAACACGTGATCATGTTTGGGTACTGATCTCTTTTACGTGCATGGAGAGTTAAATCCCTTGTTTAAGAATTAAATTCTTTTATAGGGTTAAACCCCAGTTTTATTTAGAGGAATTAAATTCCTCTGTGTTTGAAAGAATTAAATTCTTTAAACCCAACTCTCCCTCTAAGTTTTGGATCTGCATGGCAGAATCTCCCCGATAAGAATTAAATTCTCAACTTATGAGGAGATCTGCTTCTGCAAATCTTCAACCAAAGGAAGAACCGAGTTCTTATTTAGAAGAGTTAAACTCATGGTTTGAGAATTAAATTCTCTTTTGTTTTGTGGGAGCTTATAGAATGATCTCCTTCCTTCTCTTACCTAGAGTTTCTTTCTTCTCTGAAGAGATCTTCTTCTCTATTTCTCTCTGTTATATCCTCTCTTCTTTCTCTTCTCTTTTTCCTCTTTTTTTTTTCTTTTATCCCTTCTTGGCTCCTATTTATAGGAGAAAAAAAAGAATCAGTTTGTTCAGTCCATCTCTCATTGAGAGATTTTGATTGATTTTATAACCAACATGATCTTTTAGATCACTCGGTGAATTTTATTCACCATTGGATTTGTAATCCAAAAGATATTTTATTTGTTGTTCCTGGCAAATTTTTAGGAAAATATTTCCTTGTATAGAATCTTTCTATAAATTGGTGATTTTTAATCACCATTGGATTTTTAATCCAACGGTGCTCTCCTTTACAGAGCGCAATCTTTTTTGTTTGGAAAGATCTAGGGAAATATTTTTCCAATTAGGATTTTTGATTCCTTTTAATTAGAATTTAATTCTATTAGTTCAAAGGGTTTAAGAGTCTATCACGTGTTGGCACGTGACCTTACCAATTAAACATTTAATTATAATTTAATTCTATTGGTTTAGACATCAGAGGGCTCAGGAACCCATCACGTGTTGGCACGTGACCCCACTGATTAAGAATTTAATTAGAATTTAATTCTATTAGTTCAGACGGCTCAAAAACCCATCACGTGTTGGCACGTGACCCCACTGAAAAAGCTTTAATTAGAATTTAATTCTATTAGTTCAGAGGGCTCAGGAACCCATCACGTGTTGGCACGTGACCCCACTGATTAAGCATTTCCAATTGTTTATTTCATTCAGCGCCTATAGGCTTTGCCTGTAAAAGGTCATGTGCCTGCACGTGAGACCCGGTCACGTGTGGGCACGTGATGCCCCCCTTTGGGGGTTTTCCTTGCTTCTTTATTTGTATTTTATTCAGTTCCCATGAGGGAACAAATGCTTTTAATTCCTTTTAATTAGAATTTAATTCTATTAATTCAGTGGGTTCAAGAGCCCATCACGTGTGGGCACGTGACTTTATCAATTAGGCATTCGGGCGTAGATAGAATCTGCCCATAAAAGGTCACGTGTTTGCACGTAAGGCCCGGTCATGTGTGAGCACGTGATGCCCCATTTGGGGGTTTTCCTTACTGCTTTATTTGTATTTTATTCATTTCCCATGAGGGAACAAATGCCCCCACATCGTTGTTCTCACGTGTTTGCACGTGAGTGCAACGCTATCATCTTTATGGCCGTTAGATTTGCATAGGGAACGGGGCAGATGAACCGTTTCCTATCATGTCCTATAAATGCAGCGGTCTTAACAGTAACGCCTCCATTCCTTCATCTTCTTTCTTCTTCATTTTCTTTGAGAATTTAATTCTCTTCCTCAGAGCTCAGTTCGCTGTTCAACAAAACAAAATCCAGAGTTTAACTCTGTCAACGAAAAAGAATCCTTTTTCAGATAAGGATCTTGAACGGCCACGGAACTTTTTATAAAATTCTCTTTGGATTTTAAATCCACATCAAGGGTTTTCCCTTTAATAAAAACTCATCTTTCCAAGTTCGAAGAATGCACGATCTTTAGGTAGTAAGCCCCCAATGTTAGGCGTTTTTCTACTCTTGGGGGATTGATGACGGTACTTGTTTTCTTCTGGAATTTAATTCTATTCCAAAGAGCTCAGCTCTGAAAATTTTATTGGAATTTAATTTCTCTGTTCAAAAGGAATTTAATTCCCTCAGAGAACTTAGTTCTAATAAAAGACCTCTTGGGATTTTTATCCTCAGTTGTTCTCAAAAAATTTCAGGAGAGATTCTGTTTGATTTGCACAGAGTTCATGATGGGCTTTTCCTTGGGGGAATATGCAGAGATGTTTGAACTCCACTATTCATTTATTGATAATCGTCCTTTTGTCCTGATAATGATTACCCTTCCTCATCATTAGTGAGTCGCCATATTGATTTTGTGGGGCCCATGTGTTTTGCAGTCAATGGTCCCATGGAATAAGCTGCTTGTCGTTTTCTTCCATTGTCTATATATATATATATATATGAAACCCACACGTGCATATATATATATATATATATATATATATATATGCACGTGTGGGTTTCATTAATAATTTTCCCTTCCTTTATTTCAGGAACAATGGCTTCTCTTTCATACTTTCCTTTTACCCGCTCGGAGGCTGCCTTTCCCCAGTCACCGTCTGACGAAGAAGTGATGGCAATGATTAGGGCCTATGACCCGGCTTGCACCAATATGCTTTTGTGGGGAACTTGGTATGGTCATATCATCCGTGGTCGCCGAAGTTTTATTTGCGGGGAGCCGATGGAGCCTCCTCGTCCTATATTGCCGATGGAACGCCCACAGACTGCTTACGCAGTGGAAGTGACCAATTAGACTCTTTCAGGCCGGCTGGAGCCCTCTACCTCTGGGATACCTAACCAGCCCCTGCCAGGTATAGACATCTTGGGGTGTCGGATTTACCAAGGTGAAGCTTGACCTTGGGGGCAGGTTTATAAAGTGGGTATCACCTCCCAGCACCCAGTGAGCTACCTTATTTGGGCTCGCTATATTCTTTCTGCCCACCGCGCAAGACTGCAGAAGGTTGGACTATATCAGGTGGTATATGCATCGCTCTTTCATTACCATGCTCCTCACGTCTGGTGGATCAAAGCCTTCTTGAGCCAGTGGAATCTGCCCACCAACACCTTCCTACTAGGGGATTGAGAGGTGTCTATCTCATTGGATGAATTCCGTGAGATTTCAGGATTGCTTATTAGGGGGGAGCATTACGAGGAACTGCTTCCTCCTGATGAATACGTTTTCTCCACCATGCCGACGATGCTCGATGGTCTGACAGCCGAAACTGCTGTTTGTCATAAGTATCCCAGTCTGATCAAGGCCCTGGGTATTTTCGACAGATTGTTTGCGAAGTCAGAAGGGCAGGGTGTCACTTTTGAGGGCTTTATCGCCTGTTTCATTCGGGGGGATATTTTATCTAAGGAAGCCCCGAGGTTTGCGAGCATTGATGACCCTTTTGGGTTTGGTCTGGATAGACTGCCGGTTAAAGCAGAAGATCTACCATAGTTTTACATCCCGATCTTGTCAGTCGTTCCTTTTGGTTTGATTGCGGTTCCCAGCATGGACGAAGAGACCTTCTTTGTTGGTTTTATCAGCTTTTGGCTCAGCTGGTTTGTGATACCGTCATACTGACGCTTCATAAGAGCTTCTGTATTCTATCCCGCCCATCGTATAGCTGAAGGGGCAAAGTTGGCCGTCGGCATAGCTGGACTATCGCATCTTTATCACAGTTAAGTGTTGCGGCCAACACTTCGACTCCAGGTGTAGATGTTGTGAATCTCTCCCTTCATTACTTCACATCTTGGATTGAAATGCATGTGCTGAGGGCATTCGCGGCACATCAACGGCCGAACTTCTATGACTCCTACACCTTCCCTCGAGTTATGAGATTAGTGGATGCCTCCGCTCCCGATCCGACTCAATTAGGGGCCCTCCGTGTTCTGCTCAATACATATACCCATGAGGGAGGAATGGTATTTATTGATCGCGTTCTTTCTGCTCCAGCGGGGCCTATCTAGCTGCTATTCGACTTGTCGAAAGGGGGAGCACCCTCTTTAAAGCCTAGGGAGATCATGCATCTATACTCAATCAGGCTGGGCTACTTGGTGTTCCGCCAGAATGATACGGCTCTCCTATGCGGTATAATCCGCACCGCTTTGCCCGGCAACTGGGCTATAATCAGGGCGTCCCTTTCGAAGCGTTCTTGGTTGAGCCTACTTCATCGTTGGGAGATCGCAATGTTATTCATCATTTTATGCGCTGAATACTGGCTCCGTGTTCATGATCCCAGAACCTGACTATCTCCCCAGGTCTGTGGGCTCCTTTGTGGGCTGGTATCGCCATCGGGTTGGTCCTATCATTGCCGAGGAAAGGCGGGTGCTTTACAAATATAAAACTCCTGCCCCAACCCAAGCTGCTAGCGTTACGTTGCGATCGCGGTCAGTCGTTCGCCCTCTTTTGAGGGATGGTGGCGCGGTCCTTATCTCATAGGCTGTAGAAACCGAGCCGATTCCTCCCACTGCAGGGATGCCGATGCGTACTAGAGCTCGAGCAAAGGCTTCCGCCGAAGCACCAGCGGCCACTCCATTAGTGGCGACGTTATCAGCAGCGGTGTCGCCAAAAGGGGACAGTGGAGGCGAAGTGGGTCAACATCGCGCCAAAGCGCCAAAGGGAAGGAAGCGATCATCTTCCAGCACTAGTTCTGGGTCGAAGCTGAGGAAGAAGACAGTCACCGGTCTGCTTGACTTTTTAATGGAATCTGAGCCTTTCGTTCAAGACAAACCAATATCTATGCAAGAACCGGATGATGGTCTTCTTTTTCCAGGTTCATCTGCCGAGGAAATCGTACAATTGACTGAGGCTATAAGGCGTTCCCAGGATGAGACTGAGAACGTGCGCGTCTCGAAGAGTTCCTATCCTGCCGTAATATTCTACGAAGATCCTCCATCTATACGGCGAGTATTTATAGGTCCTCTGGAGCAGGGGGCGAGATAGCCCTCAAAAAGTCTATCTCAGCCGCTTCTGAAGATGAGTTATCATTGTGGACCGGCGGCCATGAATCTACCCTAGAACCCAGGTGAGCATACCTTCTCAGGAAGGAATGTCGGCTTGAAAAATCCATACTAGAGGCATCTTGGCATATCGGTATGCATGTTTTCTGTATTTTTCTTTCGGCAAGTAATTTGTTTCGCTTTCTATGTCTTCTTATCTTCGTAAAACTTTGCAGGGACTTCGGCAATGGCAGAGAATCTGAGCTCCAGTCGCGTCTCGACCGTGGACTCTGTAAATATCCTTGATGAGACACCAGTAGGTGTGGAGGGGGTCATTACAGTTGTTATTCCTGCTGCAGAGCTTCCTTTGGCGGTCTCCGTTCCCCCTGTGTCCGTTCACCCTGAAGAGGTGTTCCTTCCGGCCGTGGATTTAATAGACCTTTCTGATGATGGCCTGGAGATGGTAGAACAGTTAACTGAGATTGCCGTCTCTGAAATGGTGGCCGCTTCCCCTCGACTGATAGCCGTCACACCAGCAAATGTCTCCGATGATGTGCTTGAGTGTATGGAGGAGGCTGCCGAAGCTGCTTATCCCTCCTGTTCAAAGTGGGAGGAGTATTGAAGGTATTCTTCTATCTTTTGTTTTAGTGATCTCTTTATTATCTAAATCCTTTCGTCTTTTCAGAATTACGCGGATTGGCGGCGTCTATCACGGATCTATCCTCCAGAAAGTTTTTCCAGCGTTTGCTCGAGATGGCCGCTCCGCAAGCAATATCCCTGCAACGCATCGTCCTCTCTTCCGGGCAAGGTTAGTGTTATTTGCCCCTCTTAATGGCATTATTATTATTTCGTATAACGATACTAATGTCTTCGTAGTTCTGAAAGCTGACGACGAAGTTGAGATCTTTGACGGGCCTGGAGATCTTTCAAACCCTTCTTGCATGACTGTGGGTAAGTAAAGTTTTGACATTGTTCCATCCGCTCTATGTTTGTAAATCTAGCTGATTATTTATGAATCTTGATAGCTTTGCCCGTTCTTATCCCACTGGAATCTCGCATCCTTATGCCACCCGGCCCTTATGCCCTATGCACATCTGAACAGATGGCAAGGCAAAGCCCTCTCTCTTTGTCGGCTCTCATCGAAGATCTTTGTGCTGGTAGCTCGATCACAGCTGAAAAATTTGCTGCTAAAGCCAACATTTCTCTCCCCTTTCTTATTTCTTACCATGATGAAACATTGGTGCATGTCTGGGTCGAGTTTTGTCGTCGGGTGGAGGCTTGCTTACATAGTCTTGAGTGCACGCGCCTTCCTTCAGAGGTCGTGGCTACAAAGGCGAGCTTGCGGGGGCTGGTTGAACGGTGCGCCGCAAATATGCAGTCATGTGAGAAGAGGCTCAACCGAAAATTTTCAGAGAGGGAGCTAGCTTCAAATGCGCTGGGGGAACTTCAAACCGAACTCACAGCTAAGACCATTCGTGCATATGAACTTTGGCGGGTGCTTCAAGAAGCTATCAGGGAGGTGGTAGCTATTGATAAAGCTGTCATTTTTACTCGCGAGATGGTTGAAGCTCATAAAGTTACCGAAAAGGAGCTTGAAAGTCGGCTCGCCTCGTACCAGGCCCAACAGTCTCAAGCGGAGGCCCATCTCATGGCAATAACAAATTATGAAGCCGAGACCTAGCGGAAGAAGGATGAACTGATGAATCTATTAAACCGTCCTCCGGCTTGAACAAATGTATATGTTTCTTTTTATTCTTTTTTTGTACTTACTCCTGAATGAGAGTATTTTTTGATTCTTTTATAGATTGTACTTTGTATTCATTTTGATTCATGAATAAAAGACATATTTTGTTTTACGGTGGTGTGTCCCTTTTAGCGAATGCATTTTGTGGATAATCTATTTTGATATTTTTGTAGGACAGCGATGGCTTAAGAGTCAGGTTCAGATCTGTCTCCTAAGGCTTTCCAACTTTATGAGCCGTGAGGGTCTCATAAAGATTTTTCTCCCTACGAGTCGAGAGGATCTCGTAGGTGTATTTTCTCCTTAGGAATCGTGAGGATTCCTAAGTGTGTTTTTCTCTTGAGAGTCGTAAGGATCTCCCAAGAGAATTTTCTTCCTTACAAATCGAGAGGACTCGTAAGTGATTGATAGTTGACCTGCTCCTGAATCAAAGCATTGCTTTGACGGGGAGGTCGAGGGTTGACTTTGGCCATTTTCCACGGGGTCAGGATTGAGTTTAGCCGTGTTCCACGGGGTCAGGGGTTGACTTTGGCCATACGGGGTCGGGATTGACTTTAGCCATACAGGGTCGGGATTGACTTTAGCCATACGGGGTCGGGATTGACTTTGGCCGTTTTCCACGGGGTCAGGATTGACTTTAGCCGTAGTATACGGGGTTAGGAGTTGACTCTCGGTTGTATGTGCACTGCCGAGTCATGGAACTGGGAACTTTGCCGCGGCTCCGAGATAGTCTCTAGGCTTTCTGTGAACCTTCGAGATTTAGAACTAGGGGCTTTGCCATGGCTCCACTTTGCTGACGTTGCGTCTGCTGTAACGAGACGAATGTCGAGGTGGTCTCTAGGTTGTCTGTGAACCGTCGAGATTTGGAACTAGGGACTTTGCCATGGCTCCGCTTGATTGTCGCGCTCGAATCCTGCTGGAATGAGGAGGAACGCTGTTGTGGGTCTCCAGGCTGTAAATACGGCCGTCGAGACTTGGTACTAGGGACTCTGTCATGGCTCCGAGATAGTCTCTAGGCTGTCTGTGAAACTTCGAGATTTGGAACTAGAGGATTTTGCCATGGCTCCGTTTGTTGACGTCGTATTTGCTTCCGGTTGGAACGAGAAGGAACGCCGTTGTTGACCTCTTGAGATGCAGATGTTGCCATCGAGACTTGGCTCTCTTTCTGATAGAGCCTGGTGGGATGATATGGTTCCCTCTTTGTTTGTGCCCCTGGATTGTATACAGGGATCGATGTGAGGGAAAAAGTTTCATTTTATATGTATTATATATTTTTTGTTTTCTTTCCGCGATACTCTATCATTTCAGCTTTTTGTATCACGAAAGTTACGATTGCCCAATCATTTCGGCTATTTTTCGCGGTGCCCAATCATTTCGGCTACTTTTATTTTACTCGCTGTTTTTTATTACGAGTTGCCCAACCATTTCGGCTATTTTGTATGTATATATTTTTACTTACTGATTTTATTGCAAGTTGCCCCATCATTTCGGCTATTTCATATGCATTTTTTGCTCGCTGATTTTTATCTCGAGTGTGGAACTTGGAATCTGGTGCCAATCTCAGTATCAGCCTCGCTACGACTGGAATATTGCCAGAAGCGAATCATCATTTGCCGTGAAAGGGCTTGGAATTTGATATCGATTTAGGCATCAGTATCGCTACCACTGGGACATTGCCAGGAGCGAATCATCATTTGCCTCTGTCGATATCGAATAAAAGTGGCTTAGCAAACAGGGTTAGGATCCTGTTAACTAAGGCTTTTGACTTTACGAGCCGTAAGGGTCTCATAAAGGTATTTCTCCCTGCGAGTCATGAGGCTCTCGTAGGTGTATTTTCTCCTCAGGAATCATGAGGATTCCTAAGTGTGTGTTGTCTTATAAGTCGTAAGGATCTTACAAGAGTGTTCTCTCCTTATAAGTCGAGAGGACTTACAAGTGTCGTTCGCCATATGAAGATATCCCTTGTCAGTGGTGGGACTCCGTTAGAGAAACGTTTATTTGTGCCTATGGATCGTATACAAGGGTCAATATTGAACCGCTTGTAGGGCAATCTGGGGATTGTGATGGCTTAAGAACAGGTTCAGATCCCTGTAGCTTAAGGCTTTTGAATCTTATGAGCCGTGAGGGTCTCGTAAGAGGGTTCTCCCTACGAATCATGAGGATCTTGTAAGTGTAATTTCTCCTTAGGAATCGTGGGGATTCTTAAGTGTGTTGCTCCCTTGTGAGTCGTAAAGATCTCATGCGGGTATTTTCTCCTTGCAGGGTCGAGAGGACCTTGCAAGTGTCTTTTAACGAGATTGCGCCCTTTCGGGTTTTCACAAACTCGCCGGTAGTCCTGCTGTTTTTACTCACGGAGCCCTTTCGGGTTTTAATCCGTTCCCATCTCGCTTATGGACGTACCGTTTTTTTTTGCGTCAGCCTTGGGATGCTGCGGTCCGTAGCAGTTTATAGACGTCTCGGTCAGGCGTAGTATTTCTTCAAGAAATGGATGTTTATTTTCCTGAAAGGTCTTTCACAGTGCATATCCATGAGCAAGTAAGCCTCACCCTGGTAGACTTTGTCTATGATGTACGGACCTTCATAATTCGGCTCGAATTTCTCCCGTTTAGCACGATTGGGGATCATAGGTCTCTTGACCACTAGCACGAGTTCGCCTTGGCGGAATGTTCTCGACCCAGTCAATCTCTCGTATGAGCGCGTCATCTTTGCTTTGTAAGCCTCCAAGTTTTGCTGCGCCATAAGACGAGTTTCATCGAGGGCATCGAGCTCCTCCAGGCGAAGATAAGCATTCTCTTCGTCTGTTATTTCGTAATGGACCGCCACTCGTAGAGAGGGTAGCTCTATCTCCAAGGGAAGTACTGCTTCAGCGCCGAATACCAATGCATACGGCGTTGTGTTTGTGGCCGTTTTGAACGTAGTCCGGTACGCCCAGAGAGCTTCATGCAGTCTCTCGTGCCAGTCCTTTTTATTTTTGGACATCGTCTTTTTCACGATCTTTGTCAAGGTCTTATTGAAAGCCTCAGCCAGACCGTTAGCTCGGGGATTATAGACCGAAGAGTATCTCCAGTCTATATTATGTTACTGCGCGAAGTGGCTGATTTTGTGACTTCTGTAGGCCGGCCTGTTATCGGAGATAATCCGTCGCGGAGTGCCGAACCGATAGATGATGTGTGTCTTAAAGAAATGGAGGATATTCTCCGTCTTCACTTCTCTTAGTGGTACTGTTTCTGCCCACTTGGAGAAGTAATCAGTTGTCGCCAGTATGAACCGATGTCCTCCGGACGATGCTGGTTCAATGGGCCCGATTATGTCAGTTCCCCACATTTCGAACGACCAGCTAGCCACTGTTGGATGTAGCGGATTTGGATGCTGGTGTATAAAGTCCCCGTGAATCTGGCACGAGTGTCACTGCTTCGCGTATTCGAGGCAGTCTTGGATCATTGTGGGCCAATAGTAGCCCATCCTTTTGTTCTTCAGTTTCATTTTCGGCCCGACTTGGTGAGAACCGCAGAGTCCGTCGTGAGTTTCTTGGATGACTCTCCTTGCTTCTTTAGGTCCCAGGCATCTTAGCCATAGAGAATCAAATTATCTCTTATATAGAGTGTCATTGACGAAGGCGAAGGATAGAGCTCGTTTCATGAGCCGATATTTTGAAGACGTATCTTCAGGTGTTCGATGGGATTTGAAGTAGTCTATAAAGACTTCTCTCCAATCCTTAGCCTTTTCCTGGTCTTTTATTTGTAGGGCCGTTTGCTCGGTCGCTCCTTTTTCTTCGGACAACTCCGGAGATATTTCTGTCGGTGCAAGAACCCGACGGTTTTGCACAACGATCCTTACGTCATCGAGGTTCTCGTCGGCCGGTTCTTTAGCGAGCATGGCTAAGGCATCCGCCTTGCTATTTTTCGCGCGTGTTATGCTTTCCAGGGTGTAGGAAGGGATTCGAGTCAGCAGTTGTTGCACTCTCTCACCGTACTTTACCAACTCTGGTTTGCACGTTTGATAGTCGCCATTTACTTGACAAACGACCAGCTGGGAGTCTCCATATATGAGGAGGTTTTCTATTCCCATGTCGACAGCAATCTCAAGACCTGCTATCAAAGCTTCATATTCGACTTCATTGTTTGTCCTCAGCTCTGTCAAGGAAAAGGCAAAGCGCATTATCCCTCCTTGTGGAGTCACGAAGATGAGGCCTACCCCAGATTTGATTATGGGGGTGTTATGCTCTCGCTTCTTCATGGAAGATGCCCCGTCGAAGTAGAGTTCCCATCTGGTGCCACTCTCTCCTTTCTCCCCATCGATCATGTCAAATGCGTGCTCGTCTGGCAATTCGCAATTTAGAGGTGATTCGGCAGGTATCGGATGCTCAGCGAGGAAGTCGGCAATGGCCTGACCCTTCACCGCCTTGAGAGGTTGGTACGTATCGAGAACTCCATCAAGAAGAGGGCCCATTTAGCGAGCCGTCCTGTTAGTATGGCTCTTGACATCAAATATTTGAGAGGATCAACTTTTGATATTAGGAGGACCTCATGCGCCAAAGCATAATGCTGTAGCTTTGTTATCGCGAAGATTAACGCCAGGCAGTGTTTTTCAATGGGGGAGTAGTTGTTTTCTGCCCCTAGAAGAACTCGAATCAAATAGTAAAGGGCTCTCTCCTTCCCTTGGTCGTTCTCTTGTGCCCACAATGCGCCTAAAGAACCTTCAAGGGCTGTTGTATACAGGATGAGAGGCTTTTCCTTGACCGGAGCAGTAAGTACTGGCGGATTCTGCCGGTATTGCTTGATTTCTTCTAGTGCGCTCTGGAATTTGCGATCCCAGACGAACGGAGTCATTTTCTTCGTTAGATGACTGTAGGGGCGGCATTTGCCACATAGGTTAGCTATGAACCGCCAGTTATATGCGAGCTTTCCTTGGAGAGACCGCAGTTGCTTAAGAGTTCTTGGCGGAGGCATTTCCATAATCGCCTTGATCTTTGACGGGTCTATCTCGATTCTCCGGTGTCATACGATGAATCCTAGGAATTTTCCTGAGGAGACTCCAAACGCGCATTTCAGAGGGTTCATCTTCAAGTTGTATTTCCGAAGGCGTTGAAATACGATCTTCAGATGTTCCCAATGTTCTTCGTACGATTTGCTTTTAACCATGAGGTCGTCGATATAGCATTCGACGATTTCATGTATGAGGTCATCGAAAATCTTTGTCATAGCCCTCTGATAGGTGGCGCCTGCGTTCTTCAGACCGAAAGGCATCACTTTGTAGAAGAATATGCCTAGCGGAGTCCGGAAAGCGGTATGCTTTCGGTCTTCGGGGTGCATCTTTATTTGATTGTACCCCGATGAGCCGTCCATGAAAGAGAAAACTTCATGAGTGGACGTATTGTCTATCATCAGCTCAGTAACCGGTACGGGAAAGTCATCTTTCGGACATGCTTTATTAAGGTCCCGAAAGTCCACGCAAATGTGCACCGTCCCATTTTTCTTCATCACTGGGATGATGTTAGCGATCCAGTCAGGGTATTGAACTTCTTGGATGGAGCCGGAGTCAATTAGCTTCTTGACCTTGGCGTTGATGCTCATTTCAAGTTCGAGCCGCATTCTTCTCGGTGCTTGTTTGATTGGCTTAACGTCCAGAGAAATCGCCAATTGGTGGACGGCTATTTCTGGATCTAATCCTGTCTTCTCGGAATAGTTCCATGTGAAACAGTCTTTATACTGCATGAGCACGTCTTTGAGCGTAGCCATCTTTTCTTCAGACAACAGCTCACTGACGAACGTCGGCCATGGGTCGTTTGCCGTCCCCAAGTCGATTTTTCTGAGGTTATCTGCAGTAGTATGTATCCCATCTTCCAGCTCTTTTGGTGTCGGTGGAAACTCTGAGATCACGTCGTCATCCTCATTTTCAAAGCACCAGGAGAGGCCATCCATATTCTCGGGCATTCCTTCTTCTGTCAGCGTTATTACGTGATAGGTAGAAGATTGTTACCGAGACCGATGTTGATCTAGTTCTACTCTCGCTGCATATGTGGCTTTCGGTTCATGCTTCTGTGGCGGGGTTACCCTCCAATTGCTGGATAAAGCGAATCTGCCTTACTGATATTGGTCTTTTACCCAGTCTTTGAATGTGAAGCAATCTTCAAGAGGATGTCCTATCGCTCGGTGATAGGAGCAGTAATCTAGGTGATGAACCTCGTTTTCTTGATCGGGGTGTTTGGACTCCGGGAGCGTAATCATTTGATGTTTTATGACAAGACCGAATATCTTCCTTGTCTTTTCTTAGGGAAAAGAATATGCTCGACCCATCTTCTTTATAAGAGACGGATCCAGGCTGCCCAATTCTCGATCGCGTGGCTTCTTGGACCCGCTTTGCTGTTGTCGAACGTTTTTTCCGTTCTTCAGTTTGTTTTTGTCTCCACGTCGAGTCTTCCGTATGACGGGCTGGCGACGAAGGGCATCATCATTTTTTGTAGCCTGCTGAAGGAGGTGATGCGTTCTGGCTTTTTCATAGATGGACATTTCGCGACTATGGTCATTCCGGACCTTTTGACCCTCTTCCCTTATTAGCTTATCCATCTGTTCTTCGAACGACGGACTTGTCACTTTCATGGCGAGACCTCGTTTTGGTTCAGGATTAGTGTCTTCTTACAGAGCATCTCCTTCTTCATCGAAATCATATATAATGTAGCAGCCATGGAATCGCTCCCGTTTCTTAGATTGAACATATCCAAGCCCGATCGTTTCTATTCTCCCGTTGGGCAATTTTCGCTGAGTTCCGGGGACGTTCCAGATCCTGTTGTAGAACTGAGCTTGTCGAGCAGTCTGTTTGAAGGGTACGCCTTGGTGTCTCAACAGCCTTTTTAATCCTTCTGTCTAGTATCTGGGCAGAAGGATGGGCTGGAGCTTGTCAAGCGTAGAATTGGTGCCATGCCAGATTTCTTTCTCCACTTTGGTTTCCGTGGATCGATAAAAGAGGATCGCCTTTTCATCTTTTCTCTTGAGAGGGACGTAGAACTTCTGTAGTTCTTGCACACTGTAGGTATCAAGTGCGTCGAGCTCTTTGTAATGCTCTTGCGGAACCATGGCGATCTGCAAACTCTGATCATCTCCAATGAAGGCTTGCACTGATGGACGAGCCGAGAATACTGCGTTGACTTCATCTTCAGAGTCACTGCCAAAGACCAGAATAGGGGTAGACGGTTCCGGTTTGTTGTATCGGAGAGGTCCCGAATAGACTATCTCTTCTTCCTCCTCGGTATCGCTCTCGAAGACCAGAATGGTGGTGATAGCTTTTTGCTTATCCTCAGGTTTATGGCATCTTTCCGTGTCTTCAAAGTCTTGTAAGAAGTACTTTGCATCTTCGTACTTTCGGACCGGGCACGGGCGGACACAGATACATTCTTGTCGCTATAGACTACTTCACAAAGTGGATAGAGGTCATGCCGATCAGAAAACCGGACGCCGTCTCTATGATAAAATTCCTACAGAATAATATAATTACCCAATTCAGAATCCCGAGGTGCATCGTCACCGACAATGGAACCAACTTCGAAAATGACAAATTCAGGGAATTTTGCCACAACTATCCCCATTGCAACGGGCAAGCCGAAATAGCGAACCGAGGCATAATCCGCGGGCTTAGAGCCCACCTGGAAGGAAGACAAGGCAGCTAGGTCGAGGAACTACCTCGGATACTGTGGACATTGCGGACATAAAAAAAGATACCCATAGGAGAAACCCCGTTTAGCCTCTGCTACGGTACCGAGGCGATAGTCCCCCTAGAAATTGGATTGCCCAGTTATCTGGTCGAGCACTTTGATGACGAAGTTAACACCTTGGCGGTACGAAGCAACATGGACATCTTGTTGCAAAAAAGAGATCGGATACAAATTAGAATGGCCTCCTATCAGCAGCAAACCGTCTGCTACTACAACGCCCGAGTTAAACATCGAGCCTTCAAGACAGAAGACTTGGAATTCGTGGCCCAATGCAAGCTACATAAGTTCTCATCGAAGTGGGACGGGCTATTCCTAGTTATAGAGGTATTGCCCGGTAGAGCCTATCGCCTCCAAGACTCCAGAGGGCGTGATTTTCCTCGTCCATATAACGCCGAAAAGATTAAATTGTATAAATAAACTTGTACCTCTTTTTCAAATAATACAATTCCCTTCCGTATGGACTAAAATTCCCAAGCTGAGCTCTTACACAAGTAGACTTCTGCGCTGTCGAGGTAAGGGGTAGGGAGAAAGCACAGTTCGGCCAACGCAAAAAAAAAGGGAGAAAGAGATAATACTCCGTAACCAAAAGAAAATTTATTAAGAATTTATTCGGAGGTATACTTGGCTCCTCAGCCTTACAACTATTACAACAAAAGAGAAAGTGGGTTAAGAAAACATTGACGATGATACTCGAAAGAAAGTTCCTCCAGTTGAGCCTAGGTGTAACAACTCCAATTCTTGTGTATATAAAATTGATTAAAAGTTAATGTATACTTGGGGTATTTACAAATTCCTGTGAGCACTATAAGAATTTGTTTTACTTTTGAACAGCAAGAAAGAGCTTGTAGCTCACTGGTAAGACCTTGCACTGCTGTTACAAAGCACCAGAGTTCAAATCCCATCAGCCACATTATCTTTTTAATTATTTTTCTTTTAATCTTTTAGAAGCCCAAAGCTCTACACGTGCACAACCCGTAAAACCAAGAGTCACGGCCTAAACAAACATGTCCACGAGGCTAGACCAAGCGTCAGGGACATGTGGCACCAAGATGAGCCCCGACTCGCCCGACTCGGGCCGGCGAAAATCTCGACTCGGCCGGCGCCGGCGGTTCAACTCGGTCCAAACCCAAAATTTCTTCAACCCTGGCGACTCTTGGACTCCCTCCATAACTCCTGTATTATTTGTTTTTCTTGCACATTTACAGAACACATTAAAACACACATTTAATCTATTTTAATACAAATTTTTAATACACCCTTATTTCCTGATTAAAAAATCAGGAATTACCCCAATGAGGTATCACGTGTTCACACGTGACCAATGGTCACGTGATGACACGTGATGGTTAAAATCTCATCATACAGAAATGAAAACAAACGGCTGAGAGATGACTCGATTGGGGGTCACGTGCTCACACGTGACCAAGGGTCACGTGCCAGCACGTGACAGGCTTTGAAAGCCTTACAGCTTAATAGAATTTAATTCTAAAAATCGGGAATTACCTCAATGAGGTATCACGTGCTCACACGTGACCAATGGTCACGTGTTGACACGTGATGGTTAAATTCTAATCAAACAGAAATGAAAACAAACGGCTGAAGGAGAAGCCAGGGGTCACGTGCTCACACGTGACCAAGGGTCACATGCCAGCACGTGACAGGCTTTGAAAGCCTTACAGTTTAATAGAATTAAAATTCTAAATTTCTCTAAAATCTTTCCAAATGGGAAAGGATTAGAGAGAACCGTTGGATTAAAAATCCAGGAGTGATTAAATATCACCAATTTATGGAAAAATCTTAGACAAGGAAAGATTTCCCTAAATCTCACCGAGAATAACAAACAAAATATCTTTGGATTGAAAATCCAACGGTGAATAAAATTCACTGAATGATCTAAAGCTTCATATTAATTATGAAAACAAACAAAATCTTTCAATGAAAGATACATTAAACAAATTGATTATTTTCCCTCTCCTATAAATAGGAGCCAAGAATAGAAGAAGAAAAGAGAGGGTTTTTTGGAGATATAGAATTTTGGCATCTTGAAAATTCAGAGAGAAAAGAAAGGAGAATTTAATTCTCAGCAAAGATTACCCTAGGTGAGAAAAGAAAGGGAATCAAAACTTAAAAAGAAAAGAGAATTTAATTCTCAAAGATCTAAGAGTTTAACTCTTTTGCAAAAGAACTTAGTCTTCCTCTAGTTGAAGATCTGCAGAAGCACATCTCCCTATAGGTTGAGAATTTAATTCTCATCGGGTTGAGATCTTGCCATACATATCCAAAACTTGGAGGGGGGATTGAGTTCAGAGAATTTAATTCTCGCAAATTTATAGGAATTTAATTCCTCCAAGATGAAATTATGGTTTAACCCTATATAAGAATTCAATTCTCCCAAATTTATAGGAATTTAATTCCTCCAAGATGAAACTAGGGTTTAACCCTATATGAGAATTCAATTCTCCTAAAATTACAGGAATTTAATTCCTCTTAAAATGAAATTAGGGTTTCATCCTATACAAGAATTTAATTCTTTTACATATATGGGAATTTAATTCTCAAAATAAAATAAGGAGACTTAAAAGATCTCTGTGCATGAAAAGAACTAAGGTCACGTGTCCCCACGTGACCCCTGAAGAGATCCCCAGAAATGAGAAATAGGAAAGCTTTGAGGCAATGCCTTACGTGTTCCCACGTGACCTACAAAACACAGAAAGAAAAAGCAAAGGAAATATAAGCTTTGGGCGCACTCACGTGTCCCCACGTGACCCCTTAGCGAATGCATTAACGAATCAGTGCATGAGTGCCTATCATGTGCTCATACGTGATGCCCCAAAAAATTAAAAAGTGTTTAACACTTATTTTCAGAACAGAGCAAAAGAGATCTGGCCCCAACTTTGAGTGCCTTCACATGTCCCCACGTGACCCATTCTTATCTAGTGTTTAACACTAATTTGAGAGCTTTATTTCTAGTGTTTAACATTACTGTTCTCTAGTGTTTAACGCTACTTTTAGCCAAATTGGCTAATTTTCCAGAGGCAAAAGTCTCCCCTTCAATTGAGTCTCAAAATTGAGTAAAACTCACAACTACAACATTAATGCTCAGTCAAAGATAAAAATGTTATCAGAGACCTCAAACTCTTGTTTAACATTGCTAAATAATGTGGGCTTGAACCCAGACAAGTGTCTAATGGTCCAACAAAGGGCCAACACTTCAGTTAATTGGACTTAGCCCAAATTGGCCATAAGTCCTTAATTCAGATTTAACTGAGCCAATGTGCTCATAATCTAATTATTTGATCTTAGTTCTAAATTGGACTACAGATCCCCAAGCAACCTTGGTTCAAGGGTACATCTCTGAACTCTTCTGATATTTGTCGTTTTAATCCTTCAACGTCTTTAGAGAGGTGACGGGTCCCGACAGCCATACATTCCACAGACTATGATGTCTTTAAACTGGACTGTGGGGTCCTTAAAATCATGGACTATGATGTCCTTAACCTCGACCGTGATGTCATAAAACAAACAATAGACTGCGAGCTCCTTAAACTCATGGACTATGATGTCCTTAACCTCGACCGTGATGTCTTAAAACTAACAATGGACTGCGGGGTCCTTAAACTCATGAACTATGATGTCCTTAACCTCGACCGTGATGTCTTAAAACTGACAATGGACTATGGGGTCCTTAAACTCATGGACTATGATGTCCTTAATCTCGACCGTGATGTCTTAAAACTAACAATGGACTGTGGGTTCCTTAAACTCATGGACTATGATGTCCTTAACCTCGACCGTGATGTCTTAAAACTAACAATGGATTGTGGGGGTCCTTAAACTCATGGACTATGATGTCCTTAACCTCGACCGTGATATCTTAAAACTAACAATAGATTGTGGGGTCCTTAAACTCATGGACTATGATGTCCTTAATCTCGCCCGTGATGTCTTAAAACTAACAATGGACTGTGGGGTCTTTAGACTCATGGACTATGATGTCCTTAACCTCGACCGTAATGTCCTTAAACTAATCGACCGCAATGTCACTAAACTAAACAATAGAGCCCAATTACTCTCTTGTTGGATCTAAATGATCCTGTTAAGTTGATCTTAGTCTAGAAATTAGACTAACGTATCCTTAACACACGTTTAAGTTGATCTTAGTCTCAAATGAGGTTAACGTATCCTTAAACCCAACCCCCAAACCCAGATCTAAGAAGATACGGATTTGGACTAATCCACGTCCTACGGGCGACAACGTAAATTAGTCTCCGTATACAATCCACGGGCAACCACAAACAAAACAAACACCCACGACACGAAGTGACCATCTGGAGAAGGAGAAAGTTGTTACCGCGATGCGGTAGCGTAATTAACTGCAGGGGCTTGTGCCTGCAGGGAAGAGCGTCCCTACAATCAAAAACCCCTCAAATGAGGGAGAATCTGACGAAATCTGCTACATCGGCCGCATCCGTTTAAACTTTCGATACATGGTGCCATAAATCAACTTTGCATCTTCGGAGAGGTAGACGGATAGCACCAATTAGCATCTGCCCCGAATTTCATGCAAGACGTTTATCGCATCTCCGCCGCGTCTTTCGGAGGGGAATAGATTCTGGCACGCCCGGTGGGACCTTTTCCTCTTTCCACTCCACGCTTCGTGTGTCGTGTTCGCGAACCAATCGCGGTTTGTTGATGGTTGCCCTTGGGTTCGAGGTACTAAGATTTAGCATTTTTCTTGGTGCAGAAAGCAAAGATCAATGGCGTTCACCTGCTCGAAGTGTTCCACATGCAACTGCAACCCACGTTCTGCCTTAACTGGGGGCATAGCTTACGGGCCCCAGGCGGCTTCCCTGTTCACGATACCGGTGGAACATGTCACCTAAGCCACCACAGGATTGTTTTTCGGGACCATGCTCCCGCCAACGAGTTTCAGCGCTCCTATGCCAGCATCGGAAGCTCCCAAGAAGTCGGTTTTCGATCGGCTTGCTACTACCACGGCCCCTCTCAACGGATCGTCCAGTTCCAACTCCTCGGTCTTCGCCAGACTGAGCCTGAACTCCGATGGGCCTGCCAAGAAGCCCATGATACCTGAAGTGGCCATCCCAAAGAAGATAGCCACCCTTGCTCCTGAAGTCGTCAAGGCGGCTTCTCCTGCCGAAGAGTCTGTCTTTACAAGACTGACTATTCCGGCTCCCGTTCCTACTCGAAGGTCTGTTTTTGACAGATTGGATACCGCTACTCAAAAGACGTCAGTCTTCAAGAGGCTTGTACCAGCGGCGCCTCATCTGGACAGGGGGCAAGACAAAGCCATCCCCATCTCCGAACCAGCCCCTACAGCTCAACACGCTCGACGTCGCCACTGGCGCCGAGTAAGGAAAGCCGGGGGCAACTCCCCCTCTAGGCTAACTCCACCAGCTCCAACAGTGGAAGTCAATGCTGCTGTTCCAACCCGGAAAAGATTTGAATTGCTGGACAAGGTGCGCAGGAACTCTCCTACCACCGTACTGAAAAGATCTCCGCCACCAGTGAAGACTATCACAGAAGTAAAGCCAGAGCAGCCCCCTCAGCGGCTGTCCTCCAAAGTTTACAAAGTCTAGCGGCGGGTCCAAGAGTTGGTGATTGATCAAAACTATTCCCGCCGACAGAAGAAGCTGAAGGCTCAGCAGGAAGGGAACCGTCTTGGCAAGCCATAAAGGACGACAACCACCTGGGTGCCCACTGCAACTGCCCCCTCAACGTCAACCACTCAAAAGAGAAGGAGGCCAGAGAAAGCCCCTGTGAACGTGGCAGACCACAAAGACGCTGAGCCCAAACGCCCCTAGTCTGAGGGCATAACGGTGCATACTGTTTACATGGCTTCCGGAAAAGTGGAAAGCCGCGCTTCGACGGGTCACCGACCGCTCACCCGATCCGTGACAAAAGCCTAGTAGCAGCAGCAGAAGCTTCAGGAAATGCTAACACAAATGGCCGCACTTACCGGGACAAAAGAAAGCCCGGAAGCGTCATCAGAGCAGCGTCATGAACAAGAAACTGATGCCGACTTCCTACGTAGAGTCCTCGAAAAGAAGGACAGAGAAGCTGCAGAACAAGCTGCCAACATAAAACGAATAGCGCTTCTCTTCCAAAACATGGTCGGGATGATGTTACAGCCGAATTCTCCAGCTGAAGACCCTCCGATCATTATTGAAGATGACCGAGCGGAGACATCGAACCCTCCTCCGGCTCTTTCAGCAGCCCAAGAGGAGACCATCTCAAAAGCTGCGCTCGATGATTATATAGCTCAGCACATACGAGCTCACCAGGCGAATGAAGCAGCTGGCCAAGTTGTCAAGACTGGACGACCCTATCCGGGATGGTATGACCAAATAAGTTACCCGCCGGGATATACGATACCCAAATTTCATGTATACAAAGGAACGGGCAATCCCCACCAGCATGTTGCCCAGTTCAGGGCTTTATGTGGCAACACCGGAGGTGATGATAAATTGCTACTTCGCCAATTTGTCGGCAGCTTGTCAGAAACGGCATTCGAATGGTACTCCGAACTTCCCAATGACTCTGTCAAAACATTTGCAGAGATGGAGCTGCTGTTTACACAGAGATTTGCAAGCGCTAGCGAGCGCACCCCGATCACCGCATTGATCAACGCCAGGGTAAGGCCAGGCAAAACGTGGGTTCAATACGCAATACGATGGCGAAACTTATGGTCGAAGTGCGAACAACGGATCGAGGAAGCGCCGACAGTAGGCATGTTCGTGGGCACTCTGGACCCTCATGCAACTATTTCCCAGTTCATGATGTTTTTCAAGCCGACTACTTTCCAGGCCTTGATTGACAAGTTGGCCCAAATGGACCAGATGAGTCATAGACTATCTCCCCCAAAGACAGCCGCGAAACGAAAAAGAGAAGGGGAAAGCAACCTTCGTCGCCAACACTCAACAACGGCCGAGCAACTTAAAGCCGGTTGTTCGCCAAAACAACGTGCGTCCACGCCCATCCCTCGAGAAGAGACTGAGACGTCCTTACTCGTTTCCCCAGGATAAAACAAGGAGACTGTTCGAGCTGGCAGTGCGCAACAGACTCATCAATCTGCCGGATCCAAAACGACCATTGCAACCCGGCGAGGCTAATAGTCCCAATTATTGCCCTTACCATCAAACGGTAAGCCATCCAATTGAGGATTGCTTCGTCTTTAAAGGCTGGATTGAAGATCAATACCAACAGGGCAAATTTGCCCTATCCAAGAATTGGAAGGTGAACCCACCACAGCCACACGCTCCCAAGAAGACAGACACGCCGGGGGCATCATGCTCTTTCATTGAAGAAGCTCCATGGGAGGTCGCTCTTTCAGCAAAAACTAAAAGAATGTTGAGGAATCTCCAAACATGCCCGGCAATCAGGTGGAAGAATCTGCTGGAACCCGAGATTATCGAAGAAATGCTGAAGCCGCGCTTAATTCCAAAAACTGGTGGTGATAGTCAAAACGCTCATACCCAGCCGTCAAAGTCTTCCAAGAAGAAAACCAAGAAGCCCGTGAAACCTGATGACAAACGCATGGACCTGCAAAAACATATTGACGTGCTGGAAGAATATAATCAGAAGGCGCGGACCCCAGTCACACTCCAAGAATTCCTCAACCACATCCTTGAGGACGGAGGTGATGACAATGGAGAAGACTCGTCAGATGAACCCGAGGATTATGTGGCAAGCTGCCATATGATCTCTCACTCGTTGATAAACGGTGAAGAAGCTCCTGACTTAAAGAAATTGGGGGCAGATCCTAAGCCGGAACTTCTAGGACCACCGGAAGAAATGATTGACGCATTCCTGAACGAAGCCCGTCTAAAAAGCAAAGCTGATCGGGAGCGCGAGATGGCCATATTTGAAAAGGCCAAACGCCGGCGACTGGACAAAAAGGTCGAAACATTCCCACCAGATCAAAGTACATCCGCCGCAAATAAAGCAGGATCAAGACAAGGAATCGATTCGCCAAATCCATATCGATGGGGATGAAACTGCCCTCTTTCAGAGAAAATTCTCCTGGTGGTATTTATCTTGATGAAGCAGACGTACATTCTAACTTCTGCTTGTATCATCAGAAGATCACATATCCTACTGAAGACTGCAACTCCTTTAAGTGTTGGTGGCAAGGGTATGTCGCTCACAGGCAATACTTCAAGAGGACAAAGCGTGAAGCTCGTAGACAGCGGAAAAATGCGACAGATGAGCGTAAAAGAATTGCCGGCAATTGTCATAGGGTTGATCCCGGGGGATCGCGAGTTCTCACCTTCGGGAGCGACTCCGACGAAGAAATAGCCCTCGGCCTTCTCTTCAAGGAATCCATCTCTGAAACGAAAGAACTGAGGAGTTGCGAGAACATTCAGCCACGCAATCGCACGCTAGCCGGAAAGAATCTCGGACCCGCAAATAAGGGATCGAACAAAAATGACAAGGGGAAGGAAAAAACGGCCTTCGTCGCCAACGCTTAACAACAATCGAGTGGCTCGAGACCGGTTGTTCGCCAAAGCAACAAGCGGCAACCCCTCGATGAGAAGTTGAAACGTCCTTACTCATTTCCCAGGGATGAAACAAGGAGATTGTTCGAACTAGCAGTGTGCAACAGGCTTATCACTCTACCGGAGCCGAAACACCCACTACAACTGAACGATGTCAACAATCCTAATTACTGCCCTTACCACCGAGTATTGGGCCATCCGATCGAAAACTGCTACGTCTTCAAAAACTGGGTTGAAAACCAATACCAACAGGGCAAGTTTGCGCTATCCGAAAACTGGAAGGTGAGCCCGCCACAACCATATGCTCCGAAAAAGATGGATATGCCGGGGGCACCATGCTCATTCATAGGGAAACCCCCATGGACCGAAAAGTCCGTAAACTAGAAATTCGCCTCAAATACGGCAACAATGGACCGCTATGTCCTAAAACTGGCTGTGGACCGAAATGTTCCTAAACTAACAATAGACCGCAATGTCCTAAAACTTGCAACTGACCGAGACGTCGATAAACTATTACGGACCGCGGCATCTCCAAGCTGACGTGATAAAAAAAAAGTAAAAGAAAACGGTATGTCCACAAGCAAAATGGGCACGGATGAAAACCCGAAAGGGCTCCGTGAGTAAAAACAGCGGGGCTACCGGCGAGTCTTGTGAAAACCCGAAAGGGTGCAACCTCGTTAAAATAAAAAAAAGAAAAAAAAAGGAAAAGGAAAAGGTAAGTCCATAAGCAAATTGTGCATGGATGAAAACCCGAAAGGGCTCCGTGAGTAAAAACGGTAGGGCTACCGGCGAGTCTTGTGAAAACCCGAAAGGGCGCAACCTCGTTAAAATTAAAAAAAAGGTAAGTCCACAAGCAAAATAGGCACGGATGAAAACCCGAAAGGGCTCCGTGAGTAAAAACAGCAGGGCTACCGGCGAGTCTTGTGAAAACTCGAAAGGGCGCAGCCACTTTAAAATAAAAAAAAAGAAAAAAAAGAGGTATGTCCATAAGCAAAATGGGCACGGATGAAAACCCGAAAGGGCTCCGTGAGTAAAAACAGCAGGGCTACCGGCAAGTTTTGTGAAAACCCGAAAGGGCGAAATCTCGTTAAAAGACACTTGCAAGGTCCTCTCGACTTTGTAAGGAGAAACCGCCTGCGTGAGATTCTTACGACTCACAAGGGAGCAACACACTTAGGGATCCCCACGATCCTTAGGGAGAAATTACACTTACGAGATCCTCTCGACTCATAAGGAGAACCCTCTTATGAGACCCTCACGGCTCATAAGATTCAAAAGTCTTAAGCTACAGGGATCTGAACATGTTCTTAAGCGGCCACCACAACCTCCAATGCTGTCCTACGAGTGGCTCAACGCCGACCCTTATATACAATCCATAGGCGCGAATAAACATTTCCCTACCAAAGTCCCATCCGTGACTAGGGATATGTCTATATGGTGAACAACCCTTATAAGTCCTCTCGACTTGTAAGGAGAAAACACTCTTGTAAGATCCTTACGACTTATAAGAGAACATACACTCAGGAATCCTCACGATTCCTAAGGAGAAAACGCACCTGCGTGATCCTCACGACTCGTAGGGAGAAATACCTTAACCCTGTTTGCTAAGCCACCTTTGTTCAACATCGACAGAGGCAAATGATGATTCGCTCCTGGCAATATCCCAGTTGTAGCGGTGCTGATGCCGAAATCAGTGTCTAATCCCAAGCTTGCAGTAAGAAGCTAGTGAGCCACACATGCATACGAAATAGCCGAAATGATGGGGGCAACTTGCAACGAAATCAGCAAGTAAAAATGTATGTATGCAAAATAGCCGAAATGATTGGGCAACTCGCAATAAAAAGCAGCGAGTAAAAATGAAATAAATAGCCGAAATGATTGGGCAACTCGCAATAAAAAGCAGCGAGTAAAAATGAAATAAATAGCCGAAATGATTGGGCACCACGAAAAATAGCTGAAATGATTGGGCAATCACGACGTTCGCGATGTAAAAGGTGAAATGATAGAGCATCACGGAAAAAAATAAAGAAAAATGAAATTTATGTCCTACAGGTAAGATCGCACCGATCCCTGTATACAATCCAGGAGCACAAACAAAAAGGGAACAATACCTTCCCACCAGGCTCCATCCGAAAGAGAGCCAAGTCTCGACGGTTCACAGACAACCTAGAGATCATCTCAACACTCGTCTCGTTACAACAAATGCAATGTCAACAATGGCGTTCCTTCGCAATCCAGCAGGATGCAGATGCAACGTCAAAACAAAGCGGAGTGACGGCAAACTCCCAACTCCACCTCAGCATTCGTCTCGTTACAACGGACGCAACGTCAACAAAAGACCTCATGGTCAGAACAAAGCGAAGTGATGGCAAAATCCCAACTCTACCGCGACATTCATCTCGATACAGCAGACGCAATGCAAGCAAGTGAAGCAAAGGCCAAATTCCTAGCTTCAGGGTCTTGACGGCAACTTATATAAAACCTGAAAGACTATCGGAGATCATCCCACACCAGCGCGGAGTGGTCACCACCTCGAAGTTCGTCTCAATACAGCAGACGAGATGTCACTATAGCGTCCTTCCTCCAACAGGATTCGGACACGACAAAGCAATCGAAGCAAAGGCCAAATTTCTAGCTTCAGGGTCTTGACGGTAACTCATATAAAACCTAAAAGACTATCGGAGATCATCCCACACCAGCGCGGAGTGGTCACCATCTCGACGTTTGCCTCGATACAGCAGACGATATGTCACTACAGCGTCCTTCCTCCAACAGGATTCGGACACGCCAAAGCAAGCGAAGCAAAGGCCAAATTCCTAGCTTCAGGGTCTTGACGGCAACTCATATAAAACCGGAAAAACCATCGGAGATCATCCCACACCAGCGCGGAATGATCACCACCTCGATGTTTGTCTTGACACAGCAGACGATATGTCACTACAGCGTTCTTCCTCCAGCAGGATTCAGACGCGACAATCAAACAACGGAGCCACGGCAAAATCCCTAGTTCCAAACCTCGACGGTTCATCAGCAACCTAGAGACAACCGCGACATTCGTCTCGATACAGCAGACGCAATGCCAGCGAAGCGAAGCAAAGGCCAAATTCCTACCTTCAGGGTCTTGACGGCAATTCATATAAAACCTGAAAGACTATCGGAGATCATCCCACACCAGCACGGAGTGGTTATGACTCATCGGGGCTCTCCAAAATGAGCCTGACCTCAAGTAAAAAGCGGCATGGAAAAATTCCTAACGCTTGCTCTTCCGACGGTCAAACTGTCTAGGAGGATTGCTTGAAGACGTCTTATCCAGCCTCCGAAAGGATTAGAGACATGACAGTCGCAAGGCTACTCGAACAGCAAGGTTTCCTATCGAGGGATACATCAGCCAACGCGACGGTACGACGGACAAAACCCTAGTACCACAGACCCTAACGGACCTCTGTCGTAAAAAGCAGAGGTTGACTGTGACGTTAGGATATTCTTGTGAGAAATGCTCGATTCGTCTCGACTCGTGAGGAAAAGCTTTAGGCAGCGCGGATTAAAAAACCTGTTTCTTAAGCACTGGGCCCTGCAAGTCGGTCCAAAACGGACTCTTGCATACTATTCACGGACCACACTCTCCAAAGTCGAATCTCGACAAGGTGGGAAACAACCACTTACGAGTCCTCTCGACTTGTAAGAGAGAAAATTCTCTAGTGAGATCCTTACGACTCTCAAGAGAAAATGCACTTAGGAGTCCTCACGACCCTTAAGGAGAAAATACACCTACGAGATCCTCTCGACTCGTAGGGAGAAAATTCTTTATGAGACTCTCACGGCTCATGAAGTTGAAAAGTTTTAGGAAGCAGATCTTAACCCTGAATCCTAAGCCATCATTGTCCTGCAAAGAGATCAAGATAGACTATCCACAGAATACATTCAATAAAAAGGGAGACACCATGCTGAAGAAAAATATGTCTTTTATTCATGAATCAAGATGGATACAGAGTGCAATTCGTGGAAGAACAAAAAAATAATGTACTCTTATTCAGGAGTATTTACAAAGGAAAAATAAAAAAAGTATATACAAGTTTTCAGGTCGGCGGGCGATTTAGCAGATTGGTCAGCTCATCCCTCTTTCGCTGGACCTCGCCTTCGTGATTCAATATCGCCAAAAGACGGGCCTCCGCCTGAGCTTGCTGGGCCTGATATGAGGCAAGCCGGCCTTCAAGCTCTTTCTCAGTGGACTTGTGAGCCTCAACCCTTTCACGAGTGAACACCGCGGCTTTGTCGATAGCCACCACCTCCTTGATGGCCTCTTGAAGTACTCGCCAGAGTTCATTCGCTTTGTTGGTTTTGGCTGTAAGGTTGGCTTGGAGCTCGTTCAGCGCCTTCGAAGCCAACTCCCTCTCTGAGAATTTGCGGCCGAGTCTCTTCTAGCATGACACCATGTTCGCCGCACACCGCTCAATCAGACTCCATAAGCCAGCCTTCACAGCCACGGCCTCCGAAGAAAGGCGGGTACACTCGAGCACGTGCAAGCAAGCCTCCACCTGCCGACAGAACTCAACCCAGACTTGCACCACTGCTTCGCTATGATAGATGGCAAGAAAGGGAAGAGAGCCGTTAGCTTCGGCAGCAAATGCTTCGGCCGTAATTGCGTTGCCAACGCGAAGTTCCTCGATCAAAGACGACAGAGAAGCGAGGCTTAGCTTAGCCATCCGTTCCGAAGCACGCAGGGCATAAGGGCCGGGTGGCATAGTGACGCGCGACTCCAACGCAGTAGGGACCGGCAGGGCTGTTCAGATTTATAAACAGTTAGCGAAACTCATGAATCAAGAACAAAAGGAACAATGTGGGGGCCTTACTTACCCACAGTCATGCAAGAAGAAGCTGAAGGCTCCCCTGGCCCTTCAAGAACCTCAATCTCGTCGTCGGCCTCCAGAACTGTAAAGGACATCAATGTCATTTTGCGAAACAACAACAATGCTGTGAAAAGATGGTGAACAACACTAACCTTTCCCAGACGAGAGGACAATGCATTGAGGAGATATCGCTTGCGGAGCGACCATCTCCAGTAGACGCTGAAAGGATTGTCGGGGAGACAAATCGGCAATAGAGGCTGCCAGTACGCACAATTCTGAAAAGACAAAAAGAGTTCAAACAACGGAAAGATTAATAATTTAAGATGTAGAAGGTTACCTTCGACGCTCCTCCCATTCTGAGCAGGAGGGATAGCAGCTTCAAAGGCCTCCGCCACGACCTCAGGCTCCAACAAAAGGGGGGTAGCCTCGACTACCTCCAACCTATCCTCTGGGCCGCCCTCAGGGAGATCCATTGGGACGGAGACTACCAAAGGTGCCTCCCCCGAGGGAGCAAGTGCTTTGGGATCAGGAATCATCGCAGGAGACTCTATCGTAAGAGCAACAGTTTCATCAACCCCCTCCATACCGAGCAGTGTTTCACTGGGGGTATCAGCAGGCTCTACAGCTAGAATACGGCCTGAAGCCTTCGCCATCGCCGAAGTCTCTGCACAGTTTACACAAGGATAAGAATACATACATATGCGTGCAAACAATATGAAGTATCACACAGAAATACAGAAACATACTGATGCGCAAGGAAGCTTGCAATATAGCTTGCTCAAGCCGTCGCTCCTTCTCAAGGAGGTGTGCTCGCCGAGGTCCGAGGGTGGACTCATGGCCACCGGTCCATAGCGAAAGCGTGTCCGCGGCGTCCTCCGAAGCAGCCTGTTTGAGGGCCCTTTCGCCCCATTCCTCTAAAGGGCCGATGAATCGTCGCCGGATCTACGGAGGGTCTTCATAAAAAATAACGGCTGGGTAGGGCTTCTTCGGAATTCTTACATTCTCCGACTCGTCTTGAGAACGTCTTATAGCCTCAGCCAATTGGGCGGCTTCCTCGGCAGTTGAACTCGAGAAGAGTAAGCTAGCGTCTGATTCTTGCAGGGCCAACGGTTCATCCCGAAGAATGGGCTCGGACTCTACTAAAGAGTCGAGCAAGTTAGTGGCCACTTTCCTCCGCCGATTGGATCCAGAACCGGCCGCCAAGGACGACTGTTTCCTCCCCCGTGGAGCCTTAGCACGACGCCGACCTACCTCACCTTCAACACCCTCGTTCCCATCACCCTCGCTTGGCGCTGCGACCGACACGGCCATTGTCGATGCCACGGGTGATGGTGCTGCTACCGAAGCCCGATTAGCCCACGACCGGGTGCCTAATGGCATACCAACTGTGGGGGTGAGGTCCACCCCCGACTCTCCCGGAATAAGCGCAACACCGGTATCCCTCAGGGTAAAGTAGACCGGTGCGCGCGGTCGCAGCGGAACTCCCATGGCCGGAACCTGAGCAGGAGTACCATACCCAAGGAGCACCCTCTTCTCCTCAGCAATAATTGGGCTGACCCGATGAAGGTACCAGCCCGTAAAGGACCCCACACATCGGGGAATATCGTCAGCTTCAGGGATCATGAAACGGGAACCAGTGTTCAGCCTCGCAAAGTGGTGAGCAGCATCGCGAACAGCTTCAGGTGAAGGAACTGGTGCAACTGTAAAAGCCTCAAAGGGAACGCCCTGATCATATCCAAGCTGCCGGGCGAAGCGATGCGGATTGTACCGCATAAAAAGGGCCGCACTGTTCTAACGGAATACTAGATAATCTGGTCTAATCGTGTACAAGTGCATGGCCTCCCGGGGCTTCAGAGAAGGTGTCCCCTCTTTCGACAAGTCGTGGAGTTGTCGGATTAGACCTGAAGGTGAGGATAGAACCCGATCAACGAATACCAATCCGCCCGTGGTAGCGTAAGGAGCAATCAACACGCGAATGGCCCCAAATTGAGTCGGGTCAGGGGCAGAAGCATCCCGCATGAGTCGCGGGAAAGTATAGGCGTCGTAAAAGGCGGGTCGCTGGTGCGCAGCAAAGGCCCCCAACACGTGTATTTCGATCCAAGACGTGAAGTAATGGAGAGAAAAGTTTACTACGTCCACGCCGGGAGTCGAAGTATTAGCCGCGGCACCCAACCCATGGTAGAGATGCACTAGCGCCGGGATGCTTACGGCTAACCGTGTCCCCTCAGCGATACGATGAGCCGGATAGATCACTGAGACTCTCATGAAGCGGCAATGCATGGGGATGATGAACCAGCTGAGCCAGACACTAATAAAACCCACGAAGAATGTCTCCTCGTCCATGCCGGGAGCTGCAATCGATTCGAAAGATACCGGCGACTTAACAGGAATGTAGTACTACGGTAAATCCGATTCCTTAGTCGGCCGCCTGTTCAAACCAAACCCAAAGGGGTCATTGATGTTTGCAAACTTCAAAGCCGCCTTCGATAGGACGCCCTCGCGAAGGAAGCAAGCGATGAAGCTCTTAAAGGTGACGCCATGTTCCTCCGACTCTGTGAACAGTTTGTCAAAGATGCCCAAGGCCTTGATCAAACTCGGGCGCTTGTGGCAGACGGCATTCTCAGCGGACAAGCCGTCAAGCATTGCGGGCTCAGTCTCGAAGACGTACTCGTCAGAAGGCAGCAATTCCTCATAAAGTGTCCCCCTGATCGGCAGCCCCGAGATCTCGCAAAATTCTTCCAAAGAAATCGAAACTTCGTGGTCCCTAGGAGAAAAGTGTTGGTGGGGAGATTCCACTGATTCAAGAATGCCTTAACCCACCAGACGTGTGGGGATTGGTAATGAAAGAGCGACGCATATATCGCCTGATAAAGCCCAACCTTCTGCAGTCGCGCGCGATGGGCGGACAGGATGTATCGAGCCCAAAGGAGATAGCCCGTGGGGTGTCGAGGAGTGAGCCCTATTTTGTAGATCTGCCCCCACGGTTGGGCCTCGCCCTGGCAAATACGGCGTCCCAGTATATCTATGGCCGGGATAGGATGATTCGGGATGCCCGTCGTCGAAGGCTCAAGTCGCCCCATCGGAGTCCAATTAGGCATCTCTACAGCAAAGACTGTCCCTGGAGGATCCTTCGGCAGGAACGGGAAGGTAGGCTCCGTCGGTACTTCGCAAAGAAAACTCCGGCGGCCCCGGATGAAGTGACTGTACCAGGTCCCCCACAGAAACAAATTGGTGCGATTCAGGTCGTGAGCCCTGATCATTGCCATCACCTCCTCGTCAGATGGCGATTGGGGAAAAGCGGCTTCCGAGCGGGTGAAAGGGAAATACGGAACAGACGTCATTCTACCTGAAATAAAATAAGGTGAAACTGTTAAAGCGAAGCCAATAGTGTCTATATATATATGATTATAAATATATATATATATATAAAGACAGTGACAGAAGACTCATTTTTATGGGACCATTGGTTACAAAACACATGGGTCCCATAAAATCAAGATGGCGGCTGGCTAATGATGAGGCAAAGTAATTATAATGAGACAAAAGAAAGATTCTCATTAAATAGACAGTGGATTTCAAATGACCCTACACATTCCCCTAAAAAGAAATCCATCTTGGACTCTGTGACAAATCAAACAGAATCAAAGGAAGTAAATTCCTAGAAAGCAACAATGCAAACTTCTTCTTCTTGGTTGTGAAGAAGACAATTCGGGGCAAGAAAACCCAAGGAGTTCTATGGGAAGAACTGAGTTCTTCATAGGAATTAAATTCCTTGTTAAAAAAGGGGGAATTAAATTCCCAGAGACATTTTTCAGAGCCAAAGCTTTTGAGATGGAATTAAATTCCATGGAAAGGACAAGCACCACCACCAGATCAAGGAAACCCTAAGAGATTTATTATTTGAAGATTAAATGGTTTTCTGTTTTTTTTAAGAGCTTCAAAAGGATGGGTTCTTGATTAAAAGGGAAAACCCTTGGTGTGGATTTAAAATCCAGTAGAGATTTCTGTGAAAGTTCTTCGTTCGTTCAAAGATCATTACCTGAAGAGATGGGTCTTTCTTAAACAGAGTTAAACTCTGAAAATTTTGGAACAGAGAACTAAGCTCTGAGAAGGAGAATTAAATTCTCAAAGGGAAAAGATTGCAAGGAAGAAGATGAAAGAGTGGAGGCGCTTCTGAAGAGACCCCTGCATTTATAGAATGTGATGGAAATGCTTCATCTCCCCGATTCCCTAGATGGATCCAACAGTCACAAAAGTGACAGCGTTGCACTCACGTGCAGACACGTGAGAGCAACGCTATGGGGGCATTTGTTTCCTGATTAAAAAAATCAGAAATTATCTCAATGAGGTATCACGTGTTCACACGTGACCAATGGTCACGTGATAACACGTGATGGTTAAAATCTCATCATACAGAAATGAAAACAAACGGCTGAGAGATGACTCAATTGGGGGTCACGTGCTCACACGTGACCAAGGGTCACGTGCCAACACGTGACCAAGGGTCACGTGCCAACACGTGACCAAGGCTTTGAAAGCCTTACAGCTTAATAGAATTTAATTCTAAAAATCGGGAATTACCTCAATGAGGTATCACGTGCTCACATGTGACCAATGGTCACGTGATAACACATGATGGTTAAATTCTAATCAAACAGAAATGAAAACAAACGGCTAAAGGAGAAGCCAGGGTCACGTGCTCAAACGTGACCAAGGGTCACGTGCCCACACGTGACCAAGGGTCACGTGCCGGCACGTGACAGGCTTTGAAAGACTTACAGTTTAATAGAATTAAAATTCTAAATTTTTTTAAAATCTTTCTAAATGGGAAAGGATTAGAGAGAACCGTTGGATTAAAAATCCAGGGGTGATTAAATATCACCAATTTATGGAAAAATCTTAGACAAGAAAAGATTTCCCTAAATCTCACCGAGAATAACAAACAGAATATCTTTGGATTGAAAATCCAACGGTGAATAAAATTCACTGAATGATCTAAAGACACATATTAATTATGAAAACAAATAAAATGTTTCAATGAAAGATTCATTAAACAAATTGATTCTTTTCCCTCTCTTATAAATAGGAGCCAAGAATAGAAGAAGAAAAGAGAGGGTTTTTTGGAGATATAGAATTTTGGCATCTTGCAAAATTCAGAGAGAAAAGAAAGGAGAATTTAATTCTCAGCAAAAAAAAACCTAGGTGAGAAAAGAAAGGGAATCAAAACTTAAAAAGAAAAGAGAATTTAATTCTTAAAGATCTAAGAGTTGAACTCTTTTAAAAAAGAACTTAGTTCTTCCTCTAGTTGAAGATCTGCTGAAGCACATCTCCCCATAGGTTGAGAATTTAATTCTCATCGGATTGAGATCCTGCCATGCAGATCCAAAACTTGGAGGGGGGATTGAGTTCAGAGAATTTAATTCTCCCAAATTTATAGAAATTTAATTCCTCCAAGATGAAATTAGGGTTTAAACCTATATGAGAATTCAATTCTCCCAAATTTATAGGAATTTAATTCCTCCAAGATGAAACTAGGGTTTAACCCTATATGAGAATTCAATTCTCCTAAAATTACAGGAATTTAATTCCTCTTAAAATGAAATTAGGGTTTCACCCTATACAAGAATTTAATTCTTTTACATATATGGGAATTTAATTCCTCTAAAAGAAATTAGGGTTTAACCCTACATAAGAATTTAATTCTTTCATAATAGGAATTTAATTCCTCCAAAATCATGATTAGGGTTTAACCTTAAAGAGAATTTAATTCTCAAAATAAAATAAGGAGACTTAAAAGATCTCTGTGCATGAAAAGAACTAAGATCACGTGTCCCCACGTGACCCCTGAAGAGATCCCCAGAAATGAGAAGGAGGAAAACTTTGAGGCAATGTCTCACGTGCTCCCACGTGACCTACAAAACACAGAAAGAAAAAGCAAAGAAAATATGAGCTTTGGACGCTCTCACGTGTCCCCACGTGACCCCTTAGCGAATGCATTAACGAATCAGTGCATGAGTGCCTATCACGTGCTCATACGTGATGCCCAAAAAAATTAAAAAGTGTTTAACACTTATTTTCAGAACAGAGCAAAGGAGATCTGGTCCCACCTTTGGGTGCCCTCACGTGTCCCCACGTGACCCATTCTTATCTAGTGTTTAACACTAATTTGAGAGCTTTATTTCTAGTGTTTAACATTACTGTTCTCTAGTGTTTAACACTACTTTTAGCCAAATTGGCTAATTTTCCAGAGGCAAAAGTCTCCCCTTCAACTGAGTCTCAAAATTGAGTAAAACTCACAACTACAACATTGATGCTCGGTCAAAGATAAAAATGTTATCAGAGATCTCAAACTCTTGTTTAACATTGCTAAATAATGTGGGCTTGAACCCAGACAAGTATCTAATGGTCCAACAAAGGGCCAACACTTCAGATCTAATTGGACTTAGCCCAAATTGGCCATAAGTCCTCAATTCAGATTTAACTAAGCCAATGTGCTCATAATCTAATTATTTGATCTTAGTTCCAAATTGGACTACAGATCCCCAAGCAACCTTGGTTCAAGGGTATATCTCTGAACTCTTCTGATATTTGTCGTTTTAATCCTTCAACGTCTTCAGAGAGGTGACAGGTCCCGACAACCATATATTCTACAGACTATGATGTTTTTAAATTGGACTGTGGGGTCCTTAAACTCATGGACTATGATGTCCTTAACCTCGACCATGATGTCTTAAAACTAACAATAGACTGCGGGGTCCTTAAACTCATGGACTATGATGTCCTTAATCTCGACCGTGATGTCTTAAAACTAACAATAGACTGTGGGGTCCTTAAACTCATGGACTATGATGTCCTTAACCTCGACCGTGATGTCTTAAAACTAACAATGGACTGTGGGGTCCTTAAACTCATGGACTATGATGTCCTTAATCTCGACCGTGATGTCTTAAAACTAACAATGGACCGTGGGGTTCTTAAACTCATAGACTATGATGTCCTTAACCTCGACCGTGATGTCTTAAAACTAACAATGGACTGTGGGGTCCTTAAACTCATGGACTATGATGTCCTTAACCTCGACCGTGATGTCTTAAAACTAACAATGGACGGTGGGTCCTTAAACTCATGGACTATGATGTCCTTAACTTCAACCGTGATGTCTTAAAACTAACAATGGACTGTGGGGTCCTTAAACTCATGGACTATGATGTCCTTAATCTCGACCGTGATGTCTTAAAACTAACAATGGACCGTGGGGTCTTTAGACTCATGGACTATGATGTCCTTAACCTCGACCGTTATGTCCTTAAACTAATCGACCGCAATATCACTAAACTAAACAATAGAGCCCAATTGCTCTCTTGTTGGATCTAAATGATCCTGTTAAGTTGATTTTAGTCTAGAAATTAGACTAACGTATCCTTAACATACGTTTAAGTTGATCTTAGTCTCAAATGAGGCTAACGTATCCTTAAACCCAACCCCCAAACCCAGATCTAAGAAGATACGGATTTGGACTAATCACGTCCTACGGGCGACAACGTAAATTAGTCTCCGTATACAATCCATGGGCAACCACAAACAAAACAAACACCCACGACACGAAGTGACCATTTGGAGAAGGAGAAAGTTGTTACCGCGATGCGGTAGCGTAATTAACTGCAGGGGCTTGCGCCTGCAGGGAAGAGCGTCCCCACAATCAAAAACCCCTCAAATGAGGGGGAATCTGACGAAGTCTGCTACATCAGCCGCATCCGTTTAAACCTTCGATACATGGTGGCATAAATCAACTTAGCATCTTCGGAGAAGTGGATGGATAGCACCAATTAGCATCTGCCCCGAATTTCAGACAAGACGTTTATCGCGTCTCCGCGGCGTCTTTCGGAGGGGAACAACCCTTTCACTACCCTAAAACTCTAATTTTTTCCTATAAATACCACCCTCAAATCACCCCTCCTCACTCCCAAATCCCTGCCCAAACTCTCAAGAAAATTCCCAAGTCTTTTGTGTGCAAGTGGAGTTAGCAAAAGGGCGAAGCTCCGACGAACCTCCGGCGACAACTCAAAGAGTTTTCGACGACGAAACGACGCACCGGCAACTCCCACCTCTTCCTCTTTTTCTCCTCTAGCCACTCATCCAGTAAGTCCCTATTTCTTCCTCTTTTCTCTATTTTAAAAACGTTCAAAACTAAAACCCGACTGAAGCAGAATTAGTCCGACTTCCGATTCAGTTTTTCTTAAAAAACTACATTTTTTTCTTAATCAAGATACCTTCATATCATCATATATTGTTCATTAAACATTAATAAATATCTTTAACAAGTTTCATCACAAAAGATTGTTATATGCATCTTTTATCGCAATTTTACATTAAAATACCTTCATGTTTCATTTCGACATGCTTGAACTTTAAAAACCGTATTACCTTAGAAAACTCACGAGGTAATGACCTACCTCCTCACAACACTTATATGTAACATAGCACGATAGAATTTGGTAATATAGATCTGGGAAAATACGACTTTACATATAATTACCTTCAACTATTAAAACATTTTTCTATAAGAAGTGTTTTTAACAAATCTTTGCAATTGCGCCTCTACAACGCATTTTGGGGAACTCATTCGGGATGGTGCGGATTATCTCATATTCTCGGGCCTAGTAGAGTGAGATGCGGACCTCCGCAAAGAGCATACGATCTCGAAAGATTTTAATACAATTTTATTTAGAAAATGTGATTTCTATTATAAATAAAACTTATATTTTTAATAAATAAATATATATGTAATTATTATCAAAATACTTATTATTAATATTTATAATATTCCACATTTCAAAAATTCAAGAAAAACATTCCGTTTACAAGAAAATACCATACAATTCCAATATTTCAAATAAATACCTTATACTTTAAAAACTAGGTCATATTCACTAGAAAATTCACATTGAATAAAAGAAACATCTATGAAAACTCTAAAGACGATAATTAAATACTTGAGGTATATTTTGAAAGTATAACAAAACTATTTTACATAAACCCCCCTCAAGTTATACTAAATTACAATAAGGACCCTAGTAAACATAGCTTTAAGCGGGACCAGTCTCTTGAGCCTCACGGAACTGGAGATATGGGTGCTTGCCTATTTAAGATAGACAACTTAACAAACGGTGTTATCAACACGGTAATTGTTTTTGAAAAAGACACAAATCCTGTCGTCCATGTGCAGCAGTTACCGATAGCACCAAAACATAAATCAAGATTCAATTTCTTTTCTAATTGTCTGACACAGACTGGGTATCAATATAATCAATCTGACTTGAATATGATTCAACTATAAAATTACAAAACTACAATTCAATATGAATCCATATATTCAATCTATTCAATCTATACTGAACCGTGGATACATCCATCTACATGATTCTCTAGTTACATCCATTTACTGATATCATGGTTCCGGCAAGTCATCCATCAATATAAATCAAGACAATACAATACAAATAATACAATCAAGATATCTCGGAGTTTATAAAGGGTAGATTGGTACGGAAGGTGTTAGAAGTGGTACGAGACAACAACCATAAAGACACCTAATCTGAATTCAATTGTCATTGTACTGTGGCTGAATGGTTCCTTGTACTCCATATACCGTAGTCTCTGGTCTCCACTCGTATACACTGGCCTCTTCTGTACCAAGCTATAAATTTCAGCGTTAACACTAAATACAACATTATAACAATATACTCTCTATTCTGTCTATTCCATTCTTTTCTATTTACGGGACTTATCGAGTGATTTGTTCACTGACGACATTCTCTTTCTTCTTCTTTGGAATGTCGTCAGGTGTTTCGGACTCACTGAAGATCGAGCCCACCAGCGAGGATTTGGACCAGCTAGCTTTCGACCCAGAACTTTAGATTCCTTGTACGCATTTACATTCTGTATTTTCCATTTCTGTTATGCCACTGTTTAGGCATTGCTTTCCATTCCATATATTTACTTTTCAGATGTATTGTAAAAAGAATGTTAATAAATAAAGTTGTTATTTATTTACATCATGTCTCTTGTGTACATTTACTTTTATATTGCTTAGATACGCTTAGCGTGTTTACTTCTGAGTAAATACGTAGCGGCCCATCGCGTCCTCTGCCCGTACACTGGGAAGCGGGGCGTGACACCAGGCAATCTCCGCCCGCTCCCTTTGTCAGTACCCATGGACCCTGGAAGCTATGGATTCGCCGGGGTCCTCCACCGCCGAGCATGACGCCACGACCAATCTCTGCTGGAAACATTCAAGAAGAATGTCTACCGAGCGATCCCGCCTGCTCTTCGAGATCAGGCTAAGCTCATGGGCCATATGCATCTTGTCAAATGCCTCATCCATCGCTTGCGGGGATAAAGCATTATGAAGACTCGAGGAACACCTGCATATCGTGTAGATTAGCACTTGCAGGAGAGGAGATTGGCGGGAAAGTAGACGCCCGCGGTAGCCCTCCAGACGACCTATCACGGTCTCATACGTCACCTCGGAACGATCGAGATCATAGAAATACACGTCGTCCCGAGATACGATCTCTCTGATGGTGTACGCGTGACCCATCATCTAGAAGAAACGAAACAGCTAGAAAGAAATCAATGTGGGTATCCGAAGGTGAAACCATACCTTCGATATTTATAGCCTCAACAAAAGTCTTCAAACGGCCGAGATCTTCCCACGCCACAACGCGGATCACGGAATATCGCACTTTCCCGATAAGGCATAGCTATGTGGCGTCCGATTACTGGCCCGCTCTCACCCAATGCAGGTCACAGAAGTTTGAACGACATTCCCAGGAAATCCCTAGAATCAAGAGGGCCAAGATACGAAAGCCCTCGTCAAGAGGCGACCGAGCAGTTTCTTGCTCGGCTCATCCGCTGAGGGCAGCTTCCTGCTCGACCACTCTGCGGATCTAAAGCCCACCTTAAGAGGTGACCGAGCAGTTTCCTACTCGGCTCATCCGCTGAGGGCAGCTTCCTGCTCGACCACTCTGCGGATCTAAAGCCTTCATTAAGAGGCGATCGAGCAGTTTCCTACTCGGCTCATCCGCCGAGGGCAGCTTCCTACCCAACCAATTTGCAGATCTAAAGCCTTCGTCAGGAGGAGACCAAACCGTTTCCTGCTCGGCTCATCTATGGAGAGAAGCTTCATGCCCGGCCACTCTGCAGCTCCAAAGACCTCGTCAAGTGGTGGCCGAGTAGTTTCCTGCTCGGCTCTTCCAAAGTTGAATCCAGAAACGCCGATCTATCAATACTTAGCGTTCGCTCGTTCGTACGTGGCACTCAGTCATCACCTCAACTCCGGGTGAGGGAAGACACTGATCTATCAATACTTAGCATTCGCTCATTCGTACATGGCACTCAATCATCACCTCGACTCCGGGATAAGGGAGGACTCCGATCTACCTATGCTTAGCATTCGCTTGCCCAACGCTCGACACTCGACGTTACATATACTCAACATCCACGAGACATTGACTTATCTACACTTGAAAAAATAGAAACACTGCATGGTCGAGCTAAAAATACTTTATTTATATTCAACACTGTGTATAAGGTATTATGGGATCCCCAGCCTTACAAAATGCCCGGAGGCTTACAAAATTCAATAACAAAAACGAGGGAAGCTCAAGCTACTTTCTCAGTGGGCACTTCTCCCTGCCCCGTGCTTCCGTCAGGAGATACGATGGAAACCTTCAACTCGACGCTTTCCCCCGCCACCTTACCTCCTCCTACTAGCTCTGTGCTGCCCCCTGGGGCACTTCCTCGGCAGGTGGATACCTTGCATGAAGCTCCTGGTCATCAAAACCGGGCACAAGTTCCTTGACGGCGTCAATAGCGCTGTGCTATCCGACGGCAGCGGAGTCAGCAAGATCGACATAGAATTGATCGAAGCCCTTATACTCCTCCACGGCCTTTTCCACTCTGACCTCGGCAAGCTTCGCAGCCTCGGAGGCCGCCCGGGCTTCCCTTTTAATGGAGTCTCTCTGCATTTTTATGCCGTCGAAGAGCCCGTTAACCTCCTCCATCTGGGCCTGAATGGCCTGGTTAGAGTCGGTCAGGAGTCGATAGGACTCCTTCAGTTTGATGACGGTTAGGCCCTCCGCGACCAACCTCGAGTCGAGGAGTGCCGCCTTTTCCTCTGCCTGTCGCAGATGGGCGAGGAGCTCCTCCTCTCGCAAGGAAGATTCACCGGCCTTCTTCATCACCAGGGCCATCTCCTCAGTCTCCATGGCAGCAAGAAGGGCGCAATGCTGCAGAACCTGTCGGAAGCAAGAACTACGTTAGGATCTAAAACGGAGAAAAAACACTTAAAGAAATTCTTGTGCGTTACCGACCTGGACGGCCTCCTGAGCTATCGTCGCCGCCTGTGCCTTCATGGTACCCCGAGGGATCTTGGTCCCCGCCGTCTTTTCCATGTCCGCCAGTAAGCTATCGGCCACGGAGAGCCCCGAAGACACCTAGATGCAGAACTCACCCTCCTGCGCTTATATTCCGGCCGGGGGTGGCCGGGAACAACCCTTTTCTGCCTCTTGAGCGGGGATTCAGCGAAGGCGGAACCTCCATCCTGGCCCGGAGCGCAGGATCCCGCGCATGCTTCTATCCTCCCTCGCGACGTTCCTCCGGAACGGGAAGGGCTGCGGAAACCCTGGCCGAAAGCGCTTGCCAAAGAGCCGTGCTCGGAGCGGATCGGGACAAGCTCGCACCACCGCCTTTCCTCCCCTGAGCCTTGGCGGCCATAATTTTCGAGCGATCCATCGGCTTTGCGAGATACACATAAGAAAAGAACCAGTGACCGAAAATAGAAAAAAATTTCTAAGTTTAAATAGACCGGCGAAAGCACTAACTAACCCACGAAGCGCGCAGGACTGAGTCCTGCCCAGCACAAAGGCTACTCGGAAAGCAGGATATCGGCCCGCTGGATCGGTTCCCATTGAGACACCACCCTTGTCTCTGGGGCATTCGGCTGTCTAACCCTAAGACAGTCGGCCCTATGCCACTTGATGGGCACAGGCCAATCCTCACCCTCCGGGAGCCCGACGAAAACAAACTTTTCCTTCCATTCATTGATGGAAGAAGGGACGACCACTACCCTCGACCCGACCGCCCTATCCTTATGTTATTTGAATGAAAGATACACCTAGCTCGGTTCGTCCTTGCTGGTACCGGGGTGATTTTTATAACACAGAAAGGAGAGAAGAAGGCTCAAATTAAAAGGGATCCGATCAATCTTCAACCAGACCAGAAGCCCGAGGAGGATTCTCCACGAATTCAGCGCTAGCTGGCCCGGAGCGAGACGGAAACAATGGAGTACGGTGCATTCTTCAGGAAAGAAAGGCAGACGCATCCCTGCCCGGAACGCTTCTACATACAGAGAAATCTCATTGCTCTGCACCTGGTCTGCCCGCTCGCCCTCCCTGGCCAGACGGAGTGAATAGCCAGGGGGAATATGAAAACGAGCCCGGATGTTGGAAGGCTCATCCAAGCGGTTCAAAACTGAGGGCGCATCGCGGGTATTTCCGATGTGCGCCTTGGATGCCCTTTTCGCCCCCCGACGACGATGGACAAGGGAATCGTTCCCCCTGGGGGTGAGCCCGACATAGAAGATGGAGATGAAGAGGAAGAACTCTCTCGGCTATCGGAAGACGGGGAGGAAGAAGGCCCGCTGGACTCGGCTTCAGATGCTGAAGCCTCATCGCCCGACTCGACCCCAACTACACTAATAGATACATCGGAGGAAGACATCTAACCTGATTCAAGGAAGGATTGACCAAGGAAAGTTTTCTTTAAGCCCGCGGAATTCTGACATAAGCAGATGTATGCCGGGCAATCTTCAAACGGTAAGAAACGACTAGGGCGAAGTATCTGCTATGGGACGATCCCCTATTTATACACTCAACAAGAAAGTATCCAATGGCCCAAATCCGTTCCCGCCAAAACGAAGTGTCACACCCAGCAGCCACCAGGAATCCCCATGGTGACTGGCCCATTAGACACATCCCCCTACATTCGGATTCGGGTAACAACCCCTCGCGTCCAGCCACCCTATGGCGGACACGTGGCACGTAGCCCAACAGACCGAGTGAGCGAAGCGGCGCCCCCATTAAAGCGCAATCATTTCACTGATCCACTGACGTCACCAAAGATACGCGCAGGAATGGAGACGCTTCATGAATCGCCACGTGGACCCAAGAGTCCAAGAGGAGTAGCCGCTAAATGTCGCATCATCCCGGCCAACCCATTATGGAGAATCCTCGGCTGAATCATTAAAAACTAGGCAGAGCACTCTCGACCTGACCCATAATAGGTCAGAGCGAGAGTGAGGGGCTAATGATGGGGCTCATAATTGGGAATTCCCCAGATCATGACACGTGGCAGATGACGTGTCACCCCCGTAGCCTGCTAGATTCCTGGGGGGCTACGAAGCTGGAGTAAGTATGATATCTTGGGGACTTACCTCGGTACCTCGTCTCCGAGCTTGTACCCAACCTTTTTGAGACCTTCCTGAAGTACCTCCCATGCGGGCCTATCAACCAGCCAACAGCTCATCTCCGAGCAATCCTACAACCGAGTTTTCACAGCCTCCTTGCTCGTCCTTGAGCTATCCACCGAGCTGAGCTTCCTTAGCTTCTATTATCAACCGAGAACACGGAGCCCGAACGCCCCCGTAGCGGCTCCGTGTATCTCGCCAAAACAAGATTTCCGCCGCTCCATGTCCCGCGTCCCGTGCTGGCGCGTCTTCCCTTTAATGAGTGTGTCCCGCTATTAATGGACGCACCTCGCCATCAACACGAACGTGACGCAGGGGCGTAACGGATGGCGAGAATCTCGCGCCGGTTCGTTCCATGTGACTGCTATATAAACCTTCTCCTCCAGATGATTCAGATAACAAGAACCCACTCCAATACACCGCTGCTCTGCCATTATTTCTCGGTACTTACTTGATCGTCGGAGGGTTCTACGGTGGTTTCCCACTCTAGGACTTCCCTTGCAAGTAGCTCGGCGTCAACGGCAACCGACAACCCATTAAGATCCACACACTCAATCCTCACACCAAATCTTAACCGTTCAGCACCGCAGGCAGCACGATCGACGGAGGACAATATCTGAGGAAGATTCCAACCTCCATCGGTACTGTTCGAGACTTAGGTAGAGACCATATTAGAAGGGTTAGGATGAGGAGACTTACGAAAACCCACTCGTATTAGTACGGGCAAAATAGGAAGCGAAGATAGCATCGGTTTGAAGAATCGAGAAAACGAGGTAAAAGAGGGGGAGAAGCTTGTCGTTCCGGTGCATCTTCGACGAATTCTTGAGGTGTGAGGAGTAGTGATGAAGATAGGGCATCGGGGTCCACAAGAGGAAGAGGAAGAAGAAGTAAGGTGTTTTTAAGATCTAGGGTGTAGAAATATAAAAATAATATGTTCATAAGAATATAGATATGCATAGTTTAATTTTTCAAAAATTCATAAAAAGGAAAAACCAGAATCTCCTTAGAATTCAATATCGTTCAACAAGACTTGACTTGGTCAAAAATAAAAATAAAAAATAAAGAGAAGCGTGTCACTTGAGTTTGAACTTATGACTTTAAGTTAGGAATTTTGCACTAAAACGAAATAGAAGAGAAGAAGGATTTTTTTTATTAAAATACTATTAAATACAAATGAAAGTACCAAAAGGAGTACAAGAAAACATAATCGTTACATTGTTACATTTTCACAGATCTAAAACAATACAATTTTATTACAAATCAATAATAAAATCTATCAAAGTATTTTTTAATCAAATATCTAACCAAATCTAATAATATGCTATTAAATACTAAATATCTCGTTAAAATAAAATTAAGCTTGATATTCCAAAATCCCATCCTTGAAAATAAAATGTAATCTGTGCTATTTCCATCGCATCCTAAGGATGCTCCTAATGCGGTAAGAAAAATCATAATAAGGACATGCGATGTCAAATTCTTGAACCAGAAGGTACGCATAATAAACAGAACATTTATATATCGACAATATGCATGGCCTCAACCCTACATGGAGGTTCTTCCGACAATACTTATTTTTCTCCTTTTTCCCTGGTGAATTGAAGCCGAACATCAAATATTTTCTCTTTTCTCCTTCATTTAATGTTATTTAGGTAGTGGGCTCTTCTAAATTTGACCTACTTCTTAAAATCATCATAGTCACAAATTCGTCATTCGGGTATAATTCGGCGAGGTCGAAAATTCGGATTCGGAGAACTATTCTGAAAAAATCGGCAGGTATTCGGGAAACATTCGTCAAGTGTTCGGGAAATATTCGGGAAGGATTTCGAGCAAAAAATTAATATATGAGACGTTGGGTTTTGATTTTGTGAATTATTCGTTGTTTTTACAAATAATTCGGGAATAATTCGTGAATTATTCGCAAATAATACGTGAATTATTCGCAAATAATTCGGTCCGTTCGGCAACGGCGATTAAATCGGCTGATCAAAAATTCGCGAATTATATGACTATGCTTAAAATAGATGAGTTCAACCAAGCTGGTAAGATATGTGAATTATGAAAAGAAGATCGTTGATTTAAAGCATGTGAGTGATCCAGGAAGTGAGAAACACAAAGACGGATATATTATGAACCGTGTCTTTAATTTTTGATAAAAAAGAAAAAGAAAGAAAAAATGAAAAGAAACCAAGTCCTATTCAAATAACATTCTGCGCTGGGAAAAATTCTTTCATGTACTGGATGCATGTGTCAGGTCATGAAAGAGAAAGAAACAGATGCATGGACCCAAGAGTGTCCGATAAATCCTATCTCTTTCTCTATTTCATCTCGGTGCATTGCACCCGGTATGCAAAAGCAGATTCTGCTAGCAAAACTGATTCCCCACTAATAGGTTTTTGTCCAAATGTGTCCAATAACACTTTTTGTCAATATCCAATCTTTAACATGAAAATCTTTCGGCAGAAGAGAACAACAAATCCAATGGAGAACCCAAGGACTTAGAAACAACCGACAACCAACGTATATGCTCATAAAACTAGAAGATGCTAAATAAAATTTGTCAAGGGCTTTTTTGTCACAATGCCCTGACAAAGATTGGTTACTTGATTGTCCCCAATGCGCAGCAAAGACAAAAAGTCAACAAAGAACCCGTGTCAAACTCATAAAAAATGGCATTATCCTTGAATTAATAAATCAAATAAGTAGGAAGATAAATCATCACAAATTCTTCTTGTTTTTTATATCAGACTTCTTTAATTTTGTATTTATGTTTATGATCCTTAAAATTTTCACCTTTTTTCAAACTTGTGCTATCAGCTGAAATATACTTTCCTACGTTGGTTAAATGATGGGGATTGAATCAAAATATTCTAGTGCAGAATATAGTATTGAGATCAGTGATTAATATCAAAATAAAATGTCAGTGAACCTTCAAGAAAACTGAAAACCTTATAAATATTAACCCTTAGTATCATATATTTGCATATAACTCGAAATTTCAGAACATTTATTCCTCATACAAATTAAGTGTGTGTGTGTATGAAGATTCCTAGCTTATATGAGGTCAGATATAACATGTTTTGAGAATTTTTTTCTTTAAAATTAAATTTTAGTGGTTAGCTTTCCAATTATACTTTACTTTACTTAGTATGTAAAAATCCATAATCTGTGTTCTTGCTATAAAGAAAAAAATTAGGTAAATATGAAATTCAATACCGCAATACGATATTAAGATAACTTGATGGAATAGTTGCTGAAAAAGTTTAGCATATGTTTTACAAATAAAAACAATGATAAAATTTAAGCAAATTAACTATTGTTGTTCATTTAATCTTTTGCGCTTAATGCACAAAGAGATATGGCAACTATATTGTATTAACGTTTCTTAACAATATAAAAAGATATAGGGCAAACATAAAAATTCGGATGCTCGGCTGAGATATACCGTAATCCAATTGTTTCTATCAAGAACGCAGATTATAGATCATGGCCAAACCTTCCGTTTTATCTATGCTATGCTATTGCTAGTTTCAAGCTCTAAACATAAAAGGTTTTCACGGGGGTTTGTACAAAATGACCCCATAAATCAATACACTAATTTTTTGGAGCGTTCCAAAAATTAATGCACTATTCTAAAAACTCCATCATTTTCTCTGCTATTTAACTCTTTCTTAATAAAATTCTTTTCATACCCTTCCCATGAAATCTACCACCTAAAATTAAGAAATAAAAAAAAATAAATTAATTCCCACAAACCTACAATTTGCCACCAAATTTCTTTCTTCCCCCAGGCAAAATCCATCTCTTTTTTGTCTCTTGTTTTCTTTCCCTTTCAACTTTTTTCTCTTTCCTCTTTTTATGCTGGCAAAGCATTTGGTTCTGCTTTCCTCTTTCTTGTATAATAATAAATTAAATAGAGAGAATCAAAGAGGAGACCTTCTTCTTTGATTGAGATTGAGAGATTGATGCTTTTTTTCCCCTTTTTTTTGGTTGAGGAGAGATGGCTAAGATCATATGCAAACAGCAGCTAGCGATCCTTCACTGCAGCTGCTTGTCAAAAAATTTCTGTCAGAAGTTTCAAGGTATGGGCTTCTAATTTCCATGGGAACAAAAAAGATTTGATTTTGATTGAAGCCCAGTTGTTTTTTATTGATTGATTCAGTTGGGTAGTTGTTAGTTTCTAGATGATTTATTGAAATTTTATTTAAATCACTTCTTATCTCCAAACTCTGCTTGTTCAATTATATGATCTGTTTATTCAGGAGATATTTATTTTTCTCTGATTGTTTCTATATAAAAAAAAAAAAGCGATCTTTGCATCATATATTTTAAACCAAGTTGAAAAAAAAGTATGATCATGATCTCAGATGTTAGTTTTAGTTGTATATGTTCCTGAAAATTTTCACTTGGGATTTGATCAGGGACTTCGATTGCTGAAAGTTGAGGGCTTTGCTGTTTTTTTATTAAGGCTGTCAAATTTTCCTGCCTCTTGTCTATGTGAGAAATCTCAACCCTTTTTTTTAATAAATTTATAATTTAGTTTTATTGTCTACAGTCATTGAATTTAGTTTTTTTTGTCTACAGAGATCATTTACTTTTGGTTAGTGATTTTGCTTGGAAAAGAGAGAAACTCCCAGTAATTTATCTTGTTGTTGAGAGGTATGCCTTGTAATTTAAAGTTAAAACTTAGATCTTATTCAATTTATGGAAAGGTGATTTAATTGTATCACAACTTATGTAGGTAGTCTAGAACTCAACAACCGGCGAAGCATAAGCGGAGGATTTCGGCTTTTTTATTTAATTTTAATAATTTCTTTGGATTGTTGGTCATCAGGCTTTTGATCTCTTGCCTAGGTTTTTATATTGGTTAAGGATCAAAGCCTTTTTGAGGTTGAACAGAGAATCTCTTCGGTTTGATCAGTTAGAATCATGGCGACACTATCGCATGCTGGATCGAGACGAATGTATTCGTGGTGGTGGGATAGTCATGTTAGCCCAAAGAACTCTAAATGGCTTCAAGAAAACTTGACAGGTATATTATTTCCTGAATTCGAATTGTTTTTTCTGATGTTGTGCACTTGAAATATCATGTATTATTTCTCCTAGTATGAAAATGAAGATTAGTTTTCTTTTCTGACCTCAACAGCTTGCAAAGTTCATATATACAACTTAGTGGCAGCGGTTGACCTGGTTGTTTGATTTGCATCTCTTACGTGAATGCTGTTCCTTTAATCATTAAAAAGTTGGATCAATATATTGCACTGATACAGCTTAGTTAGCAAGTCGACTTAGTTGCTTGATTTTTATGGTTCCACACTGAATGTGATCGTTTAAACATTTTAAAATTTGAGTCCAGCATGATCATATATGAAGCTTGGCAATAATTTTTTTTAAAAATTTCATATATCAAGCAGTGATGCATCTGGAATTGAACTACATTTCTGTTATAATTTAATCTAATTTCTCCTGTAAGAATAAGCATCTTAATATTAAAAATGCATATATATATATATATATATATATATATATATATATATATATATATATTACTAAATAATTTTGAAATAAGTACCCATGACATCATGGTTGCTAGATAATAATCCTGAAGGATGACATATTGCAGCTAAATAGTGCAAAGGACCCATATTTAATTTGGAGAATGAAATATTTATGTTTGCGAGAATATGCTGATCTCTTGGGAAGCCACGTCTGCCTGTATCATAATCACCTAATTTCAGTTTCCTATATTCTAATAATCGATACAACGGAGGTTCTTCTTTTTTCCTTTGTCGTTTACTGAAAACGTCTAAATAATATGCATCAAAATTTTATTTGAGAATGCGACTCCAGTTTACTCTATTCCTTATCTTTTGTTTTAAACATGGATGCAATTTCATATTGCTATCGACACTCTCTTGGTCTTGATTCTTTCTCTATCCAGGAAATTTGGAGTCTTTACTCACTAGTTGTCGAAGCTTAAACCAACAACAACAAGAAGCCTTTATCCCAAACCTTTTGGGCCGGCTATACGATCCCTTTTATACCATTCTACTCCGTTAATGGCCTTCTCATTTAAAATGACAGTTAACATATCTTTTTTCCATTGCCCCTATCCATTTTAGATCTACTCCTGGCCTTATTGGCACCACAAACTACAAGTTTGCCACTTCTAGTAACTTGAGCAGTTATTAACCTAAGAAGGGTTACGGTCTATTTTTAGGTACTCACTTGCTCATAGTTTCCTTGTTAGCGATTTAAAAACCAATTGATATAGGGTTGATGTCAAGCTGGTAATTAAAATCCGATCAATTCTTTTCTGGAGTTCATTTGTCTTTCAGACACGTTCTGTAGCTAATCTGATTTTGTTGGGAAAGTGTTTATCTGTTTATATAATGATAACGTTTGTAACAACAAACGGTTAGAAATCATTGAATTTGAGAGGAAAAATATTATCAACGATTAATCAAAATACAATGTACAATATGCCTCTCTTTATATAGCCCACAAGATGAAACCTTAATACGTAATATGCATATAATACACATAAACTCCAATACAAAAAGATAAATAAAAAATGATATAAAATATATGATAAAAGATATGCATATTTTAACAGCTCCTCACAAACTCATGGTGGATCATAAACCGAAAGTTTGGACAAGAAATGCAAAAGTTGGGTTCGTGTTTGAGGTTTTGGAAAGAGATCAACCGTATGATCGGCGGAATAGATGTAGGTAGAGTCGTTCCATTTGCTTAACGAAGCTTTAGATGAAACTTCATCGGCGTAGTTGTAAAAGTAGTGTCAGTAATAGTAGGATTATCAACCGTAGCTCGTGCAAGATCAGAAATGTACTTCTGTTGTGACAGAAGATAGTAACGAGGAGAGTGAGCTATTTCGATCCCCAAGAAATAGCACAAATGTCCAAGATTCTTCATTTCAAACTGCCGCTGTAGAAGTTGCTTAAGATATATGATAGTTGTTGAGTCATCACCTGTAATAGTCATATCATCAATATAGATCAAGAGAAAAGCTCGGTCTTGTATACCCGGGGAAAGCTGAGACACCAAGAGGAGGCTCCATGGGGGCACACAGAGAACATGACATGACAAAGAAAGCCGAAGTCAAAAGATAACAAATGGTATTGAGTCAAAATCAAGAAGAGGTTCCATCAAGAATTAAAAATGATCAAAAGATCAAGAGGAAGAAGGAGAAGGAGAAAAATGAAATCAAAAGAAGACGGAGAAAAATGAAATCAGAAGAAGAATAGTTAATAGGAAAAAAAGAAGACGAAAGAGGAACAAACGTTATCGCTCATATCGAAGTAGAAATACTAAAAGAGGAAGAAAAAAGAAGAGGAGCAAAGGATATTTGTCTATATTGAGGTAGAAGAAGAAAAAGGAGGACATGATATCACCAACAAAATAGAAAAATAGAAGAACAAAGTGAAGAAATTGCCCACGTTGTAATTGCAGGAGAGGAAGATGAAGAAAAAGGAGATGCCACGGTCCATAGAGAAGTAAAAGAAGAAAAAGAACTACCAAAAGGAAAAGTTAATCGTAACCATAAAGAAGTGGAGGAAGATGAAGAGATAGAAAAAGAAGAAATAAAAGATAGGGCCATCAATATAGAAGTAGAAGCGCTGGAGGAAATTAAGAAAAAGGAGAAGATGGCATCACACATATAGAAGAAAAAGTAGTAGAAAAATGAGTAGATGGTATTATCCAAATAGAAGTAGAAGTAGCGAAAGATATAGAAGACAACGATATTAGCGAAAGATGATATCACCTCGATTTATTTTTGTTTTTGGAGAAGGTCGACGTGATTGGTGGCAGTGGTGGTGACTTCAACAGTGATCTTGAGATCGGTGATGAAGGTGAGGGCTCCGACGAAATCGATCGTGGATAAGATGACTTCGACGGTGATCTTGAGATCGATGATGAAGGTGAAGGTTTCGACAAGATCGGGAAGGTGACTTTGACGCTGGGAGATATCTTGATGTTATGAAAAGAATCTAGAAATCGCTGATAAAGGACTTTGTAAATTCCAGTAAAAACGCGACGATCGAAGGTTTCGAAAGATGAGTACGGCGATGGCGATTTTGATGTGGAGCATCATGTTGTGGATAAGCCAGAAAAGATGAGCAAGAAGATGAGGATGAATAGAATTTTGGATGTCTATGATGATGATTTTATCAAAAAGGATTTTGTTGTTATTGGTAATCACGAAAAAGATAGAAAGAAGATGAATAAAACAGGAAAATCGAAGGGAAGGAGGAGAAGAAGAACATAAGAGGATTCAGATTCATTTGCGATTTCAGATGTTGACGGCGATGATGACAATGATTTTGATGTGAAGCATCAAATAATGGTAAAAAGCAAGAAACGAAGAGCAAGAAGGAGAAATTTAGGTTCGAATAAGAGAAGGAGAAATAGATCGACGGTGGCGTCGGAGTCATCAAATGGAGAGGGATTGGACGATGGGGAGATGTGGCGATTGAGAAAACGAGATGGTGGAGAGGATCAATCAACGATGACGGCAGCAATCAATGGTAGGGTAAGTTCTGATACCATGTTAGAAACCTTTGAATTTGAGAGAAGAACAATATTATCAACGATTGATCAAAATACAATGGACAATATGTCTCTATATAGTCCACAAGATGAAACCTAATACGTAATATACGTATAATACACGTAAACCCCAATAAAAAAGATAAATACAAAATAATATAAAGATATGATAAAATATATGCATATCTTAACCATGACAGTGACAATGATGAGGATTCTGGAAAGAATGATTTGGAGTGTCCTTTCTCCTTTTGAAAAATCACTTGTGCATAACTCGCAAGCACAGGAATTTTAATCGAGGGAAACAACGTCCTTGGCTTCTCTAATTAGTGTGGTGGGCTATTCTCCAGTTTCATTAGTGGTTGGGCTTGTATATAAGCAGTTGCGATTTGTCTCATTCTGAATTCTTACTTCTAAATTTCGACTCCTTTTACAGCATTAACAACATGCCTCTATTCAAAACTTGTTCCATTTAGCTCTGTTAAAGATCGTTCCTACATTAGCCCCTCATTTTGTGCTGTTTCTAGATTGGAATAAGAAAATGTTCAAGTAAAATTATGTTTACATGCAACATTAGCATGTATTCATATATGTTTTTTTGGGGTAAATTACTTTAAAACCATCATATTTTCTCTTTTCATTGAAACACTATTGAAATTTGAAAAATACATCAAAAGCAACCGATTCCGTATTACCCTTAATTACCACCATATGTTGATATGGGTGATATTACCATTTTACCCTATCTTCATTCTCCTGACTTACCCACAACCATCTTTTGTGGTTTTATAAGATCACAAAAGAGGTCCATGTTAACTTGACAAATGTTTACTAACGAAACGGTAGTTACATGGAGTTTAGTGTACTTCTTTAAAAAAAAGTGTAATGGTGTTGTGTTTTATGTATAACCATTTTTCTCTATTCAAGTTCTAGATGATAAATTATTATCTTACTGAGATGGTGCATGTAACTTTACAGATATGGACGCTAAGGTCAAAGCAATGATTAAGCTCATAGAAGAAGATGCCGATTCCTTCCGGAAGAGAGCAGAAATGTACTACCGAAAACGCCCAGAGCTTATGAAACTAGTGGAGGAATTCTATAGAGCGTACCGCGCATTAGCAGAAAGATATGACCATGCCACCAACGCCCTTCGTCATGCTCAGCGAACGATGGCTGAAGCCTTTCCTGATCAAATTCCATTAATGTTACCCGATGCTGAGCCTAACGCTCCTGAGTTATTTGAATATAGTGATTTTTCCGAAGAAAATGATGTGATTACGAGCAAAGAAGGATCGACTCATGAGAAGCTTGCAAATGGGCGGGCGAAAAAAGAATTGAATATTCAAAGTGTTGTAGTAAAAAGCTGCGGAGATGACGTCGAGGTTGAGAAGTTGAAAGGCACTATCTCGAAACCGGAATCAGAAAAAGAAGCGATTTCTCTTCAGTATCAGTTGTCCCAAGAAAAAATTTCGAAGCTTGAGGCTGATATTTCTCGTAGACAAGAAGACTTCAAGAAGCTTAATATGGAACTGCTAACAGGCGTGACTAACTTGAGGGTTGTTGATGATCAATGCAATCAGCTCGAGAAAAAGAAACAATCGTTGGAAGTTGAAGTTGATATGTTTAAAGAGACAGCAAAAAAGCAACAACAAGAACTTGACATGAAGCAGAAAGGTCTCGAGAAACTTAACATATTGCTGAAAAAGGAACGTGAAAGGTCCATTCAAGCTGAGAAATTGCATTCTCGATCTCAAGAGGAGGCCAACGTTTTGTCTCTGAAGCTTCAAAAGATGGAAATGGGTAAGATTAGCTTGGAAGAAGAAATACAGCGGCTTAAAGAAAAAATCGGTAGCTTAAACGAGCAAATTTCCTTTTCTACTTTGAAAATGCAAACCCTACAACACGAAATAAGTTTGTTGGAGGAATCAAAAAGGAAGCTTGAAGATGAAGTGGGGCTTCATTCAAACGATAAGAAATCTCTTCAACAAGAGGTTTGGTCTATAACGGCAATTAAAAAGGATTTAGAACAGAGACATCTTGAGTTGACAGAAAAAATTGGTGCAGTAAACTTAAATGTCGAGTCTCTGCAGACACTTGCAAAGGAATTACGAGATGGAAACGAAGAGCTTAAAGAAATTTGCAAGAAGCATGACAATGAAAGAACTTTACATTTGGAGAACCTGAAATTTTTAGAGAAGATTACAGAACAAAATGCTGTTTTAGAAAATTCTCTATCAAATTCAAATGTTGAATTGAAGGAATTGAGAGAAAAGGTCAAGGCATTAGAAGGATCATGTGAAACTCTAACCGGAAAGATTTCCATGCACATATCTGATAAGGGAGTTCTAGTGTCCCAGATAGATGCTATGGCTCGAAACATGGAGAAATTATCGGAGAAAAATACGTTATTGGAGAATTCTCTCTCTGATGTGAATGTTGAACTCGAAGATTTGAGGGGAAAATTGAATTCGTTAGAAGATTCTTTCCAATCGCTTGGTGATCAGAATTCTGTTCTTCTTGGTGAAAAGAGTTCCCTTCTAACTCAGGTACCTAGTATTTTTGGAACATGCTATGAATGAGACAAGAAAGTGATTATTTTCAAGAGCATTTTTCTTAAAAAAAAATTGTCAAAAGATTCTTATAGAATCGTTTTTAGGACTTACATGCATCGAAATATAAGATTATTTACGATTGTTTCTTTCGCTTTTATTTCACGGACAGTTCTTTCTTTCTAAGCCCGTCATATTTTTCAATGTTTGTATCAGGTTGAAAGCATTCGTTCTAGCCTGGAGAACTTGGAGCAGAGATGTGCAGAACTCGAAGGCAAAAACTTGAATTTAGAAAGAGAGAAAGATCAATTACTTCATCAAGTCTCAGAGCTACAACATTCTTTGCGAATAAAGAAGGAAGAATATGAAACTCTTATGCATTCGAGTAGAAGGCAATTGGCTATACTCGAGAACCAAATTTCAATCCTCCAACAAAAGGGCCGGCTCGATGAAGAAGAGCTTGAAGTCGAACAACATAAGGTCATCAATGCCCAGATGGAAATTTTTGTCTTGCAGAGAATTTTGCATGATATGAACGGCATCAATGTGCTTCTCTCAGATAAATGTGAAAAGTACTTGGAGACATCCAAGCGCCAAGAGAAAATTATTTCAGAGCTCAAAACTTCTGTTTTAGATCATGAAGATGAAAATCATCGTCTAATTCTTGAGAAATCGGTTATTCTCACACTTCTTGAGAGAGAATCTAAGACAAGGTTTGAAGAATTATTTGTTTTGCAGAGTGAAAAACATCAGCTTTTGGGGAATTTACAAACATGCAATCAAAAAGAGGAACTGCTAAAGGCTGATATGGAGATTTTACGTACAAAATTATCTGATTTGCAAGAGGCCCACTCCATTTTACAAAGCGATATCGCCAAGTTGGTTGAAGAGAATCAGTCTTTTTCAAAAAAGATCGATGATTTGAGGGAGAGAAATTACACTATGGAAGAGAATAATCTTGCTCTCATTTTGGAGACTATGAAGCTTGAAAATCTTTATTTGGTTTTTAGAAGCTACAACGATGAGAAAGCTCAAGAACTGCAGTTACAAAGTGATCTGAATCTGAAGGAAATCAGATCACTTAAGGAAAAATTGGGGGCTTTAGAGGTTGAGAATATGAATCTGAAGGAGTCACTCATTGATCTCGAGGAATGCAGGAGTCGTTTGGTAATTCTTGAAGATGAACTGAAAACTGCGAGAAACGCCATTGAAGAGCTGAACCTTGAAGTTGAAATTGGGAAGAAACACTCATCACAAAAAGAGGTTGATTTAATGCAAGCAAATGTAAACTTCCAAGCTTTACAAGACAAAAACATTGAACTGAGTGGAAAAATCCAGGGTCTTGTGATCGATATTGGTGAGGCCAACGCTTTAAGAGAAGAGTTCGAGAAGAAAAATCTCACCTTGCTTGAATATAACACTCGCAAGGATATTGAGTTTGCGGATCTTCACCAAGCTAAAGATACACTGAATCGACGACTTGACAGAACGTTTGAAGAAGGGGAAGAGTTTAGGGCGAGGGAAAAGCATTTGAATCTTGAGATCAAGTCGTGTGAAGCAGAAACTGAAACTTTGTTAACTGATATTCACACAGCAACAATTAATGCAACAATCTTTGAAGAGAAGATGCTTGAACTTCTAATAACTTGTGAGGGCCTTGAGATCAGTGCCATGATACAAAAGGATATGTTCTATGAGGAACTCACTAGAAGAGATGCCTATGAGGATATGATGAAGGAGAAACTTGATGAAGTCTATGGAGAAAACCGAAGTCTGAAGGAAGAAGCGAGTTCGTATTTCCCCCTAATTGTGTCGTTGGGCGATTTTGTCACTTCTCTGGAATGCCACGTTCTTTCATTGGCAAATCATCACTCGTTGAGAAATCAAGAAGATCAGGTAATTTTAAACTTATGCATCGCTTTTTGTTGTTCAAGATGGGTTGCAGTTGAAACTAAGGTAGAATTCTAGATGCAATTAGCTCAGGTAACCCTATTGTCTTTCAATAGCTCACAACGGATATGCTTGATATGTCCGACCCCAAAAGTAATTTAGAATCCGCTCTTTAATAAAGCAGAATGGAAGAAAAGAGTTCATATCGCTGACCGAAAAGTTGTTCATGACAAAATCAAAATGTGGTGATAGATATTCATATCGCAGAAACCCTTAAAACCATGATTTTAACACTTTTCTCATGTCTATTTCAGGATATTCCACAGCCTCTTGAGCAGAAATCGGGCGATGAAGAAGGAAATGAAAATCAAAATGCCACCTTGGCATTTGGAATTCATGAATTAGAAAAGTTGCATGCGAAGGTTAATGCACTTGAAAATGTGGTGATAGATATTCAAAGCCATCTAGAACGTCAAAAATGTGTTTCCAAAACTACTTCACAAGCTTTAGAAGGAGAAAGCGAAGGATTGAAAAAGAAAGGCGATGTTGAAGAGAAACCCGAGCAAATGACGAAAGATATTCAGCTCGATCACGTTGTAAGCTCTTCTCAATATGAAAACGGCACTAGCTCCCACGAATCAAGCGTGATTATCAGCGACGAAACCAAAGAGCTATGGGAAACTTCAGAACGCGATCTAGAGATCCACCAGATTGAAAAAGAGTTGAGCATCGACAAGCTCGAGCTTACCAATAAAGTTATAGAATCGCATAGAGAGATGAGTGAGAAAATTATCGAAAAACTTTCTTCTGATTCTCGAAGATTAACTCTTCTTCAAAAGAGCGCGAAAGAACTAAAACGCACGATGGAAGTATCCGAACTAAGCAACTCGCCTACGAGTTTTGAATTTAAGAAAGTTAAAGCTGAGCTGAAAGAAGCCGAGTCAGCGATTTCACATTTGATCGACGTCAACAGCAAATTGATGAAGAAGGCTGAAAAGCTCTCTGCATATTCCGATACTCTCGATGAAAGAAAAATTTTAGAAAAATCACGAAGAGGGTCAGATAAGCTTGGCAGGATGGAGTTGGAAATGCAAAAGCTCGAATATATTTGGTTGAAACTGAACGAAGAGCATGATTACAAAAAGGCGATAGCCACAGAGAGGAGGACTCGAGTTATGTTGAGAGACTATCTCTATGGGAAGAGAGAGAGGAGCCCGAGTTGGAGGAAAGTTCATTTTTGTGCATGTGTGAGACCAAGAACGATGGATGACTGATCTTTTATTATCAAGTTTGCTTCATGTGTAATAAATAAATTTATTTTTGGAGCTAAAGATTGTAGCTCTTGGCTTGTACAAATTATAGATAGTAAAGATGTTGAGGAAACGCAGGCGCGTTCTTCGCTTACCAACTCAACTAATACTGAGCTTATCGGTGAGTTTCTGTTGCCCCTTTTGTCTATTTAAAAATTTCCGTTTGCAAATTTAAGATTATTGTGAGACCAATATTTCTACAACCATTAGCTATTGATATTCCTGAATTTTTTTATATGATTTCTCTTTCTATCATGTTACTATCTGGCATTCAAGCATTTTTACATGCGATGCTGCTGCTGCTTTTATTTTCTTGTTGGGGAGTTTTCTTTTTGTGAAAGAAAAATTATTATATACCAATTTGGCTCTCTATATGGTGGTGGTTATTTATTGTATTGTAATTTCTTGATAATGGTATATGCTTTGTAACCACTCTTCCATTATCTTCCCCCTATGATTTCCCTATGAATAAAGCTGAATATCTGAGGTAATCAGTTATCTTTTTGTCAAAAACCTTACTTTACCCCATAGATATAACATTTGTTAGTTGTTTGGTGTATTTTTCGTAGAATTCTTGGGACGCACGTGCGTCAACGCAAAGAAACCTTTTTCAAGCAGCTAGAGGTTTAAACTCCAATCTGTTCTTCCTTCTAGTGAATGGGACATGGTTCAAAGGGTACATCCCTTCACACCTTTGATATATGGTGCTGTAATCCCTCGGCGGCGGCGTAGAGGTCGTGGGTCCCAACGATCAATAATCTCTCTTTCCAAATAAGGAAGGGATCATCCCATAAGATTATGTAAAAATACAAAAAGCTCTCAAAACAACAGAGAATTTAATTCTCGATAAAAAAGAAAATCTTTCTCCTCTCAAACCCTAGGTAAAGAAACCACAGAGATCAAAACATCTTATTTACCTATCATAGCATATCTAAGAATACAACCCTTCTCAAGAACTTAGTTTTTTCTCCGAATCTGAGATCCACAAGACAAGTCTCCGACAAGTTGAGACAAGTCTCCGACAAGTTGAGAATTTAATTCTCATCGGGAATATCTTGTTCTTGAGAATAAAAAATTCAGGGAAGAACAAGATTGAAAAGAAAGAAAATGGAGTTCATAATACTCCAGGAACTTAGTTCCTTCAAATCAAGAACTTAGTTCTTTAAAGAATCCGATCCAAGATCCTCAAAATAGTGATCTTGGTGATCTTTAATGGTCAAAACACCATTAAAAAAGTTTTAACTTCTCTAAAAATATGAACATGGAAAACATGGAGTTCATAATACTTCAGGAACTTAGTTCCTTCAAATCAAGAACTTAGTTATCAAAGAACATGATCCCAGATCCTAAAAATAATGATCTTGGTGATCGTTAAGGTCAAAAAACCATTAACAGAGATTTAATTTCTCTAAAAACATCAACAGAGATTAAATCTCCAAAAATATAGCGCCTCACGTGAAACGCACGTGGGCGCCAGAGAAAATTAGTGATTAGTACTATTGTAGCGCCTCACGTGAAAAGCATATGAGCGCTCAAGGCTAAAAACTCAGCGCCTCACGTGAAAAGCACGTGAGCGCCAAAAAAGAGCAGTGCTTAGCACTATGCTAGCATCTCACGTGAAACATATGTGAGTGTTGTATATCTTAGTGCTCGGCATTGCTGGGTAGTATAGAAACCCAATCTCAGTTCAAATTGGCTAAGTTTCCTGAGGTTCAAGCTTTTTGATTTTAAATCAACCGAGCCCATATGCTCGTGATTTCCAAACTGATCTTAGTCTCAAACATGACTGATGCTCTCTCATTGATGATATCCAAAATGATATTTATCCCATACCTCCTAAGATAATCTTAGTCTCAAATATGACTGACGATTCATAAGTCCATCACCCCCTTTCCCTCAAATACGGGATTTAGTTTAAGAGTACATCTCTTCACACCTGTGATATATGTCGTCGTAATTCCTCAACGTTTTCAGAGAGGTGGGGGGTCATGACAACCAACAACTCCTTTCATCCCATATTGATGCACTTCCAAATTGACGTGCACACCTCAAATTGGATCGCACCCCAAATTGGGGTGCATTCCATATCACAATTGTTCACTTCGTTATATAACAAATACACGTGCGCGCAAAATGAATAAATGTTCTTAAATTAATCTTCATCCCAAACAGGGAACATTGGACCGAAATGTTCTTAAACTAATTTTCGCCCCAAACACGGCGATAATGGACCGAAATGTCCTTAAACTAATATTCGTCCCCAAAACGGGAATGTTGGATCGAGATGTCCCTAAATTAGACATTCGGCCTAAATACGGCGATAATGGACCGAAATGTCCTTAAACTAACATTCGTCCCCAAAATGAGAATAATGGACCGAAATGTCCTTAAAACTAACATTCGTCCCTAAAATTGAAATGTTGGACCGAGATATTCCTAAACTAGTCATTCGCCCCAAATACGGCGATAATGGACCGAAATGTCCTTAAACTAACATTCGTTCCCAAATGGGAATGTTAGACCGTGATGTCTTTGAATTAAAATAATTGAGCTCATATGCTCATTTGTTTCTAAGTTGATATTGGTCTCAAATATGACTAACGATTCTTAAATCAAACTCAAATATCCTATGAATGGATGGACCTCACAAATGTGAGAAATGCGTTCTAAGTTCATTCTCGTTGGCAAACTAAGCTACCGACGTGAACTCCGTCAAGCAAATTCTTGACCCAAATCCAAATCTCAAATATACCGATTTGGACTAATCTGCGCCCTATGGGCGACAATATAAATTAGTCTCCGTATACAATCCACGAGAAACCCCATATAAAACAAACACAACACGACATGAAGTGAACCACTGGAGCAGGAGAAAGTGGTTATTGCAACGCGATACCGTAATTAACCGCAGGGGCTTGTGCTTGCAGGAAAAAACGTCCCCATAATAAAAAAAAACCTCACAAATGAGAGGGGATTTGATAAAGTCTGCTACAACGGTCACGTTTATCCAAACTTTCGATATATGGTGTCATAAATCAACTTGGTATTTTCGGAGAGGTGGATGGATAAGTCCAAATAGCATCTGCCCCCCAAATTCAGGCAGACGATCCATCCCGGTTCATCTCTGTCTTCCGGCAGAGAACGGATTCTGGCACGCCCGGTAGGACTTGGGGATGACTTCACCGCTGGAGTAGCTGTGTAGCGGATAGGAGTTGAGTTGCAACCTCCGCCGTTAAGACTTTGATTGCAATATAGATCTCAAGAGAGTGGATTGGCGTTTTTGGGGTGATGCGCTAGTTTAGGGACATTCCAGTCCTTTATCGCCATATTTGAGGTGAAATTTTAGTTTAGAGGCATCTCGGTCCTGTATTGCCATGTTTGAGGCAGATAATTAGTTTAAAGACTTCTCGGTCCTATATCGCCATATTTGAGGCGAGTAATTAGTTTAAGGACATTTCGGTCCGGTTTCGCCGTTCTTGAGATGAAGTTTTAGTTTAAGGACAACTCGGTCCGATGTCGCCATATTTGAGGCGAGCTTCTAGTTTAAGCACATCTTGGTCCGTTATCGTCATGTTTGAGGCGAATAATTAGTTTAAGAACATCTCGGTCCTCCATCGCCATGTTTTGAGCGAATTTTTAGTTTAAGGACACCTCGGCCCAGTGTTGTCATGTTTGAGGCAAATTTTTAGTTTAAGAACATTTCGGTCCGTCATCGTCATGTTTGGGGCGAAAGAGTTTCTTTGCATACTACTCTCAGAGTTTTTGACTCAAGAAGATAGCGAGCGAATACAAGCGTCGTTATTGTAACATTTCACGAAATAAAATATTATTATTTTTTAGAACTTAAATAATTAAAATAATAAATTTCAGGAATATTATTAAGTATAAGGGTTGGTTTTAATGAAAGGGTATAGCTATATACCGATAGTTTGGAAAATTAATATAAATTATTAGTTTTGAAGGTGTTTATGTGATTTGGGCATTTGATGAGCTATTAAACAATTAATTGTATATGGGTTATTACTAAACTCGAGTAGTGTTTACTAATTTTTCATTAAGTATGATATGTGCATGACATGCAACATGATATGTTGCATAATACTTGTTACATTTTTAATTTGTTTGAAAAACCATGCTTCATTTCTTTTTATTACTTGGTTTTTCTTTTTGTTTGAAATTAAAAGAAATAAAGAGAGATATTTTGAGAGTGGGGACAAGGAAGTATAGGCAAGGAGAGGGGGAAAGAGAGAGGGGGAGGGGTTTTTTGGCCATGGCTCCTTCATCCTAATTCTACATCTCATTGTTCCTTCTTCCTCATTCTCCACCTCCTCTACTTTTTCACAACACCCCCAAATCCACATTAAAAGCTTATATCCCCTTCATTAAAATTGTGCGCAAGCTCACTACAAGTATGGTGGACCAAATAAGTTAAGATTTTAAGCCCTTGGGGCAGCTCAAGAAAATTCTTGAGTTGCCAAATGAGATAAATCCTAAACTTCTAGTGTAGTTTTTAGATTTCCTAATGATCTAGTGTGGTTTAGAGTAAAGTTGATGTAGTTTGGTGATGTTTGAAATTCCAAGATGAAGTTTAAGGGATTCTTGAGTAGTGATGGTGCAATTGAAGTGTAATTGGTGACTACAACCCATCTAGTGTTAAAAATCCTGGACCAACTGAATTTTGAAACACCAAGATATGAACTTAGAACTTTCCGTGTCGGTTTTGTGATATTTTTGGAGGTATACAGGGAATCTGGAGCAATCCGGGATCTTTATAAAAAAATTAAACATATACATTAACCTAATTAGACCAATAGGAGACCACTACGAGAAGACGAGACCAAACTTCAAAAATTGGGCCGGCGGGACGGTTACTGTAGCACACAGGCCAGCCAGATTTTGGCTGTCGAGGTTGGGTTTTCTCCTGTAGCTCACACTCCTCATAACTTAGCCACTGTATTTTTTGTTTTGTTCCAGATTACCTGAGGCAAAATTTGGGAGCGTTTGAGTTAATAATAGCAATGATTTTCCGATTTCTAAAACATGGATTTTGGTATTTAATTGTGGATTTGGACGTTTGTACGTCAACGACGAGAGTTCTATGATTTTCTTTGCATTCGTAGGTTATAGGTTCTAACCTATGAGCACTTCAAATGTCGTGTCGGTTTTTGAATCGGATTTTAATGTGATACAATGTATTTTATGATATGTAGGCAATCTCATGTGGACATCGAACAACAAGGAAGAGCGTGACATTTTTGACTTCAGCAAGCGAGGATCAAGATGAGTAGATATATATCTACGGGGGAAGTCGGGTGAATGTCGTATAGCACCCACGCAAACGTAGAATAGGGTTATTACCGTATTATTATTATGGGTTTTGGATGTGACATTGGATACTTGGTGAGTAGGGTATTTAGAAGACCTTAGGTTAGATTAGGTTGATTTAGGAAGACCTATTCAGAGGATGATTACCTTGGAGGCGAATCACAGGTTACATGTAGTCACACATGCACGCACGCACGCACACTTGTTTTTGTGTGTATGTGTGTGTGTGTGTATTCATGTATGAGTGTAGGTTTATACACATACACACACACACACACATGCACACGACACACACACACACACACATACATACATGCACACGTGAGATGAGGATGGTATATGATACTTGGAGATGAGTCGATATGATCGAGCATGATGCCGTGAGCTTGGATATGTGTTTGGGCCATGATATGATACATAACGTGATATTATAATGGATCGTTGAGCGATATATATTCATGCATACGATAATATGTGAGTTGATAATATTTGAATGTACCAGACTTTAGAACCGTACCCATGATCATGATATTGCACGATGATGATACGTTATGAATGATGATGTATATATGATAGTTGACCCGTACCCTCGATTATTGGATGTCGTACGATGGATTTTACCGTACGAGATTAGATATGATGATTGATCCGCACTCTTGACTCGAGGATGCCGTACTATATATTATACAGTACGTGACGCTATGAGACTGGATCGCCGACTACTAGGTATATCGACTCGGAATTTAGGTGGATTTCTTACCCTTTCGACTAATTCCTTAGTTTAGTCTTTTAGTTGATTAGGAAGATGTTAGACCAGGCTCGAGTCATACCTATTTTCAAAAACTAACGAATGTATCAGAAAGGAGGAATCGAACCCTATTAGATATGGTTCGTTCCATGATGAGTAACGCTGAGTTACCGTGATCATTCTGGGGATATGCACTAGAATCAGCTGCATATCTTTTGAACAAGGTTCCAACCAAAACTGTGCCTACCACACCATATCAGATGTGGAGTGGGAAAAAACCCCGTCTTCAATACCTGAAGGCATGGGGATGTCCAGCTTTTGTAAAAAGGCAGCATGCGGACAAGCTCGAGGCACGCTCAGTACAGTGCAAGTTTGTGGGATATCCAAAGAACTCCATGGGATATTGTTTCTATTACGCAGAGGAACAAAATGTTTTTGTTTCTCGTTATGCCTACTTCTTAGAAGCTGAATTTTTAGAAAATCAGAAGAGTGGGAGCGCAGTAGAACTGGAAGAAATTCCAGAACCACAAGCTATTACTGAAAGCTTGGAAGAACCAGAAGGTTCAGGAGAACAGGACATCCCGACGCCACTCCGCAGGAGTAGTAGGCAATCTCATCCGCCCGAGAGATACTACGGTTTTCTTATAGACGGGGATAGAGAGGATTGCACTATTGACTATGATGAGCCTACTAGCTTCCAGCAAGCCATTCAGAGCGTTGACTCAGTAAAATGGCTGGATGCAATGCGGACCGAAATGGAGTCCATGTACACTAACAAAGTATGGACTTTGGACATTGCTCCAGATGGGGTAAAACCCGTAGGATGCAAATGGATCTTCAAAAAGAAGATTGGTGTAGATAGACAGGTTGAAACCTATAAAGCTAGACTTGTTGCAAAGGGTTTCCGTCAAAGACCTGGTTTGGACTATGACGAAACCTTTTCTCCAGTGGCTATGCTCAAATCCATTAGGGTCCTTCTTTCTATTGTTGCCTTCCACGATTATGAAATCTGGCAGATGGACGTAAAGACGGCCTTTCTAAATGGAAATTTGGAAGAGAGCGTCTATATGGATCAGCCAGAGGGATTCATTCAGAGTGGGAACAGCGGTAAAGTATGCAAGTTGCTTAAATCCATTTATGGACTAAAGCAGGCATCACGGAGTTAGAACATCTGTTTTGATGATGCTGTCAAAGAATTCGACTTTATCAAAAATCCAAATGAACCATGCATATACAGTAAGATTGTAGAGAGAGCTGTAGTATTCCTCGTCTTGTACGTGGATGACATTCTCTTAATAGGAAATGATATTCTTATGTTACAGTCAATCAAAAGATTCTTGTCACATAAATTCTCCATGAAATACCTGGGTGATGCCACCTACATTCTGGGGATCCGGATCTATCGTGATAGATCAAAAAGGATGTTGGGACTTTTGCAGTCCAGATACATAGACACCATAGTGAAGAGATTCAGTATGGATGATTCTAAGCGCGGTAACCTACCGGCTTGTCACGGAATCACCCTCTCCAAAGAGATGTCTCCCAAGACTGATTTGGAAAGGGATCGCATGTCAATTATACCCTACGCTTCTGCGGTGGGCTCTATAATGTATGCGATGTTATGTACCAGACCAGATGTAGCATACGCATTAAGCGTTGTAAGCCGGTATCAGGCAAACCCAGGGGAGAAGCACTGGATAGCCGTGAAGAACATTCTCAAGTACCTGAGGAGGACTAAGGAGATGTTCTTAGTGTATGGCGGAAAAGACCTCCAGATGGAGGCCTTTGCCGACTCCGGCTTCCAGAGTGACAAAGATGACTCCAAATCCATGTCGGGTTATGTCTTTACCCTCAATGGAGGGAAGGTCTGTTGGAAGAGTTCCAAGCAGGAGATCGTTGCTGACTCAACGATGGAAGCGGAGTACATAGCTGCTTGCGATGCCGCAAAAGAAGCTGTCTGGATGAAGAAGTTCCTCACAGAACTTCAGGCGGTTCCTACCAGTGTTGGTCCAATACCTCTGTATTGTGACAACAATGGCGCTATAGCTTTAGCGAAGGAACCCAGGTCCCATCAGAAGTCCAGACACATCTTAAGGCGGTATCACCTGATCAGGGAGATCGTAGATCGCCGGGAGATCGAGGTGAAGAGAGTAGAGACGGAGAATAACATTGCTGATCCATTCACAAAGGCCCTTCCTCAGACGCAGTTCGCAAGGCTATTCGAGATGATAGGTCTGCGATATGCCAGCTCATGGCCCTAGTGCAAGTGGGAGGTTGTTAGTGTATATGCCCTATGGGCCATTATTGTATCATACTTGTATGTATATTACTTAATGGAAGCTTGGGATATTCACAGTTGTATATACAATCTTGCTAAAAATGGTAGTATGCTACTTGGTTTGTATCTACTTTAATATATGCATATGTTTCTTGTAACGTATCACTTATACATATTAGTAGAGCCCATAGGATGTTTGCATGATTACCAGCGTTGTGATGGCAGTCACACTAGTGGGAGCTGGGTAGTCTGTAAGCAACATCCTATACAGGTCCCTGGTCGTTGGATTATCGAGATAGGGCATCGATATTCCAGAGTAGACTAAGTGTATACGCTTCTCCTCCCAGTTGGGGAGATGGTCTGTCCCACAGCCATCAGTACGTCGTACTGGACATAGTATACAGGTGCTCGTTAGGTTACGGGTACACCGGACAGGACTCGCAGGGGAACTGATTGGTTGGTATTATACCCGTCGTCAGTTAACAGTTCCCAGATGACATGAGTACAGCATAGTCCGCAGACTTGACACTGCTACTTCGCCTCGAGTGTGTCCCACTGTTCTTAGATTGCTACCCTACCACGGCTCAAAGGAGTCGTGCAAACAGGTAGCAGTTGGGTGCAGTCCCGAGCACTTGGAGGCAGTAGTGGTTAGATAGGATTCGTCTCTTCCGGTATTGGGAGATGATATCGCGCTGTGTCAGAGAGCCATTACGCAAAGTCCCTGTCCAGGGCAAGCGAGATATACTGGTAGGTTCCAGTAGCTTCTCAGGGTGTAATGGGCTTCGCTCCGACACGACTTATACAGCTATTAGGGGACTGACGCTTGCCGCCCCCTAGGCTTGATATGCGATAGTCTTAGACGAACAGACCGGACTGTACGGAGATTGTCACATCAGGCTCAGTGGGAGTTCGGATGATTTTCCTCATCGGCCTTCTTATCGACATCTACCTGGGGACAGTTACGTATAGCTAGTGCCGCTTGCGATCTGTGGTTAAACCCACTGCCAGCGTAGTGTCGAGTCTTTAGATTCCCACACAGAGAGTTTCCCTGCTCCAGGCGAAACGATATAGAGGTCGTATGGTTTTACGACAAGGGTTCGGACGCATACGTGTGTTTACGCACGTACGACTTTTCGGACAGTTTTTACTAACCGGCTTTGGTTTAAGCCAGATTCTAGTATCGGGTTATTGGATTTATACAGTCTAAAGTTTTTCCGTATTTTCACGGATTGGAGGGGCGTTCTCGTAATTTTCCGGGAAGCTTCTAGAAGAGTGGTGACTAAGGGGTTAAGGTGGCATGAGCATTAATTGCTTAATGACTCATTTGTGTGATTCATCCTTTGCATTAAATGATTCATTAATGAGTTAATGAGTCATATGATGAATCACACAAGGTGAATGCATCAGCCATGATGATTAATCATTTATATTATTTATTTGATTAATTGTTATGGTTGTTATATTCTAGTGAGTTCATTTTTCTTCTCATTCTCATCTTCACCTTCTCTCTCCTCAAGCTCACTCTCTCTTCAAACCCTAACCCTAGCCTCTCATGTGTTGATATCAAGGGTTAGCTAGACTAATACATCCATAACCTCACTCTATATCCCCTAGGTAGCTTAGATTAGCACTTTAAGCAACCTAGTTATCTCAAGTTTGAGATTAAGCTTGGTGTAGGAGCTTTCGGGTGGATCGTCTTTGATTCGAGGAGGCCGTTGAGGTGTCGATGTTCCAAGGAGCCTACGAGGAGTGGAGGACAGCGATGAAGACCCGAAGGACATGTAACGTGAGGTATAACTTCGAATCCGAGTAGTTAAACCTCTAGTTAATAGTTAGCAATGGTTTAGATAACGATTCATGCGCTCAAGTCCGTGTTACGAAGCTTTGATAATCGTTTTTCATATATTCCGCCTCCCCGCAAGTTCGTGGGGTGCGTGACATAGACTTACAGTTGGGACCAGCTTTGGTTGTGCAGACAGTTGAGAAGGTTAATACTATCCGGAATCATATGAAAGCAGCACAAGACCGACAAAAGAGTTGGGCAGATACGTCGAGAAGACCTCTAGAGTTCGCCGTTAGTGACTTGGTATTCTTGAAGTTATCACTGACTAGAGGGGTGATTCGTTTCAGAAGTCTAGGAAAGCTTAGTCCTCGATTCGTTGGACCTTTTGAGATTTTGAGCGTGTTGGAGAAGTGGCATATCGTTTGGTGTTACTACAATCTTTGGTGAATGGTCATGACGTGTGTTACGTACCCCAACTCCGTAGGTATGTTCGAGATGAAACACATGTGTCGGATCATTCGGAGCAGACTGTACGAGAAGATTTAACCTTTGAGGAGCGACCGATATCAATTGTGGATCGAAGAGAAAAGATTCTTAAGAACAAGATTATCCCTCTTGTACTTGTTTCTTGGAATAATCACTCGTATGGAGAACCAACTTGGGAACGAGAAGATGAAGTCCGTCAGAAGTTTCCCCATCTATTCTTGCAGTTTCTTGATTGTTTATCCTTTCTTGTTCTGGGAATTTCGAGAACGAAATTCTTTTGTAGTTGGGTATAATGTAACACCCGAGTTTACTTATACCAATTCCAGTTTCTGTATTTACCTATCCAGGGTCTTTTCTTGATTTAGCGTGTTTGGGGGCGAATGTTATTTTACATATTACTTTGCATTCGACCCGACCCGCCTGCTTGATCCTGTTTGATTCTTATCTATAAATTATCTTGACTTGTTAGATAGACACGTGCATCTCATGTATATTGCATACTGGTATTTTATCTAGTATCGCATCTTTTTGCATATAACAATTTAAATCACGTAAAATAAATTAAAATTACATTGCCTGGCCTGCTTGATACCCCTAACCCCGTGGTAGCATCCGTGCATCTTGTTCTCGTCCCGTTCAGTGAAACGGACGTGTTTGGATGGCTACGCGCACGTACGTGCATCCGTTCTTGGGGGTATGCATTTTTTTTAACTGAGCATCCATTTTAAAATTTGGAAGTTGCATATATTTTTAATATTTTAAATCTGAATTTTTAGACCCAACCCGGACGTATTTTGGAGTAAGTTTGTATTTGCCAAAATCTCAAAACGGACTAATATTATATTCTTTATATATTATAAACTATTAATATAATACTTAACTAAAATATATTTTAACCTATGCTAACAGTTAGAATTTATGTATATATTTATATATTAATTATTTTTTTAACTAAACTATCAGATCTTAACTTCCCAATCTCTCCTAAGTCTCTCTCTCTCCGTTTCTCACTCTTCTCTCTCCCTGCTTCTCTCTCTCTCTATTAATACTATATATATATATATATTGATTTTATTTTGTAAAACTATTCCCACAGAGAACCTTTTACACACATCTCTCTCTCTCCTCCATCATCTTCTTTATTTTCTTTCCCACGTTCCCGCTTCGAACCCACGCCCGCGCTGCGCCCATCACCCGCGCTCGCCTCTCGCCACCGCCGACTCCCTCATCGGCCTCGCCACCGCTTTCTCTTCCTCCTCCACTTCGCTTCACCCCGCGACGAACCTCTGCACCGAGCACCTCCTGCAACCCATACCCACGACCACGACACCCTCGCTGCACCCTCGTCGTGCGAGCTCCGTCCCTCGCCGGCGTCTTGCCTCGCCCTCATCACCATCACCTCCTTCTCCCGAGCCCCTGCAAACACCCTGACGAACCCTGCACACCCGACTTCGACGACCCTTACCTTGCACGCCTGCACCTCCGACCTCGCCTGCACCCTTGCCGGAGCTCCGACCCCGTCGTCTCCATGCACTCGAGACCACCCTACACCCGAGCTCACCCACTGCAACCTAACCCCGACCTCGCTGCGAGAACCCGACGCTGCACACCTCAACCCTACTGCCTCGCCGGAAAACCCCCCGCCTGCATCCTCGCATCGTCTCTGATCCAGAGCACCAACACCAGAGCCACCCAGCCTATTCCTTCTTCTTCTTCTCTTCTTCTTGTTTCTCGATTCCATATTTTCCGATCACCGCCGGAGCCGTGCCGCCGCCGATGATCCGGACAAATCAGACCATGCACCAGATCGCGCCCAGACCATGCACCAGATCGCGTCCAGATCGCGCCCAGACCATACACCAGATCGCGTCCATACCATGCACCAGATCGCGTCCAGACCGTACCCAGATCATGCACCAGATCGCGTCCAGATCGTGTCCAGACCATGATCGCGCCCAGACCATGCACCAGATCGTGTACAGATTGCGCCCAGACCATGCACCGGATCGCGACTAGACCCAGTACTATGTCGCGCCGTTTCACACGCCGTATCGTGTCATGTCGCACCTGGCCGCCTGCATATCGACCTTTGTTCTGAGGCAAGTAAAACTTGCTACATGCTACTTAATTTATTATATATACATTTGACGGCACGTTAAACCGGCAGTTTAACTTTAATACCATGATTTCCCTTTTACATGTTCGATGTCACGTTATATCATTTTAGTTTCAAAACCTGAAACCTACCCGTTGCATTTACTTTATTAAACCTATTAACCACATTTATATTCTAATCACATAATAAATAATTACCTAGCTTATGGTACCCTTTCTATAGTTTACTCTATTGGACACCCGTGTGCATCCTTGACTTGTTTTACTTATAATGGTATCTATTGAACCTATTATACATATCATTGCATCTCTAGATTATGTAATACATGTTAACATGATTCTAACATCCATATTCTTATACTGTAGTTAAGTAATGATAACCGTGCCTCGATATAAATTAATCTGTACCTATTTGCATATCATGTTCCAGTTTATTGTTCTGACAGTACCCGTGCTTGTTTATTTATAACCATGTTTATAGTTTGCTTTATGAGCACCCACATAACATTTTGTGCTTCCTGACATGACATGTTGCACTTCCTACTTGATATGACATGGTACCGTACACTCTTGACATGACCTGACACCTAAATACACTACTTGACTTGACCTGATATACCATGGCTTGACCTGTTACCTGATCTTGTGTCTAATGCCAACAAACCTGACATGTAGTCTTTACGGACCGTTCCTGTTGTCTATCCAGACAAACCTGCACCTACCTGCTCCTGTGTTGGCATTAGTTCTTGATTACTTAAATACCTGACTTGAACACATATAACTTGGGGGTATGGGGAAACCAATGATGAAACCTGACTTGTAACTCGATAGTTCAATACCTGTTCTGATCAGTCTTACAGGCTAGGCCAGCCCCGGGGTGATGATGCTGACATCACTCATCTGTATATGCTACCTTTTACTGCCTAGCGGCACGTCTCGGATTCAACCCGAGAATCTTGACCGTGGTCCCGGGCACGCACGGGATACTATTGAGTTACATCGACGATTCATCAAATTGATTTCAAAGACCTGAGAGTAGTTAACCCAATATACCAGTTTAGCTCACTCACTACACATTACACCACTGTCCTTACTTATATCACTGTTATGCTTGTTTTACCATTTATACTCATACTTGCATGTATTGTGTTAGTGTATATGCCCTAGAGGCCATTACTGTATCATACTAGTTTATATATTACTTAATGGAAGTTTGGGATATTCACAGTTGTATAGACAATCTTTCTCAAAATAGTAGTATGCTACTTGGTTTGTTTCTACTTTAATATGTACATGTGTTTCTTTTAGTATATCACCTATACACATTAGTGGAGCCCTTAGGATCTTTGCTTGATTACCAGCGTTGTGATGGCAGTCACACTCGTGAGGGCTGGGTAATCCACAAGTACATCCTTATGCAGGTCCCTAGTCGTAGGACTATCGAGACAGGGCATCGATACTCTGGAGTAGACTAGCGTATATGCTTCTCATCCCAGCATGGGAGACTATCTGTCCCACAACCGTCAGTACGTCGTACTTGAGATAGTATGCGGGTGCTCGTTAGGTTACGAGTACACTGGATAGGACTCGTCGGGAACTGTTGGTTGGTACTATACCTATCGTCAGTTATCAGTTCCCAGGTGACATGAGTACAGCTTAGTCCGCTGACTTGACACTGTCACTTCGCCTCGAGTGTGTTCCCACTGTACTTTGATTACTACCTTACCACGGCTCAAAGGAGTCGTGCAAACAGGTAGTAGTTGTGTGCAGTCCCGAAGCACTTGGAGGCAGTGACGGTTAGACAGGATTCGTCTCTCCCGGTATTGGGGGTTGATATCGCGCTGTGTCTAGGAGAGCCATTACACAAAGTCCCTGGCCAGGGCAAGCGAGATATACTGGTAGGTTTCCAGTGTTATCTCAGGGTGTTCTGGGCTACACTCCGACACGACTTGTACCGCTATTAGGGGACTGACGTTTACCGCCCCCTAGGCCCGCCATGCGATATTCTCAGACGAAAAGACCGGACTGTACGCAGATTGTCACAGACAGGCTCAGTAGGAGTTCGGATGGGTTCACCTCATCAGTCTTCTCTTCGGCATCTACCTGGGGACCGTTACGTACAGCTAGTGCCGCTTGCGGTCTGTGGTTAAACCCACTGCCAACGTAGTATCGAGTTTTTAGAGTCCCACACAGAGGGTTATTCGCCTTTGGGCAAAACAGAGTAGAGGTCGCATGGTTTTGCGACAGGGTTCGTTCACATCCGCGCACTTGTGCATGTTAGGTGTCCGGACAGTCATTACTAGCGGGCTCTGGTTTGAGCCAGATCCTAATATATGCTTTGGGGTTAGTTTTATCTCATTGTATTCGTGTTCCTCGGAACACGAATGCGGGTGTGTATGCACAGTTGACTGAGGCAGAGGAAGAGGATTTTCATCAGGGTTTTGGAACGGGTGTGTATGCACAGTTGACAGTTGTCCTTTTCCAAACCCTAATGAATATGTGAAATATCAATTAATAATATTAATTAAATGAAATTGAGTTATGGTTAGGGTTGTTGACTTGTTGACCAAGGTTGACTTGTTGACCAAGGTTGAAACATTGACCATCATCATTTCATTCCAAAGATGCTCTTTGATCTTTGCAAAAACATTTAATGCGAAATGATAATGGTCTTATCAAACCAACCATCACCTTTTTCATTTTGATTATTATTATTAATTAGATTAATTCACATATATTGGTTATGGTTGTAAAACTATTATCATTCTCTCATATTGATTCTCTCTCATCCTTTCTTCTTCCTCTTCCTCTAGCTTAAGGAAAATTTATCTTATGTGTTGAGAAACATTTCCTTTGAGATAAAACACCCAAAGCCACTCTCTACTCATCCTAAGGTTGAAGGTCTGGCAAGCCGGACACTTTAGTTTTCTCAAGTTCGAGGAAGAAGCTCAAGGTAGAGACCCTCAGGTGGATCCATCTTCGGCAAGAGAAGGCGACGAGGAGAGAACCATCCGACCACCACAAGGAGTCCAAGTGAACGAGTTCAAGTTAAGATATAACCCTCTAACCGAGTAGTTAAAGCTCTTGTTTGTTGCTTGTGTGTTGTTTAGCAAAGATCCGTGTTTTATAGTCCATGTTACCATGACCCGAAAAATCGTTTTTCACCATTTCCGCAAGCCCGAAAGAACCGGGAGAGGTAACGTGGACTTACAGTGGTATCAGAGCCTAGCTAAACACACCCTAACATGTTAGCAAAATATCTAGAATTTCGATCGGACGAAAAACCGCAAAACACGTTAAAAATATCAAGTTTCTGCCGATTTTTATTTCTGCTCAAAAAATAATAAATCATGTACTAAAAATCGGCTCTGGCTTTTTAAAGAACAGGAAAGGAAAACGATCCAGTGAGTCGACCAACTCACCGTGGATCCGCGGCATGAGCTTGCTCCTGTCGCGGATCCGCGGCCGAGTTGACTCGGCCGTGGATCGTTTCTCCTGCAGTATTCTTGTGTTGGTGTTTTGGGATTTTTAGGATGGTTTGTATCTGCCCAGATTTTCCAGAGAACAAATTTGTTTTTTCGGGTGGTTACAAATCCGTATTTTGATCGAATTTCCGTAGACTTTGGCTAATGGGTTATATCTGTGATGTTATATATGTATCGAACGTCTGCTAATCGCTATACGTCGATTAGTGGGGGTTATACATATCTGTGATCTGTAATATTGATGGTATGTGTATATGAATTCGTTGGATTGTCGCGGATGAATAGCCGGGGGGTTGTGAGATGAGAGTTTTCTTTATCTTTCAATTCATGTAATACGTAAATTGATGTAATGTTATTTATATGGCCGCACAACCGGGATGAGGTTGTAGCCGTCATTGTATAATTTCTTTTTACTGTTTTTGCTCCTAGGATAGACCCAAGGTGGGGTGCACAAACTACCGGGTATCTCGAATTGCCGAGTGGCCTACTCACGTCGTTGAGGGAGGTTGCTTCGATTCGGGTACTTGGCGGGTAGTTTGCCGCACCCGTAGGGGTCTAGGGTGGGGTATTGGCTATTCATCGCGACCGTGTAATCCATTTTTCGTTGCAGGCTCGAACGAAACGCGGATTCCTAGTGTATCCAATGTATTCATCTGTGATCTGGAATGGCTATCATTGCATCTGACGAATGTATATATCTATATATAGATATCTATTTAGGCGTTGCTTATGTTTTGCATCCGCGCTAGTCCAGCCCCCGCTCTGTCGTTAGTTAAGTAACCTAACGGGTGATGACGGGACCCCGTGGCGAATGCGGATGGCATAAGCGTACGTCATATTTTCGTTGTTTTCTACAATGATAGGATTAATTGATGGGACGCATTAAATTTAATGCAAGAAAAATAAACCAAAGTAAAAGTCGTTGGAACACTTTCAAAACCACTCGGTTTCTTTTCAAAAATAACTTTTAAACGCGGAGCTTAAGCCACTCCTTTTAAAAGCTATCTCGTTCCATCGATTATATCAAGTTCACTACGTTCACGGTTTCGCCAAAATCATTCGTAGCCCTCCGTCGTTTCACATGGATAGTCAATAGTATTCAAGCTATGTTTGTTGGCCAAAGTTAAGGCATAGTGATTGGTAGCTATTGGGTATTCATGTGCAGCATAGATAGATGTGTTGGTTTGGGACGGTCGTACTGCCTTGTTGGCCAAAGTCAAGGGTAGGTACGGGTGGGTTCAAATTAAGCTGGAGAATGACGGGTAGAACTTGACATATGACTTATGATTTGTTGGCCAAAGTCAAGGTCATAAGAGCATGGGGCAAAAATCCACATCGGGAGTTTCAAAAGAAACTGAAACTTGCTAGCGCTGCATACCATTTGGAGTGTGATGATTCTGGTAGGATTCCTTCAGTTTTGTCACGCGATGATATTTGGATCCCGATCCTACTGTGAGTATATGCTACTCCTCGGGAAATTTCTCACTTAACGATCAATGCTATAAACCTAGTAGGTGTCTAGAAAGGTGTTAGCGGGGCTACGCCCCCAGGGAAAAGAGGTTATTTAATTAAGGAACTTCGCGAAAGCGTTGGAAAACCTCCCTCGAAGTACCAACACTGGCCTGGCTGAACGGTTAAGCAAGTATTGTACGGTGAGATTGATCCCGACTAATTCTTCCTTTTTGGTTTGAGGAGGGATTCGAGAGACAGTGGGAGCCATCCTGTTTAGACAAATTAAAAACCACTCTAAACTTGCAAGAGTATCATGCTAAAGTGTTTTTTCTCTCTCTCCTAATTGCAGCGACCAAACATCATGACTGGACTTAAGTTACTACTAAATAAAAACATACTGACAGGGCCAAACTACAGAGATTGGCTCAGGAATGTCAAAATGGCAATCACTTATGACAAGTTGGGGTATCTCCTTACCACCAAAGCTCCCCCTGTCCTAGGTCCCAAAACCAGCGTCGTGGATAAGGAAATCCGTAAGACCTGGGAAATCGACTGCGCGAAGGCCAAGTGCCTCGTGCTTGCCTCTATGGACAATGAACACCAGAGGAGGCACGAGAATATGGACCTTGAATCCATATTTCTCCATACAAAAGAACTGTATGGAGAGCAATCCCGTATCGCCAGATACGAAGTCTCGAAAAAGCTGTTTTCGGCGAGATTGGCTGTCGGATCATCGGTAGCGGAACACGTGCTTAAGATGATTGGCTTCATTGAGGAGCTCGCGGACCTTGGGACCACGTTAGAGAACGAGCTCTACACGGACTTGATTCTCCAGTCCCTTCCTTCCACTTACGCCCAGTTTATCCTGAACTTCAACTTGCAAGAAAAAGAAGTTGAACTTTCAGAACTCTTCAACATGCTGAGGAGTGCAGAGGGCACCCTACAGAAAGATAGGGAAACATCCACTTTGTTTGTAGGAGAATCTTCCTCTTCTAGGTCCAAGGCGAAACCCAAGGGAAAGAAGAAGAAAACCCCTACCAAACCAAGGGGCGGTGTTAGTAAAGTGGATACGAAGGGAAAGGCAAAGGCAAAGGCAACAAAGGTAGCGGGAAAGTTTGTGGGAAAGGAAGAATGCTTTTACTGTCACAAGAGTGGACACTGGAAAAAGGATTGCAGGGCTTGGAAGGCCAAAAACCAGGATCTGAAACAAGTTGCGGCTTCAGTTTCAGGTGTGTATGTTATTGAAAACTGTCTATCAATAAACTCTACTTCCTGGGTATTGGATACCGGATTAGGATCTCATATCTGTAATTCTTTGCAGGCACTGAGAAAGCGTAGGGTTTTGAAGGCAGGTGATATGACCCTCAGAGTTGCAAACCGAACTGGCATGGATGCTGAGTCCGTGGGGGACTATCATCTGGGATTGTCAGATGGACACGTTTTGGTTTTGCGTGATTGTTATTTTGTACCCAATGCAACCTGTAATATCATATCTGTATCTTTATTATCTAAAGAAGGTTATGAATTTGCATTTGTAAGTAATGTTGTGAACATTCGCCTTAATCAAGTTTTGATTGGACCAGGTACATTAAGCAATGGATATACGTATTAAACCAACCACAGATTTTCAATGTCCAGAATACACACAAAAGAAAGTCTCCGGAAACAAATCAGGCTTTCTTATGGCATTGTAGACCGGGTCACATCAATGAGAGAAGGTTGACGAAGTTACATACAGAAGGATATTTGGATCCGTTCGAATATCAATCATATGCAACTTGTCAATCCTGTCTCAAAAGAAAGATGACAAAGACTCCGTTCACTGGACATAGAGTAAGAGCGAGCGAGCTCTTGGGACTCGTACACAGCGACGTGTGCGGTCCAATGTCTACGCATGCGCGAAACGGTTATTCTTACTTCATTACTTTTACGGATGACTTTTCAAGGTACGAATATGTCTTCTTAATGAAACATAAATCCGAAGCCTTTGGAAAATTCCAGGAATATAAGAATGAAGTAGAAAAACAAACAGGCAAAAGTATCAAGACACTGAGATCTGATCGAGGTGGTGAATACTTAAGTGCCGAGTTCCTGGATTACTTAAAAGAGAATGGAATTCTTTCTCAGCTTACTCCTCCATACACTCCGCAACATAACGGTGTATCGGAGAGACGGAACCGGACCCTATTGGATATGGTACGTTCCATGATGAGTAACGCTGAGTTACCGCGATCATTCTGGGGATATGCACTAGAATCAGCTGCATACCTTTTGAACCGAGTTCCAACTAAGTCTGTACCTACCACACCATATCAGATGTGGTGTGGGAAGAAACCCTATCTTAAGTACATTAAGACATGGGGATGTCCAGCTTTTGTCAAAAAGCAGCATGCAGACAAACTCGAGGCACGCTCAGTACAGTGCAAGTTTATGGGATATCCAAAGAACTCTAAGGGATATTTCTTCTATTGCTAAGAGGAACAAAAGGTTTTTGTTTCTCGTCATGCCCACTTCTTGGAAACTGAGTTTTTGGAAAATCAGATAAGTGGGAGCGCAATAGAACTGGAAGAAATTCCCGAACCACGAACTATTACTGAAAGCTTAGTAGAACCAGAGGGTTCGAAAGATCAGGACATTCCTGCGCCGCTCCGCCCGAGAGATACTACGGTTTTCTTATAGACGGGGATAGAGAGGATTGCATCATTGATAGTGATGAGCCGACTAGCTTCCAGCAGGCCATTCAGAGCGTTGACTCGGTAAAATGGCTGGATGCAATGCGGACCGAAATGGAGTCCATGTACACCAACAAAGTATGGACGTTGGACGTTGCTCCAGATGGGGTAAAACCCGTAGGATGCAAGTGGATCTTCAAAAGGAAGATTGGTGTAGATGGACAGGTTGAGACCTATAAGGCTAGACTTATTGCAAAGGGTTTTCGTCAAAGACCTGGTTTAGACTATGACGAAACCTTTTCTCCAGTGGCTATGCTGAAATCCATTCGGATTCTTCTTGCCATTGCTGCCTTCCACGATTATGAGATTTGGCAAATGGACGTAAAGACCGCTTTTCTAAATGAAAATTTAGAGGAGTGTGTTTATATGGACCAGCCAGAGGGTTTCATTCAGAGTGGGAGCAGCGGAAAAGTGTGCAAGTTGCTTAAGTCCATTTATGGACTGAAGCAGGCATCGCGGAGTTGGAACATCTGTTTTGATGAGACGGTTAAAGAATTTAGCTTTATCAAAAATCCAGATGAACCATGCATCTATAGTAGATTTGTAGCAAGAACTGTCGTATTCCTCGTTTTGTACGTGGATGACTTTCTTTTGATAAGTAATGACATTCCTATGCTATAATCTGTCAAAGGGTTCTTATCACACAGGTTCTCCATGAAAGACCTGGGTGATGCCTCTTACATTCTGGGGATCCGGATCTACCGTGACAGATCCAAGAGGATATTAGGGCTTTCACAGTCCAGGTACATCGACACCATACTGAAAAGATTCAGTATGGAAGATTCCAAGCGCTATAATCTACTGGCTTGTCACGGGATCACCCTCTACAAAGAGATGTCTCCCAAGACTGATTTGGAAAGGGATCGCATGTCTATTATACCCTACGCTTCTGCGGTAGGCTCTATAATGTATGCGATGTTGTGTACCAGACCAGATGTAGCTTATGCACTGAGTGTGGTAAGCCGGTATCAGTCAAACCCTGGGGAGAAGCACTGGATAGCGGTAAAGAATATTCTCAAGTACCTGAGAAGGACTAAGGAGATGTTCTTGGTGTATGACGGAAAAGACCTCCCGATCGAGGCCTTTGCTGACTCCAGCTTTCAGAGTGACAAGGATGATTCCAAGTCCATGTCGGGTTATGTCTTTACCCTCAATGGGGGGGCGGTGTGTTGGAAGAGTTCCAAACAGGAAACCGTTGCTGACTCAACGATGGAAGCGGAATATATCGCTGCTGCAGATGCCGCAAAAGAAGCCGTCTGGATAAGGAAGTTCTTGGCAGAACTTCAGGTGGTTCCGTCCATTGTTGATCCAATACCTCTGTATTGCGACAACAACGGGGCTATAGCTTTAGCGAAGGAACCCAGGTCCCATCAGAGGTCCAGACACATCTTGAGGTGGTATCACCTGATCAGGGAGATCGTGGGTCGCCAGGAGATCGAGGTTCGGAGAGTTGCTACGGAAGATAGCACTGCTGATCCATTCACGAAGGCCTTACCCCAGACTCAGTTCGAGAGGCTGATCAAGATGATAGGTCTTCGATACGCCAGTACATGGCCTTAGTGCAAGTGGGAGATTGTTAGTGTATATGCCCTAGAGGCCATTACTGTATCATACTAGTTTGTATATTACTTAATGGAAGCTTGGGATATTCATAGTTGTATAGACAATCTTGCTCAAAATAGTAGTATGCTACTTGGTTTGTTTCTACTTTAATGTGTACATGTGTTTCTTTTAGTATATCACCTATACACATTAGTGGAGCCCTTAGGATCTTTGCTTGATTACCAGCGTTGTGATGGCAGTCACACTCGTGGGGGCTGGGTAATCCACAAGCACATCCTTATGCAAGTCCCTAGTCTTAGGACTATCAAGACAGGGCATCGATACTCCGGAGTAGACTAGCGTATACGCTTCTCATCCCAGCATGGGAGACGGTCTGTCCCACAGCCATCAGTACGTCGTACTTGAGATAGTATGCGGGTGCTCGTTAGGTTACGAGTACACTGGACAGGACTCGTGGGGAACTGTTGGTTGGTACTATACCTATCGTCAGTTATCAGTTCCCAGGTGACATGAGTACAGCTTAGTTCGCTGACTTGACACTGTCACTTCGCCTCGAGTGTGTTCCCACTGTACTTTGATTACTACCCTATCACGGCTCAAAGGAGTCGTGCAAACAGGTAGTAGTTGGGTGCAGTCCCGAAGCACTTGGAGGCAGTGACGGTTAGACAGGATTCGTCTCTCCCGGTATTGGGGGTTGATATCGCGCTGTGTCTAGGAGAGCCATTACAAAAAGTCCCTGGCCAGGGCAAGCGAGATATACTGGTAGGTTTCCAGTGTTATCTCAGGATGTTCTGGGCTACACTCCGACACGACTTGTACCGCTATTAGGGGACTGACGTTTACCGCCCCTAGGCCCGCCATGCGATATTCTCAGACGAAAAGACCGGACTGTACGCAGATTGTCACAGACAGGCTCAGTAGGAGTTCGGATGGGTTCACCTCATCAGTCTTCTCTTCGGCATCTACCTGGGGACCGTTACGTACAGCTAGTGCCGCTTGCGGTCTGTGGTTAAACCCACTGCCAACGTAGTGTCGAGTTTTTAGAGTCCCACACAGAGGGTTATTCGCCTTTGGGCAAAACAGAGTAGAGGTCGCATGGTTTTGCGACAGGGTTCGTTCACATCCGCGCACTTGTGCACGTTAGGTGTCCGGACAGTCATTACTAGCGGGCTCTGGTTTGAGCCAGATCCTAGTATATGCTTTGGGGTTAGTTTTATCTCATTGTATTCGTGTTCCTCGGAACACGAATGCGGGTGTGTATGCACAGTTGACTGAGGCAGAGGAAGAGGATTTTCATCAGGGTTTTGGAACGGGTGTGTATGCACAGTTGACAGTTGTCCTTTTCCAAACCCTAATGAATATGTGAAATATCAATTAATAATATTAATTAAATGAAATTGAGTTATGGTTAGGGTTGTTGACTTGTTGACCAAGGTTGACTTGTTGACCAAGGTTGAAACATTGACCATCATCATTTCATTCTAAAGATGCTCTTTGATCTTTGCAAAAACATTTAATGTGAAATGATAATGGTCTTATCAAACCAACCATCACCTTTTTCATTTTGATTATTATTATTAATTAGATTAATTCACATATATTGGTTATGGTTGTAAAACTATTATCATTCTCTCATATTGATTCTCTCTCATCCTTTCTTCTTCCTCTTCCTCTAGCTTAAGGAAAATTTATCTCATGTGTTGAGAAACATTTCCTTTGAGATAAAACACCCAAAGCCACTCTCTACTCATCCTAAGGTTGAAGTTCTGGCAAGCCGGACACTTTAGTTTTCTCAAGTTCGAGGAAGAAGCTCAAGGTAGAGACCCTCAGGTGGATCCATCTTCGGCAAGAGAAGGCGACGAGGAGAGAACCATCCGACCACCACAAGGAGTCCAAGTGAACGAGTTCAAGTTAAGGTATAACCCCCTAACCGAGTAGTTAAAGCTCTTGTTTGTTGCTTGTGTGTTGTTTAGCAAAGATCCGTGTTTTATAGTCCATGTTACCATGACCCGAAAAATCGTTTTTCACCATTTCCGCAAGCCCGAAAGAACCGGGAGAGGTAACGTGGACTTACATATTGATACCCCTGTTTTATTATTGCTTGATGTTATGACACGCTGACGTCTGGGTTTTGGATAGCCCAGATCCTTATACCATTGTTGCAGACTGATCAGGAGTATTGCCGCTACTAGACCGAGCGGTGAAGATCCTGTTGGTATGCAGTCTTTCCTTCCATGTGTTTCATTTATCGTATCTTTTGCTTCCGCATATTATCATTTCTTGACTCATTTATTCTGGCTCATGGACATGTACTAGATAGTTTAGTTTACTTTCCTGTTCTTGATATCTCTACAGCCGTAATGTGACTGTGGAAGGATTTTTCCTATCCACAGGTAGCATGGTTGGCTATGTCATGTACCTATCTTAGCGTACTCTGGGAAGCGGGGCGTGACAGTTTTCAAGTTAGATACAAAGACTGTGTTTTCATATATCATTACTTATGTATTTAAAGAAGGAACCTGATTTCGTTAAAGCTTATTTCAAAACTTCACCTCCACTATTTTCTCTAAAAGGTTTAGATTTCTGGGCTTTTGGCTTACTTGAATTAGGTGGGGTCCTATAGACTTCACACAATTCAAGTGCCAGTCACGTGCCATTTCGGGTCGTGACAAAGTTGGTATCAGAGCGTTAGGTTTAACCTTGGTTCGAGTCTTGGTTTGACTATGCGGAGTTTAGGGCGTATATATATATATATATATATATATATATATATATATATATATATATATATATATATATTCAGAACCTAGGCTTGACCTTACGGAATTTAGACTTGGCCGAGGGGGAATTAGACCTGAACTTTCGTCGCGTAGGTTGACCTTCGTTGATGGAGTATGTGACTTATATAGAGTGATGTACCGTGTGTATATTCCGCGGCATACTTACGATACGCTACTCTGCTTAAGAAGCTTAGGATGTACATTTCTTATACATTGTATTTCTATTCATTTCTATGATCTATCCTCATCGATATCGGATTGTGGTTTCTGTTACCACGTTTACACGAGCAGAGAAAGAGTTGCGGCTAGAGTTGTAGTCAACACGAGCTCGTCATGGACGAGGACTGACCATGATGTTTTCCGGTGACATAAGCGTTTCGATATATCGTTTTACTATGTTTTCTCGTTGACGCGAGCGTTTGATATCTACACCAGATGACCGGACCACTGCTCGAGGCCAGCCAGAATGTGATGACCATCAATGCACCGTTTATTCTTGATGATTGAGGCATTATCTATCGTGCGGACGGATGAGCCAGCTGTTGCTGCGACTGGCAAGATGTCGCCCCAGATATTTGAAACTATTGCAGCATGAGTTTGTACTTAGGGATATGATAGAAGATCGCTATTCACCCATAAAGGAATGACTAGGACATATGGTTCGTTTAGATACCCCGATGCGAGATCGCTGGATTTGCTAGCTTTAGCTAGAAAAGGACCTCACACAGGCACGTTGTGAGTCGATCGAGAGAGGACGAGCGTAAGCGCATCATTCCGATAATTTGAACGAGTTCCCGAGAAGGTAATTTGGCCAGATGCCTACTACAAGATATTTGAGAGGCTGAGTTTGTAGCTTCGGAAAGGAGACTCTAAATATGAGTGCAGCCATTTGGAGCGCATTTCATACAGCTACGAAGAGATAATTCCGAAATTAGTACACATTGAAGAAAAGCGAAGTAAGAGGTTCGTAAGAGAGCTTGACGAGAAGACGTTCCATCCCATTGGCATCAGAGGTGTGATACGCATGCAGAGGCGTTGAATATGGATATATCTTCCAGAAGAAGTCGTGATGAGTATGCAGCCATTCCGGAACAAGAAATGGATTAAGTAAAGGGTGATAACTTCCGGGCAGTTCGGCAAAGATGAGATTTGGGAGAGGCCCCGACAGAATCTTTCTGAAATACTACACAAGAAGACTTAAACCCAGGATCGATCGTTTTATGCACACTCCGCGGGCCAGAATTGCCATCATTGATGAGATATGATTGATATTTCCTATGTGTACCACGGTTGCACATGAGTCATATTTCTATGTATCAGTTGTACCGATTTTCGTTTTGTGTAGACCCATTGCACCTGATTTTGATTTCATACCCTCCGATATATTTGATTTTTGAATTCATGCATAGGGGTTGCACACAATTTTGACTTATGTATTTGGTGTAATTTACACGAGCTTTCCGTACCTTGATGTGATTTTGTGCACGCAGATGCACGCGTTTATGAGTTTATATACCACGGTATACCTGATTTGGATTGATGTATGTTGTATACCGTCGATTTCGATTGCGATATTCGATATTTGTTTTCGTGCACCTTGTGCACTTGATTTAGATTCTTGTGCATGCTTGGCGCGCTAGATGAGATTTTGTGCACACCATATGCACTAAATCGGGATTCTTCGTGCATATCAGATGCACCTGATATTGTCGTCAGGCACACCCTTTGCACTTGACAGATGTTTTCGTGTACACCCGTTGCACTTAGATTTTGTTTCTGAGCACATGTATGGCACATGCATTGATTTCGATTTCCGTGCGCACCAGACGCACGTGGTATTCTCGTACACATTTGGGATCGATTTCTTTTGGGATAGTATGTTTTAAGATATTTACTATTTGGTATAGTAACTGAGCATGACTAGTCCGAGTACAATACCTGAATATATTTTTGCATGCATCGATAGTTACCGAAAGGATTTCCAAAAAGGAGCTATAGTCTCAGTATTTTCCTACGTGTCCGAGATAACACGAAACATTTTACAAAGGAAACCCTTCTAAATTATTTCAAAATGGCGGGACGTGTATGTTAAACAAGATATATATATATATATATATATATATATATATATATATATTTCTTACAATAAACGTCGGCTACTTGTATATATATATCTTTCTTACAATAAATGTCGGCTACTTGTGTCGTGATACACGCATCGCACAGCGACTTGAAAAAGGTTTGGCATGCATTTCTTTTCAGATGTTTTGATGAGTTTATAATGATGCGTACTATGTACATATTATAGTTTTGAGTATATCATGTTGGTTTTCGTATTGGACTTTGACATTGGTATCTTCACTATAACTCCGATGATTGCGTGATACTTGACGGAATTTTGATTTTGAGTTATATACTCGTTTTTCATGCGCATGCATTGCGCTAAGATGTGTCTTAAGTATTTAAGATTTCGGAGCTCCGCCGATTTGATTGTTTTGCTGAAATGTTTTAGTATTTGGGGAGCTTAAATTTAAATTCGGGGACCGAATTTATTTAACGGGGGAAGATTGTAACATTTCAGGAAATAAAATATTATTATTATTTTTAGAACTTAAATAATTAAAATAATAAATTTCAGAAATATTATTAAGTATAAGAATTGGTTTTAATGAAAGGGTATAGCTATATACCGATAGTTTGGAAAATTAATATAAATTATTAGTTTTGAAGGTGTTTATGTGATTTAGGTATTTGATGACCTATTAAACAATTAATTGTATATGGGTTATTACTAAACTCGATTAGTGTTAACTAATATTTCATTAAGTATGATATGTGCATGGCATGCAACATGATATGTTGCATAATACTTGTTACATTTTTAATTTGTTTGAAAAACCATGCTTCATTTCTTTTATTACTTGGTTTTTCTTTTTGTTTGAAATTAAAAGAAATAAAGAGAGATATTTTGAGAGTGGGGACAAGGAAGTATAGGCAAGGAGAGAGGGGGGGAGGGGAGAGAGAGGGGATATTTTCTTTAGCCATGGCTCCTTCATCCTAATTCTTCATCTCATTGTTCCTTCTTCCTCGTTCTCCACCTCCTCTACTTCTTCACAACACCCCCAAATCCACATCAAAAGCTTATATCCCTTTCATTAAAATTATGCACAAGCTCACTACAAGTATGGTGGACCAAATAAGTTAAGACTTTGAGCCTTTGGGGCAACTCAAGAAAATTCTTGAGTTGCCAAATGAGATAAATCCTAAACTTCTAGTGTAGTTTTTAGATTTCCTAATGATCTAGTGTGGTTTAGAGTAAAGTTGACGTAGTTTGGTGATGTTTGAAATTCCAAGATGAAGTTTAAGGGATTCTTGAGTAGTGATGGTGCAATTGAGGTGTAATTGGTGACTACAACCCATCTAGTGTTAAAAATCCTGGACTAAGTGAATTTTGAAACACCAAGATATGAACTTAGAACTTTCCGTGTCGGTTTTGTGATATTTTTGGAGGTCTACAGGGAATCTGGAGCGACTCGAGACCTTTATAAAAAAATTAAACATATGCATTAACCTAGTTAGACCAATGGGAGACTACTACGAGAACACGAGACCAAACTTCAAAATTTGGGCCGTCAAGGGAGGTTACTGTAGTACATAGGCCGGCCAGATTTTGGCTGTCGAGGTTGGGTTTTCTCCTGTAGCTCACACTCCTCATAATTTACCCACTGTATTTTTGTTTTGTTCCAGATTACCTGAGGCAAAATCTTGGAGCGTTTGAGTTAATAATAGCAATGGTTTTCTGATTTCTAAAACATAGATTTTGGCATTTAATTGTAGATTTGGTCGTTGGCCGTTTGTACGTCAACGACGAGGGTTCTATGATTGTTTTTGCATTCGTAGGCTATATGTTCTAACCTATGAGTACTTCGCATGCCGTGTCGGTTTTTGAATCGGATTTTAATGCGATACGATGTATTTTATGATATGTAGGCACTCTCACGTGGACATCGAACAACAAGGAAGAGCGTGGCGTCTTTGACTTCGGCAAGCGAGGATCAAGATGAGTAGATGTATATCTACGGGGGAAGTCGGGTGGATGGCGTATAGCACCCCCGCAAACGTAGAATAGGGTTATTACCGTATTATTATTATGGGTTTTGGATGTGACATTGGATACTTGGTGAGTAGGGTATTTAGAAGACCTTAGTTTAGATTAGGTTGATTTAGGAAGACCTATCCAGAGGATGATTACCTTGGAGGCGAATCACAGGTTACATGTAGTCACACACGCACGCACGCACACTTGTTTTTGTATGTATATGTGTGTGTGTGTGTGTGTATTCATGTATGAGTGTAGGTTTATACACACACGCGCGCGCGCGCGTGAGATGAGGATGGTATATGATACTTGGAGATACGTCGATATGATCGGGCATGATGCCGTGAGGTTGGATATGTGTTTGGGTCATGATATGATACATGACATGATATTATAATGGATCGTTGAGCGATATGTATTCATGCATACGATAATATGTGAGTTGATAATATTTGAATGTACCAGACTTTAGAACCGTACCCATGATCATGATATTGCACGATGATGATACCTTATGAATGATGATGTATCTATGATAGTTGACCCGTACCATCGATTATGGGATACCATACGATGGATTTTACCCTACGAGGTTTAGATATGATGATTAATCTGCACTCTTGAATCGAGGATGCCGTAGTATGTATTATACAGTACGTGACGCTATGAGACTGGATCGCCGACTACTAGATCGACTCGGAATTTAGGTGGATTTCTTACCCTTACGACTAATTCCTTAGTTTAGTCTTTTAGTTGATTAGGAAGATATTAGACCAGGATCGAGTCATACCTATTTTCAAAAACTAACGAATCGTGAGTATTTTTAAAAGACAACCCAAGGGATATTACGGATTTTTTTCAAAGGACGTACCTTTTCTTAAAAACACCGTAACCCCTATTTCTAAAAACCATGATTCGTGCTATTTCAAATGCCAAAACCGTATGACTCGTATATAGAAATGTATATTCTTTAATATTGCGTTTACTGTTTATTCTCCGTTATATTTATGTTCTCATTGCATTGCATGTTTATACATGTGTTTTCTTAACCATTATGATCTCATTTGTTAGGACACCATCATCATTACCGATGATGCATATGTCCACGAACACTTGCTTACCGGCTCACACACATCATCATCGGTAATTGCTATGTCACGTACACTTTAGAGAACATTACTTCATTGATATAACTTGCTAGCTGATGGTTCCAATATATCATTACTATACTAGTTTAGATATTGCATTCTTTACTTAGATACCCATGCATGTGTATATTCATTTGTCATGCAATATTATGGGGCTTTATGCCGGTAATTCACTGTTTATTTACTCTCGATTTTTGGATTTCGGATTTTTCATGAGATTTCTGGATTCGGAGAAACCGCAAGGATTTTATAAACTCATTATCATTTCTAAAAATAGAAATTTACGGTTTTCTCGTGATATGATGTGTGTGGCGTCCACCATGGGTTTTCTCGGTTCTTGAGCGATATCATACACCCGATTCGAGAAGGAGGAACCGTCTGCAGGTGCATGGTGGACCCGGTACGGTACCTCGGAGCAAGAGGGTCGCAGATGATGGCGTTGAGCCTGGCAGGGAAGCACTATCGACCGATTATTTTTTACGCAGCGGATATCCGGAGGATACCGACGTAGTCGTGAGATTTGATGATATGGGTCAATCCGGACTGACAGAGCCCGAGATATTAAGATATTGAGACATTGAGATGTCGGGATATATATATATATATATTGTGACACGGATTTTCTGTCGATTTTATTGATAATACTTCGGTTTTTACACTAAAATCTAACTGTAATAAGAAAACAGTTTTCTCGTATAAGATGTATTCTGTTTTCATTCTTAATGCATTCGTACATCATATATGTGACGTGTTGCTATCTGAGGCACCGACACGAGCACTTTGTATTACACTTATGTTTAGATGTTTACCCTTGTCATTATTAGATGTTTCAGGTTATATTATGAGGACATTACTGTATGACCTAGGAGATAGTCATATTTTCGATTTCTGCTCGGTGATGTCTTCTACTCACGAGTTGGCAACTCACCCCCGTTGTGCCGCAGTTTTTTGCAGGTTTTGCCGTACAGGTTCCGTAGCAGCTTGCTGGCATTTCACTTTCTTCCGGGTGATTGTTTTGGTGGGTGGGTTCACTTGCATCGTGACCACCGTTGTACTTTTATTTATTTCAGTTGTATCTAGTAAGCTCTATCAACCAGACTTGTATATTTAGTAGACTTAGAAAACCACAGTTGTTTATTCTTTCGATCTTAGAGTCGCGCTCATGTATTATTATAGTTTTCTGGCTTCCTTGATGATGTTGAGTTCTTTACTTTCTTACTGAGTCTTGATCCTCGCCCTTCGGCGTTGTATATTCATTTTATCTTACGTGGTTGTTCCGCCATCTGCGAAGAGCTAGCTCCCGCTTGGGGATGCCTTTTATTATATTGCTTGTACCGTTTTCGGGTTAAAATATACAAAGAAGGTGCTGCCCAAATTTTCAATAACGAAAAGGTTTTCAAGTTAGATACAAAGACTGTGTTTTCATATATCATTACTTATGTATTTAAAGAAGGAACCTGATTTCGTTAAATCTTATTTCAAAACTTCACATCCAGTACAAAATACATTAAATTAACAACTATGACATGCAAGGATAAAAAACCAGAAATAATAGTGAACATTTCGACTAAACCAGAATTAATGGGTTTACTCACTCAGGTTACTTCCTTATCTTAATGCGAGACCATTTTTTAATATGTGCACTGCTCCGCTTTACGATTGACAGTAGCCCCAGATTTTGAATGAAAGCCTAAAATGGTATCTCCTGATACTTTGATCATGAAAATTACAGATTGATCCAATAAAAAGAGGAGTTTGAAAGCGTGAGAAACAATCAATCTAACAAATATCTACTATTTTACCTATGACCTTTCGATCCAGAGACGTCAAGCCCTAATCACAAGTAATGCCTCTGTCGTCTTCTCCGGCTAACATCATCAAAAACTAAGCAAGGAGGACGACCTTCGGCCTCACCATCGGCGTGTAACCCTTCAATGGAATTAAATGCCGATAGAGAAATGGCCGAGGTTGCCACCAATCAAACCTAGGCTAAGGCCACTCGTGGAACGATCCAGAAGTCCAGCGTACGGTGGGTTTAGATCAAGACTTGATCGAGGCGAGGTAGGCGGCCCGGTTAGGCCTAAAGGCGGCTTATTAAGTGATCCAGATGTCCAACCCTACGCTCATTAAAACGAATTCCTAAAGGCGGCTTATCAAGTGATCCAGATATCCAACCCTACGCTCATTAAAACGGATTTAGGTCTAATGCAGTAGGCCGAGTGTCAGCCGGACCGATGTTAAGGTCGTTTATGCGAACAATCAAGATATCTAGCTTTTGCATTCGTACGGTGGGTTTATCTCAGGTCTCGACCGATCCTGAATGGAGTAAGCATAATGTAATAATTCTTGTAAACATTGAAAATTGTCAAGGTTGGACTCGGTTTAAGGTCCTCGATTCAACGATCAGGGTGTCCAGCTTTGCACTTGGGCTTTAGATTAAGTCTCAACCAATAATGGAGATCGGTGTAACTATATATCTGATTATTCATGTTCCAAATTATTAATAATAATGGTCGCCGACATTGGGTTAGTTATTAACTAAGGGGTCAAACTCATTATAATAGGAAGAATGTTTTTCCCTTTCTTTAACGGTAGCCCAACTATCTTGGAGGACACTGGTTTTTCATTGGCTAACCTCAAGACGTAAAATTAACAGAGAACACCATACACTTTTCTAGCTCTTTCACTCACACGGTATCTAACTTCAACAACAGACGGACAACATAACGCCTTGATTGAAAAGGCTTTTCCCACAATAAAGATTGTCAAAACCCCACCATGTAACCGAATGGAGGAACATCGGTCGAAAGATTATCAGGTAACATACATTGAGAAAGACATATTCGATATTATTGATAATGTAAATATCATGTTTTCTGATATGATGTATCAGAAAATTTATTGTAAACAATGTTATTTTAAGGCTTAGGATGAAAGTAGTTTGAAATTCTATTGTATTGTTTTCAACCTAAACACGACGGTTCCCATATATGACGGTTCCCATATATATCTGTATGGATCAGGGGAGCTTTTTGTGCCCCGGCTGTCCAAAATTCCTGTGTCCGCCACAGGTCACGATTCTTTGCTCTTTCGATCTGAGAGAGGAATGAGCTGCTCTATTGATCGCAAAATAAAGCCACCATCCTCTTCATTAAATTCTACTTTGTTTAAAGTTCTGTTGTAGCTCCCAACAGCTTCTTTTGGGTGCCCTCTTGCTACTGATGCCTGCAATCAACACATCTGATATTAGAAACAAATAAACTTCTCATATATCTTTTGTTTCGGTTTAGAAAAACTAGGAGAAGGTTATAAACTTTGTTCTTGTTATATTGGTCGTTTGCTTTTGTTCATGTCAAAGTTTTATTTCAAAAATATTTCTCTATAAGAATATTAATTATGAGCCATCATTTGAAACATCGGCACGGAAAATGATTGAAAAACATCATGAGTATTATGGAAAGATAAAATTCAGGGAGAATTAAGAAACGCCAAGTTCATGGTATTTGCTTAGAAGTTAGAGTATTTTAGTGAAATTTAGCCAAAGGAAAAAAGAATTGTAGCCTGAAAATAAGTATGGGAAATGAATTTGGATGCAATTAACCGACCCAATGCCTGTCGTCAAGTTCGAAAATCTGAAAGCTCCAATCTCTCGACTTAACCCCATCAATGTTGACCGTTATGTTGGTCCAATTAATATGGTGAAATTCCAATCTTTGTAAACCAAATCCCAACCCAGAACCAATGGCTTTCACAAAAGCTTCCTTCAGAGACCAATATCTACAAATATACCAATAAAGATCCAATTGAATATACAATAAAAAGCGGATTCTTACACTAAAACATGAGTATATGCTTGGAATGTTGTCTCTTGATGTTCAAACATATGCCTATGAATCTCAAGTTAACAAAACTGACTAAATGGCGTAAAAATTTATCTACGTGTTGTGATTATCAAGAAATATGAAACTACTTGATATTTTGACAACGGAAAATTTAGACACGCGAAAAGGAAAAGGTTTTCTGCTAACTCTAGTGATAATAACTCCCAACCTCCACTCCAAAACTCCAAAAGTTTTTTGGGAAATTTGAGGTATATTTTTAACTTCTGACATGTCCTCAGAGGTTGAGCGTGCGTTTTATGGGAGGAACTGTGTTTACAAGCAAAAGTAAAAATCCTTTTTCCCCCTACCACGTACTGATGGGGTTCTAACCTAGGTTGCTCTGATAGTATTTAAAGTCTCCGCTAATGCACCAAAACTCTGAAAACATAGTGAGAGTTGAGAAATTAATATAGTTATATGGCTGAAATGCATATACCCATGAATTTTCAAGTTGTGTGTGATAAATGCCATGAACTTCGAAAAATAGATATAAGTACCCGAAAGTACTTAATTACCTTACCAAGTGAAAATTTGTTATGATATGACTAAAATACACTTTTGCTCAAATCAGATTGATTTTTCGATCAAAAATGAGAGAGGAGAGACGGTCAAAGGAGTGAGGAAGGAGTGGACATCATTGAGCTGAAGGTCAAGGATGTGCGGAGGTAGGAGAAAAAGGAAAGGCGGATGAAAAGATCAAGTTTTTTAGGTAATTAGGTATGGATCTGAGAGTTCGGAGGTTAAAGATTTTCAAAATTTGGAATTTAGAAATTTGAAGATTTGGGGCTCAAGGATTTAAGGATTTGGATCCAGGACTTTTGAAATCTGGTGATTTAGAGATTTTGGTGTTATGGGTTTAGAAATTTGAGGATTTAGGGATATGCAGATTTTGAGGTTTAGGGATTTGGGAATTTTAGGATTAGAGATTTTAATGAATTAGTAATTTGAGGGTTTTGAAAGGATGAGATGAAAGAGATGAAGAGGTTCGCTCTACCGAATGTTGACATCCGTGTAATACGATCTTCAATTTTGATTATTTAGTTCAAAACTTTATTTAAACGAATTCATAAGTTAGTGATGACGTTTTCAAGTTTATATTTTGAGTACAGTTTGCACAAATATATTCAACATCAAGTTAGAATACCTACAATGTGATACGCACTCAAAACGGTGATATGGCATGACAACTCGATACAAGCAACGGAATGCAAGCAAATTCAAGATCCAATCACGTCTCAACGTAACAAGTCAAGGAAATGAAGCTCATCGAAAAACCAAAATGAAGATTAGAGTTGTGAGCGATATACATGTAATTAGAAATGATCTCATAAAGGTTAGAAACCTTATTCCAACATATTCCTAAAACTCAAGACGTCCTTTTCTCTTTTAGAGATGGCTATCCTTTCCGTTAGATTCAAATTTGCCAAGTTCAAAATATGACTTTTCATACATGTCAGAAAACAGACGTATGTGGCAAACACATGTATCAGTGAATTTTTGAACAACAGACGTCTGTGGCAGACGTCGGTAGTGCAATTCTCAAAATCTACATTTTCTGTATACTTCTCAGTGACAACTTTGCTGCTGTCTGTAAAAGGAATTTTTCCTTTGAGGCAGACGTTTGTACAGACATCTTCACGGGCAGTTAAATTGTTTTAATTTGAATTTTGAATTCCGTTTTGAATGGGCACTTGCGTCGTTTTCAAACGTAACTTTCTCAAACGGTCATTAACTGTTTTCAGGCAATTTTTGGCAGTTAAGGGCAGTTACAATAACTTCCTATTCAATTCCCTATAAATACCCTTGAGATCACACATTTTAAAAAATCCATTCATTGTAAATCTTTTTGAAAATCTTCGTGTTCTTCACGCTTTAACTTGTTCAAAATTTTCATTTCCTCAAGAGCTTTAAACTTGTCCAAATCTTTCAAAACAATCCTTGTGCCAAAACCGAAAATAATCTTTTGAAATCAATAGGATTGTGAGCGAGTGTGATCATTTGTAATTAACAAGTATAACCCACGTGAAGGGGTGCTTCTCATTTTGCTCGAATTGTGTATTCGGAATGGAAAAAGAGATTTTCTTAGTGAGACATATATTAGAGAGGAAGGTACGGCTTTCCTAGAGAATCACGGGCTAGAGAGGAAAAAGACTTGTTTCTTAGGGAATCATAAGTTCGAATGGTTAATCCTTATGAAGAGGGGTTTTGTTCTTCGCATCCATGTGAAGTAGGATTCGTGTACTTCATACATCTAGTACAGAAATCCTGAGGAGTTTCAGACGGGACTAGCCACAGGAGTGTGGTGAACCCTATTCAACAATTCTCTGTGTTTGCATTACTCTTACTCTTGTTATTTTCATTTCGTGTGTTGATTGACACTTCGAGTTTCTTGTTTAAACTTATTTAAATATTTTCCGCAGAAACTTGGTAATCACTATAATATATTAGTTAGAATTTTTTAAATTTGCTATAGGACATACAGTAGCCTTATTCATCCCCTCTAAACCCATTATCAATTGGTATCAGAACAGACTGCTCATTTTTTAAATTAACATCTTGAGTCAATAGATCCATAATGACAAACCAACTAAAGGGTCAATCTACCACACGACCTCCACTGTTTAACGACACCAATTTTCAATTTTGGAAAACTAAAATGAGAATTTTTCGTCAATGTATAAATTTAGATATAATAGATGAAGCTTTTGTTCTTCTTACCACTAAACCATATTCTGATGTGGAAAAACAATCAATGAGGCTAAACATTAAGGCTGAGAATGCTCTTCTTCACTTCTCGTTGATTCCAGAGAAATTCAATAGAATTTCTATGTGTTAAACGACACATGATCTCTGGAGAACTCTCGAGACTGCACATGAGGGTACGAGCCAAGTAAAATAAAATAAAATAAATAGGTTAATGCACGGATACGAAATGTTTTCTATGAAAGAAAACGAATCGATTGATTCAATATATTCTAGATTTAATAACATAGTTACTGAATTATTTAATTTAGGTAAGAAGTTCGTAGATAAAGATAAGAATTATAAAATTCTTCGATCACTAATCTTGTCTTAGCAGCCTAAGATTACGGCTATAGAAGAGGTCAGTGATATGAGCACTATAAGTGTTGATACTTTCATTGGTAAACTAAAAACCTATGAGATGCAATTCGGTGATATTAAGACTAAGGAAGACAACAACCGCTAGAATATCGCACTCAAAGCGTCAACAATAAAGCCAAATATTCTATCCCATCAAGCGATGATGAGGGCGACAACGAAAAGATAGAAAACATAGCAAGGCATTTTAAGAAGTTTCTTAAGGTTAGAGCTAACTCTTTTAAGAAACGGGTGAACACTTTCAAAGCCATGCGATATTTTGAATGCAACAAAGAAGATCATCTCAAGACAGACTGTCCGAATCTCAAAGTCAAGAAGGACAAACCGATATGGAAGAGAGGTTCAGAAAAGCGTGCATATCAAGCCATCTGGGATGATTCAGATTCAAGCGGATCAAAAAGTGAAGAAGTCGCCAACATGTGCTTTATGGCGATAGACCATGACGATATAAGTGATGACATTCTTGATATAGAAAGTTTAGGCAAAGATGATTTAATTAACTTATGTTTTATCTAAAATATAGTTATCAGAAAATCTATGCAAAATATAAACAACTAAAAGATAACCGCAGTGTAAATAATGATTTAGTAAATAATGGGAAAAAAACTAATGTTAGAAAGAATTGTTTTAAAAGAAAAAAAGTTTTAAAAGAAAAGGAAATTTCAAAAATTAGCAATAGTATAGAAACTTTGAAAAATGAAAATTTTGATTTAAAAAGAAAATTGGAAATCAAAGAAAACATAATTCTTAAATTTACAAAAACAAAAGATAATCTTGACGTTATGTTAAGAACTTGTATAAATCATTATAAACGTCAAGATGTAGGTTTTCACGATGATTCAAAATATGAAAACCTACAAAATCTTTTAGAAGTTCAAAACCATAAAAAGATAAAAATAGGTTTGCTAATGTAACATATAACTACTGTGGTAAGTTAGGACATATTACTAGATTTTATCAAATTAAAATAAATTATTCTTATAAATATCATTTTACTCATAATCCTAGTGGACCGAGAATGAAATGGATTCCTAAGGTCACACCTCCGTCTTCTTATTTTGCAGAAACCCGGATCACGTAATGAGAAGTGGATTCTTGATAGCGGTTACTCGAGACACATGACTAGCAATAACAATTTCTTCCAAACGCTATCAAGAGAAGATGGTGGTACCGTAATGTCTGGCGACAATAAAAAGGCCAACATAATCGGTAAAGATACCATTTCATTTAAATATAATTCTAATATACTATTATACATGTTTTATTAGTAGATAATCTAAAACACAACTTGTTTAGTGTAAATCAATTTTGTGATAGAGGTTATAATGTAGTATTTTAAAAAGATGCATGTAAAATTATTTATAACATAACCATTTTAACCGGAAAACATTATACCATACACCTTTTCTACACACATGACTTCAATAATGAAAATTTAAAAGGTTTATTCATAAACAATAACGATGATTCGTGGCTCTGGCATAAGAAGCTAGGTCATGCGTCAATGGATATATAATCCAAGATTTCTAGGAATAACCTAGTTAAAGGTATTCCCATATTAAAATACGAGAAAGATGAACAATGTGATACTTGTAAAAAAGGTAAACAAACCAAAATCTCGTTTAAACCAAAGAATGAAGTTTCTATCGATATACCTTTGCAACTAATCCATATGGACCTATTTGGTCCGAGTAGACATGCAAGTCTAGATGGTAAGTTCTATGCTTATGTTATAGTAGACGATTACCCTAGATTTACATTGGTGTTCTTTTTTAAAACCAAAGACGAAACCTTTAATATCTTCAAATTCTTTTCTAAGAGGATTCAAAATGAGATGAATTTTAGGATTTTCAAAATCAGAAGTAATTATGGTGGAGAATTTGAGAATAATCTTTTCGAAGATTACTGTAATAAGAAAGGATACAACTATGAGTTCTCGTGTGCCAGGACACCACAGCAAAATGGTGTCATTAAACGGAAAAATCGTTTCTTACAAGAAATGGCATAAACCATGTTAAATGAAAACAATCTACCCATGTACTTATGGACAGAAACAGTAAACACGTCATGCTATATCATAAACAGAGTTAGTGTTAGGAAGTTTCTTAAAAAAACATCCTATGAACTCTTGTACAAAATAATTCCAAATATAAAATACTTCAAGGTATTTGAATGTAAGTGTTTTATATTGAATACACTAGACAACTTAGGTAAATTTGAGTCTAAATGCGACGAAAGTATCTTTGGTGGTTATTCCATGACCAGCAAAGCATATCGCGTTTATAATAAGAGAACACAAGTCATACAAGAAAGTATGAATGTTGAATTTGACAAAAATAACTCCATCTCTACAACCTTAGACAATGACGATGAGCCAAATATCTCAAATGGTTTAGAGAATTTATCAACCGAAAAGAATATTTCTAAACCACAGGTAGAAGATTGTACCACAAGTTGTGGAAGAAAATCTTCCGAAGGATTGGCAATTTAACCGAAATCACCCAAAAGACTTGATCATAGATGATATTGATGAAGGAGTTGTTACAAGGTCATTAAGATTCAACACTTGTATTAGCTTTTATCTTCTTGATAGAATCCAAAAACGTTAATGAAGTTATTCTTGATGAAAATTGGATAATAGCCATGCAGGAAGAACTTAGTCAGTTTGAAAGAAATAACGTTTGGGATCTAGTTCCAAGACCAGAAGATAGATCTATAATAGGAACCAAGTGGGTATTTAAGAACAAACTTAACGAACTAGATAAAGTAGTTAGAAACAAAGCCCGCTTAGTTGCTCAGGGATATAATCAAATAGAATGGATAGATTATAATGAAACCTATGCACCAGTTGCTAGACTTGAAGCAATACGTATCCTACTTGCATACGCTTACTATAAAAACTTCAAAGTCTTTCAGATGGACGTTAAAAATGCGTTCTTAAATGGTACGAGAAAGTATATGTATCTCAACCCCTGATTTCGAAGATTATAAATTTCCCGATCATGTCTATAAGTTGAGAAAAGCACTTTACGGTCTCAAGCAAGCACCACGTGTATGGTATGAACGTCTAAGTTCTTTTCTTAAAAATATAGGATTCACGAAGGGTATAGTGGATAAAACTTTATTCACTAAAACCCTTAACAAAGATATCATTTTAGTTTAGATATATATTGACGATATTATTTTTGGATCAACTAATGAACGTCTTTGTGAAGATTTTGCCAAATCCATGCAAGACGAATTTGAAATGAGAATGATGGAAGAACTTAATTACTTCCTCTACTTTCAAATTAAACAAATGGATAATGATATCTTCATCAATTAAGCCAGATATACTAAGAAATTAATAAAGAAATTTAGCTTAGAAAATGCAAAAACCTGTGAGATACCGATGGCTACCAATACCAAACTCACTGACGATAATGATGGTCAAGACGTTGACACTAGACTTTATCGTGGTGTGATAGGTAGTCTGCTATATTTGACTGCTAGTAGACCCGATATCAAATTTAATGTTTGTGTGAGATTCTAAGCCAACCCTAAGAAATCACATTTGACTACAGTCAAATGAATCTTTAGATATCTAAAAGGAACCATTAATTTTGGCTTATGGTATCCTAAGAACAACTTGTTTCATTTGATAAATTATTCTGATGCGGATTATGCTGGAAGTCTCAAAGATCGAGAGAGCACGGGACACCTGTCACTTTCTCAGAATTTGTCTTGTCTCTTAGATTTTCAAAAAGCAAAATTCCGTTGCTCTCTCGACAGCCGAGGCAGAATATATTGCTGCCGGTGCATATTGTGCACAAAGTTTATGGATAAAACACACACTTGAAGATTATTAAGAAAGTATTTCACAAATCCCTATACTTTGTGACAACACAAGTTCAGTTCATATAACCAAAAATGCTGATCAACACTCCAGAACTAAACATATTGATGTACGATACCATTTTCTTCGTGATCATTTTCATAAAGGAGATATCGTATTAGAATATATGACTACTGAAAGTCAATTAGCCGATATATTCACCAAACCGTTAGATAAGACTATAGAACTTACATCATAAATTTTATTAGCCATAAACTAAAAACCTAAACGAACATATATAATTTTGCTTATATATGTGAGGCATGCGTCTCTTACAGACATGGACGTCTTTCTATGATGTCTGTTGACCTGTTTGTTTGACCAATGACTTATTTTGGTCAATGTTTATTAATTATATTTCTAATCATTTAATTTAATGCATTGACACTTGGTTAGTTCTTAAAATTTAAAATTCATTAGGATTCAAAATTAAGAGGGAAATTTTGAAAATCGTTGGTAGTTTTCAAAAAACTTCAAGGTGGTTATTCAAACCCTCTCATTTCTCTTTATAATTAGGATCAAACTCATTCAATTTGATCATTACTATTTCTGAGAGATAGAGGCAAACAAAGTTTACAAGAGAAAGAATAAAGTGGAAGAAGGGGAGAGTTCAAAGAAGCTAAAAGAGGATCCCAAGGATAAACTCCCGATTCCTAAATCGAAAGAGGGTCCAAGCGAAGATTCGATTCCCCTTCACCCTATCCACCACCACCAATCCCGATTCTACCAAATCTTCTAATCACGGGTGGAATTGTCGTTCTCTTTAGACACTTTTTCAGATGACACGTGCATTCTCTATGATCCTGAAGAAGATATGATCATAAAGAAGAGGACTACCGACTTCATAGAAAAGTTCAAGAAGGAGCACTAGGGTAGTTTGTGTTCCATAGTTATCTTGTGTTAATTGTGTCATTTTTTTCTTATAATGTGTTAGTATTGTAATGCATCAGTTTGATCAATAAAATTTGTTTGTGTTTGTTAATCTTAATGTTTGTTAGTATATAACACAAAACAACCAAATACAGATATCACCATAGTCGTCCAGTTCAGATTTAATGACTTTCTCATCTTCATCTTCTTCTCAAGTTCTAGACCCAAAATTTCTTGATTTCCCCAATTTCACACCAATTTCTAATCTCCATGGCATCTAAGATCTCCACCAAGTCCGTAGAACCGACGAAGCCAAACTCTAATATGCCATCATCATCAACAAGCCAATTCACACCGGAGTGAAGGTCATTTTCCATGAGATCGCGGAATTTCAACTTCAAGAGCTTTTCGAGTACCAAGGTTGGCTTCCATTCCTCTCCCTTTCATGCCCAACCTATGACAAGGCCGTTCGTCTATTTTACGCCAACCTAACCAGTTCCTACGACCATCCCGATGATTACGTCACCAACGTTTTCAACACATCCATCAAGTTCACCCCGGCACCATTGGCTGTATTTTGGGAGTTCCCAACGAAGGAGTAGATGTATACTCTAAGACCTTGGAGACCTTTAAGTTCGAAGCCCCTCATTCGAAGGAAGTGTCTTTACAAGCGCTCCATAGACCCGACTTTCCCAATCTTTTCAACGATCGTCAATCCAAGACTCTTACCAAGCGTATTCGTGTTATAGAGAACCTCATCTCGCACACGATGATCGTGAAACATAGGACCGCGATATCCTTTATGACCCCCACAAGTTGCTCGCCTACCGCGTCCTTGCGAAAATCAAAGGTGAATCTCTCATCGTTCCTCGTTCAAAGCATGTGGGAGGTTGCGAGTGGAAAATGGAACCTTTACTATGGCCGAGTGATCGCCAAACTCCTTGAGCATTGTAAAGTCAAAATTTCGGATGTTAAGGATACGACCCGTGAACCAATAGACTTCGGATATCGCATCATTAATTTGATGAAGTTGGACCAAGGAGTTAGTTCATTTTAGCCTCTGCAGGAGCTAGTTGATGCCCTTCCATCACAACTAGACTACGATTTCACTTCGTTCGAGGCCTGTATCTACTATCGCCTCCAAGCCAATCATGACCACCTCTATGGATTCATGCACCAGATGTCCGGTCAGATTGACCATCTTTATGGCCGTGTTGACCACATCGCAGGCTAAGTCAATCAAATCTCCGACCAAATGAGTTTACTCACATCCCAATATCCGTCTAGTGCACCACCACCGACAGATGATTAAGTTAGGATCCGACTTTATGATCCTAGGTTTAGTATTATGTTTTGTTTAGGTTTGAGTGCCTATGTGCCCTAAGGTTGTGTCTATGTTTTGGTTGTGATCATTTGTGTGATGTTTTGCTTAATGCATTTAGTTATGTTGTTATTTATGTATGAAGTTATGGTTATTTTAATGAAAATGGTATGTTTTTCTTTCTTTATTCCAATCTTTTATTAAAATTTCAATATTACTTCAACACACTAAAACTAAAAGTGACATCCGTAAATTGAAACTCTAAATATCCGTCTCATTTTATTTTTCACTTTTATCAAAATTGCTATATTCATGTATGAAGTCTAGTGCCCAATTTTTTAATTTTTTTTAATATTTTACAAAAGGAGGAGAAAAATATTCATGAATATACTTTTAAGTACTTAATTGGTCATAAAATTCGAATTAAATCACTCGTCTTCATGTCATACTCCTTGAATTATAGTATCAGTGATATAAGACACTGATATAAGTTAAAAGATTTTTTCAACTAAGCATGAATTGAGGGGGTATCTAAATCGAATTTACTTTTTATACATAGCACGAATTCTTTAAATAGGTTTTGCTAAATATCAAAAAGGGGGAGATTGTTAACATCCATGGTACATGATCCTCAATTTTGATTATTTTGTTCAAAACCTTATTTAAACGAATTCATAAGTTACTGATGACGTTTCCAAGTTTATATCTTGAGTATAGTTTGCACAAATATATTCAACATCGAGTTAGATTATCTACAATATGATACGCATTCAAAATGGTGATATGGCATGACAATTCGATACACGCAACAACGGAATGCAAACAAATTCAAGATCTAATCACGTCTCAACGTAATAAGTTAAGGAAATGAAGTTAATCGAAGAATCAAAATGAAGATTAAAGTTGTGAGCAATATACATGTAATTAGAAATGATCTCATAAGATTAGAAATCTCATTCCAACATATTCCTAAAATTCAAGACGTCTTATTCTCTTTTAGAGACGCCTATCCTTTCCGTTGGATTCAAATCTGTCAAGTTCAAAACTTGACTTTTCATACATGTCAGAAAACAGACGTTTGTGGCAGACGTCTGTATCAGTGAAGTTTTGAATAACAGACGTCTGTGGCTGACGTCTGTAGTACAACTCTCAAAATCATATTTTCTTTATACTTCTCGGTGACAACTCTGCTGCCGTCTGTAGAAGGAATTTTTCCTTTGAGGCAGACGACTGTACAGACGTTTTCACGGGCAGTTAAAATGGTTTAATTTGAATTTTGAATTCCGTTTTGAATGGGCACTTACGCCGTTTTCACACGCAACTTCCTCAAACGGCCATTACCTATTTTAGGTAGTTTTTGACAGTTAAAGGCAGCTACCCTATAAATACCCTTGAGGTCATCCATTTTAAAAAATCCATTCATTGCAAATCTTTCTGAAAATCTTCGTGTTCTTCGCGCTTTAAGCTGTTCAAATTTTTCATGTCCTCAAAAGCCTTAAACTTGTCCAAATCTCTCAAAACAATCCTTGTGCCAAAACCGACGATAATCTTTTAAGATCAATAGGACTATGAGTGAGTGTGATCATTTGTAATTAATAAATGTAACCCACGAGAAGGGGTGCTTTTCATTTTGCTCGAATTGTGTATTTGGAGTGGAAAAAAAGTTCTTAGAGAGACATGGATTAGAGATAAAAGTGTGGCTTTCCAAGAGAATCACATGCTAAAGAGGAAGACTTGTTTTCTAGGGAATCATAAGTTTGAGTGGTTGCCTTTGTGTAGAGGGATTTTGTTCTTCACATCCTGTGAAGTGGGATTCGTGTTCTTCACACATTTTAGTGCAGAAATCCTGAGGATTCTCAGATGGGGACTAGCTACAGGAGTGTGGTGAACCCTAGTCAACAACTCTTTGTGTTTGCATTGCTCTTACTCTTAATATTTTTCATTTCGTGTGTTGATTGCCACTTCAAGCTTCTTGTTTAAACTTGTTTAATTATTTTCCGCAGAAACTTAGTAATCATTATAATATATTAGTTAGAATTTTTTTAATTTGTCATAGGACATACAGTAGCCTTATTCACCCCCCTCTAAAGCTGTTTTCACCGAAGAGGGAAGAAGAAAGGAGGAAAGAAGAGAGAAGACATGTGTAAAATGTTCAAAACATCGTGTTTTTGGATGTGATAACCGTTTACAATAACGTTTGCGGTTTTCATTTATCCCAATATATCCCCATGCTCGTGGGTTTTTTGGCGCTAAGGAATGGTATTTCATGGCACTTTCTTCAATTAGTTTAGTTCATAGTACTTATCGCACAAAAGTTGAAAGTTCATCGGTTCTTTTATGCAGTTTAGGCTTTTTATATTTCAATAATATTATTGTACCTATAGAATGTGGCCAAGATCTCATCAGAATTGCTGGCACCAATGATGCTTTTCCATTCGAAATACGTGAAATATGACGAAAAATTCTTGACAAACTCAAGAACAGCTTCGTTCTTAGGAATATCACTAGATATAATGTCCAATCCGATCAAACACACCGACTCAGATGCTATGCCTACATAATCCCCATGATGTGACACACTGAAGTTGAAATTTGGAAACGCCGTATTCTCTTCAATTTGCTACAGATAGTAAACATAATGTTAATACAAAATCCGGCTATTACAGAAACAAAATGAAGAACATTTTGCAAATGTTGATCCACGCTTAGTTTGTCACACTCAAATTTCAAAAGAACAACAAGAGAGGAAGAGCTGAATAAGGCTGCAAAAATTACCGGTCATTCAAGCTTAATCCTTTATAGTTTCACAGACCACAAAAATATGCAACCACCCATCAAAGCCAGAATAGAACCATATCGAACTTAGATTCAGGATGGGACTAACATCGAAGCAAACAATTCAATATAACAAAAAAATATATACCAGATATGGTTTACCCTCAGTTGTTCGGCATATGACAATTTTCTCCAATGGGATGTCCAAGACTTCATGCACAAGTGAGTACTGAAGTAATCGACTGACGAGCGCTCTTTTCCTGTCCTCGAATTTGATAAACCTATTTATGCATAATGTTCTTATAAGAAAGCGGAATTAAATGAGTATCTGTCATAATTTTCAATTGATTAATCTGAAACATCAAATTTTTTTCTTTAACAATTTGCGGGTTACATGGATCAGAAAGAATCGTTATTCGTAAGAATAACGTTGTTTGTATCTCGAAATTTCGACGTGCCCCGATGGATCATATCATTCTGATCATGAGAAATTTGCATTCAAAATCAAAAGAGGGTGTAGGAAAAAGATTTCAGCAAAAGCAGCACTTATTTTCTTTGTTACTATATATATGATGATAATAGAATTTTGGGCTTTCAATTTAAATCAAATTAAGCAACTACGCTTGGATTTCTCTTTCATTAATCAAATATATAAACATTCAAATTCTCCTCATAACTATTTTACCATGTAGACCAATTTCCATACTAGTTAGGTGAATATTGAAAAGGAAAGAAAGAAAAAAGAGGATAGAGAAAAGAAGTGACCTAGTAATGGCAGAGTGCTCATGAAGAGGAAGGAAGGACATGAAGGATGAGAATTGATCTTGTGATGGGTTCCAATTTGAGATGTTCAGCATCCATCTCCTAATCCCATTCTCCTCTTCTATTTCCATTTTTAGCCGGCCGTTCTTTCCCCTCTTTTGGCATTTTATACCCAAAATAAAATAAAATCTTGTGACGGTTGTGACGGGGTACATACTGCGTTCAGTCATCAACCCTCAGCCGTATCATTATAGTTGCCTTCTATATTTAGTTATTATATGATATCCATACGGTTGCATACTTTGTATGACCTATTTAAATATATATGTCACGTACCGCTTTCCAAAATACCGAAGCAATGACGTGGCACGGTCCGCAATCTAACCGTACCGAGGATGGTTTAACTCGATATAGTTACGTTAAGTGTAAAAATAACATGCATGCAATGTTCCAAAACAACAAATAAAAACAAAATCAATTATTCTCATTAACTAAAATCTTTATTACATCACAGGTTACCAAATTGAAACTGAGTTTATTACATCCAAAACAGAAGACGAGGCCTAACCGTGTGAGCAACTAGAAAAGAAAAGAAAATCAATTCTAATAGTAGGTGGACAGCTCCGCATGGTCCTCATCTGTGGGCTCCACTCCTTCGTATAGCTCACGTGCCTCATCCTCATCTAACGGACGTTCCAGAAAGAGATAGACGGAAATGAAGTTTGTTAGTAAACTCGGATAGGATGTCTCATAACGAAAGATAGGTAAGGAAATATGTGTGTGCGATGTATGACATCATATGTGTGTAGTGATAAATAATATCATGTATTTACTAAGTATTATGAACGTCTTAGCTTGGTAGTGGTACATGTTGGTGTTAGCACGTAGTTCTACTAAGCATGGAATTTCCATAGTATAAGTTCACATCCGTATATCGGAATCATCAATAGTATAAGTTAACATCCGTATATCGAAATCATCAATAATATAAGTTCATATACGTATATCGGAGTCATCAATATGTATTCCATACCTAGGATTCGCGTGTCTAACCCTAACCATATCAGATAACATGTCATTTAGGGTATCATGTGTTGGGTTATGGACAGTACAATACTCATGCAATTTGGTTCCCATAAAATTCATGGTATTTTAGGGATATGTTAGCTTGGGAAAGTTCTTTTACAAATATCTCTTAATTATTAAATCTCTACATTATAGGGGCGGATGTAGGGTGGCTTAGCTCTGGCTCACCAAGACTTAAGAGATAAAATACCACGTAAACCCATCAGTTGTCTAATTAATTGGAAATCTTGTCTTGGTAATCCAAGGGTATTTATGTGAAAGTATGGCATTTGGAAACTATAAGGTATTTATGTGAAAATACTACATTCGGAAACTTCAGGGTATTTACGTGAAAATACGACAATTAGAAACTTTATGTAAAAATACTACATTTGGAACTTTTAGGGTATTTTGGAAACTCAAGGGTGTTTTATGTAAGAAAAATACTCTATTTAAATTCTCGAGGGTGTTTTGTGTAAAAATATGCTATCCGGAAATTTTAGGGTATTTGTATGAAAAATAAGAGTTTTGGAAACATATGGCATTCAAATGAAAATATGATGTTTAGAAAGCTTATGGTATTTACATGACAATATGGACTTTGGAAAACATTGAAGTATTTATGCGCCAATACGAAATTATAAGACTCTAGGTCTTTTTAAAGGAAAACGTTCATTGGTATTTTCAGAGTATTTTAGCGTTAAAGGTCGTATACATTTTTTCGGCAGCATTTCAGCTTGTAAAAAGGCATTTTAATGTCACGCCCCGCTTCTCAGAGTACGGTAAGGAGACGTGACGGGTCACGCCATGTATTTACTCAGAAGTAAACACGCTAAGCGTAAATAAGCAATATAGTAAAGTACACAAGTAAGACATGTGATATAAAAGAACAACAACTTTTATTTATTAAACATTCTTTACAATACAATACTGGAAAGTAAATACAAGACTGAAAAGCAATGCCAAAATAATGGCATGAACTGAAAGTAAAGTATATACAAGTGACTGGAGCTCTGGGTCTTCTGAGAACTGCTCCAAGTCGTCTGTGCTGGGCTCGATCTCCAGAGAATCAGGTCCTCCTGACAACATTCCAAAGAAAGAATAGAAAAGGAATTTCGTTAGCGAACAATCGCTTAGTAAGTCCTAAAGAGAGATAGAAATAGACTAAACAGGTAATGAGAATATAACTGGTATAATATTGATAGTTATGTTAACGCAGTTATTTGTAGCTTGGTACAGAATATGCCAGTGTATACGAGAGGAGTCCAGCTTACCCCGTGGACAATGGTATACAGATCACAATGCCTCGTCAAACCCCACGGGACAACGGCAATGGATGTTCAGGTTAGGTGTATTAAAGTGACCACCTCGTGCCATTTTTAACACATTCTGTACCAGTCTATCCTTTTAAAACCCTGTAATGTATTTTATATTGATGTGTATTGTTTTGTTTAATAGATGCAAAACTTGCCGAAACCATGATATCAGTAGTTCATGTAAACGGAAAGGATATAAATTGATAGTCATGTAAACAATGTCAAATGTATATCCATAGTTCGGTCAAATCAATTCATATTGATATAGATTATATTCTGGTATAAATGGATTCATGTTGAATCAGAGTTATACTTGAATTATATTCAAGGATGGATTGATTTCAGATTAGACCGAGACTCTGACCGAGTCAGATACTTTAAAACGAATTGAAGTCCTGAATTAGTTTTGGAGTTATCGGTAACTGCTGCACATGGACGGCAGGATTTGTGACTTTTTCCAAGTCAATTACTATTGATAACCCCGTTTTAGTTGTCTAACTTAAATAGGAAAGCACCCACATTCTCCGGCTCTCTGAGACTCAAGAGAATTGGTCCCGTTTAAACCTATATTTACTATGATCCTTATTGTAAATTAATACAACTTGAGGGGGTTTTATGAAAAATAGTTTTGATATATTTTCAAAATAAATCTCAAGTATTTAATTATCGTCTTTAGGATTTTCATAGATGTAATTTTAAAAGTGATGAGATAGTCTAGTGGATATAAACCTAACTTTAATATTATAGGGTATTTTCATGTAATTTGACTTATATTGATTCTTGATGGTATTTTCATGAACTTTTATGATTCTTTTCTTTTGATTAGAAAATATGGAATATATTATATATTTAAAATAGATATTTTGGTAATATTTATATATATATAATTATTAAAAATAGAATTTATTTATTAATAGAAATCACGTTTTCTTAGAAATTGTAATAAAAATTTCATCAAGATCGTATGCTCCATGAGAAGGTCTATATCTCGCCCTATTAGTCCGATGGATGTGCGATAACCCGCACCAACCAAATCGGATTCCCCAAAATGGGTTGTAAGGATATAATTGTATGGAATTTAATTAAAACAATCTTAAAGAAATACGGATTTATTAGTTTAGGGTATTTTAATGTAAAAAAATTGTATTGTTCCCCAAAATATTAATCCAAAAGTCATCGTGCTATGTCATGATGAGTGTTGTAATGAGATAGATCATTACCTCATGAATTTTCTAAAGGTAATATAAGTAAGCAAGATAAAATATGTCGAAAGTAAGTATGTGGTATTAAATCGTAAAAGTGCAATAAACATGGTTTTACATGGAGTTTTATAGTGAAATTGGTTTCTAAATTTTAGTTAATGGTTAATAAGCAAGGTTTATTAATTTGGTTATGAGTTTCTTAAGAAAAATTGTCATTTTAAAGAAATTAGGTTTTAAAAGTCGGTTAACTCCACTTACCGACGTCATTTGAAAAGAGACTTGTTTAGTAGAGAAGAGAGAAGAAAAAGAAGGGACTTACGGATTGAGAAGATAGAAAGGAGGTATACAATGGGTTTGCAAGTGCCGTGGAGTCACGGTGTCGCTGGATTTTTCCCGAGTCGTCGCCGGAACATGATTTTGAGCTAACTCCACTTGTACAACTTTTTGGACTTGGAAAATTTAGAGAGTTTTGGTAAATAATTTCTGAATGAGGAGGGCTAAGATGTAGGGTGGTATTTATAGGAGAAATTAGGATTTAGGGTATTGAAGAATGGAATTAAAATGCATTAACATTTTGGATTAATGCCTCATTTTAATTCTCTGGAAATGTGCAGAAAAAATAAACAGACTAGGGTTAGTGGGGGAGTCCAAGAGGTGCTAGGATAAAAAATTTGAAGCATTTGGGACGGGGGAGGGGGGTGCCGACCCCAAAGAAGATCTCGCCGGTTGGTCTGGGCTTGGATTCAAGCCATGTGTCTAGGCCGGTTCCTATAACTCAGTGCACATGTTTGATTTCTGAGACTTTTCATTTTTACGTGTATTGCACGTGTAAAATTTTGGGCTTCTAAAAATTTTAAAAGAAAAATCAACAAAAATAATATGTGGCTGAGGGGATTCGAACACACGGGCTACGTCACAATAGTACAAGGCTTTACCAATGAGCTACAAGTGCTTTCTAACTGTTTTTAAACAACTTAAATTTATAACTTGTGCTCAGGATTTACAAATACTCCATTTGTACATTAACTTTAAAATTTTTCTGTACATTATAAACGGAGTCGTTACATTCTACTCTCCTTACAAAAATTTCGTCCTCGAAATTTACAATTTATTACTTACAAGTGAAGGTATCTTGCACGCATGTCGTCTTCTCTTTCCTATGTTGATTCTCCTGGTGAGTCTTTTCTCTACATCACTCGAACGAAGTTTACTTCCTTGTTCCGAAGCGACTTCACATTTCTGTCCAGGATTTCAACGGGTTGCTCACAAAATAGGTTCGTCTGTACAGTGAGCTCGGAGTGATCAAGAATGTGACTGGGGTCACTCACATACCTTTTGAGTTGGGATATGTGGAACACATTGTTCACTCCTTCCAATGAGGGTGGAAGTGCCAAGTGATAAGCCACTTCTCCGACTCGTTCTACTATGTCGAACGGTCCAATGAATCTCAGACTTAGCTTACCCCACTTTCCGAAGCGAATCACTCCACGGTTTGGAGAAATCTTCAGAAAGACATGATCTCCCGGTTTGAACTCCAAGTTACGGCGCTTTGCATTAGCCCAGTGCTTTTGTCGATCTTGGGCTATACGCATTCTTTCTCTGATAGTACGACTACATCTACAGTTGCTACTATCATCTTAGGTCCAAGGAGTTCTCTATCTCCGATGTCGTCCCAACTTAATGGTGATTGACACTTTCTTCCATAGAGCACTGCAAAGGGTGCCATTTTAATACTCGCTTGGTAGCTGTTGTTGTATAAAAACTCCACAAGATGTAGGTGATCTTCCCACGATCATCCGAAGTCTAACATACACGCTTTTAGCATATTTTCAAGAATCTGAATCATTCGCTCAAGCCGACCATCTGTTTATGGATGATAAGCTGTGCTAAAGTTCAGAATCGTTCCCAAGCTAACTTGCAGACTCTGCCAAAACTGTGATCGGAATCCGGTGTCACGATCGGAGACAATGCAAACCGGTACCTTATGTAATCTTACGATCTCCTGCATGAATTCATGGGTATCATAGATAGTACACTATGAAAAGTTTAAATCTTACTTAGATTCATACCTCCATGTATTTCTTTGCTAGTGTCTCAGTAAATTGGACAACTCGAAAGGGAATAAAGTGAGCCGACTTTGTGAGTCGGTCCACAATAACCCATACCGCATCGTTACCTTTCGTGCTGCGAGGAAGTGCAGTCACGAAGTCCATGGTAATGTGTTGCCACTTCCATTCTGGGATAGGTAACGGTTGAAGTAAACCAGCAGTCCTGTGATGTTCAGCTTTTACTTGCTGACACATGATTGAAATGATTTAGCGTGCTTGCGCTTTCTAAAAGATAGATCAAAAATATTTGTAACCGCAATCAAGAACGGCGTCGCTTTGCAGCTAGCCGGTGAGTACGGGCCGGTCCACAGGGATGTTGTGAATCTCCGATTCGTTCTTACGAGTTAATTCCGAAGGGTGTTCGGAGTTGTTATTAAATCTAAAAACCTAAATTATCCTAGGGCAATTATCTAGATCTAAATCTTGCTAGGGTTAGGTTTAGGAATGGTTTGGAAATATAAATAAATCTCAACGCTTTCTATACCCAGATTAGGATCTAAGAGGAGTTATGGTAATTATCAATAAAGGGGATTAGATCCATTCGGGAAGGTGTTCCTTCCTCTAGGTTCTTGTCCTTCCTTTAGAGATCCTTACCCTAACCTCCATGGAAAACGCATGCAACTGGGCCTTTATACTACGGTATCACCGCTACCTCGAGGGATAGGGTGCCGTAGGGCCCGGTGTGTGCGTGTATGCATGAAGTCCTATAGATTCTATGTGATGGGTAAGAAAGGGATGAGAGATCTCATCTCTCAAAAGCCTTTCCCAAAGTTAACATCTAAGGCAAGGAATTGAAATCTAAACTAGAACAATTAAATAAAACTACTTACAGATGGCTCTCTCTCCAAACATCAACGCAGGGTTGTCAGATCTGGATTCATGAATTGAAAAGAGGCACCGATGCTCTCCAAAAGAATTCTAAAATTTATTAATGAAGGGAGGCATAGAGAATTACAATCTGTAGAGTTCCTATTTATAGAGAATAAGAAACCCTAGCTTACATTTTGATCGCATGTCTAAAATTACAAATATACCCCTAGGTCAACTTTTCAGCGCCAATAAACATTTTGGTAAAAATTTCATCCACTGAATCCTCTTAACGGCCGCGGATCCGCGGCCCCAGCCAGGGTTTGGCCGCGGTTCCGCGGCCCAAACAAGGAGTTGGCTGCTGAAACTTTTTGGGCTTCTTCTGGTAGTTTTGGGCTACTGTTTTCTTTACTTTATTCTTCATAATAACTTCTGATTCTCTTACAGATTTCCCAGTGAATAATTGTAGCTCAGTGGACTTTTAACCGTTTCTTCGAGACGAAAACTTGGACCTTGCGTTGCCTTGTAGTTTGTGAACTGATCTTTATGTAGGCTTGATCAAGATCCTTCTATTTGTTGGTTGCAGTTCCACTGTTGCATCGTCTTTTCTCTTTTTCACTGTTTTCTTGTCCAAAAGCCTGTAACCTGTAACATGTAGCAGACATGCGTCAAAAGCACCTGTTTATTTATAAAAAGAATAAGAATGGGGAATATAATAATGCAATATTATAGTGTGAACAAATACCCCCAAACTTATCTTTTGCTCGTCCTCGAGCAAACTTATTTTTATTCACTAAAATCCTAACCACACTTTCGCAGGGAAACGTGATTGCATTGAGCACGTGCAACAAGCCGTTAAACCTCTAGGTGTCCCTAGTAGGAGGAGTGTTGTCTCCTGAGGGTTTTCAGTGGATTACACCCACAAATTCCTATCAATTCGGCCCATTGACTTTTGTTCTCCAATTAGGTTTTCTAACAAGGAATTCTATTATCTTTTACTTGTAAATTATCCACCCATATTCTTCACGCTTCCTCATTATTTAACTTAAGATCATATATGTTATGTAGACCTACTTAGCTTTCGGCATCTCTTAAGTCTTCTTTCTAGGGTTTCATCTCCACTTAGGAATTTCTATCACTCTATTAAAGATACAAGTTCTATCTTTCATTCCTTTCTCTTATCTAAACTCTAATCACATATCCCTACGTGTGTGTAAATATCACCCCTACACTTGGAAATTCAAATCAAGCAATCGTACTCTCATCCATTGTCCAAAGCACTTATTAATTAGTGAATTTTTAAATGAAATTTGCTTACACATCGTTCATGCGATCGTTAATACTTCTTGAGGTACCAACAACCGATTACAAGATGCGTTAGCACTTTAAGACGCACTTTCTAGTTTTGCAACACCCAAGGCTTTAGCAGTGACTCCCAAACCGGTTGGTCTAAGGCACTAGGTGATAAGGCACCCTCGCTAAATATTTTTTCTATTTTTACCGCCTTAAGTAATCACAAAAACCAGTGTCTATTTTTTTCTTTATTCACCCTTTTTTTTCTTTTTTTTTTCTTCGTACCAAGGACTTTAGACAAAAGCATTTCAAGGTCTCTTCTACTATTCCAAGTTTCAAGGTGCGTGATTGTGCAAGTTGTAGGGTATACATTTTCAGAATCTAGACTTAAGCTAGAAACTATTTTTCAAACTTATACTTTAATAAGAACATCAATACTCTTCCCTTATTTTGACTTGGCCCAAGAAGTGAACCCAAAATTTGCCTATTTCTAAATAAACTATAAGGCATATACTTTCTACCGTTAAACTTTAAAGAAGGTTATCTTTAGGGTTTTTAATTCACTAAGTCTAAGATCTAGTTGTTCCTAGCCAGTTAACTTATTTGTCAAACTCAAGTCAATTAGCCAAAATTGAATACAATAATTTTTATAATTTTTTCAATTTTTATGGGTTTTCAAATAAATATGCAAATGCAAAAATATGTACAAATGAATGCGAAGGAAGAAGACGTACCGAGCATACCCCCAAACTTGAACTTGACAGTGTCCTCACTGTTATACTAAACCAAGAGGGTCAAAATGTCGGCACTCCCTTGTTTATTTATTTACAATTTTTTTTTATTTGTTTTGAATTTTTTTAATATATTTTTTATAGAAAAAGAAAACGAAAAGATATATACATATATACAACAAGATTCCCCCCAAACTTAAGCTTGGCCTTACACAAGCCAAATGTTAGCACCAACCATTCAAAAATCTTATCATGGTAATGGTAGAGTTGGTGCAAGAATGGGATGGAAAGAAAAGAGATGAAAAGCACGCGAGACCGTGTGGAAAGAAGAATGGTAGAATATGGTTTCGGTGGGGGAGAAGAAAGACGGAAAGAAGAAAGAAGTGGAGTGCGATCTTGAGAGTGTAAATTGAGTGAATAAATTAGCGCAATTTGTGATGACCGATGTGTTAAAAGCGATTGCGCTAACCTATCAACTCGTCGTGCAATGGGGTCAAATCCCTCAAGATTCGTAAGAAAACATGGGTACGCCGAACTTGGTATAGTAGATGAAAGCGTAACGGTCACTTGTTCGGTCGGAACAATGGGAAAGACGAAAGGGAGTGAATTAGGGATAGTATCTTTCTCACCGTAGTAAACTGTTTCGAACTTGAAAGATTCCATTAATGGTTCGAAACTACTATAATCAACTGAGTCTGATGGCTCATCTGAAAATGTAAAGGACTCAAACTCGGGCGGTGAGTCATCAACATCGTCCGAAAAGGTGAAACACTCGTAGGTGTTATCGTCTGTGAGAATTGTGTCAGATTCAAAGGAAAATGTTTCAAGCTCACAGTCTTCAAGCGGGTCGGAACGATGGGAAGGAGGGAGGGTGATATAGCAGTCAAAGGTTTAGGAGGATGAATTGGAAAATCAGACACATCAAATAAAAATGATTCAACCTCAATATTATTCTCAAGACTCTCCTCAATACTATCCTCAATATTTAACTCATCCATGCCATTATCATCAAAATCTAGACGCATATGAGATTCGGGAGAAACATTTAATAACTCAGGATGATGATTTGAACATAAAATTTCAATTAAATCGACAGGTTCATCATCCGAAATATTCCCGGCGTCTATATCCTCAATCAAGTGAAAATCAATTTCTTTAGACACCTCCTCAAAAGTATGGATGCTTATCAATGTAGGTTCTAGAGTGGAGGTGTAAAGATCGAAAGGATTAGGTGCGGTTTCACTCGAAAGGGGTTCCTCACAATTTGGCAAATCAAACACTACAAAATCACACAACTCGTTTTTATTTTCAACAGGTGAACTATTTAGGGCAATCGATGGAAAACAGGAGTTGTGGGCTTCAATTGGGTAAGGGTAGGTTTGATTTGAAAATCCTCTCTCATTCTCACTCTGTCCAACTGCCGCCTCATACATTGAAAAATTTGGAGCTAGCGGGACACTAGCTACCGGTTCACTCGGTTGCATAAGGACGGCTATGGACGCTTCCACATTCCTCACCATTTTGTTTGTTGCTGCAATATATGCCTCCAGCGACTCTTCCAAACTAGACTTGGGTGGTAAGGGGGTTTCGGGAAAAGATTCGAAATTGTGTGGATATGCAAAACTCCCAACAGGCTGTGTAGAATCAATGTCTAGTGAAGGTGGGAAAGTCGGGTAGGACTGGTAGGAAGTGGGTGGTTGGACAGGGGTAGGGTCAACATGTGGATAAAAAGGTGAATAATCGTGCGGATCCCTAGAACTAGATGTGTGGAGAGGGGTGAAAGATCGGCTGCGAGATTGAGCAATGTGCTCAGCAATGGACATCGGTTTAGGAGTTACAGTAGGACTTGAAAAAGTAGTATCAACATATGAAGGTGGTAAAGGTTGACTTGGTTGATACAAAGTGGGTTGAAAAGTCAAACTATTTCTCCTAGACGCCTCTATTTGATCTTTCAAAGATATTTTTGGCAAGGAAGGATCGTCTTTAAATTGACCGAACAAATTGACATACGACGCAAAATTAGGTTCGGGATACCAAAGTTCGGCTAATGATTTCTTATGTGGGGTACCCATGTTATAAGAAGGGGAAGGAAGGAAAGTTGGTTGGTGCAAGGATCTATTTGAGGCCAAAAATTTTGCAAGTTTCTAATAAAATTTGTCCTTTTTATTTTTATTCTTTTGATTTTTTTCTTTCTCTTTATTTGGAAAAATTTTGTTGCAAAAAGATTTTAGAGAAAAGATATGCAACAGCAAAATATTACTTGCAATCAATTTAGTTCAAGCGGGGCGCAAAAATCCTGCACAAGATCGTTATTTGGGAGGGAATATATTTTTTAATGTGCACAAAATCCTGCAGGCATTTTTCAGAAAATATATTTCAAAAATTACAGAGGATGAACAGAAGATCTTACAGAGCAAAGTTGGTCTGATGATGTCACTATTCCACCGCCCTTCCGCGGCAAAACGTGGCTCCCATCGCGATTTCGCGGTCACATTAACAGCACAGTGCCCCAGAAATTTTTTGGTGCGACGAATCGACAAGATGGCCACGGTTCTGCGGCCTAATGTGGGTTTTGGCCGCGGAAACGCGGTCGGAAGGGCGGTTCAAGACTCCAAAATTTTTGTGCTCTTCTGTTAGTTAAAATCCCTTCTGTTCCGATACCCCTTTTTCTGTTTCGCTTTCTGGAATTTTCCAGATCCGATTCTGTATATCCTGCAAAAATTCAACCACAAAGTATCCCTTCTAAAAATAACAACATATATATATTTTTATATTTTTTTGATTTTTTTAGATTTTTATGATTTTTTATTTTATGATTAACCCGAAATTGTGAAAAGAAAATTCTACGCCATCCCCGGCAACGGCGCCATTTGATTGAAATGATTTAGCGTGCTTGCGCTTTCTAAAAGATAGATCAAAAATATTTGTAACCGCAATCAAGAACGGCGTCGCTTTGCAGCTAGCCGGTGAGTACGGGCCGGTCCACAGAGATGTTGTGAATCTCCGATTCGTTCTTACGAGTTAATTCCGAAGGGTGTTCGGAGTTGTTATTAAATCTAAAAACCTAAATTATCCTAGGGCAATTATCTAGATCTAAATCTTGCTAGGGTTAGGTTTAGGAATGGTTTGGAAATGTAAATAAATCTCAACGCTTTCTATACCCAGATTAGGATCTAAGAGGAGTTATGGTAATTATCAATAAAGGGGATTAGATCCATTCGGGAAGGTGTTCCTTCCTCTAGGTTCTTGTCCTTCCTTTAGAGATCCTTACCCTAACCTCCATGGAAAACGCGTGCAACTGGGCCTTTATACTACGGTATCACCGCTACCTCGAGAGATAGGGTGCCGTAGGGCGCGGTGTGTGCGTGTATGCATGAAGTCCTATAGATTCTATGTGATGGGTAAGAAAGGGATGAGAGATCTCATCTCTCAAAAGCCTTTCCTAAAGCTAACATCTAAGGCACGGAATTGAAATCTAAACTAGAACAATTAAATAAAACTACTTACAGGTGGCTCTCTCTCCAAACATCAACGCAGGGTTGTCAGATCTGGATTCATGAATTGAAAAGAGGCACCGATGCTTTCCAAAAGAATTCTAAAATTTATTAATGAAGGGAGGCATAGAGAATTACAATCTGTAGAGTTCCTATTTATAGAGAATAGGAAACCCTATGTTACATTTTGATCCGCATGTCTAAAATTACAAATATACCCCTTGGTCAACTTTTCAGCGCCAATAAACATTTTGGTAAAAATTTCATCCACTGAATCCTCTTAATGGCCGCGGATCCGCGGCCCCAGCCAGGGTTTGGCCGCGGTTCCGCGGCCCAAACAAGGAGTTGGCTGCTAAAACTTTGTGGGCTTCTTCTGGTAGTTTTGGGCTACTGTTTTCTTTACTTTATTCTTCATAATAACTTCTGATTCTCTTACAGATTTCCCAGTGAATAATTGTAGCTCAGTGGACTTTTAACCGTTTCTTCGAGACGAAAACTTGGACCTTGCGTTGCCTTGTAGTTTGTGAACTGATCTTTATGTAGGCTTGATCAAGATCCTTCTATTTGTTGGTTGCAGTTCCACTTTTGCATCGTCTTTTCTCTTTTTCACTGTTTTCTTGTCCAAAAGCCTGTAACCTGTAACATGTAGCAGACATGCGTCAAAAGCACCTGTTTATTTATAAAAAGAATAAGAATGGGGAATATAATAATGCAATATTATAGTGTGAACAACACACCAAACATTTAGCGACACTTCTGGCTACTTCACGCTTCATTCCATGCCACCGGTAATGTTGACGTAGATCTTTGTACATCTTTGTACCACCAGGATGTACTGAGTATGAGGAGCTGTGAGCTTCTTTCATCAACTCTTCCCGAACAGGACCTTGTGGTACACACAATCTGCTGCCGGATCTCAAAGATCCGTCTTCGTGAATGATGAAATCTATTTGAAGTCTACTTTCTACTTATTCTATGATCTTTTGCAACTTGGCATCAGTTGCTTGAGCTATTTTGATCCGACTGACAATTGCAGACTGAACTTGTAAGTTCATCAAACTTGAAGCATTACCTGGCATGACTACTTCTATCTTTATATGGTGCAAATCTTGCTGTAGTTTCCACTGTGCGGTAAGATTCATTGATAGTGGTTGACGACTAAGTGCATCAGGTACTACATTCACCTTCCCTGGATGATATTGTAGGTTGATGTCAACGTCTGCCATAAGTTCTAACCATCTTTTCTGCCGCATATTCAACTCTTTCTGAGTAATCACATACTTCAAAATTTTGTGGTCTGTGTAGATATCTACCCATTCTCTAAGAAGATAATGACGCCAAATCTTGAGAGCAAAGATAACGGCTGTCAACTCCAGATCAAGTGTCAGATAGTTGCGCTCATGAACCTTCAGCTGCTTTGATGCATAAGCTACAACTTTACCGTGCTGATATAGAACACATCCTAATCTCTTACCGGATGCATCGCAATGTACTATGAAACCTCCAGATTGGTCTGGTATTACGAGAATAGGTGCTGATGTCAATCTTAACTTGAGTTCTATGAAAACTTGTTCGCATGCTTCTGACTACACGAATTCTTCATCTTTACGCGTGAGCTTGGTCAGGAGTGTTGCAATCTTCAAAAATCCTTCAATAAATCTTCGGTAGTATCCCGCTAATCCCAAAAAACTTCGAATGTCCTTCACTGTCTTTAGTGTCGGCAATTCGCTTACTGCTGCTACTTTAGTTGGATTTATAGAGATTCCTTCACCTGAAACGATATGTCCAAGAAATCCGACTTGTTCTAGCCATAACTCGCACTTGTTGTACTTGGCATAGAGTTGATGATGTCGCAAAGTCTCCAGGACAATTCGTAAATGTTCAGCGTGCTCTTTCCGATTCTTTGAATATACCAAGATGTTGTCGATGAATATGACAACGAACCTGTCTAGGTACACTCAGAAAACTTGATTCATTAGGTTCATGAATATGGCTGGTGCATTGGTCACTCCAAATGGCATTACGAGAAACTCATAATGCCCATAGCGACTCCTGAATGCCGTCTTCGGAATATCAGACTCTTTGACCTTCACCTGATGATAACCCGAACGAAGATCTAACTTTGAGAAAACACAAGACCTACTTAGTTGATCGAACAGATCGTCGATTCGCGGTAGTGGATACTTGTTCTTTATTATGACTTCGTTCAAAACTCTATAATCAATGCATATTATGTATGAATCTCCCTTCTTCTTCACAAGTAAAACTGGGGATCCCTAACTTGAAGTGTTGGGACAAATCCATCCTTTCTGCAGAAATTCGTCCGGCTGAGTACAGACTCCCTTCGAACCTTCAGGGCTTAACCGATACGGTGCTTTGATCATCAGTTGTGCATCAGGTACTAAATCAATTCCGAATTCAAGAGCTCGATCGGGAGGCAAACCTGATATGTCTTCAGGAAATACTTCGTCGAACTTTTTAAACTACCTCTGGCTTGTCTTCTTCTGCCTGTAAAGTTGCAATCACTGCCTTCTTCGGTTTTGATTTGTATGTGCTAGGCTCCAGGGTACAGTCTCCACTTTTGAAATAAAAGACCGGATGCTCTGGAATTTCGAACACTACCCTCCTTTGACGATAGTCGATGGTAGCATAGAATGTTCCTAGCCAATCCATACCCAAAACTACATCGAAGTTCAGTATGTCCAGCACCTTGAAATCAGCATAATATTCTCTGCTGCAGACGACTACTGGACACAGGTCGTACCCCATTGTTGCCTTTAGAACACCGTTCCCTGAACTGACATTCCAGTTGGATATGAACGGTATGACTGGAATCACATGAGTTCGGATGAACCGTTGCGATATAAAGCAATGAGATGCTCTAGTATCGAAGAGTGCTAGTGTAGGAAGTGAGGCTACTAAGATCGTTCCTAAGTTATATGGGATAGGTTTTAGGTTTAGGAAAAGATATATGGATGTAAACAAGTATTGAATAGATTTGAAAGATAGAAAGTTACCAGTGATGACTTGGCCAGTGGCTTCAGCTTCTTCCACAGTCATTATGAAAGCCTGTCGCCTAGGTACATTCCTCCTTGCTGGAGAAGCATTCCTCTATCCGTTCCTCTGCCCCTGAGGTATGTTCCTTTGTGCTTGATGGAACTGACAAGGAGGAGGTGCAGTAGGTGTTGGATATAGTGCCATCAAAGTCAATTATTGGATCGCAGGTACGTGATTGTGATGATTGAGGAAGGCCCTATACCGATAAAACAGTCTTACTCGAGATGATAGTATGCTATCTGGTTTGTCTTTATCACTGTTACACTTTGATAGAGCCCTTAGGATCTTGCTTGACTACCAGCAGTATGATGGCGATCATATATGTGGGAGCTGGGGTCTATAAGCACATCCTTAAAGTGTCCCTAGTCGTGGGAGTTTCGAGGCAGGGCATCGATACTCCAAAGTAGACTAGCGTATACAGTCGAGACCCCGACGAGGGGCGGTGGCCGGTCTCACAAGCTATTGGTGTTAGTTGGATCACCTAAAATGTATACAGGTGCTCATTGGGTTATGAGTACACCGGACAGGACTCGCCGGGAGCATGCTAGTTGGTATTATACATATCGTCGGATAGCAGTTCCCTGGTGACATGTGTACAGGTTAGTCTGTTGACCTGGGATCGTCATTTATCTCGTGTGAGTTCCCACTGTTCTTTGATTACTACCCTACCACGGCTCAAAGGAGTCGTGCAAACAGGTTTTAGTTAGGTACAGTCCCGAGCCACATAGAGGCAGTGAGCGGATCGTCAGGGATTCGTCTCTCCCAGTATTGGGGGTGAGATCGCGCTGTGTTTAGGAGAGCCATTACACGAAATCCCTGGTCAGGGTAATCGAGATTTACTTGAAGGTATTCCAGTAGTATCTCAGGGTGTTCTGGGCTTCACTCCGACACGACTTATACAGCTATTGGGGGTCTGACGTTTACCAGCCCCCTAGGTCCTATATGCGATACTCATAGATGAACGGACCGGACTGTACGGATATTGTCACTGTCAGACTCAGTAGGGTTTCTGGATGAGTTCGCTCGTCAGCTTCCCTTCCGATCAATACATAGGCAACCGTTACGTGCAGCTAGTACCTCTGACGTGCTAGAGGTTATACCCAGTGCCAGTGTGTTGATGAGTCATTAGAGTCCCCCACAGATAGTTTCCCAAGTTCGGGTGAAACGTTGTAGAGGCAGTATGGTTTTATGGCAGGGTTCGGAAAATGCACGTGCGTTTACGCACGTGTCATATTTCGGGCAGATAATACTGGTAGGCTTTGGTTTAAGCCGGATCCAAGTATTATATTGTGTAGATATAATATCTTTGTCTCACTTGCATTTGTATTCGGTCGTAATACAAATACGGGTATGTTTATACTGTTACGGGGTTATCCTGAAATTCGTTTCAGGATCACTTTTGGAAGTTGCCACTTTCCAGTTTTCTATCACCCGTATTAAATATTCGGTTAAATGCGGATTTATCTTTTCTTCATAAGGGTGAGTCATGAGGGTGAGTCATGGTTCTAGAAGCTTCTAGATGGTGATTAGGTTAGTGAGGTGTTCTTGTTTCATTGGTTGCATTAATTGCTCATTTAATGATAGCATGACTAGGTTAGATGATTCATTAGTGCATTAATGATATATGCAAGGTGTTTTCTTTGACTCATCCTTTTCATTTAGTGCTTAGGGTTACCCTCCCCTCTCCTACACTCACCTTCCCCCTCATCTTAAGTGGCTGGCCCCCTCTTGAAAAAAGGATGGTTGTTCATTTGGGAAAAATATATGAAATTTGCTTCATGGAAATTTCATAAGTTGATTTCTCATTTCACCCGATCCAAAAAGGCAACTTCATTAACCGTTCATCCATAGGTTTGGATGTAACGAGATAAAGTGTTCTACTCATTCTCTACATCAATCTTGGTCATCTCTTTTGGCAAACTTGATGTCCGAGTTGCCTCGGTTCAGAGGCGGGAGCCCGTTTAAAGATCTATCGACGTGGTGCCACCTGGACGAGAAGACTTAAGATTCAGGAGATCGGAGCAGCCGCAACAAAGCATGGGATGATGGTTAAAGAACGAAGGACTCGGATCGTTCGGTATAACATTTCTACCCTCTTTAAACTTGTTAGTTTAGCGTTAATGGCAGATCCGGGTTATAGTATACGATAGCGTCAGTTTATAAAAGTTTTTGTTCTGCATTTGGCGTCTGAAAGACGGCCGGGGCGCTACCGTAGACTTATAGTAGGTCCATGAGGAGGTGGAGCTGTGAGAGCAAGACGTGGTGCAGGTGCTTGAATAGCTCGCCGCTGCAGATAGGTGATTGCTGGTCTGGGTGCCTGATACTGATTGAGTCTTTGAGGACAAGACCCAATATCATGTGTGGATGAGCCACAGACTAAGCAGAGGAGATTAGCACGCCTACAATCCTTCGCCAGGTGTTCATTCCTTTTGCAATAAAAGTAGAAATCTGGACTGGGCCGGTTAAAAGGTACTCCCGGTCTCCTGGGTACAAAATGTGGCCTTGAAGAGGCTTCTCCTGCCATCTGAGTGGCAGGGTGCTTCACACCAGCAGAGTGAGGTCTGACCTTCTTCTTCAATACTGCCTCGTATCGACGGGCAGCTTTCAGAGCTAGGTCATTGGTTGGGAAATCCCCTGTAGATAGAGCAACTTGGATTTCCTGGTCCAACCCCTACTGAAATCGTCTGGCCCTGATCTCAGCAGTCGGAATAAGGTGTGCCGCGAACCTATTACGGTCTTGTGTTAGCTGTGCAGTATGTTATATTAGATAATCGAATATTAAGACATATCTTACATGCTCAACATGGTGAACTCTGCATCATACTCATCCACTGATTTGCTCCACATAGAGTCTTATTGTAAATGGATGAATTGCTGCTCCATGTCGAATCAGGCAGTCTCTAGAAAATACTTCACATCAAACATGTCGCGAAAGGTCTTCCATTCGATCGGCTGGACAAGACGGCTTTCTTCTGCTTTCCACCATACTCGAGCGTTATCCGTGAGTTGCAGCTTAGCAACTCTTACCCAAGCAATGTCTGGCACTTGTGTTGCTGCCATATCGTCCTCAATTGATTGAGCCCATTCTTCAGCTTCCAAAGTGCTCTCTTTCCCAGAAAATTGCTTCGGATGAAGTGCCCGGAATTACTTCACTCCAGGTGCTTCCGCTTCTGGGCGGTTCATTAGTATGGCAGTCTGTTGTTGTTGTCCTTCCAAGAGGCTCTTAATTGCTTCGAGCAGTACCGTCTGCTCGTTGTTCGGAGCTGCAATAGTAGGCATAAGCGGAAGAGGTGGTGGTGTGGTGTTGCCGATCACGTTGGTGCTAGTATTGTTCGGGGAATCCATAACCTTGAAAGAAAAATAAGGTTAGGATAGATTCAAGGAATATGAAATATAAAGAATGTTTAGTTGCCGAGTCTTATAATTCTTGTATTATATTGCTTAGGTTTCCATGCAGAACTGACTTGCATGGTAGGGTTCCATACAGCACTGACCTGCATGGGCCACCAACAAAACCTGTCACTCCCCGCTTCCCAGAGTACGGTAAGAAGACGTGACGGGTCATGCCACGTATTTACTCAGAAGTAAACACGCTAAGCGTAAATAAGCAATATAGTAAAGCACATAAGTAAGACATGAGATGTAAAAGAATAGCAACTTTTATTTATTAAATATTCTTTACAATACAATACTGGAAAGTAAATACAAGAGTGAAAAGCAATGCCTAAACAAAGGCATGAACTGAAAGTAAAGTATATACAAGTGACTAGAGCTTTGGGTCTTCTGAGAACTGCTCCAAGTCGTCTGTGCTGGGCTCGATCTCCAGAGAATCAGGTCCTCCTGACAACATTCCAAAGAAAGAATAGAAAAGGAATGTTGTCAGCGAACAATTGCTCGGTAAGTCCCAAAGAGAGAAAGAAATAGACTGAACAGGTAATGAGAATATAACTGGTATAATATTGATAGTTATGTTAACGCAGTTATTTGTAGCTTGGTACAGAATATGCCAGTGTATACGAGAGGAGTCCAGCTTACCCCATGGACTATGGTATACAGATCACAAGGCCCCATCAAAACCCACGGGACAACGACAACGGATGTTCAGGTTAACTGTATTAAAGTGACTGTCTCGTGCCACTTTTAATATATTCCGTACCACTCTACCCCTTTAAAACCCCGTAATGTATTTTGTATTGATGTGTATTGTTTTGTTTAATAGATGTAAGACTTGCCGAAACCATGATATCAGTAGTTCATGTGAACGGAAAGGATATAAACGGATATTCATGTAAACAATGTCAAATGTGTATCCATGGTTCGGTCAAATCAATTCATGTTGATATAGATTGTATTCTGGTACAAATGGATTCATATTGAATTGGAGTTATACTTGAATTGTATTCAAGGATGGATTGATTTCAGATTATACTGAGACTCTGACTGAGTCAGTTACTTTAAAACGAATTGAAGTCCTGAATTAGTTTTGGAGTTATCGGTAACTGCTGCACATGGACAGCAGGATTTATGACTTTTCCAAACCAATTACCATTGATAACCCTATTTTAGTTGTCTACCTTACATAAGCAAGCACCTACATTCTCCGGCTCACTGAGGCTCAAGAGAATTGGTCCCGTTTAAACCTATATTTACTAGGGTCCTTATTGTAAATTAATACAACTTGAGGGGGGTTTTATGAAAAATAGTTTTGATATATTTTTAAAATAAATCTCAAGTATTTAATTATCGTTTTTAGGGTTTTTATAGATATAATTTTAAAAGTGATGAGATAGTCTGGTGGATATAAACCTAACTTTAATAGTATAGGGTATTTTCATATAATTTGACTTGTATTGATTCTTGATGGTATTTTCATGAACTTTAGTGATTCTTTTCTTTTGATTAGAAAACATGGAATATATTATATATTTAAAATATATATTTTGGTAATATATATATATATATATAATTATTAAAAGTATAATTTATTTATTAATAGAAATCACGTTTTTTTAGAAATTGTAATAAAAATTCCATCAAGATCGTATGTTCCATGAGGAGGTCTGCATCTCACCCTACTAATCCGATGGATATGCGATAACCCGTACCAACCAAATTGGATTCCCCAAATTGGGTTGTAAGGACATAATTGTATGGAATTTAATTAAAACAATCTTAAAGAAATACAGTTTTATTAGTTTAGGGTGTTTTAATGTAAACAAATTGAATTGTCCCCCAAAATATTTTTCCAAAAGCCATCGTGCTATGTCATGATGAGTGTTGTGATGATATAGGTCATTACCTCATGAATTTTCTAAAGGTAATATAAGTAAGCATGATAAAATATGTCGAAAGTAAGTATGTGGTATTAAATCATAAAAGTGCAATTAACTTGGTTTTACATGGTGTTTTATAGTGAAATTGGTTTTTAAATTTTAGTTAATGGTTAATAAGTAAGGTTTATTACTTTAGTTAATGGTTAATAAGTAAGGTTTATTACTTTAGTTATGAGTTTCCTAAGAAAAAATGTTATTTTAAAGAAATTAGGTTTTAAAAGTCGGTTAACTCCACTTACTGACGTCATTTGAAAAGAGACTTGTTTAATAGAGAAGAGAAAAGAAAAAGAAGGGAATTATGGATTGAGAAGAGAGAGGGGAGATAGATTATGGGTTTGCAAGCGTCGTGGAGTCGCGGGGCCACCGGATTTGTTCTGAGTCGTCGCTGGAACTTGATTTTGAGCTAACTCCACTTGTACAACTTCTTGGACTTGAAAAATTTTGAGAGTTTTGGCAAAGGATTTTTGAATGAGGAAGGATAGGGTATAGGGTGGTATTTATAGGAGAAATTAGGGTTTAAGGTATTGAAGAATGAAATTAAAATGCATTAACATTTTGGATTAATGCCTCATTTTAATTCTCTGAAAATGTGCAGGAAAAACAAACAGACTAGAATTAGTGGGGGAGTCCAAGAGGTGCTAGGGTAAAAAATTTGAAGCATTTGGGACGCGGGGGGGGGGGGGGGGGGGGCCGGCTGCGCCGGCCCCAAAGAAGATTTCGCCTGTCCAATAGGGTTGGTCTGGGTTTGGATTCAAGCCACGTGTCTAGGACGGTTCATATAACTTAGTGCACATGTTTGATTTTTGAGACTTTTCATTTTTACGTATATTGCACGTGTAAACTTTTGGACTTCTAAAAAGTTTAAAAGAAAAATTAGCAAAAATAATATGTGGCTGAGGGGATTCGAACACAAGGGCTACGTCATAGCAGTGCAAGGCTTTACCAATGAGCTACAAGTGCTTTCTTGCTGTTTTTAAACAACTTAAATTTATAACTTGTGCTCAGGATTTACAAATACTCCATTTGTACATTAACTTTAAAAATTTTCTGTACATTATAAACGGTGTCGTTACATTTAATAATCTAGAATCGGGCATTACAATATGAGTATGAAAGAGTGGGGTGGGTCATTACCCCGTGCGTAACTATCTACCAGTGTAAGGTTATGATAATTAGATGTTCAGAGATAACGGTTCAATATTTCGGGGGTTCATAGAATTAGTGCGAATAGTTATTTTTTGAAATAAAAACATGAAAAAGAAGTTTATTTTAATTTAAGCATAGATTAAGAAGGCGGCGGGATCAATTGGGAGCAAGACAGATCCTAACGTTTGAGACGAGTGAAAGGAACGGACGTCGAGCGGCACCGTAATACGAATATCTCCTTTCTTGGATTTTTCCTGAGTGCATGGGCAGCACCGTAGCGTAGGCGACGAAGAGACGAATACAACGATAATGTTTTCAGAATTTTTGGCCTAGTGGATTGTGAGAAATTCGAGTTGGAAATTGCGGGCATTTATAGGGATAAAAAATTTAAACCGAAACGGATCACGCGCCGTCATTAAGCGCCGAACACGTGGCCGTTACGCACGCGTTCATCTCGACTGTTGGATAGAGAGATCCAATGGTCCCCGCTCATGCACGTAGGCATGTACCGCCTACGCCTAGGCACGCGCTTGCGTAAGCAAGCCGGCGGTCCGTACACGGCCGCCCGCATACGTGGGGTGCCCCGGCCGTTGGATCGATCCAACAGCTCACGTTCCCCCTCGTTTTTATTTTCTTTTTCTTTTTTTTGTAAACAAAATCGTTTTCTTAAAAATGGATTTTTAATTAGAAAAATTATTTTAAAATAGTTAAAAAATATTGGAAAAATTCTAGAAAAATATATTTTAATGTTTTCTTCCTTTTGTAATATGATTTGGTCAAAAATAACTTTCTTTTTCCGGTATTAAAAATATCCCATAAATCTTTATCCTGTTCTAAAAATTCAAATTAAATATTTAAAAATTATTAAAAAATATAATAATTGGGTTTAAATATAGAACAACCTTTTAAAAGTGTTTTCCAACAAACGTAGCATTAAAATAATTATCTTGACTCAAGGAAATTTTTTGTAAGAAGGCTTTATTATGTATTTGAAAAACACAGACTTTACTATCTACCTTTCTTAAAACAATTTCGTTACCGAAATTACAGGGGTAGGAAAAGTTCACATAGAGGGGGTTATAAAAAGATAGGGATAACGTTCTATCATCTCATCCTCTTTCTCTCCCACGTAAACTCGCCTGGGGAGTCGTTCTTCCACATTACCTTAACGCGTTGAACTGTCTTATTTCTCAGGGTCTTCTCTTTCCAGTCTAAGATCTCAACTGGTTGCTGCTCATAGGTTAGGTCGGCCCCCCATGGTGATTTCTGAATGATCCACCACATGACTAGGGTTGCCGACATACTTTCTTAGTTGCGATATATGGAAAACGTTGTGTATACCTTCCAACGATGGTGGTAAGGCCAAGCAATACGCAACTTCACCAACCCGTTCTAGGATTTCAAACGGGCCGATAAATCGTGGGCTGAGCTTTCCGCGCTTCCCGAAACGTATCACTTCTCGATCTCCCAAACCACCAAGGGCAACTCTTCATCCGTCTGCAAGGTGTTTAGTATTTCCTCTTTCGGCCTAGCTCTATAGGTTGATGGATCTAAGGACCGACTTCCGCTCTCGAAGATGAACATCAGATGATTAGGAATCTTGAACACTACCCTTCTTTTGTGGCAGTCAATGGTAGCATAGAATGTCCCCAACTAGTCCATGCCCAGAACCGCGTCGAAGTTTAGCATATTTATCGCCATAAAATTGGTGTAGAATCCTCGGCCACAGATCACTATAGGACTGAGGTCGTATCCCGTAGTGGAATTTAATACGGCGCTTCCCATGTTGATATTCCATCCAATGACGAGAGGTGCCACTGGAATAGAGTGGGCGGACACAAACTTTTATGACATGAAGCAGTGGAATGCTCCTGAGTCAAAAAGTGTAAGTGCAAAGTAGAAGCTACTAAGAGGATACCTATGTTTGTTTAAGGGAAAGGTTTACGGGATCTTAACTAAGATTCGCAAATGAAAGAAAACAAGTAAGGTACATGAAAGGAAGATTGATTCAAACAGAAACAGGTACCTGTGAGAACTTGTTCGGTGGCCTCAGCTTCCTCGGCTGTTATGGTAAAGGCCTAGCGTTTGGAGGCATTGCGTTGGGCCTATTGGATAATGCGCTACTGTCGAGGCAAGGGTAGTCCTCTCTGTTGCGCTCCCTGACCGGTTAGCCTAACTGCGGGGAGCGGTCGGGCCCCTTGTTGCAGAGCCCCATTGTTGACCAGCCCATTAGCAGTGCCAAGTTGACTCCTCTTCTGAGGAAAATCCCTAAAAGTATGGTCAGGAGACCTATAAGCTAGGTAGCGCTCGTTCAGTACACGACATTGTCGCATGTAATGCCCGGCCCTGCCGCAGTGGTTGCAGATTATGGTAGTCGGTTGTGAAAAAGGTGGCCCTGCTGGCCTCTTGAATTGTTGATTCCCATTGGGCCTGAAAGATACTCCCTCAGATGTCTGAATTGCCGGTCGCTTAGATCCGGCCGATTGGTCATTCTGCTTGATGCGCTTCTCGAGGTCCTTAAAGCTACGGGCGGCATCGAGGATCGCATCGTAGGTTGGGAGGACAGAAGTAGCCATGGCGGACCGAGTCTTCAAATCTAGCCCCTGCCGAAATCTCTTTGCATAGAGCTCCGGAGTCTCTACCAGGTGAAATACAAACCGAATCAACATGGCAAACTCTACAGTGTATTCATCAACAGACTTCTCCCACATCCACCCTTGCTGAAGCTGGACAAACTGCAGGGTGTTTTTCGTCACCCCATTAAGATGGGAAATACGCGTCGCTTGTCAGGCGTATACAGATTCTCCCTGTCCAGGGTTGGCTGGGGTTTATTGATTGTAGGGATCTGAATCTCTGGCGGCTGCGGATTAAGCTTCCATTAATTACCCCTCGCTCTTAGAGCGAAGAAATCTCCGATTGACGGGTCAAAATAGTCATGCGAACTCAATGCGAAGTGTCGGTGTTTGAAAGCAATACATAAGGGCATGTTTATTTCATTTTTCTTATTTATCCTATTTATGACAAGAGATTTTTTTATTTAAAGAAACACGTTTTTTTAGAAAGGTTTTATTTTGTTTATTATTTATATGTTTTTATTTTATAAGAAAAAAGGGGGAAAGCCCCCTCCCACTCACGTGAGAGGGAGGCGGGGCTCGCACTAAGTGGGAACCTCCCCTTCACGTGAATGGGAATGGGGAACTCCCACTTAGTAGGAGTTTTCCCCCACACGTGAGAGGGAGCAGGGTGGGAGCTCCCATCCACCTCACGTCAGGGAGCAGGGGCTCCCACTGGGAGCCTCTCCCTCACGTGGGGAAGCGGAGGGTGCCCGTGGGGCATGTTCAGAATAAAATATAGGAAACCAAAGAGTTAAAATTCTGGAAGAGATTCAATAGAGAGAAAAAGATTCCAGATATCAAATATAAAACCAGCGACCAACAAAAGAAGGCTCAAGAAATTTGAAGCTATGATCTCAGAAATCGGTCGCGGAACCGCGGCCGAGTCAGCCCGAGCCGCCGCGGATCCGCGACCGAGTCAGAAGATCGAAGAACGAGAATTTTCCAGAAGCTTCCCTGTAACGTCTTACCTTGCTGAGGACGCTTCGTTGTAACAAGCTCGTTCTGGAAACTTCTCTAAAACAAGCTAGCTTGTTGAGGAAACTTGATAACTACCTAGCTTATTCTAGAAGCCTCCTTATAACAACCTAGCTTATGTGGGAAGCTTGATGAGGGGATATAAAAAGGGACCTAAGCCTACATTAAAATGGATGTTGATTAGTTGTTGATTTTTAGTAAACAATCACAAAACCAATTTAGATCCAATTCCAAATCAAGATCCAGAATCAAGAATCGTGAGAAATTCATCGAGCGAGATCATTCAAGATCCTTTACGCGAAGCTGATCGTCATCAACGAGCACGTGATCCTCGATAGATCCAAGCTAATGGTGATCGAGCAAAGCGAAAATCGACGGAGAAATTACTTCTTCAAGGGAGTGATCGAGAGCGAATTTTCTTGTAATCTCGGATTGAAGAAGTTTTAATTTGAAGTTGAATAATAAAGGTGATCATTACTTTTAATCTTGCTTTCTTTAAATTTTCACATTATGAAATCTCTATTTGTTGATTCTTCTATTTTCATAATGTGTGAGTAAATCTCCGCTTGTTAAGAATTCGAAGGAATTTGGTAGATCTAATGGTGAGAGAATTCTATATTCATCTTAAGTCTTATGGAGATTATAAACTTTAGCAAAAAGAATCATTAATGTCCAAATTGTGAGTGAGATCAATTTATTGAGAATTTCATCACAATTTGGGGAGTAGATTGATGATCCTTTTTACTAAAGGCTAGATATGAATGACAATTAATGAAAGGACAAGGGGCAATGAAGGAGAAACCCTAGTTTCTTCAAACGATCCCTAATTCTCATTAATAGGCATCGATCTAGTAGTAATTCTACCAATAGATAAGATGAATCATCTTGAATCATCATCCATGGCTACTAATTCCGTTCGAATCCTATAAGCCTTCTTCAATTTTCTTGATAACTAAATCTTGAATATTTTCTTAAAAACAATTCCTTGAATTTCTTGAAACTATTACTTCAATCAAATCATAAAACAATTTCTTGATTTTCTTTACTATTTCTTTCAACTCAACTAAAGCAAGAATTTACGAGTGCCACAAATCCAAGAGAACGACCCGTACTCACTAACGCTCGCTACATGCGACACCGTTATTAATTGCGGTTATTATACGACTGAAACATTTCATCACTTCTTTACTACTACATCTTTTCTATAAAATCAAAGAGGTGGAATCATTAAGTAGATAAATCAAATGGCGCCGTTGCCGGGGATGCGTGCATAATTTGTTCGTTCTTGCTATTAGAGTTGAAATATTATTATTCCATCAAAATTTTAAATCAAAATCTCATCGTGTGCTTAATGATTAGTGTTTGAATTTTTGCGAGGGAATTTGGAATCACTGTAGTGAGGAAATCAAGATTCAGAGACGTTATAAAGATTCCATAGGAGCAAAGGAAGCTACAGTGAAAAGAAAAACACCTAACTCCCCCGATCCACCGTGGAACCACGGCGGATTCTAGGTTTTTGCGGCGGATCCGCCGATGAGTTGGTGAATTAGTGCTTCAATTTTCTGTGGTATATTCTCTACTCTCTTCTCTCTCCTCTGATCTTGTCCAATAACAACTTTTCTGTAGGATTCTTTGCGAAAATTCGCTGCTTAAAAAATTCTTATTGCGTGTTTTGATATTGGTTGTTTGTGCATATTGTAATATGGAAATTAAGGAGTAAAGACCAAATTTAGATTAGTTGGGGATTTCATTACCCTTCCTAAGCCCCAAAAATCACAAAACTAGCATCCGCATCACCCTTCATTAACTAAAAAATATCTAGACCAAGACTCTAAAGACCGTCGCGCTCAATTAGGACAGAGGAAGGTCGTGGGTAATCTACTGCTTATCCGCATTTCTTTTATGGTGTCTAGGAAAGTGTGTCTAAGGCAAGTGGTTACTTAATTAGGCTCCCTATTTACATAGCGGATACCTCCCACTTACCTGGCCATAGGAGAGATAAAAAGGCAGTAGAGGATTTATCCTACGATTTGTCTTTTGGAAGTCTAGGAGCGGTCTAGTGACTTGACCTAGATGATCTTAGATCTAGGGTGGATTGTGCATTTTTGTTGTGATTTTTCTAAATCCGTCTTTTTCAAAAACAAACCAAACCTTTCTTTTAATTTACACATACGCTGCCACTTGCGCTATACCCGTTTAGTGTATGCTCGGCTGGACACGGGATTCTAGTGTCCGTCTTGTCCGTTTTTCTTCTATCGACTCCGAAGTCGGTATTTATTCATCTTCTTTTTTCTCACCACAAACCACATCCACCGAGATGGACGGTTCTCCATCAAATTTCAATAACACCACTTTGCCACCGCCCGCAGGTGCGCAGAATCTACCGCGTATATCTCTCCAAGAGAGATGCTACTCTATACGTGATCCTCTTTCTACTTGTCTTTCCATTCCACCAGCCAATGGGGATAATTTTGAAATCAAACCACACTATATCAATCTTTTGCCTAAATTTCACGGTCTTGAGTCCGAAGACGCATACATTTTTATCACCAAATTCGAAAACGTATGCGCTATGTTGGGTATGTCACAATTGTCTGTGGATGCTATGAGATTGCGTCTTCTCCCATTCACTTTGTGCGATTTAGCCGAAAAATGGCTTTATAACACAACCGCACACTCTATTGCCAAATGTGATGAATTTGTTGTAGCATTCCTTAAGAAATTTTATCCCAATCATAAGACCGCCCATGTTAGGAGCGAAATCAATCAGTTTACCCAGCTTCCTAATGAACCATTTTGGAAATGTTTTGAACGGTTCAAGGATCTGCTTGTCTAATGTCCTCATCACGGAATCAATATATGGGATTTGTGCCGAATTATATATGAGGCCATTAATCCTATGACAAAGCAGATGCTTGAAACCATGTATCAAGGCAATTTCATGTCCAAAGATGATGGTGAAGCCTGGAAATTCCTAGAAAATTTCGCTGAAAACACTTTACAATGGGAAAGTGTTAGACCAATATCATCTAGGGAAAGTATTCATTAGCTTGAAGTTTCCATCGCAATGAAAGCCGAAATGGCTTCGATGCAAAAGAAACTCGAAGCTATGGAAAACAAATTTTTCTTACCCTCCATAAACCAGGTGACGCTTCCTAAAACCGTGTGTGGATGCTGTTCTGATTTATCATATCTGACGGATGAATGTCCTTTGAATTCTCCGTTTCAAGGTCACGAACACACTAATGCTGCTTTTCAACAGCGACCTAGAAACGATCCTTATTCTTCCATATATAATCAGGGTTGGAGGAATCACCCTAATTTTTCTTGGAACCAACACCAAACTCAAAACACGGTTCTAAACCAAAATAACTATCAAAGGGTTCCTCCACAGCAACAGCAACCTCCACAGAGTCAGCACCCCTTGCAAATACAAACTTTTCAAAATCCGGCCAACAATTCTGCACCTTTTAATAATTATTTCCAAACGGCCGGTACCGAAAACTCCTCTTCACTCGAACGAACCTTAGATTTGTTCATGAAACACACCATGCAAATGTCGGCTGATATAAGGTCCTCTATCGACACCATGAAGAATGACTCCGCCTCCCACGGTGAGAGTATAAAAGTGATAGAAGCACAAATTGCACAATTAAATGCCGCGATGAGTGCTAGAGAGAAAGGGAAACTTCCAGCTCAACCCTTACCAAATCCTGGCTACTCGCATCATAATATGAGTGCCGTTACCACGTTGAGATCAGGAAGAGTGCTAAATAACCATGTTGGTGAAGAGATTGATAATGAGGAATCAATCGATGATACCCAGCTTCCACTTCTTACCCTATTTCGTCTACTCCATCTTCTTCCAAGCCTATTCTCTGTTTTCCCCAAGGCTCGAACCCTCCACCCACCTCCTTGAGTCCACCTATAATGATTCCCACTCCAATTATGGGATCCATTCTACCCCCTCGATCTTCTCCAATGTTGGACCTAGCTCTTATTGATAAAGCTCCTTATCCTAATAGGTTAAGGGAAAAAAGACCAAATCCACAAATGGAGAAGATTATGGAAATATTTAAACGGGTTAACATCAATATCCCTCTCCTAGATGCTATACAACAAGTTCCGTCCTATGCGAAAATTCTAAAGGACTTGTGCACTAGAAAGAGGAAAACTCAAGTGCCGAAAAAGATGTTCATGTCGAGTAATGTAAACACAGCTTTTACCCAACAATTACCTAAGAAACGTAAGGACCCCGACTGTCCTACAATTTCTATTTCTATTGGGGGTAAAAATATCAACCGTGCTTTACTCGATCTTGGCGCTAGTGTTAACCTGCTTCCTTACTCTGTCTATGAGCAATTGGGTACCGGAGAGTTAAAACCATCGCACTGCACTCTCCAGATGGCAGATCGATCTATCACCAAACCTAGGGGAGAGCTTGAGGATGTGTTGATAAAAGTCGGGGAATTTATATTCCCTGTGGACTTTATTGTTCTAGATACACAACCAGTAGCGAACCTACAGAACCAAATTCCGGTGATTCTCGGTCGACCCTTTTTGGTCATTTCCAACGCTATAATCAACTGTCGAAATGGCTCTATGAACCTTTCCTTCAGGAAGATGTCAATTGAGCTTAATATTTACAAGTTGGGAAGTGAACCCTCTGAACCTTCTGTTCAAATATGTTCTGTCGAATTAATGGATGTCGACAGCAGCGAATTTGAACAGCTTCACAATACTGATCTAGACTCTCTTAATACGTTATTGTTTGACCCAGCTATGCATTATACACATACGGACTCATCTATCGAGCTGTCCGGGTCAACATCTAACGCTGATTATGAACCGTTTATGGAGTCTGAGTATCATCCCGTTCTTGCTGATGAGATTATTCTTCGGGGTATTGATGAAAGGTTTGAAGAAATTTTCGCTGATGAACTCGCATTTTTAGAAAACACGGGAATTGTGATGAATCAACCCCAAAACAAAGAAGTTGAACCAACACCCCTTCTTCTTGACAATAACGAGCATGCGAGTAATCCATCATCATCATCATTGTATCGTCTCTCCAAATCGAGACACAAACCCGTTCTATTACACCACTTATCTCTTCCCCACTTTTTCCTGGCTCTTTATAACATGTTTTTCCACCAACCGGTGCATTACATTGATAAAATCTTCGAATGGTTGGTGTTAACTTACGGTATTTGTAAAGCTTTGCATTAACCAATAACTTTACCCCCCCTCTTATGATTTTAAAATTTTAATTTTGTTTAACTCAAGTTTGGGGGGGGGGTTTATAAATTTTGGTTCTTGAAAATAAAATTTGCACACAAAATTGTGAGTCAAAAATAAGTTTGGGGGAGGTTTTCACGTCCATATGTTCTTGCCCTTGTTAATAAATTTTCCTCCCAAGTTTACAGGTTTTTGAGATTTAACAGATGATAACAGTGAGGACACTGCTGTAAACAGGTTTGGGGGAGGTTTGTGCTTATTTAAGCATTACTTTGCATTATACTTTGCATAAGCACAAAAATTTTAAAATTTTTTCTTTTATAATAAAAGATTAGAAAGTGAAAAATTACATTTAAAAGATTGGAAAAGTTTAAGAAAAACAAGAAAGTTAGTTGTTTTCTTAAACGAAACTAGTAATAAATAGTTATGAGCCGTTGTCCCAAGGGTTCGTAAGATGAAGGGAGTCACTAATCTGAGGATAAAAATAACTCTGAAAAATATTTCCTATTCTGGAAGCCAAACATTTGAACGTTGATACCCTACTATACGCACTTACACACGTCTTGAAACTCGGGATAGTAGAGGATACCTTGAAATGCTCTTGTCTAAAAGCCAAAGTAAGAAAAAATAATAAATGAAGTATAAAAGTATAAAATAGTGAAGAAAAATGAACACTGGTTTTGTAATCACCAAGGCAGCATAAAAAAAATATAGCGAGGGTGGTTCATCACCTAGTGCCTTAGGCCAACTGGTTTGGGAGTTACTGCTATGCCTTAGGTGTTGCAAGACGAGGAAATTGCTAATTACGCCTAATAAGTGAGCACATTTAGTAATCGGTCGGTTAATACCTCAAGAAGTATTAACGGTCGCATGAAGAATGCATGAGCAATTCCATCTAAAATATTCACCGACTAAAAAGTACCGAGGTAGATGGACAAGAGTATGATAGCTTGAATTGAATTCTTTGAGTGTAGGGATGTCTTTTACACACACGTAGGGGTATATGATCGATATTTGGAAGAAAGGTAGGGATGAAGAATAAATGCGATATTTTATTGAGGGATGATGTGATTTCTAACATCTTTTCATGACTATTAAGATAGGGCTCATAACAACCGAAAAGCTAGTGTAGTTGAAAACTCTGATTTTCAAGTTCTTTCTTTTATAGTTCTTATCTTTATATATAACTTTCACAGTTTTTTTTATTATAGGATTTTTTGAGTGCAATCCCATGAAAACCCTCAGGAGACAACACTCCTCCTACTAGGGACACCTAGAGGTTTAAAGGCTTGTTGCATGTGCTCAGTGCAATCATGTTGCCTACAAAAGTGTGCTAGTTAGTTTTTCTCTTTCTTTCTATTTTTCTCCTTCACCTGAATAAAAGAAGTTTGCTCGGGACGATCAAAGTCAAGTTTGGGGGAATTTGTTCAGTCGAAATTATGACAATTTTTAACATAACAATTTCCTCACTTTTCTAATCATCTAAGGATGTTTGATATAAATATAACACATATTACAAGTTCGTCTGGAAAATATCAATTATCATGTGTTATATATTATAATCAATACTTTTGAAGGAAATTGTATGTTTATTATTTCACGCATAATATTGTATATCTCTAACATTCTTCATTGAGATTTTGTGCAGAAATTAGCCCAGATCAGATATCGGAATCAGAAATTCGCTGATAAAATACAGGAAATCAAAGAGTTAAATTCTGGCAGTGATTCAATAGAGAGAAGAAGATTCCAGATATTAAATATAAACCCAGAGACCAACAAAAGAAGGCTCAAGAAATTTGAAGCTATGATCTCACAAATCGGCTGTGGAACCGTGGCCGAGTCAGCCCGAGTCGCCGCGGATCCATGGCCGAGTCAGAGGATCGAAGAACGAGAATTTTCCAGAAGCATCCCTGTAATGTCTTACCTTGCCGAGGACGCTTCATTGTAACAATCTCGTTCTGGAAACTTCTCTAAAACAAGCTAGCTTGTTGAGGAAGCTTGATAACTACCTAGCTTATTCTAGAAGCTTCCTTATAACAACCTAGCTTATGGGGGAAGCTTGATGAGGGGCTATAAAAAGGGACCCAAGCCTACATTAAAAAGGATGTTGATTAGTTGTTGATTTTTAGTACACAATCATAAAAACAATTTAGATCCAATTCCAAATCAAGATCCAAAATCAAGAATCGTGAGAAATTCATCGAGAGAGATCATTCAAGATCCTTTACGCGAAGCCGATCGTCATCAACGAGCACGTGATCCTCGATAGATCCAAGCCTCACGGTGATCGAGCAAAGCGAAGATCGACGGAGAAATTATCTTTTCAAGAGAGTGATCGAGAGCGAATTTTCTTGTAATCTCGGATTGAAGAAATTGTAATTTGAAGTTGAATAATAAAGGTGATCATTACTTTTAATCTTGCTTTCTTTAAATTTTCACATTATGAAATCTCTATTTGTTGATTCTTCTATTTTCATAATGTGTGAGTAAATCTCCGCTTGTTAAGGATTCGAAGGAATTTGGTAGATCTAATGGTGAGAGAATTCTATATTCATATTAAGTCTTATGGAGATTATAAACTTTAGAAAAAAGAATCATTAATGTCCAAATTGTGAGTGAGATCAATTTATTGAGAATTTCATCACAATTTGGGGAGTAGATTGATGATCCTTCTTGCTAAAGGCTAGATATGAATGACAATTAATGAAAGGACAAGGGGCAATGAAGGAGAAACCCTAGTTTCTTCAAAGGATCCCTAATTCTCATTAATAGGCATTGATCTAGTAGTAATTCTACTAATAGATAAGACGAATCATCTTGAATCATCATCCATGGCTACTAATTCCGTTCGAATCCTACAAGCCTTCTTCAATTTTCTTGATAACTAAATCTTGATATTTTCTTAAAAACAATTTCTTGAATTTCTTGAAACTATTACTTCAATCAAATCTTAAAACAATTTCTTGATTTTCTTTACTATTTCTTTCAACTCAACTAAAGCAAAAATTTACGAGTGCCACAAATCCTAGAGGATGACCCGTACTCACTAACGCTCGCTACACGCGACACCGTTGTTGATTGCGGTTATTATATGACTAAAACATTTCATCTCTTCTTTACTACTACATCTTTTCTATAAAATCAAAGAGGTGGAATCATTAAGTAGATAAATCAGGGCACGTGCATGGCACGTGCCCACGGAGCACGAGCACGGACATGAAAGAGGGCTAATCTCTCGGATATGGACTCAAACTCCCGGAAATGACCTTATCATGGAGTTAAACTCCCGAAAAAGATCTTATCATGGAGTTAAACTCCAAAAGATTTTAAATGAAGTTGAACTCTCAAGAGAATTTGTATTGCGGAGTTAAACTCCAATTTTTTTTAAAAATGGAATTAAACTCCCAAAAGAATTTTTATTATGGAGTTAAACTCCCAAAACAATTTTATTTGGAGTTAAACTCCCAATTTTTTTTATATGAAGTTAAACTCCCAAAACGATTTTATTTGGAGTTAAACTCTCAAAAGTTTTTATATGGAGTTAAAATCCCAAAACAATTTTATTTGGAGTTGAACTCCCAAAAGATTTCATATGGTGTTAAACTTCCAAATTTTTTTTAAGAGGAAGCTGCCACTGAGTGGGACCTTCTATCCCCTCACGTGAGAGGGAGCAAGGGGCTCCCACTTTGTAGGAGCCTCACCCTTACGTGATGGGGAGAAAGGGGCTCCCACTATGTGTGAGCCCCCCTCATGTGATGGAGAGTAGGGAGCTCACGAGTTTGGAGTTAAAATCCAAAAGATCCTCTTTTTTTTTATTATTATTATGAAGTTAAACTCCCAATTTTTTTTAAAAATATGGAGTTGAACTTCCAAAACAATTTTATTTGGAGTTAAACTCTCAATTTTTTTATATGGAGTTAAACTCCTAAAATAATTTTATTTGGAGTTAAACTCCTAAAAGATTTTATTTTGGAGTTAAATTTGTAAAAATGATTTTATTTGAAAAGAAGACCAAAAGGGAGTTTCTTGAAACTTCAAAATCTATGTCTTGGATGATGAGAATGGGCCTCTTTCCTTTCTTTGAGCCTTGGATCTGCCTAAGGTGAGGTTTTTTCTATTTTAAGGATGGGTCTTCTTCTTCCTCCTCTTTTTTTTCGGGATCTTGAAGAAGGGTGGTGAGATTTAAAATCTCCTCTTCTAGGAATTTGACGGGATATTTGGGCTCCCTTTCAAAAGTTTTATGATGGAAAACTATTTTCTTTTAAGAAAACAAGAGTTAAACTTTTAATTTAATTCAAAACAAGAAAAGAAGAAGGAGGCTTTGAATCTTGAAGAAGGAGGCACAAAACCTTATGTTGATATGGGATGAATCTTTTTTTTTTGTTATCATCCATCATGATGCCTTATATAGGCTGTACATTTTACATATGACCCCTTGGGCTTTTCAAAATGGCACATGTGCCTTTCCCATACCATGTGCTTTCTTTCTTTTACACATAAGTCATAGGCTTTTACATAATTTAGGTTTGTTGCCCATTTTATTATATTTATTCATAGGAATTATATTAAGCCTATTTATGCTTTAACCATTATTCCTTTGGTAAAGGGGGCTGGCCTTTTCATACTTGGGCTTGACTTGGGCATGGGTCCACTTGTTTGGACTTGGGTTCGGGCTTAGGTCAACTTGGCTTAGGGTTGACTTTGATTTTGACTTGGTCAACCGGGGTGTAATTTTTGACCCCAACAAAGTGTCCCCCATCAATAAATGCACACCGCGTGTATGGGTTGTGTGCATGAAATTTATGGATCTTGTTCTATATGGGAATTGATTTGGTTTGGTCCCCTTTGGAGGGTCGACGCTGCCATTTTTACGACATGGATGGTCGGTGCTGCCATTTTTGCGACTTGGACGGTCGGTGCTGCCATTTTTGCGACTTGGACGGTCGGTGCTGCCATTTTTACGACGTGGACGGTCAGTGCTGCCCTTTTTGCTACGCAAACGGTCGGTGCTTGATTTGACTTTCTCTGCTTCGTGCGGTGTCGGGATTTGATTTGTTTCCGAGGTGGAGCTTGATTCCACCAAGGAGGTCATTGGTTGACTGATGATTTGATTTGTTTTGGGAGTTCCCTACCTGTCTAGCGGGACTTTTGAACTTGGAATCGCTGTCGGGTGGGACGTTGATTTGATATGTTTGATTTCTGCTTTATTTGCCAGGACTTTTGAATTTGAGAGGAACTCAGAATTTAGATTTTGTTTAGCATCAACATCACTGCACTGGAATAATACTAGGATCAACTCATCATTTGCCCTGGGAGAACTTAGGATTTAGTTTTTAGGTCGGCATTAGCACCGCTAACACTGAAGCGTAATGCCAGGAGCGACTCATCATTTGCTTTTTGGGAAAACTTAGGATTTGGGTTTTGGGTCGGCATCAGCACCGCTAACACTGAAGCGTAACGCCAGGAGCGACTCATCATTTACTATTGCCCGTTAGGGGAGTGATGGCTTAGAAGACAGGTTTAGGTCCCTATCACCTAAGGCTTTTCAATTTTATGAGCCGTAAGGGTCACAAAAAAGTATTTCCTCCCTACGAGTCGAGAGGATCTCGCAGGTGTATGTTCTCCTTAGGATCGTGGGGATTCCTAAGTGTGTTGCTATTTTGTGAGTCGTAAGGATCTTACGTGAGGATTTTCTCCTCACAAGGTCGAGAGAACTTTGCGAGTGTATTTCATCTCTTTTTTGCGCCCTTTCGGGTTTTCATAAACTCGCTAGCATTTCTGCTGTTTTTACTCACGGAGCCCTTTCGGGTTTCTATCCATGCCTATTTTGCTTGTGGACATACCTTTTATTAATGTTTCATCGCCGGTAGGACCTCAGATGTAGTCTTTCCAGTAGGAGTTGGGAGAGATAGGGATCATTTGCGCCCATGGATTGTATACGGTTTATAGGATGTATGATCCAGACTGTAGGGCCGGTGTGCTTGATCCGTTTGCGACCTGAAGCATTCACGCGTAGTATTTCTTGAGGTATAGGCCATTGATGGGTGGCATATGCCTTTCTCCCTCGGCACTTATTGCTAAGAAACCAATTACCGAGGATCTAACTAGAGAATTAGGGTTAGACAAAACAAGTACATATCTTTACTTTAAGTGAACAAGGAATACAACCTTTGTAGACCGTTCCTTCCCTTCTAAAGCTCCGTGTAGTAGTCCCTTCGCTCCAAGTAGTGGTCTTCTGGACTCTCGTTAGGCTCCACTAGGCGAAAGGAACAAGCTTGCTTGAAGAACTTTGAGGCCGAAGATGATCTAAGTCGAGCGATCTCCAACTCAAGCTACCTCTTCACTAATTGAAAATTAGTGAGGTAAACAACCTATACTAAATGGCTAGTCTAGTGTAGATTGATGAAGTAGGAATTTTTCTCACTTTAGAATTATTTTTCTCACTCTTTTTCTTCACCTCAAGAAAACCTAGAGAGCTCAATGGAGATAAAGAAGAAAATGAAGTCTAGAATAGAATGAGAGTGAAGTGGCAACCATAGCTGAGATAATATCATATATTATTATTGTAGAGACTTAACTATGGTTAAAGATAATGGTTGGGTTAATAAATATCTAAAGTAAGACAAAATTAGTGGACCAAGTCAATGGTTTCCACAAGCTTCTCCAAGCTTCACAAACTATGCCATTTCCACCTAATTTTGTTTATACTTTAAATAATTAATCACCCTAATTATCTATGGTATGGTATGAGTCTCATACACCCATGTATAATGTATCATCAAGCATGACACAAAGAAATAATACATTAATATATATCACATATATATTAAATGTACAATGAGAAAAGAAATTCTTAAGTGAGCTAATATTAGTTAATATATATTAATATATCAAATATATAATTATATATTAAATTATTAAATCAACACTTGATTTAATAACCCGGCTGTATCGCATACAACCGAGTAATATCATATATATCAACTTATCGAATCAACACTTGATTCAATAACCCGGCTATATCACATATAACCGACCGATATCACATATCGCGAGATAAGAATACGGTATCACATACACGTATTAATCTTGGTCCCGCACATATCACATATGTGCCTTACTTCGTTTCGCTTGAGCCAGGAAACCTCTGTGTAGGACTCTAAAGACTCGTCAATACACCGGCAGTAGGTAATGATCATATCAGTTACCCACAAGCCATCAGCGTTACTAGCTGGACGTAACGGCTACCCGAGTATTGAGCGATCAGAAGATCAACAAGCAAGCCTGCTCATACTCCCGGGTATTGAGCGATCAGAATATTAGATTGGTTTTTATTTTATCTAATCAGGATGGCTCCCACTGTTTTTATCAAATCTTACTTCAAACCCTAAAAGGTAAGACTAGCCGGGATTAATTACACCCTACAAGTTCGCTAACCATTCAGCCAGGCCAGTGTTGGTACTTTGAGGGAGGTTCCCCGTGCTTTCGCACAGATCTAATTAAAGTAAACTTCATTTTCCCAGAGGCTTAACCCCGTTAACACCTTTCTAGACACCTAATGAGTTAGCTAATTGTAAAGTGCAAAACTCTCCCAGGAGTAACACTTACTCGCAGTGGGTATCGGGATCCAACTATCTCATAGAAGGTAAGCAATCTCATTGCAAATTTTAACACTTGAAATTCCCAATAATATTTTGCCCCTAGCAACTTATGACCTTGACGGAGGTCAACAAACCATAGGCCGCTAGTCAAGTTCAACCCGTCATTTCGTGATTGAATTAAACCAACCCGCACGACCCTTGACGGAGGTCAACAAGGCCATACGACTACCCTAATCCAATCGCATCATATGCTTTAGCAGATAAGCACTAATCAGCTACCGCACACTACGCCTTGACGGAGGTCAACAAACGTAGCACAGATACTAAATAGTCCTTATCTGAAATGACGGTGGGCTACGACAGGTTTTTAAGAAAACCTTTTGCGTAATGAACTGATATCGTTGTAGAATCGAGTGATTTGAAAAGGAGTGGTTTAAGCTCCGCTTTTAAAATCAAGTTTTTCAAAATAAATCGAATGGGTGTAGCATCTGCTAGCTTCTGCTAAAGAGGTAACTCCCGGTGAAGGGATCTAAGCTCTTTCCACATCGAATGAGGTGCTGGATATTCTACAAGAAATACCGCTATGCAAAGCAAGAACTAGAGCTACCAGTTTTGAAAATGTGATTCTACAATATCATTAGGTTTCTTTCCTTTCATTAATCTCATTAATGAAGTCCCTTCATTTATGATTTCTAAGCATCACAGAAGAAACGAATATACAACGTACGCTTATACCATCCGCATTCGCCCCGGGGTCCCGTCATCCACCGTTAGGTTAGATAACTAACGGCTGAGCGGGGGCAGGACTAGCGCGGATGCAAAACATAAGCAACGTTTATTATATATCATATGTATAATATTAAGCATTCGTCTCACGCAGTTATATGATCTCATCACAGAATATTGTAGCAGAAGTCAACATATGAAATATAGGATATAGTAGGAGATCCGTGTCTTAAATCAAGCCAGTAAAATACACGGATTCTACGGTCATGATGAATAGCTAAACCCACATCCCTAAACCCCTACGAGAGCGGCAAGCAACCTTACCAATTCTAGAGTTAGGAGACCCGATTTTGACTTCTCGAGATGGTCTCCCACTGGACTCTAGAACCCGGTTACTTGTGCTCCCCGCCTTGGGTCTATCCTAATGCAGAAAAGTAAATAATATACATCAATGATGACATCATCCTCAACCCGGAAGTGCCCTAATAAAAGAATATTACATACAATTTTTTACATGAATGAAAATGAAAAACCCTCATCTCACGCAAGAACCCCCGACTATTCAAACACGACGATCCAATATAACATATCACATCAACACATAACATCACATGTCATCAACGTAAGTAAATATGCGTATCCCGATTGTCGTTGACATATAGCAAGGAAACCGGCGATACACCACATATTACACTTACGGTCGCAGAAAAGAAAGTGAAAACTACAACAATTAGAATCCACAACTACCTTAGACATCATAAACCCGAAATATCACATACTTTGGATTTCATGCCTAACCATATAAATTCCTTAGACATCATAAACTCGGAATATCTCATATTCCGAATTTCATGCCTAACCTTATAAACCCCGCATTTTAGTCTCAATATTGAAAACACTTTTCAATAACCAGTCGGGTAATTCAACAAGATTCCCGACAACCTGATCGAATGCTCGTCGGAAACTTTAGTAGACGGCCGCACCCCCGATGCCGTCGACGAAGTGCACTTAGGCGGAACACCTCGGCCGCGAGCATCCGGGAGGATGCTTTTGGAAACGGGGTTCTCCTACAGTCACTTGGTCGGGGGTTTGGGGCATGGCTATCTAGTAATGTTACCCGGCGAGTATCCGCGTACACTACATGATTGCGATAGAGTTTTGATCCATATCAAAACCCCATGGCAACCGATCAAATGAGACTAAATTTCTAGGTTTACAAAATTCAAACTAGTTTTCACAAAACTAATTATTGTGGATTCCAAATATTGTATCACATATCAATATGAAACCCAAAACAATTTTAAAATATGACAACGAAACACTCCGTACTGCCACTATAGAAAGATAACATCACATGCAATCTTGGCATAATATTGTTAGGTTTACCTAGCATCCTATGTAGAGTTTGGAAGCATCACATGTCACAAAGATCAAATTTTTATGGTGCTAAGTAAGCATACAAAGGATGTATCCTAGAAAATTAGGGTTTCTAAAATTAAAAGCAACAAAGACTAGGGTTTCGAGAGTACAACCTTTGTAGCTCCCTTCGCTAGACTCTTTGGCCTCTTGAGTGTTGGAGGAAGGTTCTCTTGAAGTCTCCTAGTGTCCACGACGATCCACCCGAAGCTCCTAGTCCAAGCTTGCAACTTCACTTTTCAAGAGAAGAAATAAAGATAACACTCTAAACAAGTGGGCTAAACTTGTGTAGAATGATGTTTTGGTGGCTTTTATCACTTCAAAAACCAATCTTGATGAGTATATTGCTCACTACAAAAGTCTAGAGAGCAAATGGTGAAGGAGGAAGAAGATGATGGCTGTCTTTTAACAAGAGTAAAAAGATAACTCTTCAAAGGAAAAATGAAAATATATGTATATATATTTATTCCTTCTCATCTCAAACCATGGTTAAATGTTTAAGATATTATTTAATTTGAGTTAAAACACAAAGAGAAGGTTAACTCATGGTTAGGAGTAGGTAAGCATGGTTAGGTTTAAGAAGAGTGTAGAAACTAAGCATGAATTATCCTTTTCTTTATATCTTTTGTTTTAACAAAAATTAAATAATAATCCATATATTTAACCATGGTGTGAGTCTTATATTGCCATCATACTCAATGTGTAATCAAGCATGAAGGATGATGTATGTATGTATGTATGTATGTATGTATGTATGCACATCCATATGTGCATGAATCTAAAAGGAAAGAAAGCATACATGCATGCATACATCCATCATGTAAAAGAAAAGATTTCAAGTGAGAAAACTAATGGTTAAATGATAAATCAACACTTGATTTATCAATCCGGCCATATCACATATGACCCCACCAAAAGCAAGCCTCCCGATCAATATACGGTATCCTATACGCGCATTTTAACCGGGTCCATGCGCATATCGCATACGCGCACCACAACGTTTCGTCTGGACTAGGTAACTCCTTTGTGGGACTTTAAGACTCGTCAATACGCCGGCAGTGGGTGATGATCATATCAAGCACCCCCAAGCCGCAAGCGGTCGCTAAACGTAACGGCCACCCGGGTATTGAGCGATCAGAAGAAAACAAGCGAACCTGCTACAACTCCAGTCGAGCCAACCGGCAACACTACCGTACAGTCCCGTCTCTTCGTCAGATATGCTGCATATCGAGCCTAGGGATGGTCACGTCGACCCCAATAACTCAATAAGTCATGCCAGTGAATGGTCTATAACAGATCGAGAAACTACTGATAACACTTATCAGCAAATCTCAGCAGCCCTGGCCAGGGACTTACTAATATAACCAGTCGGGCACAGCACAGTATCAACTCCCAATACCGGGAGAGACGAAACCCCTCCTATCGCTCATCGCCTTCGTGTGTCTCGGGACTATACCCAACGGCCACCTGTTTGCATGACTCAGTAGAGCCGTGGTAGGGTGGCAATCAAAGTACAGTGGGAGAACACACAAGACTCTATGACGATCTCGGGTCTATAGACTAACCTGTACCAGTGTCACCTGAGAACTGCTATCCGACGATAGATATAATTCCATATAGGAGTTCTCGGTGAGTCCGTCCAGTGTACCCAGTCACCACTGAGCACCCGCATATGATCTTGATGTCAAACATCGATGAATGTGGGAACATTCATCGCCCATCGTATGGGTCTAGTATCATATACGCTAGTCTACTCTGGTATATCAATGCCCCGTCTCGATATACCTATGACTAGGGACTTTTCAGGATATGCTTATAGACTACAGATGTCCCACTAGTATGATCTCCATCATAATCAGAGTAGTCAAGACGACATCCTCAGGGCTTTATCAGCATGTATGAATGAATAAAAGCATGATCAAATCAACATGTCAGATAAAGAAGAATCGGATAGCATACTATCATGTCGAGCAAGAATGTATACTGAATATATATACATGTACAAATACATCCACTATCATATATTGGCCTCTAGGGCATACATATATCCAACAATCTCCCACTTGCACTAAGGCCAGTTATTGGCGTATCTCATACCCAACATCTCAAAAAGTCGCTCATGCTGCGGCTGAGGGAGGGCCTTGGTGAATGGATCCGCGGCGTTATTCTTTGTGTCTACTCTCCTAATCTCGATCTCGCGGCGATCTACAATCTCCCGGATCAAATGAAAACGCCTCAGGATGTGTCTGGACCGCTGATGGGATCTGGGCTCCTTGGCTAACGCTATAGCCCCATTATTATCACAATACAAAGGTATTGGATCAATAATGGTTGGAACTACTCCTAGCTTCGAGACGAACTTCTTCATCCAGACGGCTTCCTTGGCGGCATCATTCGCAGCAATGTACTCAGCTCCCATCGTAGAGTCTGCAACGGTATCCTGTTTGGAACTCTTCCAACTTACCGCCCCTCCATTGAGGGTAAATACAAACCCTGAGATAGATTTGCTATCGTCCTTATCGCTCTGGAAGCTCGAATCGGTAAAGGCCTCCATTTAGAGATCTGCATTACCATACACTAAGAACAATTCTTTAGTCCTTCGCAAGTACTTAAGAATGTTCTTCACAGCTGTCCAGTGATTCTCCCCTGGGTTAGATTGATACCTGCTTACAACACTAAGTGCATAAGCTACATCTGGACGTGTACATAACATCGCATACATTATAGATCCTACTGCCGAAGCATAGGGTATAATGCTCATGCGAGCTCTCTCTTCATCGGTCTTTCGACAAGAATCCTTGGAGAGAGTGACCCCATGGCAAGCGGGTAAGGCACCCTGCTTGGAGTCTTCCATACTAAACCTTTTTAGGATGGTGTTGATGTACCTGGTTTTGGACAATCCCAATAACTTAATGGATCTATCCCTATAGATCCTTATGCCCAGGATGTATGTGGCATCACCCAGGTCCTTCATGGAGAACCTTAGTGATAAGAAAGATTTGACCGACTGTAGCATAGAAATATCATTTCCTATCAGAAGAATGTCGTCCACGTACAATACGAGGAATGTGACAGCTCTCCCTACAGCCTTCTTATAAACACAAGGTTCATCTGGATTTTTGATGAAATCAAACTCTTTGATAACATCATCGAAACAGATGTTCCAACTCCGAGATGCCTGCTTTAACCCATATATGGATTTAAGCAATCTACATGCTTTCCCGCTGCTCCCACTGTCAATGAAGCCCTCTGGCTGATCCATATAAACGCATTCTTCTAAATCTCCATTTAGAAATGCTGTTTTAACGTCCATCTGCCAGATTTCATAGTCGTAGTGAGCAGCAATAGCAAGTAGGATCCGAATGGATTTAAGCATGGCTACGGGCGAAAAAGTTTCGTCATAGTCCAAACCTGGTCTTTGACGAAAACCCTTCGCCACAAGTCTTGCCTTATAGGTCTCTACCTGCCCATCTACACCAATCTTTCTTTTAAAGATCCATTTGCATCCCACAGGTTTTACCCCAGGGGGTACAATGTCCAAAGTCCATACTTTGTTGGTGTACATAGACTCCATTTCGGATCTCATGGCATCCAGCCACTTCACAGAGTCTCCACTCGTGATAGCTTGCTGAAAACTGGAAGGATCATCATCATCCATGATGCATCTTCTCTGTCACCATCAATGAGAAAACCGTAGTACCTCTCCGGTGGGCGAGAAGTCCTACCAGACCTTCGGAGTGGCCGAGGTTCCTCAGTTTCTATTGCAACAGCCGGTTCAACCAAATCGTCATTTGTAGTTTGTGTCTCCAGAACCTCTTCTAGATCCACCACTTTGCCATCATCTTTATCTGTGAAAAACTCTTTTTCCAAGAATGTGGCATACTGAGAAACAAACACCTTTTGTTCCTCTTTGTGGTAGAATAGATATCCATAAGAATTCTTTGGATACCCCAAAAAATTACACACGACTGACCGTGTCTCGAGTTTGTCCAGATTCTGCTTTTTAACATAGGCCGGGCAACCCCAAATCTCATATGGCGTGGTAGACACGGTTTGGGTTGGAACCCTGTTTAGTAGAAACGCTACAGTCTCCAATGCATCCCCCCAAAACGAGACGGGTAACTCAGCGTCACTCATCATGGACCGGACCATATCTAATAGGGTCCTATTCCGTCGTTCTGACACACCGTTGTGCTGTGGTGTGTAAGGAGGAGTGAGCTGAGAGAGAATCCCATTCTCTTTTAGGAAGTTTGCAAATTCTGTACTGAGATACTCACCGCCCCGATCTGATCGAAGCATCTTGATACTCAAGCCGCTTTGTTTTTCTACTTCTTGTTTATATTCAATGAATTTCTCGAAAGCTTCGGACTTGTGCTTTAATAAAAATACATGACCGAATCTTGAGAAATCGTCAGTGAATGTAATGAAGTATGAAAAACCGCCTCTAGCCTGTGTAGACATTGGCCCGCATACATCACTATGTATGAGGCCTAGGAGCTCAGTAGCTCTTTCTCCGTGTCCGGTAAACGGAGTTTTGGTCATTTTACCCTTGATACAAGACTGGAAAGTCGCATAAGATTTATATTCAAAAGAGTTTAAATATCCATCTTTGTGTAACTTGTTTAGTCTTGTTTCGTTAATATGACCAAGTCTACGGTGCCAAAGAAAAGCTTCATTTAATTCTGAAAGTTTTCTTTTATTAGTGTGTTGTATACTGAAAACTGTGTGTTGATTTAGGACATATATCCCGTTATTAAGCATACCATACCCAACCAACATTTGATTCAGGTGAATGTTCATAACATTGTTCTGCAATACAAAATTATATCCTTCATTGTCTAACAAAGAAACGGATATTATATTACAAAGCATACTAGGTACAAAATAACAAGGATTCAAAACCAAAATATATCCAGATGGCAACCCCAAGTGATACTCTCCCACTGCGACTGTATGTACATTGGAACCATTTCCAACGCGGAGAGTATGGTCACCTGTCTTCAAAACTTTGCTATTTCTCAGCCCCTGCATAGAATTGCAAATGTGAGAACCCGAATCGGTATCTAATATCCAGGAAGAAGAGTTTATTGAAAAACCGTTTTCTGTCACAAACGCACCTGAAGCAGAAGCATCCCTATGCTTCTTTTTGAGATTTAAGTACTCCGTGCAGTTGCGCTTCCAATGTCCTGTCTTGTGGCAATGAAAACATTCGCCTTTCCCCGAGTCTCCAGCTTTGGACTTTTCCTTTCCCTTCACTTTTTTAACTCCACCCTTAGGATTGGTGGGTTTCTTCTTTTTCTTTCCCTTGGCCTTAGCTTTTGGGCGAGAAGAGGAAGATTGTCCAACAGTCATAACGGGAGTTTTTACTGACTTCATAGTGCTCTCTGCACTCCTTAACATATTAAGGAGTTCAGGTAGCTCCTTCTCCATGCCATGCATGTTGAAGTTAACTATGAATTGAGCAAAGGTGGAGGGGAGGGACTGCAGAATAATATCTGTATATTGTTCATTGTCCATAGTCCATCCAAGGTCCTCAAGCTCTTCTATAAGAGCTATCATCTTCAGAACATGGTCTCCTACTGGTGTGCCGGGGGCCATTCGCATCTGAAACAATTTCTTTGATGCTTCATATCGTAATACGCGGGATTGCTCTCCATACAACTCCTTTGTATGGAGCAATATGGCGTGAATGTCCATATTCTCGTGCTGCTTTTGATGTGTGGTGTCCATCGATGCAAGCGCGAGGCATTTGGCCGTGGCACAGTCAGCATCCCATGTCTTGCGGACTTCAATATCCGCAACTGAGGATTTTGGGCCTGGGACGGGCGGGGCTGGAGCCGTGAGGACATATGATACCTTATCATATGTCAAGGCAATGTTCAAATTCCTCAGCCAGTCATTATAATTGGTCCCATTCAGTTTGTTTTTATCTAATAAAAGCTTGAGTCCAGTCATGGGTATCTGCCATTAAGAGAGAGAAAAGAATACACTCAGCGAAAGCTCTTGCATAGATCAGATTGGTTATTATCTTGTCTAATCGATGTCTCCCATTGCTTTAATCAAGTTATTCTTTCAAACCTTAAAAAGAAAACTAGCCAGGATTAATTACAGTCTACAACTTCGCTAACCGTTCAGCCAGGCCAGTGTCGGTACTTGAGGGAGGTTTCCCGTGTTTTCGCACGGACCTAATTAAAGTAAACCTCGTTTTCCCAGAGGCGTAGCCCCGTTAACACCTTTCTAGACACCTAATGAGTTAGTTAATTCTAAACTGCAAAACTCTCCTAGGAGCAACTATTGCCCACAGTGGGATCGGGATCCAACCATCACATGGAAGGTATGCAATCTCGTTGCAAATCTCAACACTTGAAATTCCCGATGTAATTTTTACCCCTAGTACTTATGACCTTAACTATGGTCAACAAATCATAAGTACCAGTCAAATTCTACCCGTCATTTCTTGATCAATTAGACCCATCCATATGACCCTTAACTATGGTCAACAAAGTCGTATGAATGTCCTAATTAATCTGCATCATATGCAGTGTAGGAAGACATCACTTAGCTACCGTACACTACACCTTAACTAAAGTCAACAAACGTAGCACGAATACTAAGTACTCTACTTCCTAAAATGACAGAGGGTTGCAGATGATTTTTAAGAAAATCTTTAATGCTTTGAACTTGATATCGTCGTAGAATCAAATGGTTTTCAAAAGGAGTGGCTTGTGCTCCGCAGTTTTGAAATATAGCTTTTTCATAAAGAGCCGAGTGGTTTTCAAATCCGATTCTACAACATCTTTTTAGGTTTATTTTCTTTACATTAATCACATTAATGTAATCCCATCATTTAAGTCCTTAAGCCAATCACAGAAAAGAAACGAAAATAACACGTACGCTTATGCCATCCGCATTCGCCGCAATGTTCCGTTATGCACCGTTAGGTTACTTAACTAACGGCATACCGGGACGGGACTAGCGCGGGTGCAAAACATAAGCAACGTCTACTATATATCTCATATATAATATATTATTCGTCTCAGATATCACAGAACACAGGCAGCAGAAATATATATATAATGTGGGATATACTAGGACGTCCGTATTTAGTATTTAGCCAACAATAGAAAATACGGATTCCACAGTCGCGATGAATAGCCAAGCCCACACCCTTAGACCCCTACGAGAGCGGCAAGCGACTCTACCAATCCTGGAGTTTAGGAGACCCGGTCTCGACTCCTCGAGATGGCCTCCCATTGAACCCCAGAACTCGGTCACTTGTGCTCCCCTCCTTGGGTCTATCCTAATGCGGAAAAGTAAATAATATACAACAATGGTGACATCAACCTCAATCCGGAAGTGCCCCAAATAAAAGAATATTACATTATATTTGAATTTACATGAATGAAAATATAAAACTCTCATCTCACATAAAAAACCCCGGCTATTCGATCGCGACAATCCTGCACATAATATCTCAGCAACACATAATATCATATATCATCAACGTAAGTAAGTATGCGTACCCAAATTGTCGTTGATGTATAGCAACGAAACCGGCGATATCGAGCATACTACACTTACGGTCACAGAAAAGAAAGTGTAAAACTACAATATTTGGAATCCACATTCTCTTTAGACATCATAAATGCGAAATATCACATACTTCGTATTTTATGCCTAAACTATATGAATTCCACATATTGTATCACATTCCAGATAAATAGACAGTATTAAAGTTTTCGAACGAATGATCAAATACCCAAAATTCCCTAAAGCTCAACACTTGAGCGGAGTTCAAAAAATCCGGAGTGTGACACAGTAGTAGCGGTCCAGCCGTAGAAGGGTCAAGCCAACACCTCACATGTGGCACGCCGTACTGCCCCAAACCCTAAGGTTCAAAGGGCAGTTCAAGACGGTCACATAATCGAGTTAAGCTTTGTTGTCTTCTAGAGGGTCCACCACAAAACTTGCACATGTATCCGAAAGATTTAAACCCCGTGAAAAGTGAGCAAACAACACTCGTTCGAACAATTCAATACTTTCTAATTTACCCGGAAAAGCAACGAAATGAAAATTCCGATCGAATCGTCGAGTCCAAAACCATCTCCAGAATATACAGTACTAGATTCAGATTAAACATACCTAAAACAATATACAAGCAGTTATAAGAATTACTGTGCAAATATGAATCAATGAAGCCTCTGTACGGCCGCGGAGCCGCGGCCTAAGCAAGTATTTGCCGCGGTTCCGCGGCGGTTTGTACGGATCATGGGTTCGTATTTCACAGTGTTTCTTAGTTTTTCCTGCTGTGTTTTTTAAGTATTTTTAATTCTGAAAAATGACAGATTTTAAAAATTGTCCAGAGAAGGTCTCGAAACGTCGTATTTTGGTTCGATCGGAGTTTTTGCTTCGTAAAAGTATCGCCTAATGTTCTAGGTCGGCTCTGATACCAATGTTGGTCAGGCAGCCACCCCATCCAATGGGGTCGCCGTGGCACCAACGGGTCCCTCAGCCGCTACTTTTTACGCATGCCCCCTCGTGAGGACTACAACCCGCCGGAACACCTTCCGGTCTCGGGACACCCTGGGGGTAAGAGCCTATGCTTCGCCACACTGTCACACAGTGAGAACCCCCCATAGGTCGACATCCAATGCCTAGTAGCTCTGATACCAATGTTAGGTTTACCTAGCATCCTATGTAGAGTTTGGAAGCATCACATGTCACAAAGATCAAATTTTTATGGTGCTAAGTAAGCATACAAAGGATGTATCCTAGAAAATTAGGGTTTCTAAACATTAAAGGTAACAAAGACTAGGGTTTCGAGAGTACAACCTTTGTAGCTCCCTTCGTTAGACTCTTTGGCCTCTTGAGTGTTGGAGGAAGGTTCTCTTGAAGTCTCCTAGTGTCCACGACGATCCACCTGAAGCTCCTAGTCTAAGCTTGCAACTTCACTTTTCAAGAGAAGAAATAAAGATAACACTCTAAACAAGTGGGCTAAACTTGTGTAGAATGATGTTGTGGTGGCTTTTCTCACTTCAAAAACCAATCTTGATGAGTATATTGCTCACTACAAAAGTCTAGAGAGCAAATGGTGAAGGAGGAAGAAAATGATGGCTTTCTTTTAACAAGAGTAAAAAGATAACTCTTCAAAGGAAAAATGAAAATATATGTATATATATTTATTCCTTCTCATCTCAAACCATGGTTAAAATTCTTAAGATATTATTTAATTTGAGTTAAAATACAAAGAGAAGGTTAACTCATGGTTAGGAGTAGGTGAGCATGGTTAGGTTTAAGAAGAGTGTAGAAACTAAGCATGAATTATCCTTTTCTTTATATCTTTTGTTTTAACAAAAAATAAATAATAATCCATATATTTAACCATGGTGTGAGTCTTATATTGCCATCATATCCAATGTGTAATCAACCATGAAGGATGATGTATGTATGTATGTATGTATGCACATCCATATGTGCATGAATCTAAAAGGAAAGAAAGCATACATGCATGCATACATCCATCATGTACAAGAAAAAATTTCAAGTGAGAAAACTAATGGTTAAATGATAAATCAACACTTGATTTATCAATCCGGCCATATCACATATGATCCCACCAAAAGCAAGCCGCCCGATCAATATACGGTATCCTATACGCGCATTTTAACCGGGTCCATTCTATCGTATACGCGCACCACAACGTTTCGCCTGGACTAGGTAACTCCTTTGTGGGACTCTAAGACTCGTCAATACGACGGTAGTGGGTGATGATCATATCAAGCACCCCCAAGCCGCAAGCGGTCAGCTAAACGTAACGGCCACCCGGGTATTGAGCGATCAGAAGAAAACAAGCGAACCTGCTACAACTCCCGTCGAGCCAACTGGCAACACTACCGTACAGTCCGGTCTCTTCGTCAGATATGCTGCATATCAAGCCTAGGGATGGTCACGTCGACCCCAATAACTCAATAAGTCGTGCTAGTGAATGGTCTATAACAGATCGAGAAACTACTGATAACACTTATCAGCAAATCTCAGCAGCCCTGGCCAGGGACTTACTGATATAACCAGTCGGGCACAGCACAGCATCAACTCCCAATACCGGGAGAGACGAAACCCCTCCTATCGCTCATCGCCTTCGTGTGTCTCGGGACTGTACCCAACGGCCACCTGTTTGCACGACTCAGTAGAGCCGTGGTAGGGTGGCAATCAAAGTACAGTGGGAGAACACACAAGACTCTATGACGATCTCGAGTCTACAGACTAACCTGTACCAGTGTCACCTGAGAACTGCTATCCGACGATAGATATAATTCCATATAGGAGTTCTCGGTGAGTCCGTCCAGTGTACCCAGTCACCACTGAGCACCCGTATATGATCTTGATGTCAAACATCGATGAATGTGGGAACATTCATCGCCCATCGTATGGGTCTAGTATCATATACGCTAGTCTACTCTGGTATATCAATGCCCCGTCTCGATATACCTACGACTAGGGACTTTTCAGGATATGCTTATAGACTACAGATGTCCCACTAGTATGATCTCCATCATAATCAGAGTAGTCAAGACGACATCCTCAGGGCTTTATCAGCATGTATGAATGAATAAAAGCATGATCAAATCAACATGTCAGATAAAGAAGAACCGGATAGCATACTATCATGTCGAGCAAGAATGTATACTGAATATATATACATGTACAAATACATCCACTTTCATATAATGGCCTCTAGGGCATACATATATCCAACAAATATTGTATATCTCTAACATAAATTGCAATTTTTAACATAACAATTTTCTCACTTTTCTAATCATCTAAGGATGTTTGATATAAATATAACACATATTATAAGTTTGGCTGGAAAATATCAATTACAATGTGTTATACATTATAATCAACATTTTTGAAGGAAATTGTATATTTATTATTCCACACATAATATTGTATATCTCTAACATACTTCATTGAGATCTTGTGCAGAAATTAGCCCAGATCAGATATCGGAATCAGAAATTCACCGATAAAATACATGAAATCAAAGATTTAAATTCTGGCAGAAATTCAGAAGAGAGAATAAGATTCCAGATATCACATATAAACCCTGAGAACAACAGTAGAAGACTCAAGAGATTTGAAGCTAAGAGTCACCAATCGGCCGCGGATCCGCGGCCGAGTCAGGCCGAGTCACCGCGGATCCACGGCCGAGTTAGGGGCTTCGAAGTCGGGAACTCTCTGGAAACTTCATTGCAACATCCTAGCTTCTTGGAGATGCTTCTCTACAACAATCTTGTTCTAGATACTTCTCTACAACAACCTACCTTGTTGATCAAGTTTCATAACTACCAAGCTTATTCTAGAAGCCTCTCTATAACAACCTAGCTTATGAGGGATGTTTGATGAGGGGATATAAAAAGGGACCTAAGCCTACATTAAAAAGGTTGTTGATTAGTTGTTGAATTTTGTACACAATCACACAAACAATTTAGATCCAATTTCAAATCAAGATCCAAAATCAAGAATCGTGAGAAATTCATCGAGCGAGATCATTCAAGATCCTTTACGCGAAGCCGATCATCATCAACGAGCATATGATCCTTGATAGATCCAAGACTCACGGTGATCGAGCAAAGCGAAAATCGACGGAGAAATTACCTCTTCAAGAGAGTGATCGAAAGCAATTTTTCTTGTAATCTCGGATTGAAGAAGTTGTAATTTGAAGTTGAATAATAAAGGTGATCATTACTTTTAATCTCGTTTTCTTTAAATTTTCACATTATGAAATCTCTATTTGTTGATTTTTATATTTTCATAATGTGTAAGTAAATCTCCGCTTGTTAAGGATTCGAAGGAATTTGGTAGATCTACTGATGAGAGAATTCTATATTCATCTTAAGTCTTATGGAGATTATAAAATTTCGGAAAAAGAATCATTAATGTCCAAATTGTGAGTGAGATCAATTTATTGAGAATTTCATCACAATTTGGGGATTAGATTGATGATCCTTTTTGTTAAAGGCTAGATGCGAATGACAATTAATGAAAGGACAAGGGGCAATGAAGGAGAAACCCTAGTTTCTTCAAAAGATCCATAATTCTCATTAATAGGCATCGATCTAGTAGTAATTATACCAATAGATAAGATGAATCATCTTGAATAATCATCATGGCTACTAATTCCGTTCGAATCCTACAAGCCTTCTACAATTTTCTTGATAACTAAATCTTGAGCATTTTCTTGAATTCTTTTTCTTGAAAACTATTTCTTAAATTTCTTGAAATGATTACTTCAACCAAATCTTAAAACAAATTGTTGATTTTCTTTACTAGTTCTTTCGACTCAACTAAAGCAAGAATTTATGAGTTTCACGAATCCCAGAGGACGACCTGCACTCACCAACGCTTGCTACACGCGACACCGTTATTGATTGCGGTTATTATACGACTAAAACATTTCATTACTTCTTCACTACTACATCTTTTCTTTAAAATTGAAGAAGTGAGAATCCAAAAATTTAGTTCAATCAAATGGCGCCGTTGCCGGGGATGCGTGCGTAATTTGTTCGTTATTGCTATTTGAGTTGAAATATTATTATTCGATCAAAATTTAAATTAAAAAAATGCATCGTGTGCTTAACGATTAGTGTATGAATTTTGCAAGAAATCTGGAATCGCTGTAGCAGGGAGAAAAATATTCAGATCATTTCATTGAGACCAGAGGAGCATCAGAACTAAAATTTGTTCAAAGATCTGTTCAACTGACCGTGGAACCGCGGCAAGAAGCAGCAATTGGCGATGGAACCGCGGTATTGGGCTCCAGTTTTCTCTGGTATATTCTATACATTCTTCTCTCTCCTATGATTAGCCCAATAACAACTTTTCTGCAGGATTCTTTGCAAAAATTCGCCACTTAAAAAAAATTTTGTTTGCGTGTTTTGATATTGGTTGTTTGTGCATATTGTAATACGGAAATTAAGGGGCAAAGACCAAATTCAGATTAGATGGGTATTTCATTACCCTTCCTAAGCCCCAAAAATCACAAAACTAGCATCCGCATCACCCTTCATTAACTAAAAAATATCTAGACAAGACTCTAAGGACCGTCGTGCTCAATTAGGATAGAGGAAGGTCGTGGGTAATCTACTGCTTATCCGCATTTCTTTTGTGGTGTGTAGGCAAGTGTGTCTAAGGCAAGTGGTTACTTAATTTGTCCCGCTATTTACATAGCGGATACCTCCCACTTACCTGGCACTTACCTGGCTACAGAAGGGATAAAGAGATAGTAGATGATTTATCCTGCGATTTGTCTTCTGGAAGTCTAGGAGCGGTTTAGTGACTTGACCTAGGTGACCTTTGATCTAGGGTTGATTGTGCATTTTTTGTGACTTTTCTAAATCCGTCTTTTTAAAAAACAAACCAAAAACACACTTTTCTTTTAATTTACACATACGCTTCCACTTGCGCTAAACCCGCTTAGTGCATGCTCGGCTGGACACGGGATTCTAGGGCCCGTCTTGTCCGCGTTTTGTCTATCGACTCCGAACTCAGTATTTCTTCATCTTCTTTTTTCTCACCACAAACCACATCCACCTAGATGGACGGTTCTCCATCAAATTTCAATAATGCCACTCTGCCACCACCAGTAGGTGCGCAAAATCTACCGCGTATATCTCTCCAAGAGAGATGCTATCCTATACGTGGTCCTCTTTCTACTTGTCTTTCCATTCCACCAGCCAATGGGGATAATTTCGAAATCAAACCACACTATATCAATCTTTTGCCTAAATTTCATGGTCTTGAGTACGAGGACGCATACGTTTTTATCACCAAATTCGAAAACGTATGCGCTATGATGGGTACATCACAATTGTCTGTGGATGCTATGAGATTGCGTCTTCTCCCGTTCACTTTGTGCGATTTAGCCGAAAAGTGGCTTTATAACACACCCGCACACTCAATTTCCAATTGGGATGAATTCATTATAGCTTTCCTTAAGAAATTTTATCCCAATCATAAGACCGCCCGTGTTAGGAGTGAAATCAACCAATTTTCCCAGCTTCCCAATGAACCATTTTAGAAATGCTTTGAACGGTTCAAGGATCTGCTTGTCCAATGTTCTCATCACGGAATCAATAGATGGGATCTGTGCCGAATTATATATGAGGGCATTAATCCTATGACAAAACAGATGCTTGAAACCACGTGTCAAGGCAATTTCATGTTTAAAGACGATGGTGAAACTTGGAAATTTTTGGAAGATTTTGCTGAAAACACTTTGCAATGGGAAAGCGTTAGTCATTCATGTAGGGGTGGTATCCATCAAATTGATGTTTCTATAGCAGTAAAAGCCGAAATGGCAGTAATGCAAAAGAAACTCGAAGCTATGGAAACTAAATTTTTATTAGCCTCCCTAAATCAGGTGACGCTCCCTAAAACCGTGTGTGGATGCTGTTCCAACCCATCACATCTGACGGAAGAATGTCCTTTGAATTGTCACGCCCCGCTTCCTAGAGTGCGCTAAGACATGCACGTGATAGAGCCAACCATGCTACCTGTGAATAGGAAACATTCCTCCACAGTCAAATTACGGCTGTCTAGAGATATCAAGAACAGTAGAAATAAAATAAACTATCTAGTACATGTCCATGAGCCAGAATAAACGAGTCAAGAAATAATATGCGGAAGCAATAGATCCAAATAACAATAACAATCTGGAAAGTAAAACGTAACTAAACTGGATACTCACTGCTCGGCCTGACGACAGAAGTACTCCTGATCAGCCTGCGACAAAGGTAGAGGATCTGGGCCATGCAAAACCCAGACGTCGGTGCGTCATAATATCAAACAATAATATAATCAGGAGGTAACAGAACATGCAGGCATGAGTAGGAACAGTAATAAAAGTATAACAATAACACAAATAAGGAACAATGAAGGGTATAAGTGCATGTGATGTATAGTGAGTAATCTAAACTAAGCTACTGGGTTAACTACTATCAAGCCATTGAAATCAATTTAATAAATCGTCGATGTAACTCAATAGTATTCCGTGTGTGCCCGGGACCACGGCCCAGATTCTCGGGCTGAATCCGAGACATGCCGCTAGGCACTAAACAAGAAACATGTACAGATGAATGATGTCAGCAGCATCATCCCCGGGCTGGCCTAGCCCGTAAAACTGATCAGTATAAGCGTCGAACTGTTGAGTTACAAGTCAGGTTTCATCATTGATTTCCACTTACCCCCAAGTTATATGTTCAAATCAGGTATTGATAAATCTGGAGCTAATGCCAACACATGATCAAGCAGGTGCAGGTTTGTCTAAATAGAAAACAGGATATGTCCGTCGGATAACAAGTCAGGATTGTCGGCATTAGTAACAGGATCAAGTAACAGGTCATTTCAAGTAGTGCACAGTGTATCAAATAGGTGCCCAACAGTACAATGTAGCAAGTATTGAATCAGGGTAAAAGTACGGATGTACGATAAAAGCACGGATGCATAAATATCTATCACGGGTTACATCATGACTAAGTAGGATGCACAATATCAAGTATGGGGTGTCAATATAACAACAATATGTAATAAGGTGACATGGTATGCGAATAGACATAGAATTAATGATATGGATGCACAAATATCGATTAGGGGTTATATTTATAGTTCCAATACTAATTAGGATGCACTTTGTTAAGCATGGGTGTTACTATAATAGTAATATGAATTAATGTGATCTATAGATACAGTTATATATATTCTAAATGATATGGATGCAAACTGGTATCCGAAAACAGTAAAACTTTAAAATGGATGCATAATGTGATAAACGGGTAACATTTTACTCATATGGATGCATAATAGTATACCTAGCATGAAGCAAAATGAACTAGCATGCGACTAGATATGTAAATAGTGACATGGATGCACTCGGATGTCCGAAAATGGTAAAATAGTAAAATGGTAATGTGGGATGCATAATTAAACAATAAGTAATATTATTATTCACATATGTGCAATATATTATAGTATAGCATGTAGCAAGATTAACTTGCCTCGATGGATCACGATACGGATACGCACAGCATGTCCGACGTCGGTAAAACGTCGCAACGTATGCACGCCACACGGGACAGGTCCAAGCAATGCAAGAGGGTGGTCACGCAGGCAGGGGACGTCCACAGGGTTGCCTGGATCGGCGGCGGTGGCACAGCTCCGGCGATGACCAGAATCAAGAATTCAAGAAGAGAAAAGAGAAGGAAAAGTTGAATAAGAAGAAGAAGGAGGAGAAGGGTGTTGCTGTGCTGTTAGATCGGGGTATTTGGGACAGAGGAGAAGGAGAGGGAGACGTGACGACGAGTCGTGAGTTTTCCGGTGAGGTTCGGAAAACACGGATCGAGGAAAAGAAAAGAAAGGAAAGAAGAAGAAGAAAGGGAACTGGGGTTCACCGTGCTCTGGGATCAGAGGAGGTGGCAAAGGAGCGACGACGGCGATGGGTCGGAGCTCCGGCAAGGTTTCACGGCGAGGCGGCTGCGATTTCCTGATGTTAGATGCTCGGGGTTTTTTGTGCAGGGTCGAAGATGGAGAAGAGGGGTGGTTGCTGAGGAGGTTCAGATGAGGGTGACAGGGTGGTAACGGCGAGGCGGTCGCCGTCGGTGGGTGCAGGCGCGGGTTCTTGGATTCTAGGGTTGGGTTCGGTTTGCACGGGAAAAGAAGCTCGGGGTTGGCCTGGGGTTGTTGGTGAGGAGGAGGAAGGGTCGTGGTGATGGGGATGGTGACGACGAGGTGAGGCCGACTATAGTGGTGGACGGCGAGGAGGGGTGCAAGCTCTCGCGTAGGTTAGGGTTGCAGGAGGCAGCGGGGAAAGAAAGAAGACGTAGATGAGAGAGAGAGAGAAGAACATGGAGAGGAGGTCGAGGAGGTCGGGGAGATGGGATGCCGACAAGGGTGGAGGCGGCTTCAGTGAGCGAAGGCAGGGGGCATGGGTTTAAGCGGCGGGAAAACGAAGAAGAAGATGATGGAGGAGAGAGGGAGAGAGAGGACGTGAGGTTCTGGGGTAAAATGAAAATAGGATATAAAGTAATATATTTATATGCAGAGGAGAGAGAGAGAGATCGAGAGGAGAGAGAATTTTGTTTGTTATGGAATAAAGAAAGAATATATAGAGATAGAGAGAGACTGGGCTGGGAAAAGGAGTATGGGGTTTTCCAAAAAAGAATATAATAAATAGAGAGTAAAGGGAGCTGGGCTGTTAAGATTGATAATATAAAAAAATATATTTAGTTGGAAACGAATATATTAAACTGTTAATATTAAAAGAAATATTATATTAGTTAAATTTGAGTTTTAGGCTAAATACAAAATAGTCCAAAACACGCCCGGGTCGGGTCTAAAAATCCAGTTTTAAAATACGAAAAATATATATGTCGACCAAAACTAAAATAGGATATCCGGGTAACGAAAATGCATACCCCTAAGAACGGATGCACGCACGTGCACGTAGCCATCCAAACGAGTCCGTTTCACTGAACGGGACGAGAACAAGATGCGCGGATGCTACGACAGGGTTAGGGGTAGCAGGCAGGCCATGCAATGTATTTTTAAAATATTTTACTTGACTTTAAATGTTATGTTAAAAATGCAGATGCCAGATAAAATGCCAGTATGCAGTATATATAATATGAAAGTGCACGGATCCACATAACAAGCCAGGATAAATTATAAACAGGAATCAAGACGGGTTTCCAGCAAACGGGTCGGGTCGGATGCAAATACAGATGTCAAAAACACTATTCGCACCAAAAACACAATGAATAAGGAAAATACCATAAATAAAGAAATACATGAACTAGAACTGGTATAAAAGAACTAGGGTGTTATATTATACCCAACTACAAAAAGAATTTCGTCCTCAAAATTCCCATGACAAGAAAAGATAAACAATCAAGAATCTATAAGAATAGGTGTGGAAATTTCTGTCGAACCTCTTTTTCTCGTTCCCAAGTCGATTCTCCATGCGAGCGATTTCCCCAAGAAACAAGTACGAGAGGGATAACCTTGTTCTTAAGGGCCTTTTCTCTTCGATCAACAATCGACATCGGTCGTTTCTCAAAAGTTAAATCCTCCCTTACAGTCAGCTCCGAATGATCCAGCACGTGTGTTTCATCTCGAACATACTTACGGAGTTGAGATACATGAAACACATCATGAACATTCGCCAAAGATTGTGGTAATGCCAATCGATAATCCACTTCTCCAACACGCTCCAAAATCTCGAAAGGCCCCACAAATCGAGGACTAAGCTTGCCTCGACTCCCAAAATGAATCACTCCTCTAGTCGGTGATATCTTCAAGAATACCAGATCACCAACAGCGAACTCTAGAGGTCTTCTCGATGTGTCGGCCCAACTCTTCTGCCGATCTTGTGCTGCCTTCATGTGATTCTGGATAGTATTAACCTTCTCTACTGTTTGCATGATCAAATCCAGTCCCAACAATCTTCGTTCTCCAACATCGTCCCAACAAACAGGTGAACAACACTTGCGACCATACAATACTTCGAATCGAGCCATCTGAATAGTCGCCTGAAAACTGTTGTTGTACAAAAACTCCACAAAGTGTAGATGATCCTCCCACGAACCCTTGAAGTCCAACATGTAAGCTCTCAACATGTCTTCAAGAGTTTGGATCGTTCTTTCCGACTGGCCATCTGTCTGAGGATGATAAGCTGTGCTAAACTTCAATCGCGTCCCCAAACTTTCCTGTAAACTCCTCCAGAAGTGCAATAAGAATTGGGTGTCATGGTCGGACACGATGCTCATAGGTACTCCATGCAATCTCACAATCTCCTGCATGTACCGTTCTGCTAACGCTTCCATTGACTGACCAACTTGAAATGGTATGAAATGAGCTGCCTTGGTCAATCGATCAACAATCACCCAAACTGCATTGTTGCCCTTTGGACTCCGTGGTAAAGCTGTCACGAAATCCATGGTTATATGTTCCTACTTCCATTGAGGAATCGGAAGTGGTTGCAATAAACCAACAACTCTTTGATGTTCAACCTTAACTTGCTGACACACCAAGCACTTTGCTACAAAGTGAGTAATCTCCCTTTTCATGCCTTCCCACCAGAAATGCTGTCTTAGATCGTGGTACATCTTCGTGCCTCCTGGATGTACGGAATACGCGGAACTGTGTGCCTCCTTCATAACCTCTTCGCGAATGTCTCCTTTTGGCACACACAAACGGCTACCATATCTCAACGAACCGTCTTCATGAATCAACAAATCCGTTCGAAGTCCCGCTTCAACCCGTTCTCGAAACTTCTGCAATCTTGGGTCCTGTAACTGCGCTGCTTTAATACTCTCGATCAATGACTACTGTACTTGCAGCTGCATCAACTGTCCCGAAGAATGCGGTAGCACAATCTCCAGCTCGAATCTCCGAAAATCTTCGATAAGCTCCTTCTGTGCAGTCAACATCCGAATTGCTAGCAACCGACTAAGCGCATTCGGTACTACATTAACTTTCCCCGGATGTTACTTAACATCAAGATCATAGTCAGCCATCAGTTCCAACCATCTACGTTGTCTTATGTTAAGCTCTTTCTGCGTGAACACGTACTATAGGCTTTTGTGATCGGTGAATACTTCGACCCTTTCGCCCAATAAGTAGTGTCTCCAAATCTTCAAAGCGAAAATCACAGCTGCTAGCTCCAAATCATGAGTTGGGTAATTCTTCTCATAGATCTTCAACTGTCTCGATGCGTAAGGTATAACTTTCCCATGCTACATCAAAACACATCCCAAACCTTTTCCAGACGCGTCGCTGTGAATCACCAATCCTCCGGAACTGTCTGGTACGGTCAAAATAGGAGCGGTTATCAACCTTTGCTTCAACGCCTCAAAAGCTGACGCACATTTATCCGTCCATACGAATGGTACTTCTTTTCGCGTAAGCTTGGTCAAAGGCTCAGCCAAACAAGAAAAATTCTCCACGAATCTTCTGTAATACCCGGCAAGTCCAAGAAAGCTTCCGATCTCTGCTACGTTCTTCGGAATCGGCCAATCTCGAACTGCTGCAATCTTCTCGGGGTCAACGGCGATTCCATCTCCGGATACGACGTGCCCCAAAAACTTCACTTCTTCAAGCCAAAACTCACACTTGCTCATCTTTGCCTACAATCTTTCTTGCCTCAATGTCTGCTGTGCGATCTTCGAGTGTTCTGCATGCTCTTCATTGCTCCTCAAGTAGACCAGAATATCATCGATGAACACCACTATAAACTGGTCCAAGAACGGTGAAAAGATTCGGTTCATCAAGTCCATAAATATCGCCAGTGCATTCGTGACTCCGAATGGCATCACTAAATACTCATAATATCCATACCGAGTTCGGAACGCAGTCTTGCAAATATCTTCTGATTTAACTCAGACCTGATGATATCCGGATCACAAATCCAGCTTCTAGAATACCTTCGCGCCATTGAGTTGCTCGAATAATTCGCCAATGCGAGGGATCGGGTACTTGTTCTTAATAGTCACCCGGTTTAATTCTCGATAATCGATGCACATCCTCCTTATGCCATCTTTCTTCTTGACTAGAAGAATTGGAGCTCCCCAAGGTGAATTGCTGCTGCGAATCCAATCCTTCTCAAGCAATTCAGTAACCTGCTTCTTAACTTCTTCCAACTCCACTTGAGCCATCGGATAGCACGCCTCTGAGATTGGCGCTGCACCAGGAACAAGATCGATCGTGAACTCCACATCTCGTTTTGGCGGTTAACCCGAGATGTCCTCGAACACGTCCATGAACTCTCGAACTACAGCTAGCGCTTCCACCTTATCAACTTCCATCGACGAAAGAACATTGTTTGTCGGCCTAGCCCTAAACTCGACTGGCCCGACAGAACTACTACCTCCAGTAAAAACAAACTCCGGATGTCCGGGAATCTGGAAAATCACTTTTTTTGCCCTACAATCAATATGAGCGTAGAAAGTGCCAAGAAAATATATTCCCAAGACAACATCATAACTGACGGTATCGATCACCAAGAAATCTGCAAAACATGAACTTATAAGCAATAAAACCGAGAGAACCAAGGAAATTTCATGACCATGAATCAAGGAAATGGATCAAGACCAGGACTCTAAGTTACTTAAATAGAGTACCACATTGTAACCATGCTGCAGTTCATAGTTACAATCACATAACTCCGTTCAAGTCGTCCAAATCCTAGTATCAGAATCAAAAGAATAGGATGAGAGAAACGATAAGGAACCAAAAGGATTCAAGCCGAGATGCAAAGTCGTTTGCATATCGTCAAGACAAGGATCAAGAGAAAAATATGATTCAAGAATCACAATAACAATGTGGCATGACATGCTCCTAATTACGGATTTTCCGATTCGTGTAATGGGTCCAATACCCAACTACAAAAGATTCAAACCCGATTAACCTAAATCCTATGGATCTGATACCAAACAAGCCCTGTCATGCCCCACTTCCTAGAGTGCGCTAAGACAGGCACGTGACAGAGCCAACCATACTACCTATGAATAGGAAACATCCCTCCACAGTCACATTACGGCTGTCTAGAGATATCAAGAACAGTAGAAATAAAATAAATTATCTAGTACATGTCCATGGGCCAGAATAAACGAGTCAAGAAATAATATGCGGAAGCAATAGATCCAAGTAACAATAACAATCTGGAAAGTAAAACGTAACTAAACTGGATACTAACCGGATCCTCACTGCTCAGCCTGACGGCAGAAGTACTCCTGATCAGCCTGCGACAAAAGTAGAGAATCTGGGCCATACAAAACCCAGACGTCAGTGCGTCATAATATCAAACAATAATATAATCGGGAGGTAACAAGACATGCAGGCATGAGTAGGAATAGTAATAAAAGTATAACAGTAACACGAATAAGGAACAATGAAGGGTATAAGTACATGTGATGTACAGTGAGTAATCTAAACTAATCTACTGGGTTAACTACTCTCAAGTCTTTGAAATCAATTTAATGAATCGTCGATATAACTCAATAGTATTCCCTGCGTGCCCGGGACCACGGTCCAGATTCCCGGGCTGAATCCGAGACATGCCGCTAGGCACTAAACAAGAAACATGTACAGATGAATGATGTCAGCAACATCATCCCCGGGCTGGCCTAGCCCGTAAAACCGATCAGTATAAGCTTCGAGCTGTTGAGTTACAAGTCAGGTTTCATCATTGATTTCCCTTTACCCCCAAGTTATATGTTCAAGTAAGGTATTGATAAATCTGGAGCTAATGCCAACACAGGATAAAGTAGGTACAGGTTTGTCTAAATAGAAAACAGGATATGTCCGTCGGACAACAAGTCAGGATTGTCGGCATTAGTAACAGGATCAAATAACAGGTCAAGCAGTGGTGTATCAGGTCATGTAAAGTAGTGCACAATGTATCAAATAGGTGCCCAATAGTACAATGTAGCAAGTATTGATCAGGGTAAAAGTACGGATGTACGATAAAAGCACGGATGCACAAATATCTATCAGGGGTTACACCATGACTAAGTAGGATGCACAGTATCAAGCATGGGGTGTCAATATAACAACAATATGTAATAATGTGACATGGTATGTGAATAGACATTGAATTAATGGTATGGATGCATAAATATCGATTAGGGGTTACATTTACAGTTCCAATACTAATTAGGATGCACTTTGTTAAGCATGGGCGTTACTACAATAGTAATATGAATTAATGTGATCTATAGATGCCGTTATATATATTTTAAATGATATGGATGCAAACGGGTATCCGAAAACAGTAAAACTTTAAAATGGATGCACAATGTGATAAACGGGTAACATTTTACTCATATGAATGCATGATAGTATACCTAGCATGAAGCAAAATGAACTAGCATGCGACTAGATATGTAAATAGTGACATGGATGCACACGGATGTCCGAAGACAGTAAAATAGTAAAATGGTAATGTGGGATGCATAATTAAACAATAACTAATGTTATTATTCACATGTGTGTAATATATTGTAGTATAGTATGTAGCAAGATTAACTTGCCTCGATGGATCATGATACGGATACGCACGACATATCCGACGTCGGTAAAATGTCGCAATGCACGCACGGCACACGGGACGGGTCCAAGCAATGCAAGAGGGTGATCACACAGACAGGGGACGTCCACAAGGTTGCCTAGATCGGCGGCGGCGGCACAGCTCCAGCGATGACCGGAATCAAGAATTCAAGAAGAGAAAAGAGAAGGAAAAGTTGAAGAAGAAGAAGAAGAAGAAGGAGAAGGGTGTTGCTGTGGTGTTGGATCGGGGTATCTGGGACAGTGGAGAAGGTGAGGGAGACGTGACGACGAGTCGTGAGTTTTTCGGCGAGGTTCAGAAAACACGGATCGAGGAAAAGAAAAGAAAGGAAAGAAGAAGAAGAAAGGGAACTGGGGTTCACTGTGCTCTGGGATCAGAGGAGGTGGCAAGGGAGCGACGACGGCGATGGGTCGGAGCTCCGGCAAGGTTTCACGGCGAGGCGGCTGCGATTTCCTGATGCCAGATGCTCGGGGTTTTTTGTGCAGGGTCGAAGATGGAGAAGAGGGGTGGTTGCTGAGGAGGTTCAGATGAGGGTGACAGGGTAGTAACGGCGAGGCGGTCGCCGGCGGTGGGTGCAGGCACGGGTTCTTGGATTTTAGGGTTGGGTTCAGTTTGCATGGGAAAAGAAGCTCGGGGTTGGCCTAGGGTTATTGGTGAGGAGGAGGAAGGGTCGTGGTGATGGGGATTGTGACGACGAGGTGAGGCCAACTATGGTGGTGGACGACAAGGAGGGGTGCAGGCTCTCGTGTAGGTTAGGGTTGTAGGAGGCGGCGGAGAAAGAAAGAAGGCGTAGATGAGAGAGAGAGAAGAACGTGGAGAGGAGGTCGGGGAGATGGGATGGCGACGAGGGTGGAGGCGACGTCGGCGATCGAAGGCAGGGGGCGTAGGTTCAAGCGGCGGGAAAACGAAGAAGAAGATGATGGAGGAGAGAGGGAGAGAGGACGTGAGGTTCTGGGGTTAAAAGAAAATAGGGTATAAAGTAATATATTTATATGCATAGGAGAGAGAGAGAGATCGAGAGGAGAGAGAATTTTGTTTGTTATGGAATAAAGAAAGAATATATAGATATAGAGAGAGACTGGGCTGGGAAAAGGAGTATGGGGTTTTTCAAAAAAGAATTTAATAAATAGAGAGTAAAGGGAGATGGGCTGTTAAGATTGATAATATAAAAAAATATATTTAGTTGGAAACGAATATATTAAACTGTTAATATTAAAAGAAATATTATATTAGTTAAATTTGAGTTTTAGGCTAAATACAAAATAGTCCAAAACACGTCCGGGTCGGGTCTAAAAATCCAGTTTTAAAATACGAAAAATATACATGTCGACCAAAACTAAAATAGGATATCCGGGTAACGAAAATGCATACCCCTAAGAACGGATGCACGCACGTGCACGTAGCCATCCAAACGAGTCCGTTTCACTGAATGGGACGAGAACAAGATGCGCGGATGCTACGACAGGGTTAGGAGTAGCAGGCAAGCCATGCAATGTATTTTAAAAATATTTTACTTGACTTTAAATATTATATTAAAAATGCAGATGCCAGATAAAATGCCAGTATGCAGTATATATAATATGAAAGTGCACAGATCCACGTAACAAGCCAGGATAAATCATAAACAGGAATCAAGACGGGTTTCCAGTAAGCGGGTCGGGTCGGATGCAAATACAGATGTCAAAAACACTATTCGCACCCAAAACACAATGAATCAGGAAAATATCATAAATAAAGAAATACATGAACTAGAACTGGTATAAATGAACTAGGGTGTTATATGAATTCTCCGTTTCAAGGTCAAGAACACACTAATGCTGCTTTTCAGTAAAGACCTAGAAACGATCCTTATTCTTCCACGTATAATCAAGGTTGGAGAAATCACCCTAATTTTGCTTGGAGCTAACACCAAACTCAAAATACAGTTCTAAACCAAAATAACTTTCAAAGGATTCCTCCTCCACAACAACAACCACCACAGATTCAGCACCCCTTTCAACCACAAACTTTTCAAAATCCAGCCAACAATTCTGCACCGTATAATAATTGTTTCCAAATGGCTGGTACCGAAAAATCCCCTTCACTCGAACGAACATTGGATTTGTTTATGAAACATTCCATGCAAATGTCGGCTGATATAAGGTCTTCTATCGATACCATAATGAAGGACTCCGCCTTCCACGGTGAGAGTATAAAATCGATATAAGTACAAATTGCACAATTAAATGCCTCGATGAGTGCTAGAGAGAAAGGGAAACTTCCAGCTCAACCCCTACCAAATCCTGGCTACTCACATCATAATGTGAGTGCTATTACCACGTTGAGATCTGGAAGAGTGCTAAACAACCATGTCGGTGAAGAGATTGATAATGAGGAATCAATCAATAATATCCCGGCTTCCACTTCCACTTCTTACCTTATTTCGTCTACTCCACCTTCTTACGAGCCTATTCTCCGTTTTCCTCAAGGCTCGAACCCTCCGCCCACCTCATTGACACAATATGAAACGATCCCCACTCCAATTCTGGGATCCGTTTTACCCACACAAACTTCTCCACAAATGTTGGACCCAACTATTATAGATAAAGCTCCTTATCCAAATAGGTTGAGGGCCAACAAATCTAATGCACAAATGGAGAAGATTATAGAAATGTTTAAACATGTTAACATAAATATCCCTCTCCTAAATGCTATCCAACAAGTTCCGGCTTATGCGAAAATACTTAAGGACTTGCGCACTAGGAAGAGAAAGACTCAAGTGCCGAAAAAAGTGTTCATGACGAGTAATTTTAGCACAGCTTTTACCTATCAGTTACCAAAGAAACGTAAGGACCCTGGCTGTCCTACGATCTCTATTTCTATTGGGGGTAAAAATATTAATCGTGCTCTACTCGACCTTGGCGCAAGTGTTAACCTTCTTCCTTACTCTGTCTACGAGCAGTTAGGTATTGGAGAGTTGAAACCTGCCCACTGCACTTTCCAGATGGCAGATCGATCCATCACCAAACCTAGGGGTGAACTTGAGGATGTGTTGATAAAAGTTGAGGATTTTATATTCCCTGTAGACTTTATTGTTTTAGACGCACAGCCTGTAGCGAACCCACAGAACCAAATTCCGGTGATTCTCGGTCGACCCTTCTTAGCCACTTCCAATGCTGTAATCAATTGTCGGAACGGCTCTATGAACCTATCTTTTGGGAAGATATCAATTGAGCTTAACATTTACAAGCTAGGAAGTCAACCATCTAAACCTTCTGCTCATATTCTTGATGTCTGTTCTATCCACGAGATAGCTCCCGAAAGCTGCAAGGTTGATGAACTTTGCTTTGATGATCTCGACGACATTAGTACATCATTATTTGATCTTGCACAATATCATAGTGAGGACACTTTTGACGAGTCCAACCCCGAGTTTGAACCTTTTGACTCATCACAAAAGTCAGTAGCGCTTTCCGAGTCAATATCTTTTGCAGGCTATGAAATTTTTCGAGAATCCGAATATCATTCCATTACCACACCTTCTATTGTCTCTCCGCCGACATTAGATCTCAAACTGTTACATTCTCATCTTAAATATGCATATTTAGGTGAGAATGAGTCTTTGCCCGTGATCATATCCGCTTCTCTAGTTTTAGAGCAAGAGAACGCTCTTTTGATGGTCTTGAGATCTAATCGGCAAGCATTTGGTTGGACAATGGCAGACATCAAAGGGATTAGTCCCTTGATTGTGGAACATCATATACATTTGATGGATGAAGCCAAGCCAACCAAAGACCCACAAAGACAGTTGAATCCCGTCATGAAGGAGACGGTAAAGAAAGAAATCGTCAAGTGTTTATATAGTGGTAAAATTTACCCAATCTCTGATAGCCAATGGGTAAGTCCTATTCATGCAGTTCTTAAAAAGTCTGGTATCACGGTCATAACCAATGAGGCTAATGAGTTGATCCAAATATGCACCCAAACTGGGCGGCATGTATGTATTGATTATAGAAAACTCAATACCGCAACGAGGAAAGACCACTTTCCTCTACCTTTCATTGACTAGATGTTGGAACGATTAGTTGGACATGAATATTATTGTTTCATCGATGGATACTCTGGCTATAACCAGGTCCCTATTGTCGAAAAGGATCAAGATAAAACAACATTTACTTGTCCTTTCAGTACCTTTGCTTATAGACGCATGCCCTTTGGGTTATGCAATGCTCACGCTATATTTCAGCGGTGTATGATGAGGATATTCTTAGACATGGTCGAGAATTTTTTGGAGATTTTCAAGGATGATTTCTCTATATTCGGGGACTCATTTGAGGATTGCCTATGTCATCTTAACGCTGTTCTTACCCGCTGTAAGGATAAGAACTTAACTTTGAATTGGGAAAAATGCTATTTCATGGTCCAAGAAGGTATTGTGCTTGGACATGTCATTTCACGAAAAGGCATTGAGGTAGACAGAGCTAAAATAGATGTCATCCATAACCTTCCTCATCCCAAACGCATCAAAGATATACGATCTTTTCTTGGTCATGTAGGATTTTATAGGAGATTCATTAAGGATTTTAGAAAAATTGCTAGACCCTTAACTCTTCTCTGGGCCAAGGATACAACATTTCACTTTGACTCGGACTGTGAGGCTACTTTTGAATCGCTTAAGAGATCTCTCACTACAGCCCCCATTCTATCATCTCCTCCTGATTGGAACCATCCGTTTGAGCTTATATGTGATGCATCATATTTTGCTATTGGTGCAGTCTCAGGACAATACATTGATAAGATGCCACATGTGATTTATTATGAAAGTAAAACCTTGAATGATGCCTAAATTAATTATACAACCACCGAGAAAGAACTCTTAGCAGTTGTATTTGCATTAGAAAAATTCAGGCCTTACTTGATTGGCTCACCGATTATGGTTTACACCGATCACTCCGTCCTAAAACATCTTTTGTCTAAGAAGGATGCTAAGGCTAGGTTAATACGTTGGATCCTATTATTACAAGAATTTGATCTTGTCATACGAGATAAGAAAGGATGTGAAAACGTAGTAGCCGACCATCTTTCACACATCTCTTATTCACCTACTGTGACCTTGCCAATAAACGACTCTTTTCCTGATGAACAGCTCTTGAAAGCATCCTGCAAACCTTGGTTTGTGGATATTGTGAATTATCTAGCAATGGGACTTATTCCCAGCGAATGGTCTAAACAAGACAATCATCGATTTCTATCCCGAATAAAGCATTTTTACTAGGATGAACCTTATTTTTTTAAGTATTGTCCTGACCAAATCATTCGCAGATGTGTCCCTAATGATGAATTCAAGAGTGTTTTGTCTTTCTGTCATGATCAGGCATGTAGTGGCCACTTCGGTCCACGTAAGACGGCGGAGAAAATTTTGCAATGTGGTTTTTACTGGCCAACATTATTCAAAGATGAATTTGATCATTGCAAAACTTGTTCACGGTGTCAACACACGGGTTGGATTTCTCGGAGAAATGAGATGCCACTCCAACCTATCTTGGTTGTGGAAATTTTTGACGTTTGGGGTATTGATTTTATGGGTCATTTTCCTAACTCTTTTGGGAATCTGTATATCTAGTTAGCGGTTGATTACGTCTCAAAATGGGTGGAAGCAAAACCATGTCGCACTAATGACAACAAAGTTGTTATTAAGTTCCTTAAAGTGAATATCTATTCGCGATTTGGACATCCCCGCTGTTCACCACCGAACACAGAGACGCGACCGCGTAGGCCCGTCTTGCCTGAATTTAGGAGCAGAAGCTATTTGGTTTTATCCGTCCACCTCTCCGAAGATGCCAAGTTGATTTATGGCACCGTATATCGGAGGTTTAGACGGATGCAGCCGATGTAGCAGACTTCGTCAGATTCCCCCTCCTTTGAGGGGTTTTTGATTGTGGGGATGCTCTTCCTTGCAGGCGCAAGACCCTGCAGTTAATTACGCTACCGCATCGTGGTAACAACTTTCTCCTTCTCCAGATGGTCACTTCGTGTCGTGTATGTTTTGTTTTATTTTTGGTTACCCGTGGATTGTATACGGAGACTAATTTATGTTGTCTCCCGTAGGGCGTAGATTAGTCCAAATCCGTATTTTCTTAGATTTGGGTTTTGGGTTGGGTTTAAGGATATGCTAGTCTCATTTGAGACTAAGATCAACTTAAACGTTTGTTAAGGATACGTTAGTCTAATTTTTAGACTAAGATCAACTTAACAGGATCATTTAGATCCAACAAAAGAGCATTTGGGCTCTATTGTTTTAGTTTAGGGACATTGCGGTCCATTAGTTTAGGGACATTACGGTCCAAGGTTAAGGACATCATAGTCCATGGGTTTAAGGACCCCACAGTCCATGAAATGTCTGGTTGTCGGGACCCGTCACCTCTCTGAAGAAAATTAAAGGATTGCAACGACACATATCGGAGGAGTGCAGAGATGTACCCTTGAACCAACTTTGGTTGGGAGATCTGTAGTCTAATTTGGACTAAGATCTGAGATTTATGAGCATATGGGCTCAATTAATCTGAATGAGAGGTTTATGGCCAACTTAGGCTCGGCTCACTCAGTTAAAATGTTAAACATTTGACAATGATGAGCATTGATTTGGGTTCTGATAGCCTTTCTGTCTTTTATTGAATGATGAGCATTCATCATAGCTCTAGGGCTTTATTTAAAGAACAGTTTATATTCTATCAGCGCACGCGTGAGGAACACGTGGCGCACTTGGCGCTAGCGCCAGTTAATGAGCGCAAAGCGCTTCTGTGATATAGCGCACACGTGAAGAGCACGTGGCGCGCATGGCGCTAGCGCCAGTCTATGAGCGCAAAGCGCCGGTTTATGAGCGCAAAGCGCTATTTGTCCAGTGGTGCACAGGTAAGGAGCACGTGGTGCGCTTGGCGCTGTGCGCCAGTCCAAGAGCGCAGAAGCGCTTCTGATCAGTTTTATGATCTGAGAAATAAATTCTCGTTTATAAGAGACTTTGTCTCAAGGTTCTAAGAACAAAGTTCTTATTTTATAGGAGATGTTTCAATCTCTTATTTTGTGAAAGGCTTTGCCTTTATGGATCTGTGATCCTAAGAGAATTGAATTATTCTCCCCCCTTTTTATAATGAGATGTTCATGATCTCTTTTTGTAAAAAGACCTTAGTCTTATAGATCTATGATCTGTGAGAAGAATTATGTTCTTCTTCTTTAATGAGATTTTTCTTATCTCTGTTTTTTTTACCTTGAAGAAATGTTCTTCTTTTACCGAGAGCTTGCTCTTCTTTCTGAGATTTCTCAAAGTTTATAGGGGGGTTCCTCTATATGAGACTTGAAGTCTTGGGGCCTTTATATAGGGCAAGCTGATTTGTTCAATCGGTTAAGGAAATCTTTTCTCCAATTGATTTGGGGATTTCCCCATCGTTGGATCTTTGATCCAAGGGCTTCTGATTTACAGAAGGCAATCTTCTTGTTTTTAACAAGATTGGGAAATTTTTTCCCATACAGAATTTATTCTGTATTTTGGTGATTTTTTAATCACCATTGGATCATTGATCCAACGGTGCTCTGATTTACAAAGCACAATCTTTTGTTTGGAAAGATTTTAACAGAATTTCATTCTGGTCAATTGATGATTTATCATCTTTATTGGATCATTGATCTGATGGTGGGGAACATTTAGTTCCAGCGCTAGCGCACTCGTGCTTTGCACGTGAGCGCTGCTTCAGAACGCTGGCGCTCTTTGCGCTAGCGCACTCGTGCTTTGCACGTGAGCGCTGCCTCAGAGCGTTGGAGCTCTTATGAAACACTGCTCATTTCAAATTTTGAAAACATGAACAGAGCTTTGCTCTGATTGGGGGAAACACCCGCGCTATAATTAGCGATAATGGGAGACATTTCTATAACCGGTCTTTCAAGATTTTGATGCAGAAATATTCAATCAACCATAAACTTTCTACACCCTATCATCCCAAAACGAGCGGGCAAGATGAGATTTCCAATAGGCAAATCAAACAAATTTTGTAGAAGACAGTTTCTAAAAATCGTAAAGATTGGTCAACCAAATTGACGGATGCTCTTTGGGTATTCTGTACCGCTTATAAGACTGATCTTGGTATGTCTCCCTACCGTCTAGTGTTTGGAAAGGCTTGCCACCTTCCTGTCGAGATCGAACATAAAACTTAACTTCGATTTGAATCAAGCCTGCAACTTTCGGAAGCTGCAATTAAATGAGCTAAGCGAACTCTGCGATGAAGCTTACGATAATGCGGCGATAGTAAAGAACCGGACTAAGGTATTTCACGACAAAAATATTTTGAGAAAAACTTTTATCCCGGGACAACAAGTCCTTCTTTACGATTCCCGTCTCCATCTTCATGCGGGTAAGTTAAGATCTCATTGGAAAGGACCATTTGTGGTGTGGTATGTATATCCGCATGGGGCAGTCGAAGTTGAAAATATTAAAAACAGTTCAATTTTCAAAGTGAATGGGCATAGATTAAAACCGTATTTTTCCACCGACCCCACGGAAGAGCTCATGTTTTTACAGGAGCCGATTTATCATAACTAAATTTCCTCCGCCTCACCTCTATGTCTCGATAAACTTGTCTCATCACAAGAATGGAGGAGAGTTTAAAAAGGACTTAATTGAATATCCATATGATTAAAGATAAGTTTGGGGGAGATTTTCACATTCATTTATTCTTGTCCCCGTTAATAACTTTTCCTCCCAAGTCTATAGATTTTTGAGATTTAACAGATGACAACAGTGAAAACACTGCTGTAAACAGATTTGGGGGAGGTTTGTGCTTATTTACGCATTACTTTGCATTACACATTGCATAAGCACAAAATTTTCAAAAATTTTCTTTTATAATAAAAGATTAGAAAGCGAAAAATTATATTTAAAAGATTGGAAAAGTTTATGAAAAACAAGAAAGTTAGATGTTTTTTTAAACGAAACTAGTAATAAGTAGTTACGAGCCGTTGTCCCAAGGGTTAGTAAGATGAAGGAAGTCACTAATCTGAGAATAAAAATAAGTCTGAAAAATAGTCCATATTCTGGAAGCCAAACATTTGAACGTTGATATCCTACTATACGCACTTACACACGTCTTGAAACTCGGGATAGTAGAGGATACCTTGAAATGCTCTTGTCTAAAAGCTAAAGTACGAAGAAAATAATAAATGAAGCATAAAAGTATAAAATGGTGAAGAAAAATGAACACTGGTTTTGTAATCACCAAGGCAGCATAAAAAAAATATAGCGAGAGTGCTTCATCACCTAGTGCCTTAGACCAACTGGTTTGGAAGTCACTGCTAAGTCTTAGGTGTTGCAAGACGAGGAAATTGCTAATTACACGTAATAAGTGAGCACATTTAGTAATTGGTCGGTTAGTACCTCAAGAAGTGTTAACGGTCGCATGAAGAATGTATGAGCAATTCCATCCAAAATATTCACCAACAAAAAAGTACTAAGGTAGATGGACAAGAGTATGATAGCTTGAATTGAATTCTCCGAGTGTAGGGATGTCTTTTACATACACGTAGGGGTATATGATCAGTGTTTGGAAGAAAGGTAGGGATGAAGAATAAAGGCGATGTTTTATTGAGGGATGATGTGATTTCTAACATCTTTTCATGACTATTAAGATAGGGCTCATGACAACTGAAAAGCTAGTGTATTGAAAACTCTGATTTTCAAGTTCTTTCTTTTATAATTCTTATCTTTATATGTAATTTTCACAGTCTTTCTTTTATTATAGGATTTTGTGGGTGCAATCCGTTGAAAACCCACAAGAGACAACACTCCTCCTACTAGGGACACCTAGAGGTTTAACGGCTTGTTGCACGTGCTCAGTACAATCGTGTTGCCTACGAAAGTGTGCTACTTAGTTTTTCTTTTTCTTTTCTCATTCACCTGAATAAAAGAAGTTTGCTCGGGACGATCAAAGTCAAGTTTGGGGGAATTTGTTCAGTCTAAATTATGACAATTTTTAACATAACAATTTCCTCACTTTTCTAATCATCTAAGAATGTTTGATATAAATATAACACATATTATAAGTTTGTGTAACAACTCAAATTTTAGTGTAGAAAAATAGGTTAGGTGTTAGATCTTTAAATTTTTAGTGTACAAAACTAGGTACTTTAAATTTTTTCCCATACAGAATTTATTCTGTATTTTGGTGATTTTTTAATCACCCTTGGATCATTGATCCAACGGTGCTCTGATTTACAGAGCACAATCTTTTGTTTGGAAAGTTTTTAACAGAATTTCATTCTGGTCAATTGATGATTTATCATCTTTATTGGATCTTTGATCTGATGGTGGGGAACATTTAGTTCCAGTGCTTGCGCACTCGTGCTTTGCACGTGAGCGCTGCTTCAGAGAGCTGGCGCTCTTTGCGCTAGCGCATTCGTGCTTTGCACGTGAGCGCTGGCGCTCTTCTGAAGCGCTGCTCATTTTAAATTTTGAAAACTTGAACAGAGTTTTGCTCTGATTGGGGGAAACAAATGCCCCCCCCACCGTTGCGCTCACGTGGCTCATACGTGAGTGCAGCGGTGACAGCATCTCCACCATTAGATCAACTTTGAAGTTGAAACGGCTCTTAATGCCTATAAATAGGGCCTTTGGCCCTTAAGATGACTTTTGTTCATCTTCCTTCTTGTTTTCTGAGAATCAATTTCTCTTTTAGAGCATAGCTCTCTATTTTAAGAACTCTCTTAAAGGCAAAACTCTGTCAAATTTTTAGGTAAAAGATCAAATCTTTAAAGAGATTAGTCAATAAACTAGGGTTTCACCCATTAACAGAGCTTTTGCTCTTCTTAGATCATAGATCTTGAAGAAAACCTTTTTTTTAGGGTTTCTCAACAGAGCTTTGCTCTTATTAGATCTTAGATCTTTCTTAGGGTTTCCTAACCTATCAACAGAGCTTTGCTCTTTTCAAATCATATAGATTTATTAATCTTTCATGAAAACTCTTAGAGTTTGTTCATAGATCTTGAAGATCTCAGAATTTTAATTCATTAAAAATTTTATTCTAAGTTTTCTGATGGGTTATTCCATCATTTTTACAGAGCAAGGCTCTTGAGGAAATTTCATTCCTATCATCATCAGAGTTGATAGATGTCACTCTGTCATAGAGAGCTGCTCTAAAGGGGAGATCTACTCCTTGGCCCGAGGGGTTCTCACTGAATGAGAATCTTTTGAGGATTTCCTCATTTAATGTCAGTCTCATCAAATGATGAGACTGTTTTATTAATGATGAACTGTCATCTAGATTATGTTTGTCCCTTTTCACTACATTGCAGTGTGGTACAGTTTTAAAGTACCTAGTGATAGAACTTAATCTGTAGCATTGGTGGCTAAAAATTTGTTCTTTTCCGCGCAGGTACTATGTCTTTTGACACTTCTTTCCCGTTCGTCCGTTCGGAAGGCGGATTCCCCGAAGCGCCCGTAGACTGAGAAGTTTTTGTACTGATCAAAGACCATGATCCGGAGCACAAGAATCTTCATCTATGGAGAACATGGTACAACCAAATCATTAGGGGTCGGCGGAGCTTTTCTTGCGCCGTACCCTCGGAGCCCATTTTGGCGATCTCTTACGCCGACCCACCCCCGGTGAACTATGCCGTGGAGGAGGTTAATTGGACTTCAGATGGTCTCCTTCAGCCTTCTTTGGCTGCGATACCCGTACAGCCTCCAATGGCGTTGGATATCCTAGGGCGGCGTATATGCCAGGGTGAGTCGCGCCCTTGGGGACAGCCATACAACATAGGCTTGACTCCCCATCACCAAGCCAGATATTTGCAGTGGGCCTGGTACATTCTGTCCGCCAAGAGGTTGCAGTTGCTGAGGCTTGCGTTGTATCCCGCAGTTTACGTTTCTCTCTTTCAATACTCCATGCCTCCTACATGGTGGGTAAAAGCCTTTTTGGAACAATGGAACGTTCCAACTCACACCTTCTTTTTGTTGGATCGGGAAGTCTCCATCTCTTTAGAGGAGTTCGCGGAGATCTCTGGCTTGCCTGTTAGAGGGGAGCATTATGAGGAACTACTTCCTCATGATGAGTACGTCTTTGCCGCCAAGTCGGTGATGATGGGCCTTACCTCGCACAACGCCATCCAACATTAATCACGAAGTTTGATTAAGGTGTTGAATATCTACGAGGGCCTATTTCTCGAGTCTGGGAGCCGTGGGGTTAATTTTACGGATTTTATCGCTCGTTTTCTCCGCTCGGAAGTACCGTCGAAGGAAGCTGCGAAGTTCTCCAAACTTGACGATTCTTTTGGCTTAGGTTTGGGCAAGCTGCCGACGGCGGAGGCGGATCAGAAGAGTTTCTTTCTCCCCGACACTCCGGTCGTCCCTTTTACAGAGCTTGCAGCTCCTGGGATCGATGAAGAATGTTCCTTTTGGGGTTTCTCGGGCTATGGCTGAGCTGGTTTGCGCTTCCGATGCACCCTCGCCGTATGAGGCCGTCCGTCTTCCACCCAGCGCATCAAATGGTTATTGGGGTGAAAGTGGCCGTCGGGATCGCTGGGCTAGCCCATTTGTATCACGGACTTAGCCTAGCGGCAGATACTACTCAACCGGGGGTGCAGCCCGTGAACTTCTCAATGTATTACTTCACCTCGTGGCTCGATTTGCATGTGCTTGGCGCCTTTGGGATTCACAAAAGGCCCCCCCTTTTTTTATGAAAGATATAACTTTTCTCGACTGCTGCGGCTGGTTGACGCTTCTATTTTGGAACCGACTCCACGAGAGGCTCGGGGCTTGCTCCTTCGCCCGCATACCGTCGGGGATGGCATGACCTTTGTTGACAAGGTCTTAAGTATCGGCAAAGAATCCGTGAAGGCGGTGCAGCCACTGCGGGACACCTTTAAAGATGGCGCCTCTACTTTGAAAGCTCGGGAGGTTCTCCACCTATATTCGATCAGGCCGGGCTTTCTGGTGTTTAGGCAGAATAATGCGGCGTTGTTTATGAGATACAACCCGCATCATTTCGCCCAACAATCTAGCTACAATCAGGGTGTTCCGCTTGAGTCCTTTCTAGCTGAGCCGCTCGCCACAGAAGAAGGCATCCGCAGCGCGCTACACCATTTCATGAGGCTCAACACCGGTTCTAACTTTTTTATCAGTGAGCCAAGCTGCGTTCCAAAGGTGTTGAACGTGTACGTGGCGTGGTACCACCATGCGATGGGTGCTGTCATCAGGGAGGAAAAGAAGTTGTTGCTTGATCGTAAAGGTGCAACCCCTGCTGGTAATCCAGCTATTCCTTTGAAGCAACGGACCGTCGTTCATCCTCCTTTGAGAGAGGTTGCTGCGGTTGTGGTCCCGCGCGTGATGCCTGAGCTGCCGCTACCCCATTCTCCCATGAAAGCGGTGACTGTGGCGTTTCCCGAGTCTGGCGTGGGTTTAGATATCGGGACTCGTCGTCCAAAGGTGCCCACCAAGCATAAGCTTGTGCTAGAGGCTACGGGCACTCGCTCGCAGAAGAGAAAGAAGTCAATACTCTCTGCATATGTTGCATTCGGCCAGGAGCCTCATGCTCCTTACAGCGAGGGCATAAGTGAATATAGGACCACGATGGCTTATTTATGGCGCCGGATGATACTGATTTGGAGGCCGCCATCGCAGCTTCCGAGCGACTAGCTAACCACAAAGCATGACTGATCATCCTCGCACAGTCAGGTATACTTCCGTCTTATCTTTGCGTGGTTTCATCACACATTTTTTATCATGCTTTGACTGACACTTCTTTTTCAACAGGCATCTCCATTGAAGAAGCTCTCGCGGCTTCTCTCAAGACTTTCGAAGAGGAAGAGAGGCTTCGCGTTTCCTTGGGCCTTGGTACATTTCGGCTCACAGTGCTTCCATTCCCATTTTTATGGGTAAACTAACTCTTCTTTCCCATCTTATTGCAGGGACTACCTCGACTCAGGTTATCCCAAGTGCAGTGCCGACTTCGCAGGGCGGTGCGGGGACTCTTCCCATGCCGGCTACCGAAGTCTCAGCCTCTCCAGTATTGCCAAAAGGGGCTTCACTTAAGCAACCGATGACGGACACCACAACGGCTCCAGAGGTAGCTCCTGGCTTGGATGATGACATCTCCTTGACGGATGTCTTAAGAAGATCAGCTCTTACGGCCTAGGCAGAAAGGAAGCGCAGGAGGCATGCAGCAAGAGAACGTAACGCTGTCTTGGCTGTAGGTGCAGGCTCGAGCGCTGCTCCCCCTGTCCCTGCTTTTTCAGAGGGTGCTCCGGCCGCCCTGTCTACCGCTTATAGACATGCGGTACGCGTGGTTCGCGAAGCAATTGAAAAGCCGTCCCAAGGTAACATAACACTGAGTTCTTTTGTCAGAGTTTTAATATCCAGATTCTCATATACCCTACCTTGCAGGGCCAAGTCCTGGTGAGGAGGTGGAAGGTGAGATGATGGCAACCATCGAGCCTGAAGTGGCTACTCTTTCTCAAGAGTCTGGGACTGCTCCTATTGCCGTTCTTTCCACCTGCGGTTTCCTGCCATCGCCTGGCATTGCGAGTGCCATGACGGCTTTCGTGGAATCAGAGGACGAAGCCATGGGTGGCGAAACCCTCCCCCGATTGAGATCGAAGAAGTCGTGATGCTTGGTGATGCTTCCATCACAGTTTTGGCTGATGACCTATCTGGTAGGTTTCGGGTTGTTGCATTCTTTTTGTTTTGCAATCCCTTCCGATGACATTTTGTTTCTTTCGAATGTAAGTGTGGTGAGCGCTGAGGTTGTGATACCTGAAGAAGCACCACCAGCTGCCGCTCTGACGGTCGCTGCCCCTTCGTCTCCTCTTATATCATCTCAAATGCTGGAAGGTATGGGTTTGCGATTTAAATTAGGACAACATCTTTCGCGTACTGACCATGTATCATCGTGATCTTACAGGAGTTCTCTTCGATCATCTGTATCAAGTGTTGAACCCGCACTTCTCCTTCCAGTCGGAAGTTAGTCTGCCTGCTGGTGCCGGTGAGTATAGCTTTCTAAACCGACGTCCCTTCTTTTCTTAGACGGGCGACCTGACCGTTGTTAATTTTGAGTTGATTGCAGCACTACAAATTGGAGGAGGGGACAAGGGAATCGTCACGCCACCAGTACTCCCAACTCTGCCCCCTGTCATAGCTTGTATGGTAGACTCTATTGTTCGTGCATTATCTTTATCTCTTGAGCCGACATCTAACTATGATTTGTTTGCAGCGGTCGCACTGACTCCAGCTCCGTTCGAGTCTCGCATCACAATGCCGGCATGCCCCTTTTCTAGACGTCCATCTTCAAAAGGTGCTGTGACCGGTCTGCGTATGTTGAGCGAATATATCGAAGAGCTTGACGTAGAGGCCCCTACATTCGCTGCAGATTTTGCTGCCGAGGTTAATCCAATATTGGCGACGTTTGTGAACTTCCATAACGAAGGCGTCGTTGAGTCTTGGGTTAACCACTGCAGAAAGATTGAGGCCTGCCTGCATGAGCTTGAGCTTAGGCGTCCTGCTCCTGATATTCTGGCTTTGAACTCCCAGCGGGCTGTGTGGGTCGAGCAGAGCGTGTCCTTCCTCCCCCAATTTGAACAAGAAGCGATTTTGAGGCGGAAGGAACGCGAGGAGGCTTCAGGTGAATCTGCTCGGCTGCGCGCCCAAGTTGAAGCGAATGCCTCGCAACTGAGAGCCGTCTTTGATAATTTGCAGCGATGTATTTCAGACGGGCTGGCATTTAGGCGGAAGCTTGACTTCATTGAGCGGCTTACACAGAGTCGCGAAGCTTCCCAATTGGAAATCGATGAGAAGGTTTCATCGTGCTTGCAGCAGCGGGCTCGAATTGAAGCGGAGCTGGCCGCGGCGGCCGATCATGAGAAGGAGTTGAGAGGAGTGCGCGAATAGCTAGCTGATTTATTGAAGACACCTCCTCCTCAGTAGCTGTTTTTGTATAGATTGAACACTTGTAACCTTTGAATAATATATATCAATTTTTTTTATTCTTTCATATGATTCAACTTGTACTCCATTGAATTCATGAATAAAAGATACACATTTTTTTGTTCTACTGTTGCTTTCTTCTCTTCGCTGTGTCATCGCCATGTGATTTTAGCAAGTGTAGCCTGTAGATAGTAGAGAACATTTCATCTTAGTCTCCTTGTAGGGTAGTGATGGCTTAGGAAGCAGGTTCAGGTCTGCTGCCTAAGACTTTTCAACTTTATGAGTCGTGAGGCTCTCGTAGGTGTATTTTCTCCTTAGGAATCGTGAGGATTCCTAAGTATGCTTTTCCCTTGAGAGTCGTAAGGATCTCACGAGAGAGTTTTCTTCCTTACAAGTCGAGAGGACTTGTAAGTGGTTGTTTCCATTCTTGTCGATGTTTGACTTAGGAGAGTGTGGCTTGTAGAAAATCTACCTTGACCTCTCTGCGAGGCAATGATGGCTTAGGAGATAGGGTTAGGATCTGTCACCTAAGACTTTTCAACTTTATGAGCCGTGAGGGTCTCATAAAGACTTTTCTCCCTACGAGTCGAGAGGATCTCGTAGGTGTGGTTTCTCCTTAGGAATCGTGAGGATTCCTAGGTGCGTTTTCTCTTGAGAGTCGTAAGGATCTCATAAGAGAATTTTCTCCTTACAAGTCGAGAGGACTCGTAAGTGATTGATGAGTTGACCTGCTCCTGAATCAAAGCATTGCTTTGACGAGGAGGTCGAGGGTTGACTTTGGCCATTTTCCACGGGGTCAGGATTGACTTTAGCCGTGTTCTACGAGACCAGGATTTGCTCTGGCCGTTTCCCACGGGGTCAGGATTGACTTTAGCCTTGTTCTACGGGACCAGGATTTGCTCTGCCCGTTTCCCATGGGGTCAGGATTGACTTTAGCCTTGTTCTACGGGACCAGGATTTGCTCTGCCCGTTTTCCATGGGGTCAGGATTGACTTTAGCCATGTTCTATGAGACTAGGATTTGCTCTGGCCGTTTCCCACGGGGTCAGGATTGACTTTAGCCATGTTCTACGGGACCAGGATTTGCTCTGGCCATTTCCCACGCGGTCAGGATTGACTTTAGCCGTGTTCTACGGGACTAGGATTTGCTCTGGCCGTTTCCCACGGGGTCAGGATTGACTTTAGCCGTTTTCTACGGGACCAGGATTTGCTCTGGCCGTTTCCCACGGGGTTAGGATTGACTTTAGCCGTGTTCTACAGGACCGAGATTTGCTCTGGCCGTTTCTCACGGGGTCAGGATTGACTTTAGCCGTGTTCTACGGGACCGGGATTTGCTCTGGCCGTTTCCCATGTGGTCAGGATTGACTTTAGCCGTGTTCTACGGGACCAGGATTTGCTCTCTCGGTTGTCTGTGAACCGTCGAGGTTTGGAACAGGGATTTTGCCATGGCTCCAAGGTTGATTGTCGCATCTAAATCCTGTTGGAATGAGGAGGAACGCTGTTGGTGATCTCTAGGCTGTCTGTGAACCGTTGAGATTTGGAACATGGACTTTGCCATGGCTCCAAGGTTGATTGTCGCGTCTGAATTCTGTTGGAATGAGGAGGAACGCTGTTGGTGATCTCTAAGCTGTCTATGAACCGTCGAGATTTGGAACATGGACTTTGCCATGGCTCCAAGGTTGATTGTCGTGTCTTAATCCTGTTGGAATAAGGAGGAACGCTGTTGTGGGTCTCCAGGCTATAGACGTGGCCGTTGAGACTTGGAACTAGGGACTCTGCCGTGGCTCCATTGTTTTGATCCTGGGGTCAGTTGTTGATGTTGTATCTGGATCCTGCTGGAGTTGAGAAGGAACGCCGCTGTTGATCTCTAGGTTGCCTATGAACCGTCGAGATTTGGAACTAGCGACTTTGCTATGGCTCCGTTTAGTGGATGTCGCGTCCGTATCCTGCTGGAATGAGAAGGAACACCGTTGATGATCTCTAGGCTGTAGATGTTGCCGTCGAAATTTGGAACTAGGGACTTTGCCAGGCTCCGTTTGGTGGATGTCGCGTCCGTATCCTGCTGGAATGAGGAGGAATGCTGTTGTGGGTCTCCAGGTTGTAGATGTTGCCATCGAGACTTGGCTCTCTTTCTGATGGAGTCTGGTGGGATGATATGGTTCCCTGTTTGTTTGTGCCCCTGGATTGTATACAGGGATTGATGTAATCTCATCTGTAGGGCAAAAGTTTTATTTTATACGTATTATTTTTGTTTTCTTTCTGCGATACTTCATCATTTTAGCCTTTTGTATCGCGAAAATCGCGATTGGCCAATCATTTCGGCTATTTTTCGCGGTGCCCAATCATTTCAGCTATATTTTTTTTACTCGCTGTTTTTTATTGCGAGTTGCCCAATCATTTCGGCTATTTTGTATGCATATATTTTACTTGCTGATTTTATTGCAAGTTGCCCTATCATTTCGGCTATTTTGTATGCATTTTTGGCTCGCCGATTTTTATCGCGAGTGTGGAACTTGGAATCTGGTGCTAATCTCAGCATCAACATCGCTACGAATGGAATATTGCCAGGAGCGAATTATCATTTGCCTTGAAAGGATTTGGGATTTGATACCGATTTAGACATCACCATCGCTACAACTGGGATATTGTCAGGAGCGAATCATCATTTGCCTTTGTCAGTTCAAATAAAGGTGGCTTAGCAAACAGGGTTAAGATCTTGTCGACTAAGGCTTTTGACTCTATGAGCCGTAAGGGTCTCATAAAGGTGTTTCTCCCTACGCGTCGTGAGGATCTACGTAGGTGCGTTTTCTCCTTAAAAATCGTGAGGATTCTTAAGTGTTTGTTCTCTTATAAGTCGTAAGGATCTTACAAGAGTTTTTTCTCCTTATAAGTCGAGAGGACTTACAAGGGTTTGTTCACCGTATGAGCATATCCCTAGTCACTTGTGGGGCTCTGTTAAGGAAATGTTTATTCGTGCCCGTGGATTGTATACAAGGGTCAATATTGAAACGCTTGTAGGGCAGAATCGGGGTGTATGACGGCTTAAGAACAGGTTCAGATCCCTGTAGCTTAAGGCTTTTGAATCCTATGAGCCGTAAGGTCTTAAAGGGGGAATTCTCCTTACGGGTCGTGAGGATCTTGTAAGTGCGTTTTCTCCTTAAGAATCGTGGGGATTCCTAAGTGTGTTGCTCCCTTGTGAGTCGTAAGGATCTCACGCAGGTATTTTCTCCTTACAAGGTCGAGAGGACCTTGCAAGTGTCTTTTAACGAGATTGCGCCCTTTCAGGTTTCACAAACTCTCTGGTAGCCCTGCTGTTTTTACTCACGGAGCCCTTTTCGGGTTTTCATCCGTGTCCATCTTGCTTATGGACATACCGTTTTTTTTGTCAGCCTTGGGATGCCGTGGTCCGTAGTAGTTTATAGACGTCTCGGTCAATTGCAAGTTTTAGGACATTGCGGTCCATTGTTAGTTTAGGGACATTTCGGTCCGTTGTTAGTTTAAGGACGTTTCGGTCCATAGTAGTTTATAGATGTCTCGGTCAATTGCAAATTTTAGGAAATTGCGGTCCATTGTTAGTTTGGGGACATTTCGGTCCGTTGTTAGTTTAGGGACGTTTCGGTCCATAGTAGTTTATAGACGTCTCGGTCAATTGCAAGTTTTAGGACATTGCGGTCCATTGTTAGTTTAGGGACATTTCGGTCCGTTGTTAGTTTAGGGACGTTTCGGTCCATAGTTGCAATGGTTTCATTGGCTACCACTTATAAAGTTTGGGCTTGGGAAGATAGCGAGCGGACATAGGCGTCGTCATCTATCATTAACCCAGGCCGTAACTCGTCGGGCGTAGTATTTCTTTAGGAACCGACCGTTTATCGGTCTGAAGGGTCTTTCGCCATGCATATCCATGAGCAAGTAAGTGTAGGGTTCCTAGGCACTCTTGTGAGGGTTCATAAGGCATCAAACATGCCCGAATAAAATTTTAGACGTGCCGAACAACCCAAAGCCGGGATCTTTGCTAGATTATTAGGGTTTAACATGCAAGTAAACATCTTTACCACTAAGTGTGAGGGATTACAACCTTTGTAGTCCGCTCCTTCGCTTCATAAGCACCGAGTAGAAGTCCCTTCACCGCGATCCATGATCTTCCGGACTCAAGAGAGGCTCCACGACTCGAACGATCCATGCTAGCTTGTAGTGTTCCGTTTCTCCGATGATCTACGTCGAAGTTGCTATAAATCAAGCTCTCTCACTCTAATGAGGTGAACACCCTAATCTAATGGGCTAGATTAGATAAGGATGATGGAGTAGTATTTATGCTATCTTTTTATATCAATTTCTCACAAGAAATCATCACCAAAGGAAAATCTAGTAAGCTATTTCAAAAACTCAAGAGAGAAGAAGATGATGAATAATGAGATAATCCTTTTATGATGAATAATGATAAGAGTATATCAATAATAATGCAACCATGGTTAATGATGACAAGGATAACCCTTGTAGAGAGTTAACTAAGGCTAGGGTTTGGTTGGGTTAAGAAATGAGTCATAGAAAATATCTATCATAATATCTTCTTCATGACAAAAAGAAAGCTTCTAGATGGTCTAAGAAGGAGCTAACCCTAATCAAACCCTAACCTCATTTAATCATCACTAAACATGTTTCATTATTAATCATATCATGTTACTATAATATATATCACATATATATTATATATTTGTAACATAAGAAAATAATACAATTAATATATATCGCATATATATCAATGTATTATCCGGTGAGAAAATGAAATAATAAAGCGAGCCAATATTAAATAATGTAATACAATATATCATATATATTATTATACATTAAATCATCGAATCAACACTTGATCCGACAATCCGGCTATATCGAATTTAACCGACTAATTTATCATGTACCGATTCATCGAATCAACACTTGATTCGATGACCCGGTTCATATCTAAATATCGCGAGAATATAATACGGTATCTCATATCGCATTATCCTCGGTCCTGCACATATCACATATGTGCCTCTACTCCGTTTTGCCTGAGCCAAGAAACCTCTGTGTAGGTCTCTAAAGAATCGTCAATATGCCGGTAGCAGGTGATGATCATATCAAACACCTACAAGCTGCAAGCGGTCAGCTAAACGTAACAGCCACCCAGGTATTGTGTGATCAGAAGATCAACAAGCTAGCCTATACGTTCTCCTGCGAATCCAATCAGTAACACTCCCATACAGTCCGGTCTGTTCGTCTGATATGTCGCATATAAAGTCTAGGGGTGGTATACGTCAGACCCTAGTAACCGATAAGTCATGTCGATGTGAGGCTCATAACAGGTCGAGAAACTACTGGTAACACTTACCAGTAAATCTCTATATCAGCCCTGGCCAGGGACTTCCAGTTATAGCCAATCAAACACAGCACAACATTAACTCCCTATACCGGGAGAGACGAATCCCCTCCTATCGCTCATTGCCTCCATGTGATTCGGGACTGCACCCAAAAGCCACCATTTTGCACGCCCTCTTGGACGTGGTAAGGTGGAAATCAAAGCACAGTGGGAATCACACAAGACTCTATGACGATCTCGGGTCTACAGACTACCCTGTACCAGTGTCACCGGAGAACTGCCATCTGACGTGTGGTATATCACCATCTGAGAGTTCTCGGCGAGTCCGTCCAGTGTACCCAGTCTCCACTGAGCACCCGTACACCATCCTTGATGTCAAACACCGATGGATATGGGATCATCCATCGCCCATCATATGGGTCAAGATGCGTATACGCTAGTCTACTCTGGTGTATCGATGCCCTGTCTCGATATACCCTCGACTAGGAACAGTTATAGGGTGTACTCATCGACTACCGTGGCCCCACTAGTATGATCTCATCATAGTCCCAGTAGTCGAGTACAGATCCTAAGGGCTTTATCAACATGTGAGAGAAAGACAGTAAACCAATACAAGTCAACATGTTAAGATAAAGTGAAACCAAATAGCATACTATCATGACGAGCAAGAAAGTCCTCTCTCTATATATCCAAGCATCCATCATAATATACATCATATGTACAACAATGGCCTCTAGGGCATATACATAACTAACAATATCCCACTTGCACTAAGGCCAGCTGCTGTAGTATCTCATACCTAGCATCCCGAATAATCTCTCAAACTGTATCTGGGGAATGGCCTTCGTGAGTGGATCTGCAGTGTTTTCCTTCGTATCTACTCTCCTGACCTCGATCTCCCGGCGATCAACTATCTCCCTGATCAGGTGATACCGCCTCAGAATATGTCTGGACTTCTGATGGGACCTGGGTTCCTTGGCCAAAGCCACAGCTCCATTGTTATCGCAATACAGAGGTATTGGATGTTCAATGGATGGAACCACACCAAGTTCAGTGATGAACTTCTTCATCCAGACAGCCTCTTTGGCAGCATCGTTGGCAGTGATGTATTCAGCCTCCATCGTCGAGTCTGCAACGGTATCCTGTTTGGAACTCTTCTAACATACCGCCCCTCCATTGAGGGTAAAGACAAATCCTAAGTGCGACTTAGAGTCGTCCTTATCACTTTGGAAGCTGGAATCGGTAAAGGACTCCACCCGGAGTTCTCCGTTACCATATACCAAGAACATGTCTCTAGTCCTTCGCAAGTACTTGAGAATGTTCTTCACAGCTGTCCAGTGACTCTCTTCAGGATCTGCTTGATACCGACTCACTACACTTAGTAAGTATGCTACATCGGGTCTGGTATATAGCATCACATACATGATAGAGCCTACTGCCGAAGCATAGGGTATCCCTTGCATGCGAGCTCTCTCTAAATCAGTCTTGGAAGACATCTCTTTGGAGAGAGTGAGTCCAGAGATCGTGGGTTGGTTCCCACGCTTGGATTCTTTCATACTAAACCTCTTTAGTATGGTGTCAATGTACCTGGATTGGGACAATCCCAGTATCCGTTTAGATCTATCTCTATAGATCATGATTCCCAATATGCAGGAGGCATCACCTAGATCTTTCATTGAGAATCTTTGTGATAAGAAGAGCTTGACTGATTGCAGCATAGGAATGTCATTTCCTATCAAGAGTATGTCATCTACGTACAATACGAGGAAGACAACCTTACTCTCTGCTACCTTCTTATAGATACAAGGTTCATCTATATTTTTGATGAAGTCAAACTCTTTGACTACAACATCAAAACAGATGTTCCAACTCCGCGATGCTTGCTTCAACCCATAAATGGATTTAAGCAGCTTGCACACCTTTCCGCTGCTCCCACTATCTACGAAGCCCTCTGACTGATTCATGTACACGCACTCTTCTAAATCACCGTTTAGAAAGGCGGTCTTAACATCCATTTGCCAGATTTCATAGTCATGGTATGCAGCAATGGCAAGTAAGATTCGGATGGACTTAAGCATAGCCACTGGAGAAAAAGTTTCGTCATAATCCACACCTGGTCGTTGACGAAAACCATTTGCAACAAGTCTAGCTTTTAAAGTCTCAACTTTTCTATCTACACCAAATTTCTTTTTAAAAATCCACTTGCTCCCAATGGGTTTTACCCCTTCAGGAGCATTTTCCAAAGTCCATACTTTGTTGGTGTACATGGATTCCATCTCAGATCTCATTGCATCCAGCCATTTCACAGAGTCATTACTCGTGATGGCCTGCTCGAAACTAGTCGGGTCATCATGTTCCATGATACAATCCTCGCTTCGACCATCAATGAGAAAACCGTAGTATCTCTCAGGTGGATGAGAAACCCTGCTAGATCGGCGGAGAGGCTGGGGTTCGTCGGGTACTACTGAATCCTCTGGTTCTACCAAGTCTTCTGTTATAGTTTGTGTCGCTGGAACCTCTTCCAGTTCTACCTCCTCGCCACAAATTTCTTTTGCAAGAAATTCCTTTTCTAAAAAGGTGGCATGTCGAGAAACAAACATCTTTTGTTCCTCAGTGTGGTAGAAGATATACTCTTGTGAGTTCTTGGGATATCCTACAAACTTACATAGGACAGACCTTGCTTCGAGTTTGTCCGGATTTAGCTTTTTGACATAGGCCGGACAACCCCATATCTTAACATACTTAAGAGATAGTCTCTTCCCATTCCATATCTCATATGGAGTGGTAGGCACTGATTTGGTAGGAACCATATTCAATAGGTGTATGGCTGTCTCAAGCGCATACCCCCAAAAGGAAATAGGTAACTCAGCTTCGCTCATCATAGAGCGCACCATATTTAATAGGGTGTGATTCCTCCGTTCCGATACACCGTTGTGCTGTGGTGTATAAGGAGGAGTAAGCTGAGAGAGAATCCCATTCCCTTTTAGATAATCTAGGAACTCATTGCTCAAGTATTCACCTCCTCGATCAGATCGAAGAATCTTAATACTTTTTCCCGTTTGGTTCTCTACTTCGTGCTTATATTCTCTGAATTTCTCAAAAGCTTCAGATTTGTGTTTCATCAGGAACACATGTCCGTATCTAGAGAGATCGTCAGTGAATGTAATGAAGTAGGAAGAACCGTTCCTGGCGTGCGTAGACATAGGACCGCATACATCACTATGCACCAGTCCTAAGAGTTCCGTAACTTTTTCCCCTTGTCCACTAAACGGAGTTTTGATCATTTTCCCTTTGAGACATGAATGGCAAGTATCATAAGATGATAATTCGAACGGATTCAAATATCCATCCTTATATAACTTAGCCAGTCGTGTCGCATTGATATGACCAAGTCTACAATACCACAAGAAGAATTCGTTCATTTCTGAACTCTTCCTCTTGTGTGTGTTTTGTATATTGAGGACTGTATTTTGATTTAGAATGAATATGCCATTATGTAATGAGCCTGATGCAATCAACTTTTGATTTAGGAATATGTTCATAACATTATCCTGTACTACAAAATTATATCCTTCTTTACTTAATAAAGAAACTGATATAATGTTGCACATCATGTTCGGTATATAATAGCACTCATTCAGAATCAGTGTATTACGACTTGGTAATACTAGGTGATATTCGCCAACTGCTTTGGCTACAATACTTGCACCGTTCCCTACTTGAATGGAATGATCACCTTTTCCCAGTTCTCTACCTTTACGTAGCCCATGTAACAATTTACATATGTGGGATCCTGATCCGGTATCTAATACCCAGTACGTAGGGTGAACGGAGAAACAGTTCTCAATAACTAACACACCTGAAGAAGATGCATCAACATGCATGTTCTTTTGGGCGGCGTGAGAATCCAGATATTCTACTATTCCCTGTTCAGTCTTATAACTCTTATAAGAAAGAACGGGTCCAACGTTCCCCTGCTCAGTATAATAAGCGGGTTCAGTCAATACATCCATATTATTATCTTGATTATGGCCTGACATGGTCGCTACCTGGAGAGAGAGAGAGAAGAAAACACTTTAGAGTATGCTCTTGCAAGATTAGATTGGTTATTATCTTATCTAATCAGGATGTCTCCCACTGTTTTTATCAATTCTTCCTTCAAACCCTAAAATGTAAGATTAGCCGGGATTAATTACACCATACAATTTCGTCAATCTTTCAGCCAGTTCAGTGTCGGTACTTGAGGGAGATTCCCCGTGCTTTCGCACGGACCTAATTAAAGTAAACCTTGTTTTCCCAGAGGCGTAACCCCGTTAACACTTTTCTAGACACCTACTTGATCGGCTAATTGTCCTGTGTAAAACTCTCCCAGGAGTAACTCTTACTCACAGTGGGTATCGGAATCCAACTATCTCATAGGAGGTATGCAATCTCATTGCAAATTTCAACACTTGAAATTCCCGATAATGCTTTTACCCCTAACGTGCTATGACCTTGACGAATGCCAACAAATCACAGTCCGCTAGTCAAGTTCAACCCGAACATTTCTTGATTGAATTAAACCCAGCCGTACGTCCCTTGACGAAAGCCAACAAAGCCGTACGACTACCCTAAAACAATCTTATCATATGTTGCAGATAAGCAATAGTTAGCTACCGCACACTACGTCTTGACGGAAGCAACAAACACAGCATGAATACTAAGTATTACCTATCTGAAATGTCGGAGGGCTACGCAGGTTTTTCAGAAAACCATGAGCGTAATGAACTTGATATCGTCGTAGAATCAAGTGAATTTTGAAATGGAGTGTTTTTGAGGCTTTTCCAGTTTCGCTAAAGAGGTCACTCCCGGTGAAGGGATCTCGGCTCTTTCCCCATCGAATAAGGTGCAGGGTATATCATATATACCGCTGTACAAAGCAAAAACTATATAAGCTATCAAAAACTAAACCGTGAGTTTGTAGCATCTGCCAGTTTCGCTAAAGAGGTCACTCTCGGTGAAGGGATCTCGGCTCTTTCCTCATCGAATAAGGTGCAGGGTATATCATATATACCTCTATGCAAAGCAAAAACTGTAGCTACCCTTTTTATAAAATTTTGATTCTACAACATCTTTTAGGTTTCTTTTCTTTTTATTAATCTCATTAATAAAATCCCATCAGCTTATGCTTCCTAAGCATCACAGAAGAAACGAAAGCAGTAATATTTATATATCAGCATATATATATATAGTATAAGCATTCGTCTCAGGCAGTAATATGATCTCATCACAGAACATTGCAGCAGAAGAACATATATGAAATATTGGATATACTAGGATGTCCGTGTTTTCAATACGAGCCGGTATAAAACACGGATTCCACGGTCGCGATGAATAGCCAAACCCACATCCCTAGACCCCTACGAGAGTGGCAAGTAACACTGCCAATTCTAGGGTTAGGAGACCCGGTCTCGACTCCTCGAGATGGCCTCCCACTGGACCCTAGAATCCGGTTACTTGTGCTCCCCTCCTTGGGTCTACCTAATGCAGAAAAGTAAATAATATACACTGGTGACATCAATCTCATCCCGGAAGTGCCCCAATAAAAGAATATTACATACAAATGAATTTTACATGAATGAAAATAAAAACCCTCATCTCACATAAAACCCCCGGCTATTCAGAACACGACGATCCAATATATCATATCACAGCAACACATAATATCACATATCATCAACGTAAGTAAGTATGCATACACCGATCGTCGTTGATGTATAGCAACGAAAACCGGCAATACAATTACATACTACACTTACGGTCAGAGAAAAGAAATTGTAAAACTACAATATTTGGAATCCATAATCACTTTAGACATCATAAATCCGAAATATCACATACTTCGCATTTCATGCCTAACTCTATGAATTCCACATATTGTATCACATTCCAGATAAATAGACAGTATTAAACTTTCCGAACAGATAATCAAATACCCAAAATTTCCTAAATTGCTCAACACTTGAGCGGAGTTCAAATAATCCCAGAATATGTCACAGTACCGGTGATCCAGCCGTAGAAGGGTCAAGCCAACGCCTCACATGTGGCACGCCGTACTGCCCCAAACCGAAAGGTTTAGAGGCAGTTCAAGACGGTCACATAATCGAGTTAAGGTTTGTTGTCTTCTAGAGGGTCCACCGTGTTACTTGCACATTTTTCCGAAAGATTTAAACCGAAAAAAATTCAACACTTGAAAGTTTTTCGTGCCGGGAAAAAGTGAGTTAATGATATCCGCTCGAACTTTTTAACAGTTTCTAAATATCCGGAAAACACCACAAAATTAAATATTCCGATCGAATCAACGATTACAAAATAAACCCCAGAACACTCATCACTTGAGACTGATTAAAAATACCCAGAAGCAGCAACAAGCACCTACGGATATTACTCTGAAGACACGTGTCGCAATCCCAAAGATCGGCCGCGGAACCGCCGCGGGAAGCAGGTTCCCGCTGCGGTTCCACGGCGACTTCATAGAATTGTGAGCTCGTATTTCATGATAATTCTTAGAATTCCTTGCTGATTTTTTTGAGTATTTTTAATGCAGAAAAAATCACATTTTTACAAAATTTCCAGAGAGGGGTTCTATTTCGTCGTATCGGGTTCGATCGGAGTTTTAACTTCGTATACACGTCGCCTAATGCTCTAGCTAGGCTTTGATACCACTGTAGGGTTCCTAGGCACTCTTGTGAGGGTTCATAAGGCATCAAACATGCCCGAATAAAATTTTAGACGTGCCGAACAACCCAAAGCCGGGATCTTTGCTAGATTATTAGGGTTTACATGCAAGTAAACATCTTTACCACTAAGTGTGAGGGATTACAGCCTTTGTAGTCCGCTCCTTCACTTCATAAGCTCCGAGTAGAAGTCCCTTCGCCGTGATCCATGATCTCCCGGACTCAAGAGAGGCTCCACGACTCGAACGATCCATGCTAGCTTGTAGTGTTCCGTTTCTCCGATGATCTACGTCGAAGTTTCTATAACTCAAGCTCTCTTACTCTAATGAGATAAACACCTTAATATAATGGGCTAGATTAGATGAGGATGATGTAGTAGTATTTATGCTATCTTTTTATATCAATTTCTCACAAGAAATCATCACCAAAGGAAAATCTAGTAAGCTATTTCAAAAACTCAAGAGAGAAGAAGATGATGAATAATGAGATAATCCTTTTGTGATGAATAATGATAAGAGTATATCAATAATAATGCAACCATGGTTAATGATGACAAGGATAACCCTTGTAGAGAGTTAACTAAGGCTAGGGTTTGGTTGGGTTAAGAAATGAGTCATAAGAAAATATCTATCATAATATCTTCTTCATGACAGAAGGAAAGCTTCTAGATGGTGCAAGAAGGAGCTAACCCTAATCAAATCCTAACCTCATTTAATCATCACTAAACACGTTTCATTATTAATCATATCATGTTACTATAATATATATCACATATATATTATATATTTGTAACAAAAGAAAAAAATACAATTAATATATATCGCATATATATCAATGTATTATCCGGTGAGAAAATGAATTAATAAATCGAGCCAATATTAGATAATGTAATACAATATATCATATATATTATTATACATTAAATCATCGAATCAATATTTGATCCGACAATCCGGCTATATCGAATATAACCGACTAATATATCATGTACCGATTCATCGAATCAACACTTGATCCGATGACCCGGTTCATATCTAAATATCGCGAGAATATAATACGGTATCTCATATTGCATTATCCTCGGTCCTGCACATATCACATATGTGCCTCTACTCCGTTTTGCCTGAGCCAAGAAACCTCTGTGTAGGATTCTAAAGAATCGTCAATACGCCGGTAGCAGGTGATGATCATATCAAACACCCACAAGCTGCAAGCGGTCAGCTAAAGTAACAGCCATCCAGGTATTGAGCGATCAGAAGATCAACAAGCTAGCCTGTACGTTCTCCTGTGAATCCAATCAGTAACACTCCCGTACAGTCCGGTCTGTTCATCTGATATGTCGCATATCAAGTTTAGGGGTGGTATACGTCAGACCCCGGTAACCGATAAGTCGTGTCGATGTGAGGCTCATAACAGGTCGAGAAACTACTGGTAACACTTACCAGTAAATCTCTATATCAGCCCTGGCCAGGGACTTCCAGTTATAGCCAATCGAACACAGCACAACATCAACTCCCTATACCGGGAGAGACGAATCCCCTCCTATCGCTCATTGCCTCCATGTGATTCGGGACTGCACCCAAAAGCCACCGTTTTGCATGCCCTCTTGGACGTGGTAAGGTGGAAATCAAAGCATAGTGGGAATCACACAAGACTCTATAACGATCTCGGGTCTACAGACTACCCTGTACTAGTGTCACCGGAGAACTGCCATCTGACGTGTGGTATATCACCATCTGGGAGTTCTTGGCGAGTCCGTCCAGTGTACCCAGAATCCATTGAGCACCCGTACACCATCCTTGATATCAAGCACCGATGGATATGGGATCATCCATCGCCCATCATATGGGTCAAGATGCGTATACGCTAGTCTACTCTGGTGTATCGATGCCCTGTCTCGATATACCCTCGACTAGGAACAGTTATAGGATGTACTCATCGACTACCGTGGCCCCACTAGTATGATCTCATCATAGTCCCAGTAGTCGAGTACAGATCCTAAGGGCTTTATCAACATGTGAGAGAAAGACAGTAAACCAATACAAGTCAACATGTTAAGATAAAGTGAAATCAAATAGCATACTATCATGACGAGCAAGAAAGTCCTCTCTATATATATCCAAGCATCCATCATAATTTACATCATATGTACAACAATGGCCTCTAGGGCATATATATAACTAACAGTAAGCCCTACCCTGGTAGACTTTGTCTATGATATACGAGCCTTCATAGTTTGGCTTGAACTTCCCTCGTTTGGCACGGTTAGGGATCATGGGTCTTTTGACCATTAGTACGAGTTCGCCTTGGCGGAATGTTCTCGGCCTAGTCAATCTCTCGTACGAGCGCATCATCATTACTTTGTAAGCTTCTAAGTTTTGCTGCGCCATGAGCTGAGTTTCGTCGAGAGCATCAAGTTCCTCAAGCCGAAGATGAGCATTCTCTTCGTCCGTTAGCTCATAATGAACTGCCACTCGTAAGGAGGGTAACTCTATCTCCAAAGGGAGTACTGCTTCAGTGCTGAATACCAAAGCATACGGCATTGTGTTTGTGGCCGTTTTGAACGCGGTTCGATATGCCCAGAGAGCTTCATGCAGCCTCTCATGCCAGTCCTTCTTATTTCGAGACACCGTCTTTTTCACGATCTTCGTCAAGGTCTTATTGAAAGCCTCAGCTAAACCGTTAGCTCGGGGATTATAGACCGAAGAGTATCTCCAGTCTATATTATGTTGCTGCGCGAAGCGGATGATTTTGTGACTTCTATAGGCTGGCCCGTTATCGGAGATAATCTGTCGCGGCGTGCCGAACCGATAGATGACGTGTGTCTTGAAGAAATGGAGGATATTCTCCGTCTTCACTTCTCTTAGCGGTATTACTTCTGCCCACTTAGAGAAGTAATCGGTTGTTGCCAATATGAACCGATGCCCTCCGGATGATGCTGGTTCGATGGGCCCAATAATGTCAGTTCCCCACATTTTGAACGGCTAGCTAGCCACCGTTGGATGTAGCGGATTTGGATGCTGGTGGATGAAGTCTCCATGAATCTGGCACGAATGGCACTGCTTCGTGTATTCGAGGCAGTCTTGGATCATCGTGGGCCAATAGTAGCCTATCATTTTGATCTTCAATTTCATCTTCGGCCCGGCTTGATGAGAACCGCAGAGTCCGTCGTGAGTTTCTTGGACGACTCTCTTTGCCTCTTCAGGTCCCAGGCATCTTAGCCATAGAGAATCACACGATCTCTTATATAAAGTGTCATTGATGAAGGCGAAGGATAGAGCTCGTTTCATGAGCTGATGTCTTGAGGACGCATCTTCAGGTGTTCGACGGAATTTGAAGTAATCTATAAAGACTTCTCTCCAATCCTCAGCCTTTTCCTGGTCTTTTATTTGTAGGGCTGTCTCTTTGGTCGCTTCTTTCTCTTCAGACGACTCCGGAGATATTTCGGCCGGTGCAAGAAACCGAAGGCTTTGCACAACGATCCTCACATCATCGAGGTTTTTGTCAGCCAGTTCTTTAGCGAGTTTGGCTAACGCATCCGCCTTGCTCTTCTCCGCTTGCGGTATGCTTTCTACGGCGTAGGAAGGGATTTGGGTCAGCAGTTGCTGCACTCTCTCACCGTACTTTACCAACTCTGGTTTGCACATTTGATAGTCGCCATTTACTTGACTAACGACTAGCTGGGAGTCTCCGTATATGAGGAGGTTTTCGATTCCTATGTCGACAGCGATCTCAAGACCTGCTATCAAAGCTTCATATTCGGCTTCATTGTTTGTTCTCAGCTCTGTTAAGGAGAAGAAAAAGCACATTATCCCTCCTTGTGGAGTCACGAAGATGAGGCCTACTCCAGACTTGATTATGGGGGAGCTGTGCTTTCGCTTCTTCATGGAAGATGCCCCGTAGAAGTAAAGTTCCCATCGGCTATCACTCCCTCCTTTCTCCCTGTCGATCATGTCGAACGCATGCTCGTCTGGCAATTCGCAGTTCAAGGGATAGTCGGCAGGTATAGGATGCTCGGTGAGAAAGTCGGCGATGGCCTGGCCTTTCACTGCCTTGAGAGGTCGATAAGTTATCGAGAATTCCATTAAGAGTAGGGCCCATTTAGCGAGCCGTCCCGTTAATATGGCTTTTGACATCAAATACATAAGAGGATCCACCTTTGATATGAGATGGACCTCATGTGCCAACGCATAGTGCCTGAGCTTCGTTATCACGAAGATCAACGCTAGGCAGTGTTTTTCAATGGGGGAGTAATTGTTTTCTGCCCCCAGGAGAACTCAACTTAAATAGTAGAAGGCTCTTTCCTTCCCTTAGTCATTCTCTTGTGCCCATAATACGTCTAAAGAACCCTCAAGGGCGGTTGTGTATAGAATGAGGGGCTTTTCCTTGACCGGAGCGGTCAGCACCAGCGGACTCTGCAGGTATTGCTTGATTTCATCCAGTGTGCTTTGGCATTTACGATCCCAGACGAAAGGGGTCCCCTTCTTCATTAGATGACTGTAGGGGCGGCATTTGCCGGAGAGGTTAGCTATGAACCGTCGAATATATGCCAGTTTTCTTTGAAGAGACCGCAGTTGCTTGAGAGTTCTTGGCGGGGGCATTTCCATAATCGCCTTGATCTTCGACGGGTCTATTTCGATGCCTCGATGTCGTACGATGAATCCCAGGAACTTGCCTGAGGAAACTCCGAATGCTCATTTGAGAGGGTTCATCTTCAGATTGTATTTCCGAAGGCGTTGGAACACTATTTTTAGATGCTCCCAATGCTCTTCGTGCGATTAGCTTTTTACCACGAGGTCGTCGATATAATATTCGACAATCTCGTGTATAAGGTCATCAAAGATCTTCGTCATAGCCCTCTGATAGGTGGCACCGGCGTTCTTCAGACCGAAAGGCATCACTTTGTTGCAGAATATGCCTAGCGGAGTTCGAAAAGCGGTATGCTTTTGGTCTTCAGGATGCATTTTTATTTGATTATACCCTGATGAGCCGTCCATGAAAGAGAAGACCTCGTGAGTGGACGCGTTGTCTATCATTAGCTCGGTGACCGGTACCGGAAAGTCATCCTTAGGATAGGCTTTGTTGAGATCCCGAAAGTCTACACAGATCCGCACCGTCCCATTCTTCTTCATGAATGGGACAATGTTGGTGATCCAATCAGGGTACTGAACCTCTTGGATGAAGCCGGAGTCGATTAGCTTCTTGACTTCGGCGTTGATGCTCATTTCAAGTTCAAGCCGCATCCTTCTTGGTGCTTGTTTGATTGGCTTGATGTCCGGAGATATCGCCAATTTGTGCATAGCTACCTCTGGATCTAGTCCCGGCATTTCGGAGTAGTTCCATGCGAAACAGTCTTTATATTGTCTTTTAGCATAGCCACCTTTTCTTCAGACAGCAACTCCCTGACGAACGTTGGCCGCGGGTCGTTTGCCATTCCCAAATCGATTTTTCTGAGGTTATTTGCAGTAGTATGTATCCCATCTTCCAGCCCTTTTGGCGCCGGTGGAAACTCTGAGATCACCTCGTCGTTATCGTTTTCGAAGCACCAGGGGAGGTCAGCCATATCCTTGCTTATTCCTTCTTCTATCAGCGTTATCGCGTGACAGGTACGAGATCGCTTCCAAGACCGATGTTGATCCAGCTCTACTCTCGTGTTCGGTTCATGCTTCTGTGGCGGGGTTATCCTCCAACTGCTGGATAGAGCGAACCTGCCAAGTTGATACTGGTCTTCTACCCAGTCTTTGAACGTGAAGCAGTCTTCGAGAGGATGTCATATCGCTCGGTGATAGGAGCAATAATCCGGGCGATGGACTTCGTCTACTTGCTCAGGGTGTTTGGACCCTGGGAGTGTCATCATCTGATATTTTATGACAAGATCGAATATCTCTCTTGTCTTGTCTTGGGGAAAAGAGTATACTCGGCCCATCTTCTTTACAAGAGACGAATCCAGGTTGCCCAATTCTCGATCGCGCGGCTTCTTAGACCCGCTTGGCCACTGTCGGACATTTTTTCCATTCTTTAATTTGTTTCTACCTCTGCGTCGGGTCTTTTGTATGACGGGCCGACGACGAGGGGCATCGTCATTTTTCGTAGCCTGCTGAAGGAGGCGCTCCGTTCTGGATTTCTCGTAAATGGCCATTTCGCGGATATGGTCATCCCTGGCCTTTTGACCTGCTTCCCTTATTAGCTTGTCCATCTGTTCTTCAAACGAAGGACTTGGCATGTTTTGGTTTAAGGTTAGCGTCTTCTACTAGAGCATCTCCTTCTTCATCAAAATCATGTATGACGTAGCAGCCATGGAATCGCTCCCGTTTCTTGGATTGGACATATCCAAGCCCGATCGTTTCCATTCTCCCGTTGGGCAGTTTTCGCTGAGTTCCGGGGACGTTCCAGATCTTGTTGTAGAACTGAGTTTGTCGAGCAATCTGTTTGAAGTGTACGCCTTGGTGCCTCAACAGCCTTTTTAATCCTTCTGTGTAGTATCTGGGCAGACGGATGGGCTGGAGCCTATCAAGCGGAGAATCGGCGCCATGCCAGATTTCTTTTTCCACTTTGGTTTCCACTGATCGATAAAAGAGGATCGCCTTTTCATCTTTTCTCCTGGGAGGGACGTAGAACGTCTGCAGTTCTTGCACACTGTAGGTATCAAGTGCGTCGAGATCTTTGTAGTGCTCTTGCGGAACTATGGCGATTTGCAAACTCCGATCATCGATAGCGAAGGCTTGTATTGATGGCCGAACAGAAAATACTACATTGACCTCATCTTCCGAGTCGCTGCCGAAGACCAGCATAGGGGTGGACGGTCCCAGCTTGTTGCATTGGGGTGGCCCTGAATAAATTATTTCTTCTTCCTCCTCAGTATCACTTCCAAAGACAAGAATAGTGGTGATAGCCTTGTTCTTCGGTTTATGGCATCTTTCCGTGTCTTCGAAATCTAGTAAGAAATATTTCGCATCTTCGTACTTTCGGACTTCATTCACGAAGAATGGGTTCAACTCCTCTGTCACGGTATACTCGAGACCATCCTTGAAATACTTCATACATTGATGCTGTGTAGAAGGGATGATGTTGTACTCGTGTAACCAAGGCCTGCCGAGCAAAGCATTGTAACATGTCTTGGCGTCAATGACGTGAAATTTGATGTCCGTGACGAGTAGCCCAAAGCGTAACGTCAGTATCACAGACCCGAGCGTCCGTGATGACTGGGAGTCAAACCCGGAGATGGTGATTTTATCACGAGCGAGATGCTGAACGCTCATGCAGATTTCCTTCAACACTCTTACATTGAGGAGGTTGATGGAGAACCCATTGTCAACCAGGATTTTGCCTATCTTGATATCATGACAGTATCCGGAGACATAAAGGGGACGGTTATGCTCGCACGTCCCGCGGAGGAGGTCTTCATTGCCGAAGGTGATATCGGCCGTGTGTACTTCTTCCAGCTCATCTTCATCTTTTCTTCGGCTAGGAAAGCTTGAAATTGGTCAGGTTCTTGTAATTCCTTGATCAAAGAATCTCTCGCCTCCTTAGATAGCAGAAGGGCGTTGAGAATGCTTAGCTGCGAGGGGTTCTTCCTCAGGTGTGCCAGAACGTTGTAATCCACCTTGTTTTTCTTGGGCGGGTCCTTGGCTGCCAGCTCTTCGACGACTCGATCATCGAGGGCGATATCCTTAGGAACTTTGTCTTTCCCCTTATCCTTTTTGTTCAATCCCTTGTTTGCGGGTCCGAAATTCTTTTTAGGTAGCGTGCGATTGCGTAGCTGAATGTTCTCGTAGCTCCTCGGTTCTTCCTCTTTTCCTGGAGTGGATTCTTTAAAGAGAGGGCCGAGAGTCATTTCTTCTTCAGAATCGCTCCCGAAGGTGAGAACTTGCGATCCCCTGTTATCAACCATGTGACAGTTGTCGGCAGCTCTTCCTCGTTCGTCTGTCGCATTTTTCCGCTGTCGACGAGCTTCACGCTTCATCCTCTTGAAGTGTTACCCGTGAGCGACATACCCTTGCCACCAATTTTTAAAAGCATTGCACTCTTTGGTGGGGTGCGCAATCCTTCGATGATATAAACAGTAATTAGGATGCACATCCTCTTCATAAAGGTGTATCTCATCAGAAGTGTTTTCTTCGGAGGGTGGCAGCTTCATTCCCATCGATATGGCTTTAGCGAACCTTTTCCTTGTCTTGAACCTTCTTTTTCTGGTGGCCGAAGTGCTTCTATCTGGTTGGGGTGCTTCAATCTTTCCGTTCAGTCGCCGGCGTTTGGCTTTTCCAAATATGATCGTTTCACGCTCTCGATCAGCCTTTCTTTTTCATAAGTGCTTCATTCAGGAATGCATCAATCATCTCGTCTGACAGTCCTAGGAGCTCTGATTCGGGATCTGCCCCCAGTTTCTCTGCGTCAGGAGCTTCTTCACTGTCTATCGACGAGTGAGAGATCATATGGCAGCTTGCCACATAATCCTCAGGTTCATCCGACGAGTCTTCTCCTTCATCATTTCCGTTCTTAAGGATGTGGTTGAGAAACTCTTGGAGTGTGACTGGGGTCCGTGCTTTCTGGTTATATTTTTCTAGCGCGTCAATATGTTTATGCAGGTCCGTGTGCTTGTCACCAAGCTTCATGGGCTTTCTGGCCTTCTTCTTCTTCGAAGGCTTTGACGGCTGGGTATGGGCGTTTTGACCATCCCCACCAATTTTTAGCGTTGGGCGCGGCTTCAACATTCCCTTGATGACTTCGGGTTCCAGCGGACTTTTCCATTTGATCGCCGGGCATGTTTGGAGATCGTTCTGCATTCTTTTCGTTTTGGCTAAAAGATCGACCTCCTTTGGAGCTTCTTCTACAAAAGAGCATGATGCCCCCGGTATGTCTGCCTTTTTGAGAGCGTGCGGCTGGGGCGGGTTTACTTTCTAATTCTCGGACAGTACGAATTTGCCCTGTTGGTATTGATTCTTAATCCACCCTTTGAAGACGAAGAAATCTTCGATTGGATGGCATATCGCTTGGTGATAGGGGCAATAATTGGGATTATTAGCCTTACCGGGTTGCAATGGGCGTTTTGGATCCGGCAAGTTGATGAGCCTGTTGCGCACCGCCAGCTCGAACAGTCTCTTCATTTTATCCTGGGGAAACGAATAAGGGCGCTTCTGTTTCTCATTGAAGAATCTCCGTCTTTCATCTTGGCAATCAGTTGGCTTTGGACCACTGGGCTGCTGTTGAGCATTGGTGACGAAGGTCGCTTACCCTTTTCCCTTTTCATTTCAAGATTCTAGCTTCGAAGGAAATGGCCTATGACCCATTTGATCCATTTTGGCCAGTTTGTCAATCAAGGCCTGGAAAGTAGTTAGCTTGAAGAACATCATGAATTGCGAAATGGTCGCCTGTGGATCAAAAGTACCCACGAACATGCTTACCGCAGGTGCTTCCTCGATGCGCTGCTCACACTTTGACCATAGATTCCGCCATCGTATCGTGTATTGCACCCATGTTTCGCCTGGCTTGACTCTGGCGTTAATTAACGCGGTGATTGGAGTGCGTTCACTAGTGCTTGCAAAACGTTGGGTGAACAGCAATTCCATCTCCGTAAAAGTTTTAACGGAGTCGTTGGGAAGCTCTGAATACCATTCAAACGCCGTTTCCGCCAAGCTGCCGACGAACTGGCGAAGCAGTAACTTATCATCCCCTTTAGTGTTGCCACAGAGAGCCCTGAACTGAGCAATATGTTTATGGGGATTTCCTGTCCCCTTGTACACATGGATTGTGTATCCTGGAGGGTACTTTATTTGGTCGTACCAACCCGGATAGGGTCGTCCAGTCTTAACAATCTGCCCGGCCGCTTCGCTCGCCTGATGAGCTCGTATCTGTTGTGCGATATAGTCATCCAGGGCGGCTTTAGAAATGGTCTCTTCCTTGGCTGTTGAACAAGACGGAAGAGGGTTTGACGTCTCCGCTCGGTCGTCTTCGAGGATAATCGGAGGATCTTCAGCTGGAGGATCCGGCTGTAACATCATCCCGACCATGTCTTGAAATAAGAACGCCATTCGTTTTATGTTGACAGCTTGTTCCGCTGCCTCTTTGTCCTTCTTTTCGAGGATTCTATGGAGGAACTCAGTATCAGTTTCTTGTTCTTGACGTTGCTCCGACGATGCTTCTGGGGTTTCTTTTGGTCCCGTGAGTGCGGCCATAGCTGTTAGCATCGTTTGGAGCTTTTGTTGTTGCTGCTCCTGAGCCTTAGTCACTGATCGCGTAAGCGGTCGATGACTTTTGGAGATACGGCTATCCTCTTTTCCAGATGCCATATAGACGGTATGCACCATCATGCCCCCAGACTTAGGGCGTTTAGGCTTAGTGCCCTTGACATTTGTCGCAGACATGGGAATTTTCTCCGGCCTTCTCCTTTTGTAGGCGGTCGAAGTTGAGGGAGCCGTTGCAGCGGGTACCCAAACATATGACACCTTCTGTGGATTGATAGGATAGTCCTCTTCTCTCCGCGCTTTCATCTTTTCCTGTCGGCGGGGGTAGTCTTCATCAATCACCGAGTCTTGGACTTGATGCCAGACTTTGTAAATTTTGGAAGACAGCCGCTGAGGGGGCTGTTCAAGCTGTCCTTTGTGGCATTCTCCATAGGTGGAGGAGATCTTTTCATCATAGCAGTCAGAGAGTTCTTGCGGACCCTCCTTAGTGGTTCAAAGCTATTCCCAGTTGGAACAGCAGCATTGGCTTCCTCCGTCGGAGCTGGCGGCATAAATCCAGAGGGTGAACTGCCCCCAGCTTTCCTCACTCGGCGCCAGTGGCGACGTCGAGCATGTCGTGCGTCCGGGATCACCTCCACCGTTGGATCAGCTTTTCCATGCCCTCTGTTTTGAGGAGAAACTGTTATTGGCGCTAGCCTGTCGAAGACAAACGTCCGCTGAGAGGGAATGGTCAACCTGTCGAAAGCCGACCTTCGAGTAGGGAAAGCAGCTTGGACGACCTCAACTGTAGCAGGAGTTGGGGTGTCCTTCTCTGGTATTGCGAGCCCACTTGAGCTTTGACCCAGCCTGTCGAAGACTGAGGCATTGGAGTTGGACGTCCTGCTGAGAGGAGCCGTGGTGGTTGCAAGACGATCAAAGACCGACTTCTTCGCAGCTTCCTGTGTCGACATCTGAACGCTGAAGCTCATTGGTGGGATCATGGTCCTGAAGAATAGCCTAGTGGTGGCTAGGGTCACTTGTTCCACCGGCATTGTGAAAAGGGAGGCCGCTTGGGGCCCGTAGGTTACTCCTCCAGATGAGGCGGAATAAGAGTTGTTGCAATTAATGCAGTTTGAAGCCATTGATCTTCTTTTTTTTTTCTGCACGGAGCAAGATACCAAATCTTAGTACTTCACATCCAAAGGCAACCATGTCAAACCGCGACTTGTTCGCGAAACACGACACACGAAGTGTGGAGTGGAAAGAGGAAAAGGTCCCACCGGGCGTGCCAGAATCTGTTCACCGCCGAACACAGAGATACGACCGCGTAGGTCCGTCTTGCCTGAATTTAGGGGCAGATGCTATTTGGTTTTATCCGTCCACCTCTCTGAAAATACCAAGTTGATTTATGGCACCGTATATCGGAGGTTTAGATGGATGTGGCCGATGTAGCAGACTTCGTCAGATTCCCACTCGTTTGAGGGGTTTTTGATTGTGGGGACGCTCTTCCCTGCAGGCGCAAGCCCCTGCAGTTAATTATGCTACCGCATCGCGGTAACAACTTTCTCCTTCTCCAGATGGTCACTTCGTGTCGTGTATGTTTTGTTTATTTTTTGTAGCCCGTGGATTGTATACGGAGACTAATTTATGTTGTCGCCCGTAGGGCGTGGATTAGTCCAAATCCATATTTTCTTAGATTTGGGTTTTGGGTTGGGTTTAAGGACACGTTAGTCTCATTTGAGACTAAGATCAAGTTAAACGTTTGTTAAGAATACGTTAGTCTAATTTTTAGACTAAGATCAACTTAACAGTATCATTTAGATCCAACAAAAGAGCATTTGGGCTCTATTGTTTTAGTTTAGGGACATTGCGGTCCATTAGTTTAGGGACATTACGGTCTAAGGTTAAGGACATCATAGTCCATGGGTTTAAGGACCCCACAGTCTATGAAATGTCTGGTTGTCGGGACCCGTCACCTCTCTGAATACGTTGAAGGATTACACCGACATATATCAGAGGAGTGCAGAGATGTACCCTTGAACCAACTTTGGTTGGGAGATCTGTAGTCCAATTGGGACTAAGATCTGAGATTTATACGCATATGGGCTCAATTAATCTGAATGAGGGGTTTATGGCCAACTTGGGCTCGGCTCACTCAGTTAAAATGTTAAACATTTGACAATGATGAGCATTGATTTGGGTTCTCACAGCCTTTCTGTCTTTTATTGAATGCTGAACATTCATCATAGCTCTAGGGCTTTATTTAAAGAAAAGTTTATATTCTATCAGCGCACGCGTGGGGAACACGTGGCGCACTTGGCGCTAGCGCCAGTTAATGAGCGCAAAGCGCTTCTGTGATATAGCGCACACGTGAAGAGCACGTGGCGCTAGCGCCAGTCTATGAGCGCAAAGCGCCGGTTTATGAGCGCAGAGCGCTATTTGTCCAGTGGTGCACACGTGAGGAGCACGTGGTGCGCTTGGCGCTGTGCGCCAGTCCAAGAGCGCAGAAGCGCTTCTGATCAGTTTTATGATCTGAGAAATAAATTCTCGTTTATAAGAGACTTTGTCTCAAGGTTCTAAGAACAAAGTTCTTATTTTATAGGAGATGTTTCAATCTCTTATTTTGGTGAAAGGCTTTGCCTTTATGGATCTGTGATCCTAAGAGAATTGAATTATTCTCCCCCCTTTTTATAATGAGATGTTCATGATCTCTTTTTGTAAAAAGACCTTAGTCTTATAGATCTATGATCTGTGAGAAGAATTATGTTCTTCTTCTTTAATGAGATTTTTCTTATCTCTGTTTTTTTTACCTTGAAGAAAAGTTCTTCTTCTACCGAGAGCTTGCTCGTCTTTCTGAGATTTCTCAAAGTTTATAGGGGGGTTCCTCTATATGAGACTTGAAGTCTTGGGGCCTTTATATAAAGCAAGCTGATTTGTTCAATCGGTTAAGGAAATCTTTTCTCCAATTGATTTGGGGATTTCCCCATCGTTGGATTTTTGATCCAAGAGCTTCTGATTTACAGAAGGCAATCTTCTTGTTTTTAACAAGATTGGGAAATTTTTTCCCATACAGAATTTATTCTGTATTTTGGTGATTTTTTAATCACCATTGGATCATTGATCCAACGGTGCTCTGATTTACAAAGCACAATCTTTTGTTTGGAAAGATTTTAACAGAATTTCATTCTGGTCAATTGATGATTTATCATCTTTATTGGATCATTGATCTGACGGTGGGGAACATTTAGTTCCAGCGCTAGCGCACTCGTGCTTTACACGTGAGCGCTGCTTCAGAACGCTGGCGCTCTTTGCGCTAGCGCACTCGTGCTTTGTACGTGAGCGTTGCCTCAGAGCGTTGGCGCTCTTATGAAACACTGCTCATTTTCAAATTTTGAAAACTTGAACATAGCTTTGCTCTGATTGGGGGAAACACCCGCGCTATAATTAGCGATAATGGGACGCATTTCTGTAATCGGTCTTTCAAGATTTTGATGCAGAAATATTCAATCAAGCATAAACTTTTTACACCCTATCATCCCCAAACGAGCGGGCAAGATGAGATTTCCAATAGGCAAATCAAACAAATTTTGGAGAAGACAGTTTCTAAAAATCGTAAAGATTGGTCAACCAAATTGATAGATGCTCTTTGGGTATTCTGTACCGCTTATAAGACTGATCTTGGTATGTCTCCCTACCGTCTAGTGTTTGGAAAGGCTTGCCACCTTCCTATCGAGATCGAACATAAAACAATGTGGGCTATTAAAGAACTTAACTTCGATTTGAATTAAGCCTGCAACTTTCGGAAGCTGCAATTAAATGAGCTAAGCGAACTCCACGATGAAGCTTACGATAATGCAGTGATAGTAAAGAACCGGACTAAGGTATTTCACGACAAAAATATTTTGAGAAAAACTTTTATCCCGGGACAACAAGTCCTTCTTTACGATTCCCGTCTCCATCTTCATGCGGGTAAGTTAAGATCTCATTGGAAAGGACCATTTGTGGTGCGGTATGTATATCCGCCCGGGGCAGTTGAAGTTGAAAATATTAAAAACGGTTCAATTTTCAAAATGAATGGGCATAGATTAAAACCGTATTTTTCCACCGACCCCACGGAGGAGCTCCTGTTTTTACAGGAGCCGATTTATCATAACTAAATTTTCTCCGCCTCACCTCCATGTCTCGATAAACTTGTCTCATCATAAGAATGGAGGAGAGTTTAAAAAGGACTTAACTGAATATCCATATGATTAAAGATAAGTTTGGGGGAGATTTTCACATTCATTTATTCTTGTCCCCGTTAATAACTTTTCCTCCCAAGTCTACAGATTTTTGAGATTTAACAGATGAAAACAGTGAAAACACTGCTTTAAACAGATTTGGGGGAGGTTTGTGCTTATTTACGCATTACTTTACATTACACATTGCATAAGCACAAAATTTTCAAAAATTTTCTTTTATAATAAAAGATTAGAAAGCGAAAAATTATATTTAAAAGATTGGAAAAGTTTATGAAAAACAAGAAAGTTAGATGTTTTTTTAAACGAAACTAGTAATAAGTAGTTACGAGTCGTTGTCCCAAGGGTTAGTAAGATGAAGGAAATCACTAATCTGAGAATAAAAATAAGTCTGAAAAATAGTCCATATTCTGGAAGCCAAACATTTGAACGTTGATATCCTACTATACGCACTTACACACGTCTTGAAACTCGGGATAGTAGAGGATACCTTGAAATGCTCTTGTCTAAAAGCCAAAGTACGAAGAAAATAATAAATGAAGCATAAAAGTATAAAATGGTGAAGAAAAATGAACACTGGTTTTGTAATCACCAAGGCAGCATAAAAAAAATATAGCGAGAGTGCTTCATCACCTAGTGCCTTAGACCAACTGGTTTGGAAGTCACTGCTAAGTCTTAGGTGTTGCAAGACGAGGAAATTCCTAATTACACGTAATAAGTGAGCACATTTAGTAATCGGTCGGTTAGTACCTCAAGAAGTGTTAACGGTCGCATGAAGAATGTATGAGCAATTCCATCTAAAATATGCACCAACTAAAAAGTACTAAGGTAGATGGACAAGAGTATGATAGCTTGAATTGAATTCTCCGAGTGTAGGGATGTCTTTTACACACACGTAGGGGTATATGATCGGTGTTTGGAAGAAAGGTATGGATGAAGAATAAAGGAGATGTTTTATTGAGGGATGATGTGATTTCTAACAACTTTTCATGACTATTAAGATAGGGCTCATGACAACTGAAAAGCTAGTGTATTGAAAACTCTGATTTTCAAGTTTTTTCTTTTATAATTCTTATCTTTATATGTAACTTTCACAGTCTTTCTTTTATTATAGGATTTTGTGGGTGCAATCCGTTGAAAACCCACAAGAGACAACACTCCTCCTACTAGGGACACCTAGAGGTTTAAAGGCTTGTTCCACGTGTTTAGTGCAATCGTGTTGCCTACGAAAGTGTGCTACTTAGTTTTTCTTTTTCTTTTCTCCTTCACCTGAATAAAAGAAGTTTGCTCGGGACGATCAAAGTCAAGTTTGGGGGAATTTGTTCAGTCGAAATTATGGCAATTTTTAACATAACAATTTCCTCACTTTTCTAATCATTTAAGAATGTTTGATATAAATATAACACATATTATAAGTTTGTGTAACAACTCCAATTTTAGTGTACAAAAATTTGCTTAAAAGTTAATGTATACTTGGGGTATTTGCATTTCCTGTGAGTACTATAAGTAATTGTTTTGCTTTTTAATTGCAAGAAAGAGCTTGTAGTTCACTGGTAAGACCCTGCACTACTGAACCAAAGCACCAGAGTTCAAATCCCATCCCCCACATTATTTTTTAATATTGATTTCTATTTAAACTTTTAGAAGTCCAAGAGTCTACACGTGCTAAACCCGTAAAACCCCACTATACATGTAAAACAAACTGTCCCAGGGAGTAGACTAATCGACGATGGACCCACGGCGACCGACCCCGGCCTGACTCGCCGTGACTCGGCCGGCGACTCGGTCGACTCGGCCTGGCGGCGCCGGCCAAGTTGAGTCAGATCGGCCTGACTTCTTCTGTGAACCTCTGTGTTTTGGTATTCTGGTAACTCCTGCACAATTTAAATTTTCTGGAAATAAACAGAGATCTTAAAATCCAATTAAAACCCATTAAATCAAATTTTTATTACATTTTTCAATTCAACTTTTCATCTCCCGTAAACCCTAGTTTTACCCTATAAATACCACCCCTAGACACACCCCCTCACTCAAAATTCTGTCCAAACTCTCAAGAAATCCTTCTAGAAATTTTAGTGTGCGTTTGGAGTTAGCGAAGGGCAAAACTCCAGCGATCTTCCGACGACGACCCTAGGAGCTCCCGGCGACGAAACGACGCACCGGCGCCTCCTACGTCTTCCTTTCCCTCTTCTCTATACTACAAACCAGTAAGTCCCTTCTCCCTCTTCACCTTGCTATTCTAAAAACACGTATTTCTAAAACCCGACGGAATCGGAGTTAATCCGATTTCCGATTCGGTTCTTCCTAAAAATTCAACCTTTTCTTAAATACAATCATACCAAACACTTACATGTTGACTATTAATCATTAATAAACATGTTGAACAAGTTTCCTGACAATATATTTCATTTTGTAACTTTTACTACTCTTTTTCAGTAAAATACCATGTAGTTTAGTTTCGTCTTTAAAACATCCTTAATCTTGCTATACCTTTAGATAGATCACGAGGTAATGACCTACCTCCTTACAACACTCATATGCAACATAGCACAATACCTTTCAGGAACATAGAATACGGGAAAACGAAACTTTACATATAAATACCACTAACTATTAAAACCGTTTTCTACAAGATTACGTATTTTTTTATAAATCTTTGCAAAGCGCCGCTACAACCCATTTTGGGGAACCCGCCTGGGATGGTGTGGATTATCGCACATCCCAGGGCTTAGTAGTGCGAGATGCAGACCTCCGCAAGGAGCATTCTGTTGCGCCACGGCAGCGCCCCGGCCTCGTAGTCGAGGCCAAAATGCGGAATAAAAATTTTTTTCCTTGCTCGGAAACCGGCGCTACCGCGGACAATTACCCGGATCGAAACCATTAACCTATACTAGCTATCTAGAGATAGGGTGAGAAGTATACCGAGCGATCCGTGTCCTTCGGTCTTCGTCTCCACTCCGATCTCCCGCGGAATCTCCGTCACCTCCTCGCTCGTCGGAAAGGCACCACGTAGCCGGAATCTTTTACGGGCTCCCGCCTCTTGACCGAGGCAACTCGGGCGCGAAGTTGGCTAGCCGACGCGTCCAAGGCTTGCTATAGAATAGTGTAGTGGGCATGTCTTTGGGGTTTCATGAAGTTGCCATGATGAAAGAATGGGAGGAGGAGAAGAAAGCAACTAAAGGAATGTCCTTTTGAATTTTGGTAGCATGAAATATGATATGAAGCTTTTCCTCATACAAAATGAAAAACCCCTCTTCTCACTTGAATAGTGGCCGGCCCTCTCTCTCAAGAATGAGATAGGAGAGAGAAAAGAAAAAGCAAGAAAGAATATATCAACAACAAAAAAATTGGTCACTCTCATTTCTTTTCTTATCATTTCCACCATCCATCAAATGAAAGCAAGTGAGAAGACCCAAAAAGGATCTCATGATGAAATAGCAATCATGAAGCCACAAATATGCAAAGAAACCCCTCACAAATTGTTAATTGCAAACGTGCAATTAACACCCTCCACCAAGAAAGTCCGACCGAGAAGGAATGAAGGAAAACCGGCCGGAACGGAATGCAAACTGGCAACTTCAGAAAACCGATCCCGTGATAAATTACAGGAAAACCCCACTGCTGCAAATACATGCCCGCATTTGTATTCCCACTGAACACAAATGCAAAGAGACAAAACTACACTATCTAATACTAGAATCCGGCTTAAGCCAAAACCGGCTAGTAAAAACCGTCCGATCACGATCCGTGCAATACCGCACGTATCTGATCGAACCCTGCCATATCTCCATACGGCCTCTACAGCGTTTCGCCCGAAACTTGAGTAACTGTAACTGAGTGTGGTGGACTCTAAAGACTCGTCAATACCATGGCTGTGGATTTAACCACTGGCACGTCATAGGTATAAGCCAATACGTGACGGGCCACCAGTTATTGACCAAATGGGACGTCGATGAGGAAGCTCACCCCGACACCCAACTGAGCCTGTCAGTGACAATATCCGTACAGTCCGGTCCGTTCGTCTATGAGTATCGCATGGCGGGCCTAGGGAGTTGGTAAAAGTCAGACCCCCAAAAGCGGTACAAGTTGTGTCGGAGCGTAGCCCAGAACGCCCTGAGATACTACTGGAATACCTACCAGTAAATCTCCTGCCTCGGCCGAGGGCTTTGCGTAATGGCTCTCCTAGACACAGCGCGACCTCACCCCCAATACCGGGAGAGACGAACCCCTGCAGATCCGCTCACTGCCTCCATGTGGCTCGGGACTGTACCCAACTAAAACCTGTTTGCACGACTCCTTTGAGCCGTGGTAGGGTAGTAATCAAAGCACAGTGGGAACTCTCACGAGACAAATGACGATCTCAGGTCGATGAACTAACCTGTACACATGTCACCAGGGAACTGCTATCTGACATCTGGTATAAGACCAACTAGCAGGTTCCCGGCGAGTCCTGTCCGGTGTACTCATAACCCAATGAGCACCTGTATACATCTTAGGTGAACCAACTGACACCAGTGGCTTGTGAGACCGGCCACCGCCCCTCGTCGGGGTCTCGACTGTATACACTAGTCTACTAACGGAGTATCGATGCCCTGTCTCGAAACTCCTACGACTAGGGACCTTTTAAGGATGTGCTTATAGACCACCAGCTCCCACGTATATGATCGCCATCATACTGCTGGTAGTCAAGCAAGAATCCTAGGGGCTCTATCAACGTGTAATAGCGACATGTCAGGTCACCTAAAGCAGTACACGATGATAAAGATAAACCAGATAGCATACTATCATCTCGAGTAAGACTGTCCTACCGGGATAGGTCCTCCCTCAATCATTGCAATCACGTGCCTGTGATCCAATAATTGACTCTGAGGGCACTAACTCCAACAATCTCCCACTTGCACTCAAGGCTAATTATTGCGATGTCGCATACTCACAGCCCGTGTGATACCGAACACCCAACTCCTCTACTAGTCAGTCTCACAAAACCCGTTTGCGAAACTATTGCGTTCGAGGAATAGCCTCAGTGAGTGGATCCGCTGTGAAGTTTCTTTCTATGTCTCTCTATATCTCAAGTTCGCGGAGAAAGCCATCTCCCGAAATGAGCAATACCTGTCTTAGAATGTCTGGATGTCTGATGGGACCTAGCTCATAAATGAACTCCAAATCCAAACTTCTTAGACTGTATCAACAACTGAACTTAATCAGTATCCTGCGCCATGCCTCCCTCAGTATTGCCTTGGACCACCTGTCCAAAATACTGCCCCTCGTCAGAAGGAAAATCTATAACTCTGACAACCTCCTTGTCGTCCATGTCACCTTGGAAGCCTGGAGTGATAACCGTCTCCGAAAAGAGGCAGCCGTTATCATATCCCTAGAACATTCACTTATGTTCTAAAACTGCTTCCGACTGTTCCTCCAGGATTGGATCAATATCAACTTATTGCATCTAGTGCAAGAACAACATCTGGTGTGGTACTTGACATCTCATGATTGACTCAATTGCCTGAGCAAGTGATCTGTCAATCATGAGTATCCCTCTCCCCTTTAGTCTATAAGACACCTTTAGAGAGGGTGACTCCATCAACTGCAGGTGCACTACCATGCCAGGAGTCGTCCATTCTAAATACTCATAGAATGCTGTCAAGTTACCCAGATTGGGAAACCACCCAAATCTAGATCTAAAACCATAGATCTAGTGACCAGTATGTCTGATATAATATCCAAGTCCCTTGTGGAGAAACCACTGTGTGACAACCAAAGTATAACCGATCGTAGTATAGGAATATCACTTCCTACTACCTTCTCAACAGATCCATCCCCTATTCTGATGACGTCAAACCTATGACTGTCACATCAGAAATAGATGATCTATCTCCGCTACATCTGCTTTAGTCTATAAATAGACATAAGCCTGATGTCCACCAATGCTTCCGCTGCTCCCACTGACTACGACAACCCTCTGGCAGAGTCATATAGACGTGCACTTCCAAAGCTAGTTTAGAACGACGCTATACTTATTCTCCTGCCGGGTCTCGCAGCCTGGAACAATCAGCAATGGCAAGTGTGGGTAAACAAGAACTTCCCTGTCACCGTCCTTGAGGCTACCGGAGTACCTCTCGGGTGCCTGAAGTTACCCACCTTATCTGCGGAGTGGCAATGGAATGTCAAATCAGATTGAATCTTTAGGTTCCTTATCAAATCTTCAGTAATCGTTTGCGGTTCTGGAATCACTTCCAGTTCTACCATACTCCCACTACTGTTTTTGAAAAAATCCATTTTTAATAAAACTGTGGCGAGTCTAGAACAATATTGCTATTGTTCATACAGATGGTAGAAAATCAACCCTCGTCATAGCCTGGGTCAACCCACAAACAGCCATTACAGAAACGTGCCTTGAGTTGTCCAGTGTCTGGTTTTAAGCATAAGCCGGACAACTCCCCGTACCTTAACATCGTTAAGATATGAACTGTTCTATATCCAACATAGAACCAGAGGCACTGATTCAATTGAACCAGATTCAAATCATGCAGCTATCTCCAGTGCATGTAAACTAAATGGAAGGAGGCCGATCAGCGTTACTCAACTTAGGAATGCTTCCAATTATGAGTAACCTGAAAGAGAAGCTATCTGTCTTCATCATTACTATTAACTGAATACCATACACAAGTATCTACATCTTCGATCTCTTTGAAGAATCCCGATACTTGCTACACCTGGTTCTCTACTTTATTCAAATACCTATAACTCCTCAAAACTTAGACCCTGTGTTTCCACGAAACAGCTGTCTAAAATCTAGAGAAGTCATAAGTAAACCGAATATAGTACGAGGACCAACCCCTCTGTCCTGATGGACACTGGACAACATACAATACTCTGTATAAGTCCGCTGAGTCTAACAACTCTTTCACTGTGCGTCGTAGGTTGAAAACTGTACTTATGGTTAAGAAGAATTACACCGCTGTTCAATGCTCCTTACCTAACCATCCACTGGTATAGGTAAATGTCATCGACATAATATCAAAAGGTATATCTCACTCTATGAAAATAGACGTACAGATATATCAATTTGAAATTGGTGCAAAACAGCGGATATTCAAAACCAAATATTTGCCGACCGGCAAACAGCCCAGGTGACTTCCTCAAATATCACCGATTACAACGAATCCCGATATAATGAGGATGATCACCCAATTCCCAATAACTTACTCCCACTCAGCATCTGTAAAACCATACAGATGTGAGAATCCAACCTGGTAAATACATACCCTGGAGCAAGTGTCTAACTAGGAAATCAGTTTTCTATTAACAGTACACAGTGAAACTGAAACATTGAAATGTTTCGTTGGGGTATCGTGGTATTCCTAGTAATGCCTCTTCCATTATCCAGATTCACAACTGTAACCGTATAATTCTTTGCCACCTCTCCAAATCCCTTTATGTGTCTTTAGTCATTACCTTCTGTACACCCCTTTAGGCCAAATGTTTTCTTCCTTCCCTACCGTTCGGCACCAGCCTATGGTTTGGAAGAAGACTATCCAATAAGCATAAAAGGTGTACTGTCCTAATCCTAGGAGCACTCGCAAAGCGAGAGAAGGTGAAGATAAGAGACACCTGAATGTACTTTATTCCTATTTCTCCTGAACCAGGATCCATCCCCGAACTGGAACAAGTTCCTTTCGAGTTCGTATATAACCATACGATGGATTATCCAATAAAATGGGATCTTCGTAGTGATACGGAGTGTCCTGGAGAAATACAAAGGTGATTTAGGATTGGCGAAGAAATACTTGGTTTGGTCGTGAATAGCAGTCGCAACTTACTTTGCCCTCTTACTAATCCCTTGCTTTGTCTTAACTTAATACCTTCTGTACACCGTTTAGGCTAACTGGTTTTCTTCATTCCCTACCGGTCGGCACCAGCCTATGGTTTGGAAGAAGACTATCCAATTTGCGTAATAGGTGTACTACTCCTAAACCAAGGAGTACTCGCAATGCGAGAGAAGGTGAAAAGAAAAGACAACTGAATAATCCTATCCGTTTTCTCCAGAACCAGAAACCATCCTCGAAGTCCTTCGAGTTCGTATATAACCATACGATGGTTTTGTCCAATGGAAGTGGACGTTCGTAGTAATACGGGGTGTCCTGGAGAAAAAGGGTAAAAGTAGGAGTGGCAATGAGGTCTGCAACTCTGACAATCCAAAAGCCAGTGTTAAGAAGGTTCGGTCAACTTGGTCACTGAGTCAAAGTTTTAGGGTCGGGTCAATGGTCGCTGCCAGAGAGAGAGAAAAGAAACACTCAGCGTGCACTCTAACCTAGATCAGAATGGTTATCACTTTGTCTAATCTGGAAACCTCCCACTGTACCTCAAATTCTCCTCCAAACCTGAAAGAAGAATTAGTCGGGATCACCCGAGGAGTAAACCAACTCATCAGTGGGAATCGGGATCCAACTATCATCGCATGATAACGTGACGGAATCCACTCACGTCACCACACTCCAGAAGGTATGCGCATGCCTGGCAAGTTTCAGTTCTTTTGAAACTCCCGATGTGATTTTTACCCCTAGGACCCAAGTGACCTTGACGAATAATCAACAAATCAAAAGGTCCTAGTCAAGTTCAACCCGTCATTATCTTGATTGCGTTAAACCCACCCGCACGACCCTTGACGAATAATCAACAAAGTCGCACGACTGTCCTAACCAATCCACATATCCATGCGACAGAAAGCATTACAGAGCTACCGCACACTACGCCTCGGCGAATAGCAACGACAAACGTAGCGCGAATACTATGCAATACTAATCCGAAATGACGGAGGGCTACGAATGGTTTCTGGCGAAAAACCTTTAACGTAATGAACTTGATATCGTTGAAGGAACTGGATAACTTTTTATAAAAAAAATATAGTGACGAAAACCTTTACTAAAGAGGTCACTCCCGGTGAAGGGATCTCGGCTCTTTCCCCGTAGAATGAGGTGCAGGATATTCCAACTGAATACCACGATGCAAAGCAAAAGTAATCGGCTATAGTGAAGTTAATGCCCTGACGCAAACTTCTGTCCAAGGGGTCACTCCCGGTGAAGGGATCTCGGCCCTTGCCTCGTCGACTGAGGAGCAGGATATTCCAAATGAATACCACGATGCAAAACAAAAGTGAACGTCCTTGCAATAACAGCTTTTTGAAAAGTGTTCCAACAACATCAGAATAGGTTTGTTTAAACTTGCATTGATCCGAATCAATGCAGTCCCATCAATTGATCACACCACAAAGAACGAAAATATACTGACGTACGTATATGCCATCCGCATTCGCCACTGGGTCCCGTCATCACCCGTTAGGTTAGCTAACTAACGGCAGAGCGGGGACTGGACTAGCGCGGATGTAAAACATATACAACATCTACTAATATATATACCAATATATAGTATTTCGCTCAAGGCGTGAAAAAAAATGCAACAACACAGAAATGTACATCATCACAGAACAATACAGATATCTGGAAACCCCGGGTTTCACAGAGCCGCTGCTGAAACCCAACGTTCCCCTGGTCGTGTGGATAGCCTGTGCAATGAAAATCCTAGACCCCTACGGGCGCGGCAAGTCACCCGCCAAAACCTGAAGCGAGGCAGCCCCCTTCAGCGCCGTGAATGGACCACCCAGCACTTCACGGAATCCGGTAACTTGGGCACCCCTCCTGGGTCAACCTGTACCCCCTACGAGTGCGGCGAATAGCCCGCCAATCCTAGAGTGAAGCCCCCTCCGTCTCAATGCCCTGAGATGCGGGCCCGTTGCCCTCCAGAACCCGGCTATCCGTGCACCCCACCGCGGGGCAACCCTAGTACAGAAAGTAAAATATACATACACCGGGTACATCGACCGCAACCAGGTCGTGCCCCAAAAGAATAATACAAACAGGCAGTGACGGCAGTCCACATGTCGGACGCTCGTCCCGCAATATCAAATGTACATAATACAACAGAACTGTACTACCACTGCAACCAGGCTATCCGCCACGACCGATCCGCAACAACACAGTACAATCACAGAACATCAACGTGAAAGTCACGTTCGCAAATCCGTCTAACCGGGCTATAGCAGTTAGACGGGATTTACCGATCAAGTGACATTCACGGTCGCAGATATAATGTAAAAACTGTGAACTGGCATGTTTAAAATATCCGATCGAACAAATATATCAAAGTGGGCCCCAAAAACTACTGTAGCACTTACAGAAAAACTGGGCCCAAATAAAATATCCCAAAAGCCCTATTTCCAACTGATAAGCTTACTGGGAAAATATGGTGCCACAATTCCCTATCTCCGCCGCGCAAGCGCGGCCAAACCAGGGGTTTGGCCGCGCTTCCGCGGTCGAAGTATGGAATGAGTGGATCGTATTTTCCCAGATTTCTTATAATTGCTTGTACATGCCTCTGAAACAACCTGAAAAATTTTAGGAGCTCAAAAAATTTTAACAGAGAACACATGTGCACAAAATACGGTTTTTGGGGATTTTCGTTCGATCGAGCACTAAACATACTAGAGCAAGCTAGGTAGGTTAACGGCGTGGCTCTGATACCATGTTGCGCCACGGCAGCGCCCCGGCCTCGTAGTCGAGGCCAAAATGCGGAATAAAAAATTTTTTCCTTGCTCGGAAACCGGCGCTACCGCGGACAATTACCCGGATCGAAACCATTAACCTATACTAGCTATCTAGAGATAGGGTGAGAAGTATACCGAGCGATCCGTGTCCTTCGGTCTTCGTCTCCACTCCGATCTCCCGCGGAATCTCCGTCACCTCCTCGCTCGTCGGAAAGGCACCACGTAGCCGGAATCTTTTACGGGCTCCCGCCTCTTGACCGAGGCAACTCGGGCGCGAAGTTGGCTAGCCGACGCGTCCAAGGCTTGCTATAGAATAGTGTAGTGGGCATGTCTTTGGGGTTTCATGAAGTTGCCATGATGAAAGAATGGGAGGAGGAGAAGAAAGCAACTAAAGGAATGTCCTTTTGAATTTTGGTAGCATGAAATATGATATGAAGCTTTTCCTCATACAAAATGAAAAACCCCTCTTCTCACTTGAATAGTGGCCGGCCCTCTCTCTCAAGAATGAGATAGGAGAGAGAAAAGAAAAAGCAAGAAAGAATATATCAACAACAAAAAAATTGGTCACTCTCATTTCTTTTCTTATCATTTCCACCATCCATCAAATGAAAGCAAGTGAGAAGACCCAAAAAGGATCTCATGATGAAATAGCAATCATGAAGCCACAAATATGCAAAGAAACCCCTCACAAATTGTTAATTGCAAACGTGCAATTAACACCCTCCACCAAGAAAGTCCGACCGAGAAGGAATGAAGGAAAACCGGCCGGAACGGAATGCAAACTGGCAACTTCAGAAAACCGATCCCGTGATAAATTACAGGAAAACCCCACTGCTGCAAATACATGCCCGCATTTGTATTCCCACTGAACACAAATGCAAAGAGACAAAACTACACTATCTAATACTAGAATCCGGCTTAAGCCAAAACCGGCTAGTAAAAACCGTCCGATCACGATCCGTGCAATACCGCACGTATCTGATCGAACCCTGCCATATCTCCATACGGCCTCTACAGCGTTTCGCCCGAAACTTGAGTAACTGTAACTGAGTGTGGTGGACTCTAAAGACTCGTCAATACCATGGCTGTGGATTTAACCACTGGCACGTCAGAGGTATAAGCCAATACGTGACGGGCCACCAGTTATTGACCAAATGGGACGTCGATGAGGAAGCTCACCCCGACACCCAACTGAGCCTGTCAGTGACAATATCCGTACAGTCCGGTCCGTTCGTCTATGAGTATCGCATGGCGGGCCTAGGGGGTTGGTAAAAGTCAGACCCCCAAAAGCGGTACAAGTTGTGTCGGAGCGTAGCCCAGAACGCCCTGAGATACTACTGGAATACCTACCAGTAAATCTCCTGCCTCGGCCGAGGGCTTTGCGTAATGGCTCTCCTAGACACAGCGCGACCTCACCCCCAATACCGGGAGAGACGAACCCCTGCAGATCCGCTCACTGCCTCCATGTGGCTCGGGACTGTACCCAACTAAAACCTGTTTGCACGACTCCTTTGAGCCGTGGTAGGGTAGTAATCAAAGCACAGTGGGAACTCACACGAGACAAATGACGATCTCAGGTCGATGAACTAACCTGTACACATGTCACCAGGGAACTGCTATCTGACATCTGGTATAAGACCAACTAGCAGGTTCCCGGCGAGTCCTGTCCGGTGTACTCATAACCCAATGAGCACCTGTATACATCTTAGGTGAACCAACTGACACCAGTGGCTTGTGAGACCGGCCACCGCCCCTCGTCGGGGTCTCGACTGTATACACTAGTCTACTAACGGAGTATCGATGCCCTGTCTCGAAACTCCTACGACTAGGGACCTTTTAAGGATGTGCTTATAGACCACCAGCTCCCACGTATATGATCGCCATCATACTGCTGGTAGTCAAGCAAGAATCCTAGGGGCTCTATCAACGTGTAATAGCGACATGTCAGGTCACCTAAAGCAGTACACGATGATAAAGATAAACCAGATAGCATACTATCATCTCGAGTAAGACTGTCCTACCGGGATAGGTCCTCCCTCAATCATTGCAATCACGTGCCTGTGATCCAATAATTGACTCTGAGGGCACTAACTCCAACACATTCGGTCTCGAGAGATTAAAATACGAACATCCTAAGAAAAATGAGATTTCTAGAAAATAATAAATTAAAATTATTTTATATATAATATATATGTGTGTGTGTGTGTGTGTGTGTGTGTGTGTGTGTGTGTGTGTGTGTGTGTGTGTGTATGTGTATATGTATTATCAAAATACCTAATTTTTATATGATATAAATATTCCAAGCTTTCTAAATCAAAAGAATCACTTTACGTTAAAATACCATGAATTCCATACAAGTTCAATATTACAATTAAATACCCTATATTATGAAATTAGGTTATTTTCACTAGAAATATCACAAATATAAAATCTACATCTATGACAACTTTAAAGACGATAATTAAATACTTGGGGTGTATTTTGAAAATTATACAAAAGTATTTTTACATAAACCCCCCTCAAGTTCTATAAATTACCCTAAGGACCCTAGTAAATATAGGTTTAAGCGGGACTAATCTCTTGAGCCTCAGGGAGCCGGAGAAGTGGGTGCTTGCTTATTTAAGGTAGACAACTTAACAACGGTGTTATCAACACGATAATCGTCTTTGAAAAAGACACAAATCTTGCCGCCCATGTGCAGTTACCGATAACATCAAAACCTAATTCAGGACTTCAATTTCTTTTCTAATTGTTCTGACTCAGACCGAGTCTCATTATAATAATCTGACTTGAATATGATTCAAGTACAATCTACAATATTACAATTCAATATGAATCCATGAATCCATATAATCAATCAGATCAAACTATTCAATCTATATTGGCTGAACCGAACCATGGATATACTTCTATCTACATGATTCTCCCGTTACATCCATGATTCTCCAGTTACATCCATTTACTGATATCAAGGTTTTGGCAAGTCATCCAATTATACAATCTATATTACAAGACAATACAAGTTGCAATACAAACAAGATATCGCGGGGTTTAAGGGGTAGATTGGTACGGAAGGTGTTAGAAGTGGCACGAGACTGCAAGATTTAAGATACCAAACCTATATTCCCTTGCTGTTGTACGGTGGCATAACAGTTCCTTGTACATTCCTTTCACCTCAGTCTATGGTCTACTGAGACTCCTGTCGTATACACTGGCATCCTTCTGTACCAAACAACAAATAATAGCGTTAACCATATAATATAACTTTAAAAGTTACTTTCTCTCTCTGTCTATTCTATCTCTCCTTTATCTTTGGGACTTACCGAGCGATTGTTCGCTGACGATATTCCTTCTCTTTCTTCTTTGGAATATTGTCAGGTGATCTGGAAACCCAAGAGATCGAGCCTACTAGTGAGTACTTGGATCAGCTTGCCTATGACCCAGAGCTCTAGCTTCATTGTACACATTTTTATTTCAGTACTTTTCATTTCTGTTATGCCACTGTTTAGGCATTGCTTTCATTCAGATGTATTTACTTTTCCATGCATTGTACAAAAGAATGTTAATAAATAAAGTTGTTGTTCAGTTATATCTACTGTCTTTGTCTCTTGTGCATTTTTATTTATATTGCTTAGATACGCTTAGCATATTTACTTCAGAGTAAATACGTAGCGGCCTCATCGCGTTCCCTTCGCCGTATACCGGGAAGCGGGGCGTGACCGGTTTTGTTGGTGGCCCATGCAGGTCAGAGATGTATGGAACTCTACCATGCAGTTTTGTTCTGCGTGAACAACCTAAGCAATATAACACAAGAATCAGCAACTAAAATATTCTTTACAATTCATGTTCCTTGAATCTTATCATTTCATATACTTTGAATTTGTCCTAACCTAAATTTTCTTTCAAGGTTATGGATTCCCCAACAACACCAGCACCAACTTCAACAATACTCCACCTCCACTACCAATCACACCTGCCATCCCTGCTCCACTTAACGAGCAGACGGTTCTGCTTGAGGCAATCCGCAGCCTCCTAGAGGGACAGCAGCAGCAGACTGCTCTTTTAATGAACCGTCACGAGGCAGAAGCACCTGAGGTGAAGCAATTCAGGGCCTTGCACCCTAAATAGTTCTCAGGAAAGGAAAGCCCACTGGAAGTTGAGGAATGGGCTCAGAGTATCAAAGATGATCTAGCAGCGGCACAAGTGCCAGAGGGAGCTTGGGTCCGTGTTGCGAAACTGCAGCTCACGGACAATGCACGGAATTGGTGGAAGGCGGAAGAAATCCGTCTTGAACAACCCATCGAATGGAAGACTTTCCGTGACATGTTCGACGCTAAGTACTTCCCTGAGACTGCCAGGTTCGACAAGGAACAACAGTTCATCCATCTGCAATAAGGTTCGATATGGACTAAGTCAGTAGATGAGTATGACGCTGAGTTCACCATGCTCAGTCGGTAAGATATGTCTCAATAATTCAAATTTTTTTCAATATATCACATACAACACAGCTAACACAATACTTTCACAGATTTGAGGCACACCTAATACCGACGGATGAGATCAGAGCCCGTCGATTTCAAGAAGGTTTAGATTCGGAGATCCAGGCTGCACTGGCCACAGGAGATTTTCCGACTCATGAATCGGCTCTGAAAGCCGCCCGCCGTTATGAGGCAGTGGTAAAGGAGAGGGACAGACCTCAGTCTGCAGGAGTTAATTGCCCTGTCAATCAGATAGCAGGAGGAGCCTTGTCAAGGCCACCTTTTGTGCCAAGACGACCGGGAGTACCGAACAACCGTCCCAGCCCAGCCTTTTATACCCACTGCAAGAGAGCTGGACATATGATGAAAGACTGCCGGCGAGCCAACCGTCTTTGCTTAGTCTGTGGCTCAGCTGCTCATGATATTGGGTCTTATCCCCAAAGAAAAAACCCAGTTGCTGCACCCAGGCCAGCGATCAATTACCAGCAGTGACCAGCCCTTCAGGCACCTGCTCCAAGACTTGCACTACCTGCTCCACCACCTAGAGGACCACAAGCTGCACTTCCTCCTCGTCAGTTCTATCAAGCTCAACGGAACGTTCCGAGGAATGCTCCTCAGGCCAGGAGGAATGTACCACGGCGACAGGCCTTCACGATGACAGTGGAAGAAGTTGAGGCCACTGGCCAAGTTATCACTGGTAACCCTTTTCTTCTCAACCTTTCTTTCAGTCTTCTACTTATCTACATACTTTTCCCTATACCTAAAACATATCCCACATACCTTAGGTACAATCTTAGTAGCCTCACTTCCTGCACTAGCACTCTTCGATACTGGAGCATCTCACTGCTTTATGTCGCAACGGTTCGTCCGAACTCATGCGATTCCAGTCACATCGCTTGTATCCAGCTGGAATGTCAGTTCAGGAAATGGCATTCTAAAGGCAACGATGGGATATAACTTGTGTCCATTAGTCGTCTGCAGCAGAGAATTCTATGCCGACTCAAGGTGCTGGACATACCGAACTTCGATGTGGTACTAGGTATGGATTTGCTCGGAACCTTTTATGCTACCATCGATTGTCGTCAAAAGAGGGTAGTGTTTGAGATTCCAGATCATCCGGTCTTCTATTTCAAAAGTGGAGACCGTACCCTGGAGCCAAGTACATACAAAGCGAAGCCAAAGAAGGCAGTGATTGCAACAACTCAAGCGGAGGAAGAATCAAGGCCAGAAGTGGTTTGAGAGTTCGATGATATGTTTCCTGACAATATATCAGGTTTGCCTCCCGATCGAGCTCTTGAATTCAGCATTGATTTAGTACCAGAAGCATAACCGGTGATCAAAACACCTTATCGATTAAGTCCGGAAGGTTTGAAGGAAGTCCGAACACAGTTGGACGAATTATTAGCGAAAGGATGTATTCATCCCAACACTTCAAGTTGGGGATCACCGGTACTGCTTGTGAAGAAGAAGGAAGGTTCATACAGAATGTGCATTGATTACAGATCCTTGAACGAAGTCACGATAAAGAACAAGTACCCATTCCCGCGCATCGACGATTTATTCGATCAGCTAAGTGGATCTTGTGTTTTCTCTAAATTAGATCTTCGTTCAGGTTATCATCAGGTGAAGGTCAAGGAAGCTGATATTCATAAAACAGCTTTCAGAACTCGCTATGGTCATTACGAATTTCTAGTGATGCCATTTGGAGTGACCAACGCACCAGCAATATTCATGAACCTGATGAATCAAGTTTTCCAGGGGTACTTAGACAGGTTTGTTGTCATCTTCATCTATTACATCCTGAAGTATTCAAAGAGTCAGAAAGAGCATGCCGAACACCTACGAATTGTCCCGGAAACTCTACGACAACATCAGTTCTATGCCAAGTACAGCAAGTGCGAGTTTTGGCTAAATCAAGTTGGTTTTCTTGGACATATCGTATCAGGTGAAGGAATCTCTATGGATCCAGCAAAAGTTTTAACAGTAAGCGAATAGCCGACACCAAAGTTAGTGATGGACATTCGGAGTTTCTTTGGTTTAGCTGGATATTACAGAAGGTTCGTTGAAGGTTTTTCAAAGATAGCCACACCCCTGACCAAGCTCACACGTAAAGATGAAGAATTCGTGTGGTCAGAAGCATGCGAACAGGCTTTCGTAGAACTCAAGTCAAGGTTGATATCAGCACCTATTCTCGTTATACCGGACCAGTCTGGAGGTTTTGAAGTGCATTGCGATGCATCCGGTAAAGGATTAGGATGTGTTCTACATCAGCATGGTAAGGTTGTGGCTTATGCTTCAAGACAGCTGAAGACTCATGAGCGCAATTATCCGACGCATGATTTGGAATTGGCAGCCGTCATCTTTGCTCTCAAGATTTGGCGCCATTATCTTCTGGGTGAACGAGTGAACATATACACAGATCACAAGGGTCTGAAATATGTGTTTACTCAGAAGGAGCTTAATAAGAGGCAGAGACGATGGTTAGAACTCATGGTGGACTTTAACATCAACCTGCAATATCACCTAGGGAAGGTGAATGTGGTTTCAGATGCTCTTAGTCGCCAACCATTAGCAATGCATCTCACCGCCCAGTGGAAGCTTCAACAAGATTTACATCAGATGGAGATTGAAGTAGTCATGTCAGGTAATGCTTCAAGTTTGATGAATTTACAAGTTCAATCTACCATTGTCAACCAGATCAAAGCAGCTCAAGCAAGTGATGCTAAGTTGCAAAAGATCAGAGAACAAGTGGAGAATGGACTCAGAACAGACTTCATCATCTATGAAGACGGATCTTTGAGATACGGCAGCAGGTTATGTGTACCAAAAGGTCCTGTTCGGGAAGAGTTAATGAAAGAAGTTCACAGCTCTCCCTACTCAGTACACCCTGGAGGTACAAAGATGTACAAAGATCTATGTCAGAATTACTGGTGGCATGGAATGAAGCGTGAAGTAGCCAGAGGCGTCGCTAAATGCTTGGTATGTTAGCAAGTAAAGGCTGAACATTACAGGACAGCTGGACTACTTCAACCGTTACCAATCTCAGAATGGAAGTGGCAATACATCACAATGGATTTTGTGACTGCTCTTCCTCATAGCACAAAGGGTAACGATGCGGTATGGGTCATTGTGGATCGACTCACAAAGTCGGCTCACTTCATCCCATTTCGAGTTGGCCAATTAACTGAAACATTAGCAAAGAAGTACATGGAGGTAAGAATCTACTTAAGATTTAAACTCTTTAAACATGTACTATCTCTGATACCCATGAAATCATACAGGAAATTGTGAGACTTCATGGAGTACCGGTCTGCATTGTCTCCGATCGTGACACCCGGTTCCGATGACAATTTTGGCAGAGTCTGCAAGCAAGCTTGGGAACAAGTCTGAATTTCAGCACGGCTTATCATCCACAAACAGATGGTCAGTCTGAGCGAACTATTCAGATCTTGGAGGATATGCTCAGAGCATGTATGTTAGACTTCAAAGGATCATGGGAAGATCACCTACATCTTGTGGAGTTTTCGTACAACAACAGCTACCAAGCAAGTATAGCAATGGCACCTTTTGCAGCACTATATGGACGAAAGTGTCGATCGCCATTAAGTTGGGACGACATCGGAGATAGGAAACTTCTTGGACCTGAGATGATAGTAGCAACTGTTGATGTGGTTCGTACTATCAGAGAAAGAATGCACATAGCCCAAGATTGACAGAAGTACTGGGCTGATGCAAAGCGACGTCACTTGGAATTCTAGCCAGGAGATCACGTATTCTTAAAGATATCTCCAAACCGCGGAGTGATCCGATTTGGAAAACGGGGTAAGCTAAGTCCGAGATACATTAGACCGTTCGACATACTCGAACGAGTCGGTGAAGTGGCATACCGCTTGGCACATCCACCTTCATTGGAAGGAGTGCATAATGTGTTCCACACATCCCAACTCAGAAGGTATGTGAGTGACCCCAGCCACATTCTCGATCATTCCGAGCTCATTGCACAGCCCGACTTATCTTGTGAGCAACAACCCGTGGAGATTCTGGATAGGGAAGTGAAGTCATTTCAGAACAAGGAAGTCAACTTGGTTCGAGTGATGTGGAGAAAAGACACTCCAGGAGAATCAACATGGGAAAGGGAAGATGAGATGCGTGTAAGATATCCTCACCTCTTTGTAAACTAGTCCTTAAAAATAAAATTTGTAAGTTTCGAGGACGAAATTTTTGTAAGCAGGGTAGACTGTAACAACTCCAATTTTAGTGTACAAAAATTTGTTTAAAAATAAATGTATACTTAGGGTATTTGCATTTCATGTGAGTGCTATAAGTAATTATTTTGCTTTTTAATAGCAAGAAAGAGCTTGTAGCTCACTGGTAAGATCTTGCACTGCTGAACCAAAACACCAGAGTTCAAATCCCATCCTCCACATTATTTTTTAATATTGATTTCTTTTTAAACTTTTAGAAGTCCAAAAGTCTACACGTGCTAAACACATAAAACCCCATAACACATGTAAAACAAACTGTCCCAGGGAGTAGACCAATCGACGGCGGACCCACGGCGACCGACCCCGGCCTGACTCGCCGTGACTCGGCCGGCGACTCGGTCGACTCGGCCTGGCGCCGCCGGTCGAGTTGAGTCGGATCGGCCCGACTCCTTCTGTGAACCTCTGTCTTTTGGTATTCTGGTAACTCCTGCAAACTTTAAAATTTTTGGAAATAAACAGAGATCTTAAAATCCCATTAAAATCCATTAAATCCAATTTTTAATACAATTTTTATTACATTTTTCAATTCAACCTTTCATCTACCCTAAACCCTAGTTTTACCCTATAAATACCATCCCTAGAGACACCCCTCTCACTCACAATTCTTTCCAAACTCTCAAGAAATCCCTCTAGAAATTTTAGTGTGCATTTGGAGTTAGCAAAGGGCAAAACTCCGGCGATCTTCCGACGAAGACCCTAGGAGATCCCGGCGACGAAACGACGCACCGGCACCTCTTACGTCTTCCTCTCCTTCTTCTCTATACTAAAAACCCGTAAGTCCCTTCTCCCTCTTCACCTTGCTATTCTAAAAACACGTATTTCTAGAACCCGACGGAATCGGAGTTAATCTGATTTCCGATTCAGTTCTTCCTAAATATTCAATCTTTTCTTAAATACAATCATACCAAACCCTTACATGTTGACTATTAATTATTAATAAACATGTTGAACAAGTTTTATGACAATATATTTCATTTTGTAACTTTTACTACTCATTTTCAGTAAAATACCATGTAGTTTAGTTTCGTCTTTAAAACATCCTTAATCTTGCTATATCTTTAGATAGATCACGAGGTAATGACCTACCTCCTCACAACACTCATATACAACATAGCACAAAACTTAATTCGGGACTTCAATTTCTTTTCTAATTGTTCTGATTCAAACTGAGTCTCATTATAATAATCTGACTTGAATATGATTCAAGTACAATCTATAATATTACAATTCAATATGAATCATGAATCCATATAATCAATCGGATCAAACTATTCAATCTATATTGACTGAACCGAACCATGGATGTACTTCCATCTACATGATTCTCCAGTTACATCCATTTACTGATATCATGGTTTCGGCAAGTCATCCAATTATACAATCTATATTACAAGACAATACAAGTTGCAATACAAATAATACAAACAAGAAATCGCGGGGTTTAAGGGGTAGATTGGTACGGAAGGTGTTAGAAGTGGCACGAGAGTGCATGATTTAAGACACCTAACCTATATTCCGTTGCTGTTGTACCGTGGCATAACGGTTCCTTGTACATTCCCTTCATCTCAGTCTCTGGTCTACTGAAACTCCTCTCATATACACTGGCATCCTTCTGTACCAAGCTACAAACAATAGCGTTAACCATATAATACAACTTTAAAAGATACTTTCTCTCTCTGTCTATTCTATCTCTCCCTTATCTTTAGGACTTACCGAGCGATTGTTCGCTGACGACATTCCTTCTCTTTCTTCTTTGGAATGTTGTCAGATGATCTGGACACCCAGGAGATCGAGCCTACTAGTGAGGACTTGGATCGGTTTGCCTATGACCCAGAGCTCTAACTTCATTGTACACATTTTTATTTCAGTACTTTTCATTTCTGTTATGCCACTGTTTAGGCATTTCTTTCATTCAGATGTATTTACTTTTCCATGCATTGTACAAAAGAATGTTAATAAATAAAGTTGTTGTTCAGTTATATCTACTGTTTTTGTCTCTTGTGCATTTTTATTTATATTACTTAGATACGCTTAGCGTATTTACTTCAGAGTAAATACGTAGCGGCCTTGTCGCGTTCCCTTCGCCGTATACCGGGAAGCGGGGCGTGACAGGTTTTGTTGGTGGCCCATGCAGGTCAGAGATGTATGGAACTCTACCATGCAGTTCTGTTCTACGTGAACAACCTAAGCAATATAACATAAGAACCAGCAACTAAAACATTCTTTACAATTCATGTTCCTTGAATCTTATCATTTCATATACTTTGAATCTGTCTTAACCAAAATTTTCTTTCAAGGTTATGCATTCCCCGAACAACACCAGCACCAACTTCAACAACACTCCACCTCTACTACCAATCACACCTGCCATCCCAGCTCTACTTAACGAGCAGACGGTTCTTCTTGTGGCAATCCGCAGCCTCCTAGAGGGACAGCAGCAGCAGACTACTCTTTTAATGAACCGTCCCGAGGCAGAAGCACCTGAGGTGAAGCAATTCAGGGCCTTGCTCCCCAAACAGTTCTCAGGAAAGGAAAGCCCACTGGAAGATGAGGAATGGGCTTAGAGTATCGAATATGATCTGGCAGCAGCACAAGTGCCAGAGGGAGCTTGAGTCCGTGTTGCGAAACTGCAGCTCACGGACAATGCACAGAATTGGTAGAGGCGGAAGAAAGCCATCTCGAACAATCCATCGAATGGAAGACTTTCCGCGACATGTTCAACGCTAAGTACTTCCCCGAGACTTCCAAGTTCGACAACGAACAGCAGTTCATCCATCTGCAACAAGGTTCGATGTGGACCAAGTCAGTAGATGAGTATGACGCTGAGTTCACCATGCTCAGTCGGTAAGATATGTCTCAATAATTCAAAAAAATTTCAATATATCACATACAACACAGCTAACACAATACTTTAACAGATTTGCAGCACACCTAATACCGACGGATGAGATCAGAGCCCGTCGATTTCAACAAGGTTTAGATTCGGAGATCCAGGCTGCACTGGCCACAGGAGATTTTCCGACTCATGAATCGGCTCTGAAAGCCGCCCGCCGTTATGAGGCAGTGGTAAAGGCGAGGGACAGACCTCAGTCTGCAGGAGTTAAGTGCCCTGTCAATCAGATAGCAGGAGGAGCCTTGTCAAGGCCACCTTTTGTGCCAAGGCGACCGGGAGTACCGAACAACCGTCCCAGCCCAGCCTTTTATACCCACTGCAAGAGAGCTGGACATATGATGAAAGACTGCCGGCGAGCCAACCGTCTTTTCTTAGTCTGTGGCTCAGCTGCTCATAATATTGGGTCTTGTCCCCAAAGACAAAACCCAGTTGCTGCATCCAGGCCAGCGATCAATTACCAGCAGCGACCGGCCCTTCAGGCACCTGCTCCAAGACTTGCACTACCTGCTCCACCACCTAGAGGACCACAAGCTGCACCTCCTCCTCGTCAGTTCCATCAAGCTCAACGGAACGTTCCGAGGAATGATCCTCAGGCCAGGAGGAATGTACCATGATGACAGGCCTTCACGATGACAGTGGAAGAAGTTGAGGCCACTGGCCAAGTTATCACTGGTAACCCTTTTCTTCTCAACCTTTCTTTCAGTCTTCTACTTATCTACATACTTTTCCCTATACCTAAAACATATCCCATATACCTTAGGTACAATCTTAGTAGCCTCACTTCCTGCACTAGCACTCTTCGATACTGGAGCATCTCACTGCTTTATGTCGCAATGGTTCGTCCGAACTCATGCGATTCCAGTCACACTGCTTGTATCCAGCTGAAATGTTAGTTCAGGAAATGGCGTTCTAAAGGCAACGATGGGATACAGCTTGTGTCCATTTGTCGTCTGCAGCAGAGAATTCTATGCCGACTTCAAGGTGCTGGACATACCGAACTTCGATGTGGTTCTAGGTATGGATTGGCTCGGAACCTTTTATGCTACCATCGACTGTTGTCAAAGGAGGGTAGTATTTGAGATTCCAGATCATCCGGTCTTCTATTTCAAAAGTAGAGACCGTACCCTGAAGCCAAGTACATACAAAGCGAAGCCAAAGAAGGCAGTGATTGCAGCAACTCAAGCGGAGGAAGAATTAAGGCCAGAAGTGGTTCGAGAGTTCGATGATGTGTTTCCTGACAATATATCAGGTTTGCCTCTCGATCGAGCTCTTGAATTCAGCATTGATTTAGTACCAGGAGCACAACCGGTGATCAAAACACCTTAACGATTAAGTCCGGAAGGTTTGAAGGAAGTCCGAACACAGTTGGATGAATAATTGGCGAAAGGATGGATTCGTCCCAGCACTTCAAGTTGGGGATCGCCAGTACTGCTTGTAAAGAAGATGGAAGGTTCATACAGAATGTGCATTGATTACAGAGCCTTGAACGAAGTCACGATAAAGAACAAGTATCCACTCCCGCGCATCGACGATTTATTCGATCAGCTAAGTGGATCTTATGTTTCTCTAAATTAGATCTTCGTTCAGGTTATCATCAGGTGAAGGTCAAGGAAGCTGATATTCATAAAACGGCTTTCAGAACTCGCTATGGTCATTACGAATTTCTAGTGATGCCATTTGGAGTGACCAACGGATCAGCAATATTCATGAACTTGATGAATCAAGTTTTCCGGGAGTACTTAGACAGGTTTGTTGTCATCTTCATCTACGACATCCTGGTGTTTTCAAAGAGTCGGAAAGAACATGCCGAACACCTACGAATTGTCCTGGAAAATCAACGACAACATCAACTCTATGCCAAGTACAGCAAGTGCGAGTTTCGGCAAAATCAAGTTGGTTTTCTTGGACATACGTATTAGATGAAGGAATCTCTGTGGATCCAGCGAAAGTTTCAGCAGTAAGCGAATGGCCAACACCAAAGTCAGTGAAGGACATTCGGAGTTTCTTTGGTTTAGCTGGATATTACAGAAGGTTCATTGAAGGTTTTTCAAAGATAGCCACAGCCCTGACCAAGCTCACATGTAAAGATGAAGAATTCGTGTGGTCAGAAGCATGCGAACAGGCTTTCGTAGAACTCAAGTCAAGATTGACATCAGCACCTATTCTTGTTATACCGAACCAGTATGGAGGTTTCGAAGTGCATTGAGATGCATCCGGTAAGGGATTAGGATGTGTTCTACATCAGCACGGTAAGGTTGTGGCTTATGCTTCAAGACAGCTGAAGACTCATGAGCGCAGTTATCCGACACATGATTTGGAATTGGCAACCGTCATCTTTGCTCTCAAGATTTAGCACCATTATCTTCTTGGTGAACGAGTGAACAAATACACAGATCACAAGAGTCAGAAATATGTGTTTACTCAGAAGGAGCTTAATATGCGGCAGCGACTATGGTTAGAACTCATGGCGGATTTTAACATCAACCTGCAATATCACCCAGGGAAGGTGAATGTGGTTTCAGATGCTCTTAGTCGCCAACCATTAGCAATGCATCTCACCGCTCAGTGGAAGCTTCAATAGGACTTACATCAGATGGAGATTGAAGTAGTCATGTTAGGTAATGCTTCAAGTTTGATGAATTTACAAGTTCAATCAACCATTGTCAACCAGATCAAAGCAGCTCAAGCAAGTGATGCTAAATTGCAAAAGATCAGAAAACAAGTGGAGAATGGACTCAGAACAAACTTCATCGTCCATGAAGACGGATCTTTGAGATACGGCAGCAGGTTATGTGTACCAAAAGGTCCTGTTCAGGAAGAGTTAATGAAAGAAGCTCACAGCTCTCCCTACTCAGTACACCGTTGAGGTACAAAGATTTACAAAGATCTACGTCAGAATTACTGGTGGCATGGAATGAAGCGTGAAGTAGTTAGAAGTATCGCTAAATGCTTGGTGTGTCAGCAAGTAATGGCTGAACATCACATGACAGATGGACTACTTCAACCGTTACCAATCCCAGAATGGAAGTGGCAACACATCACAATGGATTTTGTGACTGCTCTTCCTCACAGCACAAAGGGTAATGATGCGGTATGGGTCATTATGGATCGACTCACAAAGTCGGCTCACTTCATCCCATTTCGAGTTGGCCAATTAACTGAGACATTAGCAAAGAAGTACATGGAGGTAAGAATCTACTTAAGATTTAAACTCTTTAAACATGTACTATCTCTGATACCCATGAACTCATACAGGAAATTGTGAGACTTCATGGAGTACCGGTCTGCATTGTCTCTGATCGTGACACCGGGTTCCGATCACAATTTTAGCAGAGTCTGCAAGCAAGCTTGGGAAAAAGTCTGAATTTCAGCACGGCTCATCATCCACAAACATATGGTCAGTCTGAGCGAACTATTCAGATCTTGGAGGATATGCTCAGAGCATGTATGTTAGACTTCAAGCGATCGTGGGAAGATCACCTACATCTTGTGGAGTTTTCGTACAACAACAGCTACCAAGTAAGTATAGGAATGACACATTTTGCAACACTATATGGAAGGAAGTGTCGATCACCATTAAGTTGGGATGACATCGGAGATAGGAAACTTCTTGGACCTGAGATGATAGTAGCAACTGTTGATGTGGTTCGTACTATCAGAGAAAGAATACGCATAGCCCAAGATCGACAGAAGTACTGGGCTGATGCAAAGAGAAGTCACTTGGAATTCTAGCCAGGAGATCTCGTATTCTTAAAGATATCTCCAAACCGCGGAGTGATCCGATTTGGAAAACGGGGTAAGCTAAGTCCGAGATACATTGGACCGTTCGACATACTCGAACGAGTCGGTGAAGTGGCATACCGCTTGGCACTTCCACCTTCATTGGAAGGAGTGCATAATGTGTTCCACATATGCCAACTCAGAAGGTATGTGAGTGACCCCAGCCATATTCTTGATCATTCCGAGCTCACTGTACAGCCCGATTTATCTTGTGAACAACAACCTGTGGAGATCCTGGATAGGGAAGTGAAGTCACTTTGGAACAAGGAAGTCAACTTGGTTCGAGTGATGTGGAGAAAAGAAACTCCAGGAGAATCAACATGGGAAAGGGAAGATGAGATGCGTGCAAGATATCCTCACCTTTTTGTAAACTAGTCCTTAAAAATAAAATTTGTAAATTTCGAGGACAAAATTTTTGTAAGGAGGGTAGACTGTAACAACTCCAATTTTAGTGTACAAAAATTTGTTTAAAAATTAATGTATACTTGGGGTATTTGCATTTCCTGTGAGTGCTATAAGTAATTGTTTTGCTTTTTAATAGCAAGAAAGAGCTTGTAGCTCACTGGTAAGACCTTGCACCGCTAAACCAAAACACCAGAGTTCAAATCCCATCCCCCACATTATTTTTTAATATTGATTTATTTTTAAACTTTTAGAAGTCCAAGAGTCTACACGTGCTAAACCCGTAAAACCCCAATACACATGTAAAACAAACTGTCCCAGGGAGTAGACCAATCGACGGCGGACCCACGGCGACCGACCCCGGCCTGACTCGCCGTGACTCGGTCGGCGACTCGGTCTACTCGGCCCGACGCTGCCGGCCAAGTTGAGTCAGATCGGCCTGACTCCTTTTATGAACCTCTGTCTTTTGGTATTCTGGTAACTCCTGCACACTTTAAATTTTCTGGAAATAAACAGAGATCTTAAAATCCAATTAAAATCCAATTTTTAATACAATTTTTATTACATTTTTCAATTCAACCTTTCATCTACCCTAAACCCTAGTTTTACCCTATAAATACCACCCTTAGAGACACCCCTCTCACTCACAATTCTGTCCAAACTCTCAAGAAATCCCTCTAGAAATTTTAGTGTGCATTTGGAGTTAGCAAAGGGCAAAACTCCGGCGATCTTCCGACGACGACCCTAGGAGCTCCCGGCGACGAAACGACGCACTGGCGCCTCCTACGTCTTCCTCTCCTTCTTCTCTATACTACAAACCTATAAGTACCTTCTCCCTCTTCACCTTGCTATTCTAAAAAACGTATTTCTAAAACTCGACGGAATCGGAGTTAATCCGATTTCCATTTCGGTTCTTCCTAAAAATTCAACCTTTTCTTAAATACAATCATACCAAATCCTTACGTGTTGACTATTAATCATTAATAAACATGTTGAACAAGTTTCATGACAATATATTTCATTTTGTAACTTTTATTACTCTTTTTCAGTAAAATACCATGTAGTTTAGTTTCGTCTTTAAAACATCCTTAATCTTGTTATACCTTTAGATAGATCATGAGGTAATGACCTACCTCCTCACAACACTCATATGCAATATAGTACAATACCTTTCGGGAACATAGAATACGTGAAAACGAAAGTGTACATATAAATACCACTAACTATTAAAACCGTTTTCTACAAAATTACGTATTTTTTATAAATCTTTGCAAAGCGCCGCTACAACCCATTTTGGGGAACCCGACTGGGATGGTGCGGATTATCGTACATCCCTGGGCTTAGTAGTGCGAGATGCAGACCTCCGCAAGGAGCATTCGGTCTCGAGAGATTTAAAATACGAATATCTTAAGAAAAATGAGATTTTTAGAAAGTAATAAATTAAAATTATTTTATAATATATATATATATATATGTATTATCAAAATACCTCATTTTGATATGATATAAATATTCCAACATTTCTAAATCAAAAGAATCACTTTACATTAAAATACCATGAATTCCATACAAGTTCAATATTACAATTAAATACCCTATATTATGAAATTAGGTTATTTTCAATAGAAATATCACAAATATAAAATCTACATCTATGACAACTCTAAAGACGATAATTAAATCTTGGGGTGTATTTTAAAAATTATACAAAAGTATTTTTACATAAAACCCCCTCAAGTTCTGTAAATTACCCTAAGGACCCTAGTAAATATAGGTTTAAGCGGGACTAATCTCTTGAGCCTCAGGGAGCCGGAGAACTGGGTGCTTGCCTATTTAAGGTAGACAACTTAACAACGGTGTTATCAACACGGTAATCGTTTTTGAAAAAGACACAAATCCCGCCGCCTATGTGCAGCAGTTACCGATAACATCAAAACCTAATTCAGGACTTCAATTTCTTTTCTAATTGTTCTGACTCAAGCCGAGTCTCATTATAATAATCGTACTTGAATATGATTCAAGTACAATCTACATTATTACAATTCAATATGAATCCATGAATCCATATAATCAATCGGATCAAACTATTCAATCTATATTGACGGAACCGAACCATGGATATACTTCCATCTACACGATTCTCCAGTTACATTCATGATTCTCTAGTTACATTCATTTACTGATATCATGGTTTCGGCAAGTCATCCAATTATACAATCTATATCACAAGGCAATACAAGTTGCAATACAAATAAGACATCGCGGGGTTTAAGGCGTAAATTGGTACGGGGGGTATTAGAAATGGCACGAGACTGCATGATTTAAGACACCTAACCTATATTCCGTTGCTGTTGTACCGTGGCATAACGGTTCCTTGTACATTCCGTTCACCTCAGTCTCTGGTCTACTGAGACTCCTCTCGTATACACTGGCATCCTTCTGTACCAAGCTACAAACAACAGCGTTAACCATATAATACAACTTCAAAAGCTACTTTCTCTCTCTGTCTATTTTATCTCTCCCTTATCTTTAGGACTTACCGAGCGATTGTTCACTGACGACATTCCTTCTCTTTCTTCTTTGGAATGTTGTCAGGTGATCTGGACACCCAGGAGATCGAGCCTACTAGTGAGGACTTGGATCAGCTTGCATACGACCCAGAGCTCTAGCTTCATTGTACACATTTTTATTTCAGTACTTTTCATTTCTGTTATGCCACTGTTTAGGCATTGCTTTCATTCAGATGTATTTACTTTTCCATGCATTGTACAAAAAGAATGTTAATAAATAAAGTTATTGTTCAGTTATATCTACTGTCTTTGTCTCTTGTGCATTTTTATTTATATTGCTTAGATACGCTTAGCGTATTTACTTCAGAGTAAATACGTATCGGCCTCGTCGCGTTCCCTTCGCCGTATACCGGAAAGCGGGGGGTGACAGTTTAGCTGGAAAATATCAATTATCATGTGTTATACATTATAATCAACATTTTTGAAGAAAATTGTATGTTTATTATTCCACGCATAATATTGTATATCTCTAACATCCTTCATTGAGATCTTGTGCAGAAATTAGCCTAGATCAGATATCGGAATCAGAAATTCGCCGATAAAATACCAGAAATCAAAGAGTTAAATTCTGGCAGAAATTCAGAAGAGAGAATAAGATTCCAGATATCACATATAAACCCTGAGAACAACAGTAGAAGGCTCAAGAGATTTGAAGCTAAGAGCTCACCAATCGGCCGGGGATCCACGGCTGAGTCAGTCCGAGTCGCCGCGGATCTGCGGCCGAGTTGGAGGCTTCGAAGTCGGAAACTCTCTGGAAACTTCATTGCAACGTCCTAGATTCTTGGAGATGCTTTGTTGTAACAACCTTGTTCTGGAAACTTCTCTACAACAACTTAGCTTGTTGATCAAGCTTCATAACTACCTAGCTTATTCTAGAAGCCTCTCTATAACAACCTAGCTTATGAGAGAAGCTTGATGAGGGGCTATAAAAAGGGACCTAAGCCTACATTAAAAAGGTTGTTGATTAGTTGTTGAATTTTGTACACAATCACACAAACAATTTAGATCTAATTCCAAATCAAGATTCAAAATCAAGAATCGTGAGAAATTCATCGAGCGAGATCATTCAAGATCCTTTACGCAAAGCCGATCGTCATCAACGAGCACGTGATTCTCGATAGATCCAAGACTCACGGTGATCGAGCAAAGCGAAGATCGACGGAGAAATTATCTCTTCAAGGGAGTGATCGAAAGCAATTCTTCTTGTAATCTCGGATTGAAGAAGTTGTAATTTGAAGTTGAATAATAAAGGTGATCATTACTTTTAATCTCGTTTTCTTTAAATTTTCACATTATGAAATCCCTATTTTTTGATTCTTATATTTTCATAACGTGTGAGTAAATCTCCGCTTGTTAAGGATTCGAAGGAATTTGGTAGATCTACTGATGAGAGAATTCTATATTCATCTTAAGTCATATGGAGATTATAAACTTTAGAAAAAAGAATCATTAATGTCCAATTTATGAGTGAGATCAATTTATTGAGAATTTCATCACAATTTGGGGATTAGATTCATGATCCTTCTTGTTAAAGGCTAGATGTGAATGACAATTAATGAAAGGACAAGGGGCAATGAAAGAGAAACCCTAGTTTTTTCAAAAGATCCCTAATTTTCATTAATAGGTATCGATCTAGTAGTAATTCTACCAATAGATAAGATGAATCATCTTGAATAATCATCATGGCTACCAATTTCGTTCGAATTCTACAAACCTTATACAATTTTCTTGATAACTAAATCTTGAGCATTTTCTTGAATTCTTTTTCTTGAAAACTATTTCTTAAATTTCTTGAAATGATTACTTCAATCAAATCTTAAAACAAATTGTTGATTTTCTTTACTAGTTCTTTCGACTCAACTAAAGCAAGAATTTACGAGTTTCACGAATCCCAGAGGACGACCCGTACTCACTAACGCTTGCTACACGCGACACCGTTATTGATTGCGGTTATTATACGACTAAAACATTTCATCACTTCTTTACTACTACATCTTTTCTTTAAAATCAAAGAAGTGAGAAAGAATCCAAAAATTTAGTTCAATCAAATGGCGCCATTGCCAGGGACATGCATCGGTCACTTTGGGCCGTTATCTCCCGGCTCATGAGTAGAGACTTATGCTTGATTGAAGGGGCCCGAGCAGCTTGAGCTGTGAGCTTCATCACGACGTTCGTCAAGTCAAAAATTTTGGAGTATAGCTTGGCCATCTCCTTACTTCGAATTTGTTTTCGGAGCTCTTGGAGGAGCTCCTGTTCTGCAGTCCGAAGGCGAAAGGTCAGCTCTTCTTTGCTGTCCGAGCTTGATTCCATATGGACTGAGGGGTCCTTCTGCATATCGGCCTCATCGAGAGGATTTTTATAATCCTGCGGAGGAGGCTGATCTTGGGAAGGGGCATCCATATTCAAACCAGATTGGGCTTGGGATGTAGTGGTCCCATCCTTTCTTTTGCTGCGAAGGTTGTCATTGGGACGCGTACCCACCTTGTAGACCATGTGAATAACATAGCCGGCCATCTTTTTACTTCCAGCGGCTGGTTTTGCGGACCGCTGTTGTGGCCCTTCCGCTTCGGGAATGGACAATCGAATGAAGACGGTCGGCCTGACAGGGTTATCGAGTGGCGCTGACGCTTCTTTTCGGGCCTTTCCCCGCTGCTTTCGCACTGCACGTATGTAGCGTTTTGAAAATCGTTTCGGTGAAATTTCGGAAAATCGGTAAAATAAAGGGGTTTTTTGTAAAAAATCAAAATATAAATATCTTATTATAAAAATTAAATATACATATTCTAGCCATGTAATTGCTAGTATTTGGTGTTTATTGAGCCATTGGTGAAATTTCAAATTTTCTGAAAAAAAATTATTTTATTATTATTTTAAGCCGTCACTAATACATTTAATTAGGGAAAATTACAAATTGGAATGAGTTGAAACAAATTTTGTACATCATAAAACATTAAATAAAATTTTATCATGTGGTTTTTGAAACGAAATCGTTTGCCAAAACGGTTTAGAAAATATTGAAGAAAAAGGCTTATTTTGTGAAAATAAAAGGGATTTGGTGCATATTGAATTGGTGTTTGGTGTTCATTGCTTCACACACACACACCACCTCCACCTCCCCCTTTTTCTGGCCGAAAATGGGCTTCCCCAATCCCCAAAGTTGTCCCCACTTAAAGAAAAAGTCAAAGAAAAGAAAATGGAATTAATAAAATGGGGCATGACTTTGTTGACTTGGAAATTGTATCATTCTTTCAACCCACATTCTCTCTCCCCTCTCCCCATCCCCTAGCCGAGCCCCCCTCTCCCCAAATCAGCAGCAGCCCTCCCCTTGTTCTCCCCTCTTTCACCACAAAAAAATTCCACAAAATGCCCAAAAATCAACACAAAAATCCCACAAAATCAAAATCCAATCTTTACCCATTTCTTCTTGACCTATTCTAGTGTGGATCATGGATCAAGAGAGCAATTTGGAGGCCAAGATTTTGGTGCTAGGTCTCTAATTTTGTGAGGTATAATCTTAGCATTTTGCATAAGTTATTGTTTGATTACTTCAATCTAGCTATTATGTGTTTAATTAGGAGTTAATTGTGGTTTTGATATTAAAGATTTAACTTTCAAGATAGGGTTTTGAATGCAACTTAGGGTTTTATGATGTGAGATTATGGTTGTGTGATATTTTTGACATATTAATGTTATGCTAAAACTAACCTAGTTGCTAGTTTACTAATTGATGCTTGAAATTGTTAAAATTGGAATTTTATGCAAACTAGGTTTTGGAAATTTATTGCAAATGTTAGACTAAAAATCTAATTAGGTTTTTCATGACTTCATTAACATTATTAAGTGTAGTTTAATGCTTTAGATCATGAAAATCTAAGCTAGATTGTAGTTTGTGCATTTTTGCTATGAATTTGTTAAAATTTAGGTATTTTGTAAACTAGAATTTTAGGGTTTTTGGAATTTAATGAGATTAAATTATGGGAATTATTTTTATGACTTATTTAAGATATTTAGTGAATATTGTGGCCGCTAGATTCGTTTATACATCGAGTTTTGTACTAAAACGGTGATTTGTGCTTGCTAGATTTTCGGGAAAATGACTTTTTAAGTGAAATTGGGGTTTTTGTGAATTTTAAGCTATTTTATATTATAATTAGTGCTTGTAAAAATGAGTGTGTTGGGAGCTTTCTCGATGGTTTGGCGTTTGTACGCCGACGTCGAGGGTTTTTGGGTCGATTTGTGAAGGCAACCATAGGTTTTGACCTATGTGGGATTCGTGTGTCATTTTGATCATGAGTCGGATTTTAATACGATACGATGCGTTGTGATATGTAGGTACCCCCATGTGGACTTCGAGACGACAAGCAAGCGCGTGGCGACGTCGGCACCGGCTAGCGAGGACCAGGTGAGTAGATTTATATCTACGGGGAGAAGTCGGGTGGATGGCGTATAGCACCCCCGCAGTCCGTAGTGTAGCTCATATATATATGTTTATATAGGTGTCTTATGATACGAGAATGTTCATTCATGTTATGTTTATGTGTTCATGGAGTACCTTTAGGTTAGTTGCGAAACCCTAGAGTAGTTGTTATACCCACATACGCACACACAGACTTGCATACTTTACTTTCTTGTGCGTAGATTGGGATGTGTATATATGTATATATGCGTGGGTATGGGACTATGCATATGTACATTCATATACACATGCATGGATAATAAGGATGTACTTGGGATTTAAGATGAGTCGATGAGATTTGATTTGAGGCCGTGAGATCGGTGATATACCAGGGTTCGTATTTGAGATACGACATGACGTTGTAACGGGTCTTGACGTAGTGTTTCACACACGTGCATGCATACTTAGGCGGTATCAGTATTGTACTAGACGTAGATCAGTACCCCGATCATAATACTTGATAAAGAGGATACAGGTGAATAGTATGATGGATGTGATATTGACCCGTACCCAGATTTGGGATGCCGTACGCCGGATTTACGTACGAGCTATATTGATGATTGATCCGCACTCTTGACTTGGGATGTCTGATTGTAGATATAATATCGGATATGATATTATTGAGGCGGGATCACCGACTAATATATATATACAGGTATGTATATGGATCGACTCAGATGTTAGGCGGTTTCCTTACCTGTAGTCCAGCTTGTTAGCTTAGCCCTTTAGTTTAGTTTAGTTGTTAGATTAGATTCGATTCTTACCTATTTCAAAAACTAACGAATCGTGGGTATTTTAAAAGACAGCCCAAGGGATCCTACGGATATTTCAAAAGACGTATCTTTTCATAAAAAACACCATAGCCCCTATTTTCAAAACCCCATGATTCGTGTTATTTCAAAAGGCACCATTTGCAGGACTTATATTAGATTAATGCAGGTTAGTTACAGTTGCGTCTTGTATTCAGCTCCCGTTTATTATTGTGGTTCGCTTCGCATCGCATACTTATGTTATAATTTCTTATTGCAATGTTGATATCATATTGTTAGGACACCAGCACCATTACCGATGATGCGTATGTACCACGTACACTTACTTGCCGGCTCACACACATCTTCATCGGTAATTGCCATGTCACGTACACCTTAGAAAAGATTATTGCTTGACTTTGCTTATTAGTTAGTACTTTGACATGATATTAGTGTACCTGCCTTATATGCCAGCTTAACATTGTAGTTATTACTTGCCACTTCATGCATACTGTTATTCATTGTTATGCCTATATTCATGGTTTTACATGCTATTGATGATTTGGATTCGGATTTCCATGAGATTTTCTGGATTTGGTGGGAAAACAGCAAAACTTATATAAACTGATTTCTCTTTTTTTAAATAAAAAGTGCTGTTTTTCCCATGATGTATGAGTCGTCCACCATGAGTTTGCTGATGGATTTCGAGACCCGATTCGAGAAGACGGATGAACCGTTTCGGGTACATGGTGGACCCGGTAAGGTACCCCGGGGCAAGAAACGCGTGATGATGACGATGTGAGCCTGGCAGGAGAGCACTACCTACCGGTGATTTTACCCGACGCGTCGGATATCCGGAGGATACCGTCGTCGTCTTGAGATGGATGGTAGGGGCCGGTCTGGACTGACGGCGCCCTAGATATTGTGATTGAGACATTGAGATTTCGAGATATTGAGGTACAGAGACTGTGATACAGAGATATCGAGATATTGGGGTTACGTTTTGTGCCGATGCTAGGCACTGTTTTATGCTGATTTCATTTATGATATCTCATTTTAAAAATACAAAGGAAATCTCACTAGATTATGAAAACAGTTTCTTCATTTACATGTATTCTGTTTTCATGCATTCATACCTCATTCATATGATATATTGCTACCTGAGGTACTGACACGGGCACATGAGATTACACTCGGGTTAGATATTTACCCTAGCCTTGTTATAGGTTGCATGTTATATATATAATTGAGGATTTATTAGGATCATTGACCTAGGTTGCGTTATTTATGCGATTTCTTTCCGTAGATGTTTTTCTATTCACGAGTTGGCAACTCACCCCCGTTGTGCCCCAGTTTCTTGCAGGTTTGCCGTACAGGTTTCTTTACGGATTGCGGGAACAGTTTCTTTCGGGTGATTTGCTAGTAGGTGGGTTTACTTGTATCGTACCCCCCATTATATAACTTGTATATTATTACTCTGTTGTATCTAGAAGTTTCATCAACCAAACATGTATTTACTTTGAGATAGAGACCAGTGATGTTAATCTTTCGACCTTAGAGTCGTGCGTTTTTTTCTTGTGGTTTTGAGTTTCCTTTTGAGTTTTTGATCCTCGCCGTTGGCGTTGTATATTGCTTGTGTGGTTGTGACCGTCGATTGACGAAGAGCTAGCTCCCGCGTGGGGATGCCTTTTTTTTGATTTCGTATACTATTCATGTTGTATCCCGTTTGGGGGCCAGTATTTACAAAGGAAACTCTGCCGAAATTTTCAGTAAATTTTTGATGTTTTTAAAACCCCGCATAATTCGGCTTATGCTATTGAAACTACTTGCTTTAAGTTGGTTTTTCCTGCACTCTACTACTTTTCTTGGTTTGGATTTCTGGGTTTTCGGTTTACTTAGATTACGTACGCCTCGAGACGTTCGTAGTTTACATGCCGGTCATGTTCCGTACTTTCGGTTCGTGACAAAGTTGGTATCAAAGCGTTAGGTTTTACCTTCGGAGCGTAGGATGACCCTTGGTTGATGGAATAGGTGACTAAAGTAGAGTGACGTACCGTGGGTATGTTCCGCGGCATACTTACGATACGCTACTCCACTTAAGAAGCCTTAGGATGTACATTTCTTTGTTCAGTATTATATTCATTCCTGATCTAGCCTCATCAGTACCAGTTTTGGTTTTGCTGCCATGATTACAGGCAGGGAGAGCTACAGCTAGAGTTGTGGTCAGCACGAGCTCGTCACGAACGAGAACTGACCAGGGCGAATTCCGGCGACACACGATTGCGGAGATGTGTCTTTTTACTGTGTTTCCGCGCCACGAGTGTTTGGCAGATCGCCTTTTTGAGGTTACTCGGATGTGCTGATCGACACTAGAGGATTGAGCCAATGATAGAGGCCAGCCAGATTTTGATGACCGTTGGTGTATTTCTTATTCATGATGGTCGAGGCACTGTTCAGCGTGCAGACGAGCGAGCCAGCTATTGCTGCGAACAACGAGATATCGCCCCAGATGTTGGAGCTATTGCAGTACGAGTTGTACTAAGAGATGATAGAAGGTCGCTAGTCACCCGAGGATGAATGACTAGGACATGTGGTTCTTTCGTCTACCCCGATACGAGGTCATCAGATAGATTGATTCCAGCTAGAGACGACTTCACGCGGAGACGTTGAGAGTCGACAGAGATGATCGAATGTCAGAAACCTATTATTCCAAGTTTAAAGTAGTCGGAAAGACATGCAGGCAATTCTATGGTCCCTTTAGAAGAATGAAACCCTAACTCGACTTAATGACCGTGTGAAAGCCTTTGAACCTTAGGGTTTGCGGCAGTTCCACGGCGCCATTAGTGAGGCTTGGGTTTGCCCTTCTACGGCTGGACCACCGATGCTGTGGTATGTACTCGATACTATTAAACTGTGCCCAAGATGTTGAGCCCTTGGGGGATTATGAGGTTTTGACAATCGATTGGATGGTTCTACTTAATTCGGATGCTAGGTAGTGGGATGCATTTCTTGGGAGACTATACGAGGATAGCCGTTGGAGCTCAGTCCATGCAGCCGCGACGAGACGAGTCCAAAGCAGACGACATTAGAGAAAAGTGAAGTAAGATGTTCGTACCAGATCTAGATGAGATGACGTTCCACTCCGCCGACATCAGAGATGCGATGCGCATGCCGAGGCATGGTACTTGGATTTACCTTCCAGAAAGAGTCGCGATGAGTATGCAGTCGTTTCAGAGCAAGATGCAGATATAGGAAAGGACGATGACTTTCGGACAGTTGGCAGAGACGAGACATGGAAGAGACCGTGAGCAGGATTCCTTCCAGGACACTGCTGCAATGATACTTGCACCTAGGATCAGAGGTGTCACGTACATTCAGAGAGCCAGAGGCCGACGCCAGTGATATGCTGTCTTACGAGTGGTCGCGATGATTGACCGAGAGATGACCAGAGAAGTGCCAGAACGGAATCATCCCCGTTAGCACACCTGACAGGGCCGATGAGCTGATGGACCGAGAGATTGGTAATTCACAGTGAAGACCTTGACCCAGGAGTGGTCATTGTTACGCACACCAGCAGGCCAGAGTTCATGATCATCGACGAGACGTCCCACTAGTGACCACGACAGTTGGCCCGAGATTCTTAGAGGATGCGCTTGAGCGGTACTATTCTGCCATTATTGATTTCGATGTTTTGGGTGATTTATTTGCATGATTTGATTTTGATGATTGAGAATTTACGATCTTTGCACAGTGTTGCACTTGATATCATTTTCGTGCTTTGGTTTCACATGTTTGTGATTTTACGGTTTTAGATATTTGAGTTGATTTTGTGCGTATGCACGCACACGATTTGGTTCCTGCACTCTATATAGTTTATATCTGCTTGCAGTCTAGTGATACGCCTTTTGTGCACTTAGATGCACTGGACTTCGATTTCGATTGTGATACTCGATATTTGTTTTGTGCACCTTGTGCACCTGATTTGATTTTGCGCATGTTCGGCGCTTGATATTGGATTTCATGATTTCGTGCATGATGGATGCCCCTGGTTTTGGGTTTTCGCGCATGTTGAGCGCATGTCTTGAGATGCGATTTTGGTGCACACTAGATGCACTAAATCGAGATTTTTTTTCGTGCATGTCAGATGCACCAGATTTGGCTGTCAGGCACACACGTTGCCTACGACAGATGCTTTGTGCACACCCAATGCACTTAGATCTTATTTCTGTGCACTTGTATGGCACGTATATGGATTTTTATTTGTCGTGCGCACCAGACGCACGTAGTATTCATACGCGTATTTTGGGATTGATTTCTTATAGAGCAGTACGTTTTTTTTAATGATAATTGCGATGTGTTTTCGTACTAAGCAGGACTAGTCAGAGGACAGTACCTGAATGTATTTTGCATGCATTGATAGCTATTGAAGGGAATTCCAAAAAGCGAGCTATAGTCTCAGTATTTACCTACGTGTCTGATACGACACGAAACGTTTAAAACAAGGAAACCCTTCTAAATTGTTTCCCAAAACGGCGGAACGTACATTTCAAACAAAAGGTATATATGTATACGATTATTTCCTTATGATAGACGTCCGCCACTGTGCAGTGTTATGCGCATTGCACAGCGACTTTAAGAGATTTGGCATGCATTTCCTTCAGATATTTACATACATAGATTTGATATTTACGTGTATAGTTTCGAGTTATATCATATTGGTTTTGTATTGGATTTGACATTTGTGTCTTTACCATGATTCCGATGATTGCGGGATGCTTGACGGAGTTTTGATTTTGAGTTATATGCTCATTTTTCATGCGCATGCGCTGCGCTACGATTTGTTTGATGTATTTATGATTTCGGAGCCCCGACAACTTGATGGTTTTGGTTAGATATTTTTTTGTATTTGGGGAGAGTTTGAATTTAAATTCGGGGACCGAATTTCTTTAAGGGGGGAAGATTGTATCGTTTTGAAAATCGTTTCGTTGAAATTTCGGAAAATCGGTAAAATAAAGGGGGTTTTTGTAAAAAGTCAAAATACAAATATCTTATTATAAAAATTAAATATACATATTCTAGCTATGTAATTGCTAGTATTTGGTGTTTATTGAGCCACTGGTGAAATTTCAAATTTTCTGAAAAAAAATTATTTTATTATTATTTTAAGCCGTCACTAATACATTTAATTAGGGAAAATTACAAATTGGAATGAGTTGAAACAAATTTTGTGCATCATAAAACATTAAATAAAATTTTATCATGTGGTTTTTGAAACGAAATCGTTTGCCAAAACGGTTTAGAAAATATTGAAGAAAAAGGCTTATTTTGTGAAAATAAAAGGGATTTGGTGCATATTGAATTGGTGTTTGGTGTTCATTGCTTCACACACACACACCACCTCCACCTCCCCCTTTTTCTGGCCGAAAATGGGCTTCCCCAATCCCCAAAGTTGTCCCCACTTAAAGAAAAAGTCAAAGAAAAGAAAATGGAATTAATAAAATGGGGCATGACTTTGTTGACTTGGAAATTGTATCATTCTTTCAACCCACATTCTCTCTCCCCTCTCCCCATCCCCTAGCCGAGCCCCCCTCTCCCCAAATCAGCAGCATCCCTCCCCTTGTTCTCCCCTCTTTCACCACAAAAAAATTCCACAAAATGCCCAAAAATCAACACAAAAATCCCACAAAATCAAAATCCAATCTCTACCCATTTCTTCTTGACCTATTCTAGTGTGGATCATGGATCAAGAGAGCAATTTGGAGGCCAAGATTTTGGTGCTAGGTCTCTAATTTTGTGAGGTATAATCTTAGCATTTTGCATAAGTTATTGTTTGATTACTTCAATCTAGCTATTATGTGTTTAATTAGGAGTTAATTGTGGTTTTGATATTAAAGATTTAACTTTCAAGAAAGGGTTTTGAATGCAACTTAGGGTTTTATGATGTGAGATTATGGTTGTGTGATATTTTTGACATATTAATGTTATGCTAAAACTAACCTAGTTGCTAGTTTACTAATTGATGCTTGAAATTGTTAAAATTGGAATTTTATGCAAACTAGGTTTTGGAAATTTATTGCAAATGTTAGACTAAAAATCTAATTAGGTTTTTCATGACTTCATTAACATTATTAAGTGTAGTTTAATGCTTTAGATCATGAAAATCTAAGCTAGATTGTAGTTTGTGCATTTTTGCTATGAATTTGTTAAAATTTAGGTATTTTGTAAACTAGAATTTTAGGGTTTTTGGAATTTAATGAGATTAAATTATGGGAATTGTTTTTATGATTTATTTAAGATATTTAGTGAATATTGTGGCCGCTAGATTCGTTTATACATCGAGTTTTTTACTAAAACGGTGATTTGTGCTTGCTAGATTTTCGGGAAAATGACTTTTTAAGTGAAATTGGGGTTTTTGTGAATTTTAAGCTATTTTATATTTTAATTAGTGCTTGTAATTGTACAAATGAGTGTGTTGGGAGCTTTCTCGATGGTTTGGCGTTTGTACGCCGACGTCGAGGGTTTTTGGGTCGATTTGTGAAGGCAACCATAGGTTTTGACCTATGTGGGATTCGTGTGTCATTTTGGTCATGAGTCGGATTTTAATACGATACGATGCGTTGTGATATGTAGGTACCCCCATGTGGACTTCGAGACGAAAAGCAAGCGCGTGGCGACGTCGGCACCGGCTAGCGAGGACCAGGTGAGTAGATTTATATCTACGGGGAGAAGTCGGGTGGATGGCGTATAGCACCCCCGCAGTCCGTAGTGTAGCTCATATATATATGTTTATATAGGTGTCTTATGATACGAGAATGTTCATTCATGTTATGTTTATGTGTTCATGGAGTACCTTTAGGTTAGTTGCGAAACCCTAGAGTAGTTGTTATACCCACATACGCACATACAGACTTGCATACTTTACTTTCTTGTGCGTAGATTGGGATGTGTATATATGTATATATGCGTGGGTATGGGACTATGCATATGTACATTCATATACACATGCATGGATAATAAGGATGTACTTGGGATTTAAGATGAGTCGATGATATTTGATTTGAGGCCGTGAGATCGGTGATATAGCAGGGTTCGTATTTGAGATACGACATGACGTTGTAACGGGTATTGACGTAGTGTTTCACACACGTGCATGCATACTTAGGCGGTATCAGTATTGTACTAGACGTAGATCAGTACCCCGATCATGATACTTGATAAAGAGGATACAGGTGAATAGTATGATGGATGTGATATTGACCCGTACCCAGATTTAAGATGCCGTACGCCGGATTTACGTACGAGCTATATTGATGATTGATCCGCACTCTTGACTTGGGATGTCTGATTGTAGATATAATATCGGATATGATATTATTGAGGCGGGATCACCGACTAATATATATATACAGGTATGTATATGGATCGACTCAGATGTTAGGCGGTTTCCTTACCTGTAGTCCAGCTTATTAACTTAGCCCTTTAGTTTAGTTTAGTTGTTAGATTAAATTCGATTCTTACCTATTTCAAAAACTAACGAATCATGGGTATTTTAAAAGACAGCCCAAGGGATCCTACGGATATTTCAAAAGACGTATCTTTTCATAAAAAACACCATAGCCCCTATTTTCAAAACCCCATGATTCGTGTTATTTCAAAAGGCACCATTTGCAGGACTTATATTAGATTAATGCAGGTTAGTTACAGTTGCGTCTTGTATTCAGCTCCCGCTTATTATTGTGGTTCGCTTCGCATCGCATACTTATGTTATAATTTCTTATTGCAATGTTGATATCATATTGTTAGGACACCAGCACCATTACCGATGATGCGTATGTACCACGTACACTTACTTGCCGGCTCACACACATCTTCATCGGTAATTGCCATGTCACGTACACCTTAGAAAAGATTATTGCTTGACTTAGCTTGTTAGTTAGTACTTTGACATGATATTAGTGTACCTGCCTTATATGCCAGCTTAACATTGTAGTTATTGCTTGCCACTTCATGCATACTGTTATTCATTGTTATGCCTATATTCATGGTTTTACATGCTATTGATGATTTGGATTCGGATTTCCATGAGATTTTCTGGATTTGGGGGGAAAACCGCAAAACTTATATAAACTGATTTCTCTTTTTTTAAATAAAAAGTGCGGTTTTTCCCATGATGTATGAGTCGTCCACCATGAGTTTGCTGATGGATTTCGAGACCCGATTCGAGGAGACGGATGAACCGTTTCGGGTACATGGTGGACCCGGTAAGGTACCCCCGGGCAAGAAGCGCGTGATGATGACGATGTGAGCCTGGCAGGGGAGCACTACCTACCGGTGATTTTACCCGACGCGTCGGATATCCGGAGGATACCGTCGTGGTCTTGAGATGGATGGTAGGGGCCGGTCTGGACTGACGGCGTCCTAGATATTGTGATTGAGACATTGAGATTTCGAGATATTGAGGTACAGAGACTGTGATACAGAGATATCGAGATATTGGGGTTACTTTTTGTGCCGATGCTAGGCACTGTTTTATGCTGATTTCATTTATGATATCTCATTTTAAAAATACAAAGGAAATCTCACTAGATTATGAAAACAGTTTCTTCATTTACATGTATTCTGTTTTCATGCATTCATACCTCATTCATATGATATATTGCTACCTGAGGCACTGACACGGGCACATGAGATTACACTCGGGTTAGATATTTACCCTAGCCTTGTTATAGGTTGCATGTTATATATATAATTGAGGATTTATTATGATCATTGACCTAGGTTGCGTTATTTATGCGATTTCTTTCCGTAGATGTTTTTCTATTCACGAGTTGGCAACTCACCCCCGTTGTGCCCCAGTTTCTTGCAGGTTTGCCGTACAGGTTTCTTTACGGATTGCGGGCACAGTTTCTTTCGGGTGATTTGCTAGTAGGTGGGTTTACTTGTATCGTACCCCCCATTATATAACTTGTATATTATTACTCTGTTGTATCTAGAAGTTCCATCAACCAAACATGTATTTACTTTGAGATAGAGACCAGTGATGTTATTCTTTCGACCTTAGAGTCGCGCGTTTTTTTCTTGTGGTTTTGAGTTTCCTTTTGAGTTTTTGATCCTCGCCGTTGGCGTTGTATATTGCTTGTGTGGTTGTGACCGTCGATTGACGAAGTGCTAGCTCCCGTGTGGGGATGCCTTTTTTTTGATTTCGTATACTATTCATGTTGTATCCCGTTTGGGGGCCAGTATTTACAAAGGAGACTCTGCCGAAATTTTCAGTAAATTTTTGATGTTTTTAAAAACCCGCATAATTCGGCTTATGCTATTGAAACTACTTGCTTTAAGTTGGTTTTTCCTGCACTCTACTACTTTTCTTGGTTTGGATTTCTGGGTTTTCGGTTTACTTAGATTACGTACGCCTCGAGACGTTCGTAGTTTACATGCCGGTCATGTTCCGTACTTTCGGGTCGTGACAACGTAGTGCCTGGTAAATGCTTGAAGAGACGGTGTCAGGTTTTCTACATTGGGGTTTAGACACGTCCCTTCACAACATTGTGCGAATTGTCGTCCTTTTGATCTTCGCAGTCATAGAGTTTCTCTTGACCCATCTCAGAGATTCAAAAGAGTTGCAGATTTTTACGGCCGAGACGGTCTTGGAACTTCACAAAATCCATCTTGGCCGGAGTTTGTGCCCTTTTGTTGGCTCTATACCTGAGCGGCTTCTGCCTTAGCTTTTCTGTTTTGAGTGCTTGGCAGGCTTCTACTCTTCAGGAAGCCGCCGTGGGTCGGCCGATAAAGAGCCTTGAAAAGACATCCGGTTGCACACTCGTCGAAGGCATCGCCTGAGCTTACCTGCGACGTTTGGCGATTTCTTTCGTTCCGATGGCTTTGTCCCCAGCTGGGGCCGAGGAGAGCCGTTCAAATACTTGTAGGGTTGCTAGGCACGCTCATAAGGTTCTATGAGGCATCAACCATGCCCGATTAAAATTTTAGCCGTGCCGAACAACCCAAAGCCGGATCTTTAAACTAGGGTTTAGGCGAAAACAAGCATGTTAAACACTTTAACACTAAGTGAGAGGGATTACAACCTTTGTAGATCCGGTCCTTCACTTCAATAGCTTCGTGTAGATGTCCCCTTCGCTGTGATCGTCAACTCTGGACTCTAGAGAAGCTCCACAAGAAGAACGAACGTGCTTGCTTCGATGACTTCGAGGCCGAAGATGATCTACGTCGGGGAGACACTAACTCAAGTTATTCCTTCACTAGGTCATGAACGTTGTGAAGAGAACACACTCTACTACATGGCGAGTGGTAGAGGATGAAGAAGTAGAAGGTGGGCTCACTTTAGAATTGATTTTCTCTCATTTTTCCTCATAGCACCATTAGAGCTTGAAAGCTTTTTCAAGGAGCTTGATGAAGAAGAAGAAGTGAATAATTCATCCAAATGAAAACTTATCCTTTGAATTATTGCACCATGGTTGAGTTAAGCCCTCATGCTTAACTTATGTAGAGAATTAACCATAGTATGAGGTTAAGGGTTGGGTTAACTAATATCCTAAGGAATGACAAAAGAGTTGACTTTGTCAATGTTGCATACAAGCTTCTACAAGCTTGATAACATTGACTAAAGTCTCCTCTCTTTTGTTATTCTTAAGGAAATAAGTAAACCCTAATTTAACCTAAACTTGATTTAAGTCTCATACACCCATCTTGTATGTATCATCAAGTATGATACAAATATGTACACTTGCATATATCACATATAAACAATGTGCACAATCTAGTGAGAAAATAAATCATAAGTGAGCTAATACTAGTTAATGTAATGTAATATATCAAATATATAATTATACATTAAATTATTAAATCAACTCTTAATTTAATAACCCGGCTATAACCGACTAATATCATGTGTAATAACTTATCGAATCAACACTTGATCCGATAACCCGGCTATATCGCATACAACCGATCAATGTCACGAATCGCGAGAATAGAATACGGTATCTCATATCGTATTAATCTCGGTCCTGCACATATCATATATGTACTCTTACTCCATTTCGCTTAAGCCAGGAAACCCCTGTCTAGGACTCTAAAGACTCGTCAATACGCCGGCAGTAGGTGATGATCATATCAAACACCCACAAGCCGCAAGCGGTCTGCCAAACGTAACGGCCACCTGGGTATTGAGCGATTAGAAGATCAACAAGCAAGCCTATACATTCTCTTGTGAATCCAATCAGTAACACTCCCGTACAGTCCGGTCTCGTCGTCTGATATGTCGCATATCTCGCCTAGGGGTGGTAAACGTCAGACCCCAGTAGCTTGATAAGTCGTGTCGATATGAGGTCTATAACAGTTCGAGAAACTACTGATAACACTTACCAGTAAATCTCAGCAACCCTAGCCAGGGATTTCCGGTTATAGCTAATCGAACACAGCGCAACATCAACTCCCTATACCGGGAGAGACGAATCCCCTCCTATCGCTCATTGCCTCCATGTGATTCGGGACTGTACCCAAAAGCCACCTTTTTGCACGCCCTCTTGGACGTTGTATGATGGAAATCAAAACACAGTGGGAATCACACAAGACTCTATGACGATCTCGGGTCAACAGACTACTCTGTACCAGTGTCACCGGAGAACTGCCATCTGACATAAGGTATAATACCATCTGGGAGTTCTCGGCGAGTCCGTCCAGTGTATCCAGTCTCCACTGAGCACCCATACACCATCCTTGATGTCAAACACCGATGGATATAGGATCATCCATCGCCCATCATATGGGTCAAGATGCGTATACGCTAGTCTACTCTGGTGTATCGATGCCCTGTCTCGATACACCCTCGACTAGGAACAGTTATAGGATGTACTCGTCGACTACCGTGGCCCCACTAGTATGATCTCATCATAGTCGCAGTAGTCGAGTACATATCCTAAGGGCTTTATCAACATGTAACATAGAGACAATCAGAGTACATGTTAAGATAAAGTACAACCAGATAGCATACTATCATGTCGAGCAAGAAAGTCCTCCCTATATATGTCCAAGCATCAATTACAATATACATCGTATGTACAGTAATGGCCTCTGGGGCATACATATAACTAACAATCTCCCACTTGCACTAGGGCCATCTGTTGTGGTATCGCATACCCAACAATTAGCTATGGTTGAAGTATCTCATACTCAACCATCCCATAAAAGTCTCTACTGGGAAAAAGGCCTTTGTGAGTGGATCCGCGTTGTTGTCCTCCGTGTCTACTGTCCTAACATCGATCTCCCTGGAGATCAACCATCTCCATGATCAGGTGATACTGCCTAAGAATTATATTCGGATTCTGATGGGACGGGGGTTCCTTGGCATAAGCCACAACTCCATTGTCATACAATGGTAGGAACGAAGTTCATCTCATGAACTTATATATCCAGACTGCTTCTTTGGTAGCATCCTTGGTAACGATGTATCCTGCCTTTAATCGTCTAGTAAGTCACGATATCTAGCTTGGAACTCTTCCAACATACCGTCCCTCCACTGAGGGTAAAGACAATGCCTGCGACTGACATTCAGTCGTCCTTATCACCCTGGAACCATTCCAGGGATTCTCCCCAGGATCGCTTGATACCATCTCACTACAACTAGTGAGAATCCTAACATCCAAATAGATCTATCTCATAGATCCATAACCCAGGATTTAGGAGGTATCACCTTGATCCTATATGGAGAATCCTTGTGATAAGCGGAGATTGACCGATCGTAGCATAGGAAACTCCTTCCCTATCAAGAGTATGTCATCCACGTACTCTACGAGGATCACCACCATACTCCCTACTACCTTTTTGTATATACAAGGTTCATCTACCATTTTGATGAAGTCAAACTCTTTGAATACCACATCAAAACAGATGTTCCAACTCCGCGATGCCTGCTTTATCCTATAAAGCATCTTGCACACGTTTCCGCTGCTCCCACTGTCTATGAAGCCCTCTGGCTGTGTACTTATAGATGCTCTCTTCCAAATTAACATTTAGAAAAGCAGTCATGACACCCAACCGCCAGATATCATAGTCATGGTATGTAGCCGTGGCAAGTAGGATCTGGATGGACTTAAGCATAGCTTTGAAAGTCTCAAATTTTCCATGTACACCAAGTAATCTTCTTAAGATATACTCGCTCCTGATGGGGATTTAACCCTTCAGATAAAGCAACCAAAGTCCATACTTTGTTGGTGTATAAGGATTCTATCTCAGATCGATAAGCATCCAGCCATTCTTACAGAGTCCCACTCCTGATGGCCAGCTCGAAACTAGTTGGGTCATCATCTCATGATGCAATCTTCGCTCCCACTGTCATAGAGAAATCGAAGTATCTCTCAGGTAGGTGAGGAACCCTACTAGATCGGCGGAGAGACTGAGGTTCGTTGGTTACTATTGAATCCTTTGATTCTATCAAATCATCTGCTGTAGTTTGTATAGCTGGAACCTTTCCAGTTCTACATAACAGACCTTGCCTCGAGCTTGTCCGGATTTTGCTTTTAGACATAGGCCGGACAACCCCAAATCTTACAAAACTTAAGATATGGGCTCTTCCCTTTCCATATCACATATGAAGTGGTAGGCATCTGATTTGATTTGAACCCTATTCAATAGGTATGCAGCTTCTCAAGTGCATAACTCCCAAAAGGAAATAGGAAACTCAGTAGTACTCATCATAGAGCACACCATATTACATAAGGTGCTATTTCTCCGCCCCGATATACCATCGTGCTATGGTGTATACGGAGGAGTAATGCCGAGAGAGAATCTTATTCTCCTTTAGAATAGTCCAGGAATCTCCGTGCTCAAGTATTCTCCTCATTGATCTCATCAAAGGACATAATACTTATACCCATTTTTGGTTCTCTACTTCTTACTTATATTCTGTGAATATCTCAAAAGGTTCAGACTTGTGTTTCAACAGGAACATATGTCCGAATCTTGAGAGATCATCAGAGAATGTAATGAAGTACAAAGAACTTGTCTTGGCATGTGTAGACAGGGGACCATCATACATCATCATGTATCAATCCCAAGAGTTCACTAACTCTTTCTCTGTTTCCAATAAACAGAGCTATGGTCATCGTATCTTTGTGACATGACCGGCAAGTTTCATAAGATGTAAATTCAAACTAATTTAAAATATGCATCTATATGTAACTTCAGCCAGTCAGGTCGTATTGATATGACCTAGTCTACAATGCCTCAAGAAGGATTCATTCATTTCTGAACTCTTCCTCTTGTGTGTGTTCTGTACGTTAAGAACTGTGGTTTGATTTAGAACGTCTATGCTTTTAGATAACGTGCCTGATCCGATCAACTCTTGATATAGGAAATGTTCAAAACATTATCCAACAATACAAAATTATATCCTTCTTTACTTATAAAGAGACTGATATGATTTTGTATATCAGGTTCGGTATCTAATAACATTCGTTCAGAATCAATGTATTCTGGTAATACAGGGTGATAGTGACCAACAGACTTGGCTGCAACATTTGCACCGTTTTCTGTCTCATGAAACTTATCACCCGTTCTCAGTTCTCTACCTATCTGTAGCCCATGTAACAGATTACATATGCGGGATCCTGATCCGGTATCACATACCCAGGACGTAAAGGATACTGAGAAACAGTTCTCTGTAATGAACACACCCGAAGATGATGCATCAACATGCACTTTCTTCGTTTGGGCGGCACGGGAAATCTGGTATTCCCCAATTTCCTGCTCTGTCTTATAACAATTATAAGTTGGAGCGGGACCAATGTTCCCAGCTCAGTATAACAAGCTGGTTCGGTCAATACATCCGTATTATTATCTTGATTAAGGCGTGATATGGTCGCTACCTGGAGAGAGAGAGAAGAAAACACTCAGCGTATGCTCTTACAAGATTAAATTGGTTATCTAATATATCTAATCATGATGTCTCCCACTGTTTTAATCAAATCTTCCTTCAAACCCTAAAAGGAAAGACTAGCCGGGATTAATTACATGCTACAAGTTCGCCAATCTTTCAGCCAGACCAGTGCCGGTACTTTGAGGGAGGCCGCCCGTGCTTTCGCACGAACCTAATTAAAGTAAACCTCGTTTTCCCAGGGGCGTAACCCCGTTGACACCTTTCTTGACACCTACTTGATCGGCTAATTGTAGTGTGTAAAACTCTCCCAGGAGTAACTCTTACTCGCAGCGGGTATCGGGATCCAACTATCTCATAGAAGGTATGCAATCTCATTGCAAATTTCAACACTTGAAATTCCCGATAATATTTTACCCCTAGCGTCCTATGACCTTGACGGAGGCCAAACTACCCATAGTCCGCTAGTCAAGTTCAACCCGTCATTTCCTGATTGAATTAAACCCACCCGCACGACCCTTGACGGAGGCCAAACTACGCCGTACGAATACCCTAATCCAATCGCATCGTATGCTAGCAGATAAGCATTAGTTAGCTACCATACACTACGCCTTGACGGAGGCCAAACTACCGCAGCACGAATACTAACTGGTACTTATCTGAAATGACGGAGGGCTACGATAGGTTTTTAAGAAAACCCTTTGCGTAATGAACTTGATATCGTTGTAGAATCGAGTGATTTTAAATGGAGTGTTTTTGAGGCTTTTCTAGTTTTGCTAAAAGGGTCACTCCCGGTGAAGGGATCGTCGGCCCTTTCCTCATCGAATAAGGTGCAGGATATTTCATAAATATCACTATGCATAGCAAGAAATATAGAAGCAATCAAAAGACAAACCGAGTTTGTAGCATCTGCTAGTTTCACTAAAGAGGTCACTCCTGGTGAAGGGATCTCGGCTCTTTCCTTATCGAATAAGGTGCTGGATGTTCTACAAGGAACACCGCTATGCAAAGCAAGAACTAGAGCTACCGGTTTTTAAATAAGTTTCTACAACATCTTTAGGTTTCTTTTATTTCATTAATCTCATTAATGAAGTCCCATTTTATTATGCTTCACAAGCATCACTTTTGAAACGAAATCTGCAATATAACATATATCTCATATATATAATATAAACATTCGTCTCAGGCAGTAATATGATCTCATCACAGAACATTGCAGCAGAAGAACATATATGAAATATTGGATATACTAGGACGTCCGTGTTTTCAATACGAGCCTGTATAAAACACGGATTCCACGGTCGCGATGAATAGCCAAACCCACATCCCTAGACCCCTACGAGAGCGGCAAGTAACACTGCCAATTCTAGGGTTAGGAGACCCGGTCTCGACTCCTCGAGATGGTCTCCCACGGGACCCTAGAACCCGGTTACTTGTGCTCCCCGCCTTGGGTCTACCTAATGCGGAAAAGTAAATAATATACAATGGTGACATCATCCTCAGCCCGGAAGTGCCCCAATAAAAGAATATTACATACAAATGAATTTTACATGAATGAAAAAGAAAAACTCTCATTTCACATAAAACCCCCGGCTATTAAGAATGCGACGATTCAATATAACATATCACAGCAACACATAATATCTCATATCATCAACGTAAGCAAGTATGCGTATCCCGATTGTCGTTGATGTATAGCAACGAAGCCGGCGATACACCACATACTACGCTTACGGTCACAGAAAAGAAAGTGTAAAACTACAACAGTTGGAATCCGCAACCTCCTTAGACATCGCATGCCTAACCAAATGAATTCCTTAGACATCGCATGCCTAACAATTATAAACCCCGCATTTTAGTCTCATTATCGAAAACTCTTTTCAATATCAAGTCAGGCAATTCAACAAGATTCCCGACGTCCTGATCGAATGCTCGTCGCAAACTTTAGTAGAAGGCCGCACCCCCGATGCTGTTGATGAAGTGCACTAAGACGGAACACCGCTGCCGCGAGCACCCGAACGGATGCTTTTGGCGACGGGGTTCTCCTATAGTCACTTAGTCGGGACTATGGGGCATGGCTGTCTATTAAGTTTACCCGGCGAGTATCCGCGTACGCTACGTGATTGCGACGGACTTTTGATCGCATCAAAATCCCATGGCAACCGATCAATTGAGACTGAACTGCTAGATTTATAACATTCAAATTAGTTATCTCATAATTACCTGTGGATTCCAAATATTGTATCACATTCCAGATAAATAGACAGTGTTAAACTTTCCGATCGAATAATCAAACACCCAAGATTTCCCAATAGCTCAACACTTGAGCGGAGTTTAAAAGCATCTATCACATGCCACAGTACCAATGGTCCAGCCGTAGAAGGGTCAAGCCAACGCCTCACATGTGGCACGCCGTACTGCCACAAACCCTAAGATTTTAGAGGCAGTTCAAGACGGTCACATAATCGAGTTAAGGTTTGTTGTCTTCTAGAGGGTCTACCGCGTTACTTGCACGACTTAGAAAGTTTCAAACCTGAGAAAAAATCCAACTTTTGAAAAAATTTCCGACCGGGGAAAAAGTGAGTTATTGATATCCGTTCGAACTTTTTAACAGTTTCTAAAATTATCCGGAAAAACTAAACAAAGTTAAATTATCCGATCGAATTATTAAGTCCCCAATACAACTCAGAAAACTCAACACTTGAGTGAAAATAAAAATTCCCAGAAGAATCAGAAATCACCTACGGAGCTTACTGTAGAAAAAGGAGTCCCTGATATTTACATACGGCCGCGGAACCGCCGCGAAAAGCAGGGTAAGGCCGTGGTTCCGCGGCGCTACAGTGGATTCAGGGGGTCGTTTTCTACAGTAATCCTTATATTTCCCTGCTCTATTTTCTGAGCATTTTTAATTCAGAAAAATCAACATTTTGAAAAAATATCCAGAGATGGGTTGTTATTGGGGTATCCGGGTTCGATCGGACTTTAAACTTCACTCAGACTTTGCCTAAAGCTCTAACTTGGCTCTGATACCACTGTAGGGTTGCTAGGCACGCTCACAAGGTTCTATGAGGCATCAACCATGTGTTTAGTTTTTCCGGATAATTTTAGAAACTGTTAAAAAGTTCGAACGGATATCAATAAGTCCCCAATACAACCCAGAAAACTCAACACTTGAGTGAAAAAAAAATTCCCAGAAGAATCAGGAATCACCTACGGAGCTTACTGTAGAAAAAGGAGTCCTTGATATTTATATACGGCCGCGGAACCGCTGCGAAAAGCAGGGTAAGGCCGCGGTTCCGCAGCGCTACAGTGGATTCAGGGGGTCGTTTTCTACAGTAATCCTTATATTTCCCTGCTCTATTTTCTGAGCATTTTTAATTCAGAAAAATCAACATTTTGAAAAAATATCCAGAGAAGGGTTGTTATTGGGGTATCCGGGTTCGATCGGACTTTAAACTTCGCTCAGACTTCGCCTAAAGCTCTAGCTTGGCTCTGATACCACTGTAGGGTTGCTAGGCACGCTCACAAGGTTCTATGAGGCATCAACCATGCCCGATTAAAATTTTAGCCGTGCCGAACAACCCAAAGCTTGATCTTTAAACTAGGGTTTAGGCGAAAACAAGCATGTTAAACACTTTAACACTAAGTGAGAGGGATTACAACCTTTGTAGATCCAGTCCTTCACTTCAATAGCTCCATATAGATGTCCCTTTCGCTGCGATCGTGAACTCCAGACTCTAGAGAAGCTCCACAAGAAGAACGAACGTGCTTGCTTCGATGATTTCGAGGCCGAAGATGATCTACGTCGGGGAGACACTAACTCAAGCTATTCCTTCACTAGGTCATAAACTTTGTGAAGAGAACACACTCTACTACATGGCGAGTGGTAGAGGATGAAGAAGTAGGAGGTGGGCTCACTTTAGAATTGATTTTCTCTCATTTTTCCTCATAGCACCATTAGAGCTTGAAAGCTTTTTCAAGGAGCTTGATGATGAAGAAGAAGTGAATAATTCATCCAAATGAAAACTTATCCTTTGAATTATTGCACCATGGTTGAGTTAAGCCTCATGCTTAACTCATGTAGAGAATTAACCATAGTATGAGGTTAAGGGTTGGGTTAACTAATATCCTAAGGAATGACAAAAGAGTTGACTTTGTCAATGTTGCATACAAGCTTCTACAAGCTTGATAACATTGACTAAAGTCTTCTCTCTTTTGTTATTCTTAAGGAAATAAGTAAACCCTAATTTAACCTAAACTTGATATAAGTCTCATACACCCATCTTGTATGTATCATCAAGCATGATACAAACATGTACACTTGCATATATCACATATAAACAATGTGCACAATCTAGTGAGAAAATAAATCATAAGTGAGCTAATACTAGTTAATGTAATGTAATATATCAAATATATAATTATACATTAAATTATTAAATCAACTCTTAATTTAATAACCCGGCTATAACCGACTAATATCATGTGTAATAACTTATCGAATCAACACTTGATCCGATAACCCGGCTATATCGCATACAACCGATCAATGTCACGAATCGCGAGAATAGAATACGGTATCTCATATCGTATTAATCTCAGTCCCGTACATATCACATATGTACTCCTACTCCATTTCTCTTGAGCCAGGAAACCCCTGTGTAGGACTCTAAAGACTCATCAATACGCCGGCAGTAGGTGATGATCATATCAAACACCCACAAGCCGCAAGCGGTCTGCCAAACGTAACGGCCACCCGGGTATTGAGCGATCAGAAGATCAACAAGTAAGCCTGTACATTCTCCTGTGAATCCAATCAGTAACACTCCCGTACAGTCCGGTCTCGTCGTCTGATATGTCGCATATCTCGCCTAGGGGTGGTAAACGTCAGACCCCAGTAGCTTGATAAGTCGTGTCGATATGAGGTCTATAACAGTTCAAGAAACTACTGATAACACTTACCAGTAAATCTCAGCAACCCTGGCCAGGGATTTTCGGTTATAGCCAATCGAACACAGCGCAACATCAACTCCCTATACCGGGAGAGACGAATTCCCTCCTATCGCTCATTGCCTCCATGTGATTCGGGACTGTACCCAAAAGCCACCTTTTTGCATGCCCTCTTGGACGTGGTATGATGGAAATCAAAGCACAGTAGGAATCACACAAGACTCTATGACGATCTTGGGTCAACAGACTACTCTGTACCAGTGTCACCGGAGAACTGCCATCTGACGTAAGGTATAATACCATCTGGTCCGTCCAGTGTACCCAGTCTCCACTGAGCACCCATACACCATCCTTGATGTCAAACACCGATGGATATGGGATCATCCATCGCCCATCATATGGGTCAAGATGCGTATACGCTAGTCTACTCTGGTGTATCGATACCCTGTCTCGATACACTCTCGACTAGGAACAGTTATAGGATGTACTCGTCAACTACCGTGGCCCCACTAGTATGATCTCATCATAGTCCCAGTAGTTGAGTACATATCCTAAGGGCTTTATCAACATGTAACATAGAGACAATCAGCGTACATGTTAAGATAAAGTACAACCAGATAGCATACTATCATGTCGAGCAAGAAAGTCCTCCCTATATATGTCCAAGCATCCATTACAATATACATCGTATGTACAGTAATGGCCTCTAGGGCATACATATAACTAACAATACCGACTTATGGTTGGGGCGCCCTCGATACCACCACATTTGGCCTCCTGCCTTTCGAGACCAGTTTGTTTGTTACCGGAGCTTGAGGAGCTAGGATGGTATTAGCTGGCACGAACAGAATAGGGCCGAATTATAGCAGCGGCTCCTCCCACTATCGCCCGAGAAAGGCTAGGAGGACCGTCCTGGCATCCATGTTCATTGTGTAGGAGATGAGAGTTATGTCGAGAGTTGAGCTTTTCCTTGGAGATATCTTTGTTGCGTCCGAAAATTGAGATCGAAAATTGTTAATCTGAGCAAAAGAATAGAATTTCAGTACAAACAATTAATATATATTAATTGAGCTCGCATGAATCCTTGAACCGAAATATTAGAGGAGAGATAAGGTCCCACCGGGCGTGCCAGAATCTGAAGGGTGTTTTTTTTCAGCCCATTAAGATGGGAAATACGTGTCGCTTGTCAGGCGTGTGCAGATTCCCCCTGTCCAGGGTTGGCTTGGGTTTATTGATTGTGGGGATTCAAATCTCCGACAGTCACGGACTAAGTTTCCGTTAATTATCTCTCGCTCTTAGAGCGAAAAAATCTCTGATTGACTGGTCAAAATAGTCATGCGAACTCAATGTGAAGTGTCGGTATTTGAAAGCAATACAGAAGGGCATGCTTATTTCATTTTTTTTATTTATCCTATTTATGACAAGATATTTTTTTATTCAAAGAAACACGTTTTTTAAAAAAGGTTTTATTTTATTTATTATTCATATTTTTTAATTTAATTTAATTTATTTATTTTTATTTATTTTTATTTTATAAGAAAAAGGGGGGAAAGCCCCCCTCCCATTCACGTGAGAGGGAGGAGGGGCTCCCACTTAGTGGGAGCCTCCCTTTCACGTGGGGAAGCGGAGGGTGCCCGCGGGGCACGTGGCCTCCCTTTCACATGGGGAAGCGGAGCGTGCCCGTAGGGCACGTGCATGGCACGTGCCCGCGTAGCACGAGCGCGGACCGGAAAGAGGGCTAAGTTCTCGAATATGGAGTTAAACTCCAAAAAAAAAGTTTTGGAGTTAAACTCCCAAAAAGACCTTATTACGGAGTTAAACTCCAAAATTTTTTAAATGGATTTGAACTCCCAAGAGAATTTGTATTGCAAAGTTAAACTCCATTTTTTTTTAAAAATGGAATTAAACTCCCAAAAGAATTTTTATTTTGGAGTTAAACTTCTAAAACGATTTTATTTGGGTTTAAACTTCCAAAAGTTTTTATATGGGGTTAAATTCCCAAAACAATTTTATTTGGAGTTAAAACTCCCAAAACAAATTTATTTGGAGTTAAACTCCCAAAAGATTTTATATAGGGTTAAACTCCCAAAATAATTTTATTTTGAGTTAAACTCTCATAAGTTTTTATATGATGTTAAACTCCGAATTTTTTTTTAAGCAGAAGCTCCCACTGAGTGGGGCCTTCCATCCCCTCACGTGAGAGGGGGCAAGGGGCTCCCACTTTGTAGGAGCATCTCCCTCATGTGATGGAGAGAAAGGGGCTCCCACATTATGGGGTGGGAGCCTCCCCCTAATGTGATGGGGAATAGGGAGCTCACAGATTTGGAGTTAACCTCCAAAAGATTCTCTTTTTCTTATTATTATTATGGAATTAAACTCCCCCAAAAAAAATTAAAATATGGAGTTGAACTTCCAAAACAATTTTATTTGGAGTTAAACTCCCAAAAGATTTTATATGGAGTTGAACTCCCAAAAAAATTTTATTTGAAATTAAACTCCCAAAAGATTTTATTTAGGAGTTAAACTCCTAAAAAGGATTTTATTTGACAAGAAGACCAAAAGGGAGTTTCTTGAAACTTCAAGATCTATGTCTTGGATGATGGGAAAGGGCCTTTTTTCCTTTCTTTAAGTCTTGGATCCGTCCTAAGGTGAGGTTTTTTTATTTCATTTTTAAGGATGGGACTTCTTCCTCCTCCTTTTTTTCGGATCTTGGAGAAGGGTGGTGAGCTTTAAAATCTCCCCTTTAGGGATTTTACGGGATATTTTGGCTCCCTTTCAAAGGTTTTATGGTGGAAAACTATTTCCTTTTGAGAAAACAAGAGTTAAACTCTTGATTTAATTCAAAAAAAGAAAAGAAGAAGGAGGCTTTGAACCTTGAAAGAGGCACAAAACCCTAGGTTAATATGAGAAGTATCTCTTTTTTTGTTATCATCCATCATGATGCCTTATAGGTTATATATTTTACATATGGCCCTTTGAGCTTTTGAAAATGGCATATATACCTTTCCCATGCCATGTGCTTTCTTTCTTTTGCACATAAGCCATGGGCTTTTACATAATTTGGGTTTGTTGCCCATTTTATTACATTTATTCATAGGAATTACATTAAGCCTATTTATGCTTTAACCATTATTCCGTTGGCATGGAGGGCCGGCCTCTTCATACTTGGGCTCGACTTGGGCATGGGCCAATTTGCTTGGACTTGGGTTTGGGTTTAGGCCCACTTGGTTTAGGGTTGACTTTGACTTGGTCAACCGGGGTGTAATTTTTGACCCCAACACAAACTTCCTCCCCATTTCCAAGTGTGTCACGGCTGGGAAATATTGGGTATCAAACCGTCCCTTGAACGTTTCCCAGGAGATTGGCTTCTCCAGCCGACTTTCCTCCGCATCCTACCAGATGCGTGCATTGTCTGTGAGTTGTAGCTTGGCTATATCAACCCATGCTTCTATCGGGACATGTTCAGCGCCGAGATCGTTTACAGTACCCCGAAGCCATTCCTCAGCCTCTAAAGGTGCCCCTTCCTGGAGAAGGTCTTGGGATGTAGTTGAATTGCTTAACCCATGCCGTTCCTTGGTGGTTCGGGGCTAACACTTTCTCAAGGATTTCAGCCTGCTGTTGCCGACTCTCACGCAGTTCCTGATGAAGTGCAACGGTCTGCTGCTGCTGTTGCTCTAACAGCCCCTGCATTAATTGCATCATCGTTGTTTATTGAGTAGCGGCGTCATTGATTCTGTTTCCACGTCGGTTTCTGTTGAAGTGACGTCCTACCATTGCTTATCTGGAAAGAGGAAGGGCGTTATGTTACCAATAAGTTCAAGAATAGGACAAGATGGTACTTCGAAAGAAGAAAAGATAATTATTGTAAGGGAAAGGAACAACTGATGCATATAAAGGTAAAGAATACTATAGACGCGCGGCATAAAAGAAGATTTGCTTCAAACTGAAATTTTATTATTTTCATAATTTCAAACAAAAGAGTACAATTGAAATGGAAAGGCAATGCCCTACTGCTATACATTTTTTTATTTGGCCAAAAGAAAAGCAAGTCTTATTAGTCCCGATCTCTGCCTAATCAAGCGAACGGATGAGCCCGCGCAGCTCTAGACAGCAGGTGTTGACCTTTCTTGTAAAACTGTAATATCAGGGTTAGCCTGGTATGTCATGGCGGTAGAGACACGGATGGCTGCATCGCATGCATCGATAAGCTTCCCCTCGGATATAGAGCATATCCCTAATGAACCACATGTAGGGTCCGTACTCCCTCGACTCCTCTTCTGCTGGAGCCTCATCTTCGGACTCCTATTCCTCCTCTGGCTCTTCCTCTATGGGATCCTCCTCTTCTTCGGCGAGAGCTTCTTCTTCGGTCTCCTCATCCTCATCTTTAGAGTAACTAACCACAATGACCTCCGGTGCTGCGACCTCGACTCCCTTATCCCCGGAGTCGTTATCAACCAAGATAACCTGTGGGGGTCCTTCGTGGACTTCTTCATCCAAAATCTCATGTAGGTAGTCAAATGTGATACATGACTGGGTGTCCTCGTCGGGAAGTGGTTTTACTACGAAGTTAGCCATGGTCTGAAAACGAAAAGCCATGGTAAAAAATCGGAATATGAAGGAAAATATAACAACGAGGAACATAGAGAAGGATAAAAGAATAGATCATATAAAATTCAAAGAAATAATAAAATTTAATTAATGTGTTGTTTTGGTACATTGAAGACCTGCATGGGCCACCACTAAAACCTGTCATACCCCGTTTCCTAAAGTATTGAAGCAATGACGTGGCACGGTCCGCAACCTAACTGTATCGAGAGTGGTTTAACTCGATACAGTTACGTTAAGCGTAAAAATAACATGTAGGCAATGTACCAAAACAACAAATAAAAGCAAAGGAAATTATTCTCATTAACTAAAATCTTTATTACATCACAGGGTACCAAATTGAAATTGTGTTTATTACATCAGAAACAGAAGACAATCTCTAAACAGGTTAGCAACTAGAAAAGAAAAGAAAAATAATTCTAATAGTAGGTCGACAGCTATGCTTGGTCCTCATTTCCACGCCTTTGTCTTGCTAACGTGCCTCATCCTCATCTAACAGACATTCCAGGAAGAAATAGAAGGAAAGGAAGTTCGTCGGCGAAATAAACTCGGGTAGGATGTTCATTAGGAAAGGTAGGTAAGGAAATATGTGTGTGCACTGCATGATATCATATGTGTGTAGTAGTAAACAATATCAGGTATTTACTAAGTATTATGAACGTCTTAGTTTGGTAGTAGTACAGGTTGGTGTTAGCATGTAGTTCTACTAAGCATGGAATTTCCTTAGTATAAGTTCACATCTGTATATCGGAGTCATCAATAGTATAAGTTCACATCCGTATATCGGAGTCATCAATAAGGATTTCATATCTAGGATTCGCATGTCTAACCCTAACCGTATCAGATAGCATATCATTTAGGGTATCATGTGTTGGGTTATGTGCAGGACAATACTCATGCAATTTGGTTCCTATAAAGTTCATGGTATTTTAGAGACAAGTTAGCTTGGGGAAGTTCTTTTACATATGTCTCTTAATTATTAAATATCTACATTATAGGGGCAGATGTAGGCTGGCTTTGCTCCGGCTCCCCGAGACTCAAGAGATAAGATGCCATATAAACCCACCAGCTGTCTAATTAATTGGAAATCTAGTCTTGGTAATCCAAGGGTATTTGTGTGAAAGTATGACATTTGGAAACTTTAGGGTATTTACGTAAAAATATTACATTCGAAAACTTCAGGGTATTTATGTGAAAATACGACAATTAGAAACTTTAGGGTATTTATGTAAAAATACGACATTTGGAACTTTTAAGGTATTTTGGAAACTCGAGAGTGTTTTATGTAAGAAAGATACTCTATTTAAATTCTCGAGGGTGTTTTGTGTAAAAATGCGTTATTTAAAGTCTCGAGGGGGTTTTATGTAAAAATATAATATTTGGAAATTTTAGGGTATTTGTATGAAAAACACGAGTTTTGGAAACATTTGGTATTTAAATGAAAATATGATGTTTAGAAAGCTTATGGTATTTACATGACAATATGGACTTTGGGAAACATTGAAGTATTTATGCGCCAGTACGAAGTTACAAGACTCTAGGTTTCTTAAGGGAAAATGTTCATTGGTATCTTCAGGATATTTTAGCGTTAAAGGTCGTATATATTTTTCGGCAGCATCTCGACTTGTAAAAATCATTTTAATAATCTAGAATTGGGCATTACAACAATTTACTCTGGGGTTATAGCATGAGTATGAAAGAGTGAGGTAGGTCATTACCCCGTGCGTAACTATCTACCAGTGTAAGGTTATGGTAATTAGATGTACGGAGATAACGGTTCAATATTTCGGGGGTTCATAGAATTAGTACGAATAGTTGTTGTTTGAAAAAAAAACATGAAAAAGAAGTTAATTCAATTTAAGCATAGATTAAGAAGTTGACATGATCAAGTGGGAGTGAGACGGATCCTACCTTTTGAGACGAGTGAAAGGAACGGGTCGAAAACGTCGAGCGGCGCCATAACACGAATATCTCCTTTCTCTGATTTTGCCCGAGCACTTGGACGGCACCGTAGTGCAAGTGATGAAGAGACAAAGACAACGATAATTTTTTTAGAATTTTTGGCCGAGTGGATTGTGAGAAATTCGAGTTGGAAATAGCGGGTATTTATAGTGTTGAAAAATTTAAATCGGATCACGCACCGCCGTTACGCACCGAACACACAGCCATTACGCGCGCATTCATATCGGTCGTTGGATCGAGGGATCCAACGGTCCCCTCTGACGCATGTGGGCGTGAGCTGCCCACGACCAGGTACGCGAGCGCCCTGGGATGTTGGATCGAGGGATCCAACGGCCCCCTTCCCCCCTCATTTTTATTTGTTTCTTTTCTTTTTGTTTTTAAAAACAAAGTTGTTTTCTTAAAAATAGATTTTTAATTAGAAAAATTATTTTAAAATAGTTAAAAACATTGGAAAAATTAGAAAAAATTCTAGAAAAAACTATTTTAATGTTTTCTTCCTTTTGTAATAAGATTTGGTCAAAAATAACTTTCTTTTTCTGGTATTAAAAATATCTCATAAATTTTTATCCTTTTCTAAAAATTCAAATTAAATATTTAAAAATTATAATAATTAGTCTTAAATACAGAACAACCTTTTAAGAGTGTTTTCCAACAAATGTACATTAAAATAATTATCTTGACTCAAGAGAAAATTTTGTAAGAAGCCTTTATTATGTATTTGAAAAACACAGACGTTACAATATATGTGATATCTATACAGTTAGCTATGATATGTATAACCTATTTTGATATAGCAGGCAACTATACGTAAACTGCAGTCAAATTTCCCAAGGGATATTTGACAATCGTTTCGGGGTCTGGGCTTTTTGTCAACCGTAAAACCCACCAAGGTTTTTTTTTTTGACAATTTTGCCTTAATTTTTATTTGAAGAGAGTTGCTTAGCAAATTCTAATTTGAAAAGCTCTAGTATAATTTTAAGAAAAACAAATTTGATGGGTGGTATAGTAACAATGAAACGACTTCTTCTTTAGTGAGATTATATGAACAAACCCCTAGACCAAAATATGCCATTGCTATGGCTTTGGAGTTTTCTAAACTGCATATGTTGTTTTTGAGTTATCAATCTCTATAATTGGTGTTTACTACATAAATTTTGGAGTTCAAAAAACTTTACTTAGATTATTAACTCATATTATCTCAACTTTAGAGTTTAGATAACCGGTTTCTAAATTTCAAGATGAAAGCCAAATATGGCATAGTTGGGATTTTGGTGTTAAGTTCATAGTACTTTATGAAATTCCAGTAATCTAAACTCAACTCCAATCCCAAGTTGAGCCTTAATATTTATATGCGGGTCTTTGATTCTTCATATTTATAACCAGCCATTTATATAATGGTTATTTAAAGAAAATGCCCCATAGAATTGGGCCTGTGATACTAAACTATCATTTTCCTTTAAAAATAACAAAAACCCACCGTGCATAATAGTGCCATGTTAGCCCTAACCGTGACACATCAGCAAAGTTGCCACGTAAACCAAAAAAATTTACAATCCCCAAAATTACAACTCTTCGAACCCTAGCCCTCATTCATAACAAAGACAAAAAATAAAACCCCCAATTCTAACCCCCATCGCCGCCGCCGGCAAGACGGCTTCAACGCCAATGTTGGCCTCCACCGCCACTGTAACGATCTTGTTTTTACTATAATACTTTTTAATAAATACAAATATATTTGTTTCGAAATGATTCGTTTTGTAAAAAGAAAAGGTTTTGAAAGATTTTTTTTAAAATATTTATTTTTATATAAATAATTTATTTGATTTTCTTTGAAAGAAATTTTTTGAAAAAAAGAGAATTTGTTTTATTGAAAGAAAAAGATATTAGTTTAAGAAAATCCGTTTATCTTTTAAATTATTCTCTTTTGAAACTCTGCATATATTTAGTTCTATTTAATTATATGCAATAGTAACCTTGCAACCCATTGGTTAAGTCATTGCATTGCTACCTCATAGGCTATAGTTCAAACCTTTATCAATTTTTTTATATATCTTTCATAATCTACACATGACCTTTCAATTCATCTTCCTTTTAACTCTTAAAATAATGATAATGGTTATGAATATAATTAAGTGGAATTATGGTGATATAAACCACTTGTTATATTTTAGTCATCTTTTTCTTTCTTCTTCATTTCACATTTTATTTGGTTCTTCCTCCTTTCTTCTTCATCTTCAAAACTTTAGCTCTCTAGAAAAAAAATCAGTTGAAGTTGGTGTTCCTTCAAGTTTTGAAGTCTCGCTAGTAACACAAGGCTATTGGCGGATAGACGAGCCTGGTGACGATACTGGTTTGCATGAGTAAGTCCATCATCATTCTCTTTCTTTCCCTCTTGTTACAGATTCTCTCCTCTTAGCTTTCCTTTGTTAAATCTTATTCCTTTAGCCATGTCTCTACTTGCATATACTTTGGTAATCCCCATGTTTAAATAACATATTTAAAATAAATTAATTAGTCTAGTACACAAAGGCGATATGTTTCCTACATGCTTGATAACGTGTTAAGTGATCGTTACAATTTTTCTTATACTTCATGATAAATGGAAATATTATTAGTTTATGAGAATGAATGAATTATATCACTATATATTGGATGTCATCTCAATGAACCCGATCTTTTATTTAAAAAAATAAAATTGCAAATAAATACCATAATCTTGTTACACATACGACCTTAAAATACCCTTATATTCGAAATAAATTCTAGAAAATCAATCTTGACTTCTGGAAATACTAGAAAAAATAGATTATATATTATATAGAATTTTAGATATAATGTAAAAGTTTTATATCGAATCACATAACGATTTAGGATTTACGAAGTCTTTTTATTCACAGTTTTTAAATATAAAAAACTGCTTTTAAGGGCTCTTTTCAAGAAGCCATAACTCTGTTATATGTAATCCAAATTAAGTGTTTTAAAATGTTTTGGATATCTAGATCAAAAGATCTAGATTTTCTTAGTTATATAGATTTTCTGAAAATCGACGTAAAATATAGAAAACTGCTTTACAAAATTAAGTGACAAATCTGGACAGAATTTGTCCTCATTCGCACACTGTTTTTAAATACGACATAACTTGATTTTTTGATGTCCGTTCGTGCAAAAATTTAGATGTATAGATTCAAAACTGATAGACCTAGAATTTACTATATACTTGGTGACTTAGAAATCCATAAAATGACCCAATATATGTCTGACAATACACCCCATAGTGGCTGTCCAGAAATCAGAATTTCTGTTTTAAATTCTGACGTTAAAATGACCATAACTAGAGTTTCAGGAATCCAAATCGCGTGGAACTTAGTTTTTTGGATAATTAATCCAAAAGAACTACAAGTTTCTAATAATTTTCGAAACCTGAAACCCGACGGAAATTGACTCAAACTGTGTTTTAAAAATATACGACGGTGCTAGACATATTCTGATCTGTTTTGCACAATGATATGAAATTGGGTATATATCTCAAACCAGTAGTCATATTTAGGCGCGACTGGAACTCACGCGTGCATAACACTTAGGGTTATACTTTTTGTTTATATTCTGAATCCAATTGACTTGAGTAATTAATCGTACATAACACTTCTTTATATCATTGTTTCTGGTTGTTACTTGAACATTATATTTGCATGCTATGTACCGCTTGCTTAATGCATCAACATGATTTACATGAATAAAGCTATTGCATGCTTGACTCGACTTGACCCGAATTATGAATACATCATGACATCAATACTTAAACTTGACATGAATACTCGAAACTTGACATGAACACTTAATCTTGATATGAACTCAATCTTGAAAACTTGATGGATTCATGGATTTGGGCAAAACTCAGATCATTAGCTACAATCTAGAATACGTAGGGTGTTAGGGTAGTTTGAGTTATGGGTTCAATAGAATCTCAAGAGTCCCATACTAATAATCTCGAATACTAACAATCACAAATACTAACAATCATGAGAGCCCGTGTTTCCTTGCTCCTGGATTATAGCCTGTTAAGTTTGGAATACTTCGACGACGGTCAAAGTCCCGTTATTAACAATCATGAGGGTCCGTGGTTCCTTATTCTTAGATTACAGCCTGTTGGGTTCGAGAATACTCTTGAGATTGGTTGACACTCACATCTTAAACTGACGTTAGTTTAGATGACCTTTTAGTGACCTCTTTTAGGATACCATGACATTCACATCATGTTCACTAACACACATTTATTACATGCTTACGTTGACCAACACATACTATACTATTTTGCCATGTACACTGCCATGTCATACTTGTTCATATGTTCATGATTTCTATTTCCATTTATATATATAACTTGCCGTTATACATTTATACTATAATTCCATCTTTCTTGGGGACTTACCCGAGCTCAAGTTCGCTGACGGGCATTCCGCCCTGTTTCTTTCTTTGGAATATTTGTCAGATGGCTTACGAACATGGGAGGAGGAACTGACTAAAGAGGATTTCAACCAGTTCACATCACAAGCAGATTCTTAGTTTCAGTATATTTTTTCCTTTTGCAGTATGCCACTGTTTAGGCTTTTTATATTTATGTTTCTTATTTAGACATCTTGTATCAGTTGAAACTTTATGGAATCGTGAATGTAATAAAATAGCTGTTGGATTTTATTCACTTGTTTATTCTTGTCACATTTTATGTTGCTTATAAACATTTAGCCTATCTGTTACGAGAAATGACCTTCTCGGAATAGATACGTCGCGGGCCTCGTCACGTACCCATTACCGTCTTTTGGAATGCTGGGCGTGACAGCTACTGCACTCGACCTTCCCCTTCTCTATCATCTTCTTCCTCCTCCATCCTAAACCAAACTTAATTATCTTCCTCCTCGACCCTAACCCTGACCTTAACCCATCCCCATACTCCCGTCGTCGATCCCCGCCGACCCTACCCTCGACCTCCTCCCTCTCCCTTCACTTGCCCCCACGCTCCCCCGATTCTATCCCCATCCTCTCCTCCACTCGGCCTCCACCGCTCCTCCCTCCCTCCTCCACCTCCTTCCCTCGTTCCTCTCTCCTCTCCTTTCCTGTCTTGCCTTGCCCATTCTTGCCGCCACTACCTTCTTCCACTTGTCCGTTGTCATGGCCGCCGATCTTCTCCTCCATCCCACCATTATTAATTATCTAATTAATATATTTAAGTTATTATTAATGTAATTAATAATTAATAATTGTATTATGAAAAGGATAAAAAAAGTCATTTGATGTGAAATTTAACATCGTTAAAGTTGACCTTTAAGTTTTTTTGACTAAGACGAAGGTAAATGCTTCCGCGCTCCATTAAATGGAACGTTTAACGAAACTAGTACAATGCAAGGTAAAAAAAGGGAAAAAGGAAAAAAAATACGAGAACATCACAAACCATCATAACCCTACAATTGTAATACAAAACAACCTTAAATTGAACGCTTATCCCTTTTCGATGATTCTTGGCATGCTTTGTAATCCTTGATGACCATATAGGATCCATTTTTTCTCTATGATTTATCTTCGACGAATCACTCCATTATATGTTAGGATAGTTTTCTGTAGTTTATAATGCTCGAAAATCCTTGCTTGACACTATAAATAAGGAGCATTCGAATCCAAGAAGCGTCTTTACCGCTCGAGCTAAGGCTCTTTGGCTACACCAAAAACTTTGTACTTCCATATCTAACACTTAAAATTTTGATACTTCCACATCTCATTCCCAGACCTTTTTATTTCCATGTTGCACCTTGAAACCTTTAGTTATTAAAAAAATTCTCTCATAAAAGATAGGAATACCTTCCATTATTATAAACATGGGAAGTTTTGCAAACAACTTGAAGGATTTGGGGGAATTTAGGGGAGAAAAATGGGAACATCATAGTTTTAGGGGGTGGACTTTGGAAATAGAAAAAGCATTAGGTGTGTCAATAAGAATATCAAAACTTTTGGTATGAGATATGTCAAGAAATTTGAGGGAAAATATAATTCTTATATTAACAGATACAGAGAGCCCCTCTATTTATAGGTGTTACAATATGTCTACTCTTCCAATTTCCCTGATATGGGACTAAACACTAACACTCCTCCTTAAGTTGGAGTATATATATCGTCCATACCCAACTTGTTACAAATAAATTGTATCCTATCACGAGCAAGTGGTTTAGTGAGTAGATCAGCTAACTGGTGACCTATGTGCACTTATCGTGTCTCAATCTCTGGAGACTCCTCCTCAACTCCAACAACCTTATTTCGGACCACATGAAAATCTACTTCGATATATTTGGTCCGCTTATGGAATACTGGATCTGAAGCAATATGATAGCAGCCTGATCATCGCGGTATAACCGCATCAAGTTGTATTGAACCACACCTAGTTCTTACAGAAATCATTTGACCTATAACATCTCACAAGTGATGTCCTCCATAGCACGATACTCGAACTATGCACTAGAATGTGATACCACACATTGCTTCTTGCTCTTCCAAGTCACTAGGTTCCCACCTATGAACACATAATCCCCTGTAGTAGATCTTCTAGTTATCGGACACCCTGCCCAACCAGCATCGAAAAAACCAGCTATTCTATTGTGTCCTCCATCAGTATACAACAATCATTTTCATGGAGAACTCTTCAGATATTGAGGAATCCTAATAGCTGCATCCCAATGGCCTGTGTCAGGTGATTTCAGAAACCGACTCACAATACTAACTGGATATGAGATATCTGGTCGAGTGACAGTAAAGTAGTTTAACTGACCGACCAACCTACTGTATCTAGCTGGATCATTTAGTAATATTCCCTGATCTAGTAACAACTTGGAATTTGGATCCATCAGTGTGTGACGAGGTGTGCAGTCCAATATTCTATTCTCAGAAAATATTTCCAGTGCATATTTCCTCTGTGATAGATGTATTCCTTCCTTAGATCGAGCTACCTCAATCCCTAAGAAGTACTTAAGTTGGCCAAGATCTTTAGTTTGAAACTGCTTCTGCACATATGTATTAAGATCACGCATACCTTCTTCATCATCACCTGTTAACAATGCCATCCACGTATATACCAGAATGATTCGGCGGCCGTGGTGATGTCTATAGAACACTATGTGATCACCATTACTTTTGTTCATCCCAAAACCTCTAATACTTTCTGCAAATCATCCAAGCCAGGCCCTCGGAGATTGTTTGAGTCCATACAAAGATCTTTTTAATCGACAGATCTTCGATGACTCCTCCCGAAGAATAAAACCAAGCGGCTGCATCATGTAAACCTCCTTCTCAAAAATACTATGTAAGAAGGCATTCTTAATATCTAGCTAATGCAGGGGCTAATGAAAGGTTGCAGTCAAAGAAACCAATAGGCGTACGTAAGCCATCTTTATGACGGAGGAGAAGGCATCAGTAAAATCATGTCCATAGGTCTGAGAATATCCTTTGGCTACTGACCAAGACTTTAACTGAGTGAGGGAACCATCAGAGTTGAGCTTGACAAAGAATACCATCGACAACCAATGACCCGCTTTCCAGATGGAAGTAGAACTAGATCCCAAGTATCATTCTGTCGAATAGCAGTCATCTCCTCAATCATAGATTGTTTCTAACCAGGATGTTCAAGAGCCTCAGATACATTCATGAGAATAGTATATTTATACATAGATGAAATGAAAGCACTGTGTAGAGAAGACAAATGAGCATAGGAGACAGAACGATAAAATGTAGTGGCAGTGGAATGAAGTGCTTTGCGGATCGTGATGGGAACATCAAGGTTAGAAGATGTAGCTGGTGTAGGTTCAAAAATCAGATCAGGAGTAGGTTCAAGGGTTGGTATAACAGGAGTAGGCTCAGGGGTTGATATAACAGGAGCTAGGGTTAGAGGAATATCTTCGTCTGGTGGAGGCATCTAAGGTGCTTGAGCAGTAGTGGTGTACAAAGATGGGTTGCATGCTTGAATGAGAACAGTCTTGTCCTGTGGAATTTCGGGGTATTTAAGAAATACCATGTCACTGGTGTCATTTGGGGATAGACTCATGGGAAAGAAAGACCGCGACTCAAGAAATGTGACATTGGATGAGATGAAGCAACGACGAAGGGTAAGATGATAACATCGATACCATTTCTGGGAGTGAGAGTATCCTAAAAAGGCATACTAAAGGGATCGAGGATCCAACTTAGTGCGATCAGGTCTATATTCATGGAAAAAGCACACATAACTGAAAATTCGAAGAGGAACAGAAAACAGAGGGTCATTATGGAATAAGATAGAAAAAGGCATTTGACCATCTAACATAGAGGAGGGCATACGATTAATAGGATAGGCGTCATAAGAGGTGCATCCCCTAGAAACGATGAGGAACATATTGATGAATGAGTAGTGTTCGGGCGACTTCTAGTAGATGATGATTTTTTCGCTCAGCAATACCGTTCTGTTGGGGGAATAGAAACAAGAGGACTCATGAAGAATACTAGACATAGGCATAAAATTCTGGAACCCAGAAGAAAAATATGCTTTCGCATTATCACTATGGAGTATTTTCATAGAAACATCAAATTGTGTTTTAATTTCAGCACAGAATTTGCGAAATACGGAAAAACTTCAGACCAAAATTTTATTAAATATAATCAAGTTTCACGGAAAAAATCATCAACAAATGTGACAAAGTACCGATCACCAAATAACGATTCAACGGGACATGGTCCGTATACATTAGAATGAACTAAACTAAATGGAGTGCGAACTCGCTTATTGACTCGAAGAGGGTAAGATACATGATGGTGCTTACCTAATTGAAAAGATTCACACAATAACTCAGTAGTCGTAGAAATTTCTGGATGTAACTTCTTTAGGTTCTGTAATGATGGATGTCCTAACTGACAGTGCAAATCTAAGGCTATAGAATCGCTCAAGCATACAACCGACTCTGAAAACTACTTATCTGATATAGACTATCAGATACGTGTTCGGTGCTAAACCTCTTCCTCGTTCCTAGTTCTTGAAATATACAATGGTTAGGATAAAACATAGCACAACAGTTTAGGGATTTTGTGAGTTGACCAATAGAAAGTAAATTGAAAGGAAAGCGAGGAATATATAAAACTGAGTGCAAAGGTATAGATGGATTTAAAATCACTGAACCTATATCGATAACAGGTGAAATAGATGAAAACAACCTTAGAGAGGGAGGGGGTGAATAAGGTTTTATGGCAAACACAGAGTAATTTTTGCTAAACACAGAAATTATGCAGCGGAAATAAAGAAAATCTAAAATACTAACTATCACAATCATAGAATCACAGAAAGTAAATGGACACAGAGAATTGTTATCGAGATTCACCAACCCTATCCCCGCCTGAGAACTCCTGTGCAAGATTCAACACCCTATCAAGTGACTCCTTGTGGGTGGAGAAACCCAGATCTTTTCCCAGGATCAGATCTGAACCTTTATAATTGCAGGCTGTTAATCACCTAGATTTTTTTCCAGGCTCAAGTCCAAACCTTTACAATGTGAAGATCTTAGACTTTTCTTCACTAGGTCGTACAAGATAAGATTTTACAATCTTAATAAACCAACTCTAACAATCCTAACGACCTCAAAAGATAAATCAAAGTTTTGATTCAAGAAGATGAGGGATTGTATTTTGGAGATTAACAAAAATTTAAAAACAAATTCGAAGAAGTTTTCAAGATTAAACAAGCTTAAAAACAATCGCTTCTTCGAAACTTAGAGATCTTTCTTTTCTAAAAGAATAGAAAAGTCTAATGGTTCTAGAAAGATCTCCTCTCTGAAAACGAGTAGTAAAAAACTTGAGAACAAGATAGGCAAATTTTTCACTAAAACTTGAGAATAAAAATGTTTTAAAGAAAAAAGTTGGTGTGAAAACTTAAGAAAATGAGTCTTATATATAGAATTATGAAAATGGACGGTTGTGACAGTTATTACAACTGCCCTAAAAAGATAGGATAGTTAGTAGCATGTTTATCGCCGAAGATCGTACTGTGCCGTTGAAACGTCTAGCGTGAATTTGGAGGCAGATACTATTTGGACATATCCATCCACCTCTCCGAAAATACCAAATTGATTTGTGGCACCATATATTGGAGGTTTGGATAGATTCGACCGATGTAGCAGACTTCATCAGATCCCCCTTTATTTGTGAGGGGTTTTTGATTGTGGGGACGCTCTTCCTTGAAGGCGCAAGCCCCTACAGTTAATTACGTTTTCGCATTGCGATAACTACTTTCTCCTGCTCCGAAAGTTCACTTCGTGTCGTGTGTTATTTTGTTTGTTAAGGTTGTCAGTGGATTATATATGGAGATTAATTTATGTCGTCGCCCGTAGGGCGCAGATCATTCCAAATCCATATATTTGAGATTTGGGGTTTGGATTTTTGATTGATGCGAAAAGGTGTGTATGTGTCTTGTAAATAACCGTAATTAAGACGGTGTCGCAAATAGCTAGTCGCGATGAGTACGTGTCGTCCGCAGGGAAACGGTGAATTTCTTTTCTTACTTTAGACGAGTTGATATAAAAAAAGGTGGGATTGTTTGTCGTTTTAAAGTAGGATGGTTAGAAAATTTTATAGTAGAAAGGTTTGTAGGATTTATAGGACTCAGTAGTTAATGGATGAAGTAAAAAATATAATTCATTTTATCTTTTATTTTTTTAATACTAAAGAGATAGCGATGAATGTGGATTAGGGTTTTTGGAGGAAATTAGGGTTTCCCTCTACTGCATTTTGTCCTTCCATTGATCTCTATTTATCTCATGCCCTTAACAAAATAATTATTAACGAATCTCAAATCGTGGTCGTGAATATCATGAATTGATAGCGCGCTCGATAAGAGGGTTAACATTCATTTTGCTAATGTCTATAAACATTAAAAATTTTAAAAAGAATTTAAGTTATAGTTTTCATCCATTATTCTACTCTATCCTGCAAACCCTAGCAAGCAAGAATTTACTCGCTCATGGGTATTAGCGATTTAAAAGAGATGTGGAATATGAATGAAACTATAATTAAAATTGCAGAAAGTAATTGCGGAATATAATGCAGAAAGTAACGCGGAAAGTAAATGCAGAAAGTAAATACGGAAAAATTAAAATAAAGAACTACCTTTCTTGATTAACTAGTGTATTACAAAACTTGCTCGCTAAAAAAGTAATTTACAAAACCCTAGTTTGCTCGCTAGAACTTAATCGATCGATCGATAGATAGTTCGATGATATTTTTGATGATAATTGCTCTCGGTCCTTTTATAGGCTCTGGAATGTGAAACCCTAGATATCATGTTGAAGTGTGTCAAATTACGATCAAGACCCTGAGATTTCAAATCCTACGGCCGCCAGAAGATCGCTGAATCGCGGCCAAAAGCCTATTTTGACTGTGCTTCCGCCGCCGTTTGGTGGGTTCGTGCCTCCAAATTTTTCGTGCCTTTTCTTCTCGATATTTATAGATCCTTCTGATAAAAAGATTCTGAAAATATATCTCTTAGTCTCTGCCATTGCGAGATTCTTCAATTTACTCCTAATATTTGGCATATTTGGTTTTGTAATCCGATTTGATGTGGATCTCCTACTTATAATTCAGACCTGAGCTAATCTTATTATAATACCTGCACAATTATCTTGTTAGTAGCATTTGTTTTATTTGATATATTATTTTAACCAATTAATTGATATGATATCTTAAGAATATTGGTTAAGAATATTTGATATGATATACATATTTTAATAATAATCTCATGAATATTTTATTTAAATATGATATGCATATATTTTCCCTAATTATATTAATTATAAATTAAGAAACATATGATAATAACATTTTTACACATAAACCCACAAATATTCTTTATTTACAATTAACACATTTTAATTGTTAATAATAATAGGGAAAATGTCCATACAAATTTGCAATAAATTTGACTAATCAAATATCCCCAAACTTATCTTTGATCGTCCCGGGCAAACTATTTATTAGAAAGAAAAAGAAAAAATCTAGCACACTTTCGTAGGCAATACGATTGCACTTAGTTCGGGCAACAAACCTTTAAACCTCTAGATGTCCTTAGTAGGAGGAGTGTTGTCTCCTGAGGGTTTTCAGCGGATTATACCCACAAAATCCAAAAATGAAAGAAAGAAGATGAAGATTACATGCAAAGATAAGGAACGTATAAAAGAAAAAACTTGAAAAGAAGAGTTTCAAACTACACCAGTTTTTAGTTGTTAGAGCCATATCTTAATGGTCTTGAAAAGATGTCAGAAATCACATCATCCCTCAATAAAATATCATCTTCAGTCTTCCTCCTTACCTTTCTTCCATATATCGATCATATACCCCTACGTGTGTGTAAAAGTTGTTTACACCGGTTTAAATTTTGTTTACAGATATGTGTGAAAGCAGGCTCATTCATATACACGTGTGGAGGGTTAGTGCATGACACGAGCACATCAGTGGCGTTCGCACTTAGCAAAAATCCATAAGGGTAAAGTGCACGTGCGCACATGTATATTGCACGTATATTTCAACAATACGATCAGAGGAAGAAAAGGTGTTAGAAATGAAGCACTCGGTGGTCAATGACAAAGGGAAAGCCTTTAAATAAACATTTTATGCTACAGAAAATAGATCACCAAACACGGGATCAAAAGTACAAGGGTTTACAAAACAATGAATAAAGTTTTCTAAAACCCTCTCAGCTTTCTCCACCATGTCAAAGTGGCTATCTTCATGAGGAGTTGCTCCCCATCGGTTAGCGCTATACCCATCGGCAAAGGCAGACATGATGGCCCTCTGAGCCCGTATCTGGCTCAGCAGCTGAACAGAACGATCCCTCAGAGGCTTGGTAATCAAAAGTGCCTCATGAAAGCACTCGAACTTGTCCTCCGCTGCGTCGAGCATCGCAGGAGTCATCTCCGCTGGATAAGGGGGGATGTCAGCAAGCACGGAAAGGAAAATCATTCGGAGCCAAATGGAGCCGATGGTGAGAGGAGATCCTCTACGAGTTAAGAGCTCATGCAGCGCCGTATCACATTGGTTATCCATGAGAGCAGGATTCACCAAGCATGCAACAAAGCTAGGGACAATTTCCTTAATAGGCATCTCCTATGGCTGCCGATTAGCATGCAGATGATTGCAAGCCATGACTTTTCTCTGTTAAAATGATTCTCTAAAAGTGAGAGAGAAGATGAGCATTGCTTAGATTGTAAAAGGATGCATTTAAGTCTCGGAACAGAAAATGTTGTGCATGGTGAAAATAATTACAAACTCTGACAAAAGAAGGCATTGGAAAAGAAAATTTGACTCTGGAAAAGCAGAGAAAGAAGGTGAAAAGAAACCTTCATTAATGAAGCAAGGCCTCACGTGCTCTCCACGAGGGCGCCAGCGCCAGAGCCAATCTTATAGGATTAAATCCTATGGTGGTGCCTCACGTGTTCCTCACGCGGGCGCTAATGTGCAAAGCACATAAAAGTTCATTACATAAGAGTTAAACTCTTAGATGGCGCCACATGTCCTCCTCACACGGACGCCAATGTGCAAAGGACATGAATACCCATCTTAAGAATTAAATTCTTAAGTGGCGCCCTCGTGCACGACACGTGAGTGCCAACGCCCAGGTAGAATTAAAATCTACAATACTCTTTGTTAAACAGAGCCGTTGGATCAAAAATCCAACGGAGACGTTAAATCATCAAAATACAGAATTAAATTCTGTTGGGAGAAAACATTTCCCAAATCTTTCTAAAATAAGAAAGGTACTTTCGGTTGGATCAAAGATCCAATCGTAGAATAAAATTCTATTCTGGAATATATTCCCTTAATCTTTCTAAATAAGAAAGATTGCTATCTGTAAAACAGAGAACCGTTGGATTAAAAATCACCGTTTTACATAATAAATTCTGTATAGGGAAAATATTTTCCCAATCTCGTTAAAAACCAAAAATCATATTCTGTAAAAATAGAAGTCCTTGGATCAAAGATCCAATGGTGGGTAAAATTCCCCAAATCAATTTTGAGACCAATTAAATCAATTGGAATCTCTCAATGAGAGATTTTCTCAAAACTAATCAACAATTTGTCTTACCTATATGAAGGACCTAAGACTTCAAGTCTCGGAGACACGGGGAGACACGGAGAGACACAGAGAGAGACGGAGAGAGAAAAAACAGAGGCAGACCACAGATAGAAAGAACAGAGAATTCAATTCTCAAAGAAGGAGAGCTCCATTCTCGAAACCCTAGGTAAAAGAAAACATCGAGATCAAAACATCTCTTTTACCTAACATATTTAAGGGTTGAACCCTTCTAAAAGAACTTAGTTTTTTCTCTGTATCTGAGATTCACAAGACAAGTCTCCCACAAGTTGATAATTTAATTCTCATCGGGAAGATCTTGTTCTTGAGAATCAAAGATTCAGAAAAGAACAAATTTAAAAGAGAAATAATTTGGAGTCCATAATACTCCAGGAACTCGGTTCCTTCGAATCAAGAACTTAGTTCTTAAAAAGAACATGATCCCAGATCCTTAAAATAGTGATCTTGGTGATCGTTAATGGTAAAAATACCATTAACAGAGATTTATGTTCTTTAAAAATATCAATAGAGATTAAATCTCCAAAGAACATAGCGCCTCACGTGAAACACACGTAAGCGCCAGAGAAAAACTAGTGCTTAGCGCTATTGGAGCACCTCACATGAAACACACGTGAGCGCTGGAAAAATTTAGTGCTTAGCACTATTGGAGCGCCTCACGTGAAACACACGTGAGCACCACAAAATATCAGTGCTTAGCACTATTATAGTGCCTCACGTGAAACACACGTGAGTGCTATATACAGCTAAGTGCTTAGCACCGCCGAAACCCAATCTTAGTCTAAATTGGCTATGTTTCTTGAGGTTAAAACTTTTTGTTTTAAAATCAACCGAGCCCATATTGCTCATGATCTCCCAAACTGATTTTAGTCTCATACATGACTAAAGATCTGTTATTGATGATATCCAAAACGATATTCATCCCATATCTCCTAAGGTAATCTTAGTCTTAAATACGACTAACGATTCTTAAGTCCACCATAACCCATTTTCCCTTCAAATACGGGATTTGGTTCAAGGGTACATCCTTCTACACCTCTGATATATGTCGTTGTAATTCCTCAACGTCTTTAGAAAAGTGGCGGGTCCCGACAGCTAACAACTCCTTTCGTCATACATTGTGATGCACTTCCAAATTGACATGCACACCTCAGAGCCTCGCCTCAAACATGGAGATAATGGACCGAAACATCCCTAAACTAACGGGTTTCCCCAAAATGGGAATGTTGGACCGAAATGTCCCTAAACTAATATTCGCCCCAAACACGGCGGTAATGGACCGCGATGTCCTTAAACTAAAATAATTGGGCCCAAATGCTCATATGTTTAAGTCGATCTTAATCTTAAACCAGATTGACGGTCCTTAAATAAACCAAACCCAAATATAAAATATAGGGATTTGGACTGATACGCGCCTTACGGACGACGACATAAACTAGTCTCCGTATACAATCCACGGGCAACCAAAACAAACCAAAAACACACACGGCACGAAGTGAACTGCTGGAGAAGGAGAAAGTAGTTATCGTAATGCAGTAACATAATTAACTGCAGGGGCTTGTGCCTGCAGGGAAGAGCGTCCCCACAATAAAACCCCCCCTCATAAATTGACGGAGAATCTGATGAAGTCTGCTACAACGGCCGCATCCGTCTAAAACTCCAATATACGGTACCATAAATCAACTTGGTATCTTCGGAGAGGTCGATGGATAAATCCAAATAGTATCTGCTCCCAAACTCAGGCAAGACGATCCATCCCACTTCGTCTCTGTTTTCGGCGGTGAACAGATTCTGGCACGTCCGGTGGGATCTTTTCCTCTTTCCACTCCACAATTTGTGTGTCGTGTTTCACGAACAAAATCGCGGTTCACTATGCTTGCCCTTGGATTTGAGGTAATAAAATTTGGTGTCTTGCTCCTATGCAGAAGAAGAAGAAAATCGATAGTCTCTAATTGCATCTCTTGCAACAGCAACTCTCGTTCCGCCCCAACTGGAGGAGTGACCTATGGGCCTAACACGGCCTCCATCTTTTCGATGCTGGTGGGGTAAGTAATGAAAGACACTACTGGATTATTCTTCGGGACCATGTTCCCACCAGTGGGTGTCGGTGCCTCAGCGGTGCACGAAGAAGCTCCTAAGAGGCCGGTCTTCCATCGACTGACGACCATTACGGCCCCTCTCAATGGGCCGTCTAAAGCTGACATCTCAGTCTTCAACAGGATGGGCAAGAACCCAAATAGGCCCGCAAAGAGGATCGTGGCACCTAAAGGGGCTACCCCAAAAGGATAGCCCTCCCAACTCCTGCTACGGGCGAAATCGTGAAAGGTGCTTCCTCTACCAGAAAGTCAGTCTTTGAAAGATTGGTCGGCCATCCTTAAACCCTGCCAAGGACGTCAGTCTTCAACGGGCTGACACCAACAACAGCCCCTCACCAAAGCTGGGGGCACGAAGAAGCCGCTTCCAAAACTGAGGCGGTCTCGTTTGCCAGACACACTCGATGTCGCCACTGGCGCCGGGTGAGAAAAGTTGGGGGCAATTCTCCCTCTGGACTTACCCCACCGGCTCCAACGGTGGAAATTGACATTGCTGTTTCAACCGGGAACAACTTTGATCTACTCATGAGGGTATGCAAGAACTCTCCAACGGCGGTGCTAAAGAAAGCGCCCCCGCTTGCAGAAACCACAATGCAGGCAAAGCTGGAGCGCCTCCATCAACGGCTCTCCTCACAAATTCACAGGGTCTAGCGAAAAGTCCAGAATTCCATGATTGATCAAAACTACTCTCGTCGACCGAAGAAATCGAAGGCTCGGCAAGAGAAAAATTGTCTTTCCGTCATACAGCAAGGGACTTCTTCAGCCACAGGTGCCTGTTACAACGGCTCCTTCAACTTCGAACTCCCACAAAAGGATGAGGCCGGAGAAAATCCCATTGCCGGCGGCAAACTCCAAAGGCGATGGACCCAAATGCCCTAAGTCTAGGGGCATGATCGTACATATGGTCTACATGACTTCCGGGAAAGAAGAAAGCCGTGCTTCCGTAGGTCACCGACCGCAAACTTGGTCGCTGACAAAAGCTCAAGAGCGACAACAAAAGCTCCAAGAGATGCTGACAAAAATGGCAGCACTTACCGGGCAGAAAGAAAGCCCTGACACAAAAGCTGAACAGTGCCAGAAGCAGGAGACCGATATAGAGTTCCTGCGAAGGGTGCTTGAAATAAAGGACAAGGAAGCTGCTGAGCAGGCTGCTAACATAAAGCAGACGGCTCTCTTATTACAGGATATAGTTGGAATGATGATCCTTTTTATTGACACTAGCTCTTTATCTAAGAAAAGTATGATATCTGAAAGGGAATGATGATCCAGCCAGAAACCCCGGTCGAGGATCGGCCGATAATCATCGAGGATGACAGAGGGGAACATCAAACCCTCTTCCGTCTCTCTCAACAGACAAGGAGGAAACGATCTTTAAGACTGCTCTTGATGATTATATAGCTCAACAAATACGAGCTCATTAAGCAAATGTAGCGTCTGGCCAAATCGTCAGAACCGGGCGACCGTACCCAGGATGGTATGACCAAATTAAGTACCGGCCGGGATATATGATCCTTAAATTCCATGTGTACAAGGGGACATGCAACCTACATCAGCACGTCGTGCAGTTTAGAGCTATGTGCGGCAACACTGAAGACGACGACAAATTGTTGCTTCACCAGTTCGTTGGCAACCTGTCAGAGATGACCTTTGAATGGTATTAAGAGCTCCCAAATGAATCCGTGAGAACATTCACAGAGATGGAATTGCTGTTCACACAGCGGTTCTCTAGCGCAAGCGAGCGCACCCCGATCATGGCATTAATCAATGCCAGGGTAAAGCCAGGAGAAACCTGGGTCCAATATACGATCCGGTGGCGGAACCTATGGTCAAAGTGCAAACGGCACATCGAAGAATCCTACGCCGTGGGCATGTTCATCGAGACCCTTGATCCTCAAACGACTGTGTCCCAGTTCATGACATTCTTCAAACCAACCACCTTCCAGGATCTGATAGATAAATTGGCCCAAATGGACCAGATGGGCTACGGGCCTTCCTCCTCAAATAAGGACCCTCGAAACGCCAAGGGTAAAGGGAAAGCGGCCTTCGTCACCAATGCTCAACAACAATCGAGTGACCCAAAACCGGCTGCTCGCCAAAACGATGCATGTCGACGCCTATCCCTGGAAGAAAGGCTAGGATGCGCTTACTCGTTTCCCCGCGATAAGACGGGGAGACTATTTGAGTTGGCAATGCGTAACAAACTCATCACATTGCCAGAACTACGGCATCCACAGCAATCCGGCGACGTCAACAACCCCAACTACTACTCCTATCACAGAATAGTAAGCTACCCGATTGAGGATTGCTACGTCATCAAGAACTGGGTCGAGGACCAGTATCAACAGGAGAAGTTCGCACTGTCTGAAAACTGGAGGTTGAACCCACCACAGAAGCACACTCCCAAAAAGGTGGATGCGCCGGGGGCATCATGCTCGCTCGTGGAAGAAACTCCAGAGGAAGTCGTTCTTTCAGCTAAAACCAAAAGAATGCTGAAGAATCTACAGGCATATCCGGCAGCCAGGTGGAAAAGCCTACATGAGCCTGAAATCATCGAAGGGATGCTGAAACCGCGTCCCGTACCGAAAGTTGTTGAAAAAGGGCAAAATCCCCAAGTCAAGCCTTCAAAGTTTTCGAAGAAAAAGAAGAAGACCAAAAAGCCTGTGCAGCCTGCCGAGTATGACGACAAGCACATAGACCTATAAAAGTACATCGACGCGCTGGAGGAGTACATCCAGAAGGCGCGGACACCGATCACACACGAAGAGTTCCTCAAGCATATTCTTGAGACAGCGATGAGGAAAATGACTCATCAGAAGAAACCGAAGCCTATGTAGCAAGTTGCCACATGGTCTCCCATTCGTTGTTAAATGACGAAGAAACTCTCTCAGCGTCAGAAAACAACGTGGAGGGACTGGGGGCAGGATCGACGCTAAAACCCCCGGAACTGCCAGAAGACCCGATCGATAGGCTGTTAAACGAAGCCTTTCAAAAAAGTAAAACTGGACGAGAACGCGAAATAGCCATATACGAAAAGTCTAAGCGTAAGCGTCAGGATGAAGAAGCTGTGGCAAGGTGGAGTCGTAAAGTACTCCGACCAAACCAAGGCATACCTGGGACAAATAAGGACAGGATCATGGCAGAGAAGCGGTTCCCCAAAGCCCTATCAATGGGAATGAAGCTGCCACCTCTAGTAGGAAACACTCCCGAGGTCATATGCCTCGACGGAGAGGATTCACATCTAAATTACTGTCTATATCATCGGAGGGTTACCCACCCCACCGAGGAATGCAGTGCCTTCAAGAAGTGGTGGCAAGGATACGTTGCTCATAAAAAAACACTTCAAGAGGATGAAGCGCGAAGCTCGTCAACAGCAAAAGAGTGTGACAGATGCGCATGAAAAAATGACTGGCAACTTTCATATGGTTGGTACCAGTTCAGAAGGGGAAAAGCCTCAAGTTCTTACTTTCGGGAGCGATTCTGAGGACGAAATACCCCTAGCCCTCTCTTTAAGGACTCCACCTCCGAAAAAGGAGAGGAGGAGAAGAACTACGAGAATATTCAGCTGTGTAATCTCACGCTGCCTGAGAAGAATCTCAGACCTACAAACAAAGGTTCGAGCAAAAGAGACAAACGGAAAGTAAAAATCCCTGAGGAAATCACCCATGATGAGGGAGTTGTCAAAGAGTTCGCAGCAAGGGACCCGTCTAGGAAAAATAAGGTGGATTACAATATCCTGGCATATCTGAGGAAAATACCCTCACAACTGAGCATATTAGATGCTCTACTCTTGTCCAAAGAAACACGAGAGTCTCTGATCAAGGCATTACAAGAGCCCGATCAGTTCTAAGCATTCCTTGCAGAAGAGAAGATGAAGGATGAGTTGGCAGAAGTTCACACAGCTGACATTACATTCAGCGATGAAGACCTCCTCCTCGGTACATGCGAACATAATCGCCCGTTATACGTCACCGGGTACTGCCACGACATCAAAATAGGGAAAATCCTTATCGACAATGGATCCTCCGTCAACCTTCTCAACATGAAAGTGCTGAAGGAGATCTGCATGAACGTTCAACACTTGGCCTGAGACAAAATTACCATCTCCGGATTCGACTCACAGTCGTCACGAATGCTTGGGTCCGTAAAACTAACGTTACGCTTCCGATTGCTCATAATTGACATCAAATTTCACGTCATTGACGCCAAGACTTGCTATAACCCTTTGCTTGGTAGGCCCTGGTTGCATGAGTACAACGCCATCCCTTCTACACAACATCAGTGTATGAAGTATTTCAATGACGGATTGGAATACACCGTCATGGGAGAGCTAAACCCATTCTCTGTAAACGAGGTTCGGAAATATGAAGACGCAAAGTACTTCCTACCAGACTTTGAAGACACGGAAAGATGTCATAAACCAGTGGATAAACAGAAGTCCGTTGCCACTATCCCGATCATTGGGAGCGATTCCGAGGGAGATGAAGAAATAGTCTACTCGGGGCAACCCCAAAAAGAAAACAGCAGGCCCGGACCAACTACCCCTATTCTTGTCTTTGGCAGCAATTCTGAGGATGAGGCCAACGCAGTGTTCTCCATCCGCATGTCAGTGCAAACCCTCGCCGGAGCTGATCAGAGTCTGCAAATCACAATGGCTCCACCTCGGTATTATAAGGAGCTTGATGTGCTCGATACATGTTAGTGTTATATGCCCTAGAGGCCATTATTGTATAGTACTAGTTTGTATATTATATTTTGAAACCTTGGGATATATACACGGATTTATAACAGTCTTGCACAATATAGTAGTATGCTACTTGGTTTGTATCTATCTTAATATGTGTATATGTTTCTTTTAACGTATCACTGATACATATTGATAGAGCCCTTATGATCTTTGCTTGACTACCAGCGTTGTGATGGCAGTCATACTAGTAGAGGCGGGGTAGTCTATAAGCACATCCTTATACAGGTCCCTAGTCGTAGGATTATCGAGACAGGGCATCGATACTCCAGAGTAGACTAGTGTATACGCTTCTCATCCCAGCAGCGGAGATGGTCTAGCCCACAGCCATCAGTACGTCGTACTAGAGATAGTATGCAGATGCTCATTGGGTTATGAGTTACACTGGACGGACTCGTGGGGATTGCTGGTTGGTACTATACCTATCATCAGGTAGCAGTTCCCAGGTGACATGAGTACAGCTTAGTCCGTTGACTTGACACTGCTATTTCGCCTCAAATGTGTTCCCATTGTTCTTAGATTACTACCCTACCACGACTCTATTGAGTCATGCAAACAGGTAGTAGTTGGGTGCAGTCCCGAAGCACTTAGAGGCAGTGGCGGTTAGATAGGATCCATCTCTCCCAGTATTGGGGGTTGATATCGCGCTGTGTTCGGAAAGCCATTACACAAAGTCCCTGGCCAGGGCTAGCGAGATTTATTGGTAGGTACTCCATTAGTTTCTCAGGGTGTTTTGGTCTGTACTCCGACATGACTTATTGCTCTAGTAGGAGTCTGACGTTTACCGCCCCTAGGCCCGATATGCGATACTCTTAGACGAACAGACCGGACTGTACGGAGATTGCCATAGACAGGCTCAGTAAGAGTTTGAATGAGTTTGCTCGTCGTCCTTCCTATCGACAGATACATGGGTAGCCGTTACGTGCAGCTAGTACAGCTGACGTGCTTGTGGTTAAACCCACTGCCAGCGTACTGTCGAGTTTTTAGAGTCCCACACAGAGGGTTTCCCTGCTTCGGGCGAAACGATGTAGAGGTTTACGATAGGGTTCGATCACATACGTGTACTTGTGCGCGTGTGATGTTCGAACGGACAATACTCGTGGGATTTGGTTTAAGCTGGATACTAGTATTTGATTGTTGGATTAGTTTCGTCTGTTTGTATTCGTATTTCTCGGAACACGGATACGGGTATGTATATACGGATGAGAGGGGTACAGAAGGAGACACCTCATTAGGGTTTTGACTATTGACTTGATTAAAAAAATTATGACGTGGAGGAAAGTATTTTTTATTTTTTTTGTAAATGATAATTGTGGCATAGCTACTTGGATTGACCACTTGACTTGGATTGACCTCTTGACTTAGATTGACTCTTGGACTTAGATATTTTTTATGAGATATTTTTGTGGTACTAGATATTTTTGAATGAGATATTTTCTTGCCATGCTTGTGGTCATGTCAAATTATCCATTCTATTTTCTATTATCATTTATCAAAAACATTTCTCTTTCCTTAAGTTCACTCTCTCCTTCTTCCTCTCAAAACCCTAGTGTCTCATGTGTTGAGAATCAAGGGTTGGTGAGACTTAGTGTCATAACCCAGAAAATGGCACATGACCGGCACTTGAATCATATAAAGTCTATAGGACCCCATCTAATTCAAGTAAGCCAAAAATCCTAGAAATCTAAACCATTTTTAAAGAAGAAGTGAAGAACTTATTTTTAAAGCAAGTGGTTTTATATAACATAAGCCGAATATACATTTTTAAATCTCAAGTCTTTTTCTGAAAATTTTGGCAGAGTTTCCTTTGTAAATACTGGCCCCAAAAGGGTACAACATGCATAATATGAAAAAAGGCATCCCCAAGCGGGAGCTAGCTCTTCGTCAATCGACGGCCACAACCACGCAAGCAATATAATATACAACGCTGAAGGGCGAGGATCAAAACTCAAAAGGAAACTCAAATCATCAAGAAAACCATAATAATACAGTGCGTGACTCTAAGGTCGAAATAATATACAACTGGTCTCTAAGTCAAATAAATAATACAGTCTGGATGATGGAGTTACTAGATACAACTGAATGTAAATAAAATACAATGGTGATCACTGATTGTCAAGAGTTTTTCTGTGTTTAAATTTACCGCAATCAAGACGGTGTCACTTGGTAGCTAGCCGGTTAAGTACGGGTCGATCCACAGGGAGAAGGAATTCTTTTCTTTATGTTCTAACGAGTTAAGTCCTAACTTTGGTAAGTTTGGTTTTAAGATCTAAGAATGATAATAATTTGATATAAAGGCTTGCTAGGGTTAGGATTAGGTTAGTTCGAAATATGGATTCTTCTCACTTCTTTCAATGCCCTAGTTAAGAATATAGGTGTTAGGGTAATAGTCAACAACGGGGATTAGCACAACTAGGAAGAAACTTAGTTTCTTCCTTTTGGTCCTTGTCCGTCCGTTCTTAGCTCTTAGCCCTAACCTCCGGTTAATTCAACCACAACCGGTCTAACTAGGGAATCACCGCTATCATGTAGGACAGGGTGCCGTAGTGAGCGGATTATAGTTGATTTAAAGAGAGTTCTTAATTAAAATTATTTGGGTAAAGAAAGGAGTGAGAGAGATTTTCTTCTCTCAAACCTTCCTTCTCCTATCCCTAACAAGTGAGGAATTACTCACTCATTAGGAAGATAACAATAAAATTCATTTTTTTTATTTTAATAGATGAACTAAATTGCAGATAATAAAAGAACAGATAAAAAATTGCAGGAATTAAAATTCAGATAAAAAGAATGCGAGATAAAAAAAATAAAACTTACTTTATTGATGACCTCTCAACAATGCATTACAATTGGAATTAAAATTTAGATCTAAGAATTAAAAAGAGTAAAAAAACTAAAGAGAGGCATCCTAAAAAAGGCACCCTCAAAGAGGATCGCTAAGAAAGGCCTTGATCTCTCCTATTTATAGATAGGAAAAACTCTAGGTTTACATTCTGATCCATACATGAAATTACAAAACAACCCCAAAAACTGAGTCAAAGCACCGACACCCCACCGACACGTGCAGAGCACGGCCGCGGAACCGCGGCAGAAGAGCCTGTTTGGCCGCGGTTCCGCGGCCATTTGGTAGACTTGGTGGTTCATTTTTTCAGGGCTTCTTCATGTTATTTTTGTCTTTTGTTTGGAACACTTAGTTTCTCAAAAGCTCTTCAGTTCTCTTCCAGATATTCAACAGTGGACTTTTGCCTTGAGCTCCGCGTTTGAAGTCTTGGATCTTGTGCTGCCCTTGTGCTTTGTGCATTGAAAGGCCCAATGATTTTCCATTTGTTCCTTGAACTGGTAGACGGCATTATACGGATAGTGTGCGGAAACCCGTATTTCTCTGTTTGTTGGTCGTAGTCCCACATTTGTTGCGGCTTTTCATAAATTTCACTATAAAGAGCCGAGAGCCTGTAACATGCAACTATTTAGCAGATATAGATCAAAAGTACCTATTTATATGCAATGTGATTAAGAATGGGTGGTATAAAAATGCAAAAATCTGATATGAACAAATACCCCCAAACTTATCTTTTGCTTGTCCCGAGCAAAGCCAATTTTATTCTTGAAAAAACCTAGCCTCGCTTCCGCAGGGAACGCGATTGCACTGAGCTCATGCAACAAGCCGTTAAACCTCTAGGTGTCCCTAGTAGGAGGAGTGTTGTCTCCTGAGGGTTTTCAGCGGATACTACCCATAAAATCCGATCAATTTGGCCATTGATCTAATTCTTCAATTCAGTATTCTAGCAAGAAATTCTATTATCTTCAACTTAAAAATCATCAACCCGTATTTTTCACGCTTCCTTTTCATTTAACTTAAGATCATATACGTTTTGCAAGTTTATAAAGCTTTCAGCATCTCCTAAGTTTTCCTTCTAAGGTGCAATCCTAACTCAAGAATTTTTATCATCTCTACTGAAGATAAAAGCCCTATCTTTTATTCCTATCTCTCCTCCAAACTTCAATTATATACCCCTACGTGTGTGTAATTATCACCCCTACACTTGGAAATTCAATTCAAGCTATCATACTCTTGTCCATCTTCCAAAATACTTTTAGTTGGTGAATTTTAGATGAAATTGCTCACACATTCTTCATGCGACCGTTAATACTTCTTGAGCTACTAAACGACCGATTACAAAGTGTGCTTGCGCATTTAGGCGTAATTCCTCGTCTTGCAATACCTAAAGCTTAGCAGTGACTCCTAAACCAGTTGGTCTAAGGCACTAGGTGATAAAGCACCCTCGCTATATTTTTTATTTATGCTGCCTTAAGTAATTACAAAACCAGTGTTCATTTTTTTATCTCTTTATTCACCACTTATACTTTTATTTTATTTTCCTTCATACTAAGGATTTTAGACAAGAGCATTTCAAGGTATCCTCTATTATCCTAAGTTTCAAGATACGTGTAAGTGCGTAAAGTAGGGTATATATTTTCAGAATTTGGACTTAAAATTCAGAATTATTTTTCAGACTTATACTTCAAATAGAGCTTTCAATACTTTTCCCTTATTTCGAATTAGCCCAAGAACTGAACTCAAAATTTGCCTATTTCTAAATAAACTACAAGGACGTATATTTTCTCCAGTTAAACTTTAAGAAAGGTTATTTTTTAGTCTTTTTAATTTACTAAGTTTAGGATCTAGTTTTTCCTAACTAGTCAACCGTCATGTTGAATTTAAGTCAAATATGGCCAAAATTGAACTTTTCAATTTTTTATAATTTTGATTTTTATGGATTTTAAAATAGGCATGCAAATGCAAAAAAAATATACACATGAATGCGAAGGAAGAAAGCTTACCGAGCATACCCCCAAACTTAAACTTGGCAGTGCCCTCACTGTCAGGCTACACCAAGAGAGTCAAAATTGTCTGTACTCCCCTGTTTTATTATTATTATTATTATTATTATTATTAAAAGAAAAAGAAAACAAAATATATATACACAAAAAGGTCCCTCCCAAACTTAAGTGAAATAGTGTTTCCACTGTTTAAGCATTAAAATTCAGAGTTAGGGAGGAGAAAAACACAGTATCAAGCTATACAAGGCCTTACACATGCCAAAATTTAGCACCAACCATTCAAATTTTTTATCGTTATAATGGTGTGGTTGGTGAAAGAACATGTTGTATCCAGCCAGGAAGAAGTGGGGAAGAGATAAGTGGTGTAAAAGAAAAGGTTTACGTCTCGATTTATAGAGACGAAACAATAATGGTGAACGGAAACGAGAATGTGGATGATTAGGAATGGGAAGAATGGTCACATTCTCGTATGGGATAAGAAGAAATGTGGGTGGTTCGACTTCTTCGGGTGGAGGTTGATTAATCACAAAATCCGTGTCGTTTAGAAATGCGAGTTCGTCGTCGAAAATATTTTCGAAACTTTCATCGATGGTCCGATTAAACGTTTCAATGTCAATAAGTGTCGCGCCAGAATTCAACACACTTGATTTTTCAAAAATTACGGAGGTAGGAGACTCGTAAGGCTCATCTACCTTATTCTCAAAAGAGTTTAAATACCTTATTCTCAAAAGAGTTTAAATCAAGTTGTTTTTCTAGAATTATCGAACTCAAAATATCGGATTGTGATTCATTAACACTCACTATCATTAAAGGAAGATTAGAAGAAGAACCATAGAAAGTGGGAGAAAGAAGTTGAATACAAACTTAAGGGTAGAGATGGAGTGTATAAATTAGCACAATTTGTAATGACCGATGTGTAAAAAGCGATTGTGCTAATCCATCAACCCACTGAGAAATGAGGTCAAATCCTTCAAGATTCGTGAGAAAACATGGGTACGTCGAACTTGGTAAACCAAACATTGAAAATGGAAGTGAAACGGTTTCTTGCAAGGTCGGAGCGAGGATGGAAGAAAGTGATTGAGAAAGGGTATCGGTTAAAGGTTCAGGAGGGTGTGCGCAGTCGATGAAAGGGATAGAATGAATTGGAAAATCCAACTTCTTAAGTAAAACTGCTTCATCCTCAATAATTTCCTCAATACTCTCATCAAAATTTAGCTTATCCATGCAATTCTCATCAAAATCAAGATGCATATAAAGTTCGGGAAAAACAGTTAATGACTCGGGATGATGAATTGGTGAGAGAAACTCATCCAAATCTGTGGGTTCATCATCCGAAATATTCCCAGCGTCGATATTCTCAACCAAGTTAAAATCAATTTTTTTAGACACCTCACAAAAGCACGGATATTAATCAATTCAGGTTCTAGGGTGGAGGTGTAGATGTCAAAAGGATTGGTGATGGTTTCACTCGAAAGGGACCCTTTACAATCAGGTAAATCAAACACTACAAAGTCGCATAACTCATTAAACGTTTTATCTTCAACTGGTGAATTATTTGGAACACTTGATAGACATTCAAAACCGGAGTTGTGGGATTCAATTGGGGATGTGTAGGTTTGATTTGGAAGGGTGTACAGCTCACTCTCACCACTCAAATTCTCAATCTGTCCAACCGCCTCATCATACATTGGAAAATTTGGAGCTAGTTGGAAACCAGCTACCCGGTCACTAGGTTGTATGCGGACGGCCATGGAAGCATTCAAATCCATCATCTGTTGGCATGACGCTACCCTAAAGTATTCCAACGCCCGTTCCAGACTAGACATGGGTTGTGAAGGAGTTTCAGTAAAAAATTCAAATTTGTTTGGATACTGAAAACTCCCAAATGGCTGTGTAGAAGCAATGTCCAGGGAAGGTGTAACAGTTGGGTAGGATGGATAGGAATAGAATGGTGGGACAGGGGTAGAATCAAAATACTGATAAGAAGGTGAATAGAATTGTTGATCCAAAGAATTGCAGTGGTGAAAGGAGTGAAAGATCGGTTACGAGATTGTTCAATATGTTCAGCAATAGACATAGGTTTTGGGGTTACAACTAGACTCTCAAAAGGGGTATCAATATGAGAAGGGGTGAATGTTTGAAACGGTTGATACGGAGTGGATTGCTGAGTCCAATTGTTTGTCCTAGACGCGTCTATTCGATCTTTCAAAGAAATTTTGGGCATGGAGCGGTCGTTCGAAATTCGACCAAAACAGGAACCGTAGGAAGTAATGTCTAGTTGTGGGTACCAAAGTTCGGCAAGAGTTTTGGGAGATGGGGTACCCATGATATAATGAGAGAAACGGGAAGAAAAAGAATGTTAATTTTTTTTAAAAAAAATTTTTGTTAAAAAATTGTTTGTTTTTGGAGTTTAGAAATTTTTGAAAGAGTTTTGCAAGAATGTATACGAACTTACTTCAAACAATCACAGTTAAAACATGCACAATCAAATCTAGAGCTAGGGTCTCTTAAGTCAACTAGACTGTTCCTAACCGTTCCAAAGTGACAAGTTGTGAGATATCTCTCAAATCGCCTCTTCACCGCCAATTGTGGCCAGGTAAGCACAAATGAAGAAAGAAGGGTTCCGCTCACGAATCACCGTGAGACGGGCCTTTTAAAGTTACCTTTCTCACTTGTCTAGCCTAGGCACCACAAAGTCAAGTTTAGATAAACGATTGAATGCCCACAACCTTCCTCTGTCCTAATGAGCACGACAGTCCTTAGTTGGCTGAGTCTAGGTATTTTTTTGATTTAGCTCAAGGGTGATGCATATGCTTTTAGTGATTTTTGGGGTCTCAGGAAGGGTAATGAAATCCCAACCCAATCTTGATTGGTGTTATAGCCCCTTAGATTCCGTATTAATTATGCAAAGCAGTTAACACACAAAAAATCTAAAACAGTTGCAAATTTTTTTTATTGGGCAGCGCAAAGAATCCTGCACAAAAACAATTTATTGGATAGGAGAATGAGAATCTGTGCAAAGAAACCTGCAGGAAATTTTTTTCAGTGGTGTGCAGAGGAGAGGAGAGGAGAAAAGAAATACTTACAGAGAAAATTGGGTGCTGACGTCACCAGTTGACCGCGGTTCCACGGTCAAACCCTTGCTTCTGCCACGGTTCGGCGGCGGATCAGTGAGTTTAGATCTTCTGACTTTGTCTCTGTGCTGAGTTGGTTTTTCTCTACATGTTCAGATCTCCTGTTTCTGGATTTGTTCACTGAGTTTGCTCCAGATCTGAAACAGAGTTTGCTCCAAACCTGCACACTTGCACAAAAATCTTTCAAAAATAATAAGATGATTTTTTTTTATTATTTTTTTTTGTTTTAAAATTTTTCAATTTTTATAATTTTTAAAATTTTTTTTATTAACCCGAAATTACACAAAGAAAGAAATTACCGTCTCCCCGGCAACGGCGCCATTTGATTGTTAAGAGTTTTTCTGTGTTTAAATTTACCGCAATCAAGACGGTGTCGCTTGGTAGCTAGCCGGTTGAGTACGGATCGTTCCACAGGGAGAAGGAATCCTTTTCTTTATATTCTACCGAGTTAAGTCCTAATTTTGGTAGGTTTGGTTCTAAGATCTAAGAATGAGAATAATTTGATATAAAGGCTTGCTAGGGTTAGGATTAGGTTAGTTCGAAATAGGGATTCTTCTCACTTCTTTCAATGCTCTAGTTAAGAATATAGGTGTTAGGGTAATAGTCAACAACGGGGATTAGCACAACTAGGAAGAAACTTAGTTTCTTCCTTTTGGTCCTTGTCCGTCCGTTCTTATCTCTTAGCCCTAACCTCCGGTTAATTCAACCACAACCGGTCTAACTAGGGAATCACCGCTATCATGTAGAACAGGGTGCCATAGTGAGCGGATTATGGTTGATTTAAAGAGAGTCCTCAATAAAAATTATTTGGGCAAAGAAAGGAGTGAGAGAGATTTCCTTCTCTCAAACCTTCCTTCTCCTATCCCTAACAAGTGAGGAATTACTTACTCATTAGGAAGATAACAATAAAATTCATTTTTTATTTTAATAGATGAACTAAATTGCAGATAATAAAAGAACAGATAAAAAATTGCAGGAATTAAAATTCAGATAAAAAGAATGCGAGATAAAAAAATAAAACTTACTTTATTGACGACCTCTCAATAATGCATTACAATTGGAATTAAAATTTAGATTTAAGAATTAAAAAGAGTAAAAAAACTAAAGAGAGACATCCTAAGAAAGGCACCCCCAAAGAGGCACGCTAAGAAAGACTTTGAGCTCTCCTATTTATAGATAGGAAAAACCCTAGATTTACATTCTGATCCATACATGAAATTACAAAATAACCCCAAAAACTGAGTCAAAGCACTGACACCCCACCGACACGTGCAGAGCACGACCGTGGAACCGCAGCAGAAGAGCCTGTTTGGCCGCGGTTCCGCGGCCATTTGGTAGACTTGGTGGTTAATTTTTTCAGGGCTTTTCATGTTATTTTTGTCTTCTGTTTGGAACACTTGGTTTCTCAAAAACTCTTCAGTTCTCTTCCAGATATTCAACAGTGGACTTTTACCTTGAGCTCCGCGTTTGAAGTCTTGGATCTTGTGCTGCCCTTGTGCTTTGTGCATTGAAATGCCCAATGATTTCCCATTTGTTCCTTGAACTGGTAGGCGGCATTATACGGATAGTGTGCGGAAACCCGTATTTTTCTTTTTGTTGGTCGTAGTCCCACATTTGTTGCGACTTTTCATGAATTTCACTGTAAAGAGCTAAGAGCCTGTAACCTACAACTATTTAGCAGACATGGATCAAAAGTACCTATTTATATGCAATGTGATTAAGAATAGGTGGTATAAAAATACAAAAATCTGATATGAACGGTCACGATGCAAGTGAACCCACCTAACAAAACAAATCACCAGGAATGGAAGCAGTGTGCCAGCAAAGCCGTAACGAAACCTGTACGGCAAAACCTGCAGGAAACTGTGGCACAACGGGGGTGAGTTGCCAACTCGTGAGTAGAAAACATCACCGAGCAGAAATCGTATGTATGACTCAATCCTAAGTCAATACGATCAAAATAAATAAATATCCTCAATATGATAAGGTCTAAAGCATGAAAAGGTGGCAAGAGTAAACATCTATACATAAGTGTAATCCCATATGCTCGTGTCAGTGCCTCAGGTAGCAATATATCATATGTATGCGGTATGAAGGTCATAATATGAAAACAGAAGGCATATAAATGATAAAATTGTTTTCTTGTTTTAGTGAGATATATGTATCTAAATCGAAATGTCATCAATGAAATCATCATAAATCAGTGTCTAGCATCGACACAAAATATAACCCAATATCTCGATATCTCAGGCTCCGGCTATCCGGACTGGCCTGCATCATCAAATCTCAAATACCTCAAGTATCAATATTTGGGGCTCCGACTATCCGGACTGGCCCCTGGGCTCCAGCTATCCGGACTGGCCTGACTCCGATCAGTATCCTCCGGATATCCGTCGAGTCACAAAACAATCACCGGTCAGCAATGCTCCCCTGTCACAGGCTCAACGCCGATCAACTGCGATCTTCTTGCCCCGGGGTACTGCACCGGGTCCACCATGCACCCACAGACGGTTTCTACTCCTCCTTGAATTGGGTGTATGATATCGCTCAAGAGCCGTGAAAACTCATGGTGGACATATCTCAAATCATATCATGAGAAAACCGCAACTTTCATTTTAAAATGATAATCGGTTTTATAAAATTTTGCGATTTCTCTAAATCCATAAATCTCATGGAAAACCCAAATCTCAAGAATAAAAGACAATGAATTTAAAAGTATTGGGCTCCGGCAAATCCTGACTGGCCCTAAATAATAATGCATGACAGTGAATAATAATATGTATGAAATAGCAAGTAATAAATGCAATATCTAAACTAGCATATAAAAGCAAGTTCACTAGTACCATGTCAAAACTATCAACTAACATTTTATACTAATGAAGTAGTATTTTCTAATGTGTACATGACATGGCAATTACCGATGATGATGTGTGTGAGTCGGCAAGCAGGTGTATGTGGAACATACGCATCATCGGTAATGGTGCTGGTGTCCTGACAGCATGGTTTCATAATAACAATAAAAACACAGTATAAGCATGCAATGCGATATGAACAATCATGAATGTGCAGAAAATGAGTAATAAACGCAACAATAAGGAATATGCAATAATATAAACGAGTCATACAGTTTTGCCGTTTGAAATAATACGAATCGTGGTGTTTAGAAAATAGGGGTTGCGGTGTTTTTAAGAAAAGGTACATCCTTTGAAATATCCGTAGCATCCATTGGCTTGTCTTTTAAATATTCACGATTTGTTAGTTTTGAAATATGTATGACTCGGGTCTAATCTAATATCTACTAAGTAAACTACAAGTCTAACTAACAGACTGATCGAAAAGGTAAGGAAACCACCTAAATCTGAGTCGATATATATATAATAGTCGGTGATCCCGCCTCAATAGTATATATATATATATATATATATATATATATATATATATAGTCGGTGATCCCGCCTCAATAGTATCACATATGATACAATACTTATAATATGGCATCCTCAAGTCACGAGTGCGGATCTATCATCAATATATAGCTCGTACGGTAAATCCATCGTACGGCATCCCAAATCTGTGTACAGGTCGAATATCACATATATCTCATTATTCATTAGGTATCCTTTTCATCATATATCATGATCTGGGTACTGATCTACGTCTAGTACATACTGATACCATATATATATATATGCGTGTGTATGAAAACACCATGCCTAAAGACCTGCTAAACATCATGTCGTCTCTCAAATACAAACCATGTCACATCACCGATCTCATGGCCTCAAACCCAAACTCATCGACTCATCTCCAAGTACCACATACTATCCTCATAATCCATGTATATGTATACGTATATATACACACACACAGTCCCATGCCCATGTGTGTGTGTGTGTACATATCCCCATATACGCACACGTAATAAAATGTATGCATGTGTGTGTGCGCGTGTGGGTGTAACAACTATTCTAGGGTTTCACAACTAACACTAAACTATAACATTAACTTATCTTGATAAACAATAACTCATAATAACATATTTATATATATATACATATGTATACGTATTTGTATACCACACTACGAAACTGCGGGGGTACTATACGCCATCCACCCAACTTCCCCCGTAGATATATATCTATTCACCTTGATTTTCGCTTGCCGATGCCGACGTCGCCATGCGCTTGCTTGTCGTCTCGAAGTCCTCGTGGGGGTACCTACATATCATAACACATCGTGTCGCATTAAAACCCAATCCGCAAACGAAACGTCATACGAAACTCACATAGGTCAAAACCTATGGTTTGCTCTCGCAATTCAACCAAATAACACTCGATACAGACGTACAAACGTCAAGTGACCGATACAAAACACAAATACCAAAACTTGAATTCAAAATACGTAAAACGTAACCCCGAATCAAAACAGCAACTCAAGAATTCACTCCCAGATTTTAGTTAAACTGAAATTAGGATGAGCAAACAGTACTGGAGTGTTGTATATAGGGCATATGACCTACAGAAGCAACCTGGACACCCAATTCTCCAATGTGGCTGGCCAGACACCCTCATAATCCGGCCTCCTCGGTTTTGGGGTCTTGGATTGGGTTCGTTTTGGTTGGGTGGTCTCGTAGTGCTCTAACTAGGTTTCTGAAGTTGTTTGCTTTTCTCGTACTGGTCTCAGGTCACTCCAGATTTCCCTGCACCCTCAGTTAATTCACAAACCGACACGGAAGTTTCTAAATTCTGTATTTTGGGTTTGTTTCAGTTAGGTCTGGGTTTTCCAACACTTAGGGGGGTTTAAGGTCACCACTAAAGCCCATTAGCACAACCACAACTCAAAATCCCTCAAACCCTAACTAGGAATTTTCAAAGCTCACAAAACCGCATCAAAACACTTCTAAACTTGTATAGGTGATAAGGTAATTGAAATACAATCTTAATGGTGCAGAAATTACCTCATTTGGCAACTCAAGAAAATTCATGAGTTGACCCAAGTGTCCAAAATCCTTGCTTTCATGGTCCAAAGTGTTTGTGAGAAGCTTGTGCATGTTTTTATTGAAATGGAGAAGAACTTTTGAGTTGATTTGGGGTGTGATTGTGAGGATGAAGAGGGAGAGGGAGATAGGCAGCAGCCATGGTGAGATAGGAGAGGAAAAAGGATGAAGAAAATGAAGAGGGAGACAAAGACCAAGACCAAGACTTAGGTTTAACCCCTCACCTCTCTCTCTCTCATGCCCATCCCTCAATTTTTTAACATTTCATTTTCCTTTTCTTTTCTTATCTTTTCTTTTACATTTCATTTTTAAAACAAAACACATAAATCCCAAATGAAACCATGGTTATAAAATGTAACACAAGTGTAAAATACGACACGGTGCATATCATGTGCACAAAACCAGTTTAATGCGTGATTAGCAATATTTAATCGCGATTAGCGTTAAAATAGTGTATAATAAATCACAATTAACTTAAAATTTCTTAACTCATATAAAACACCCTCTTTTTAGTAATTTCTAAAATTTTCCAAATTTTCCCCAAATTATCGGTATTTAATTATATCGCACTAATAAAATATTCAATATATTTATTATTTAATTATAAAAATTCCCAAAAATAATATTTTATTTTTTGAAATGTTACAGTCTTCCCCCCTTAAAGAAATTCGGTCCCCGAATTTAAATTTAAACCCCTCAAATACTAAAACATTTCAGTAAAATGATCAAGTCGTCGGGGCTCGGAAATCACAAATACATAAAATGCATCGCAGCGCAATGCATGCGCATGAAAATGAGTATATCAATCAAAAGCAAAACTCTGTCAAGCATTCCGCAAATCATCGGAGTCATGGTGAAAACACAAGTGTCAAAATCCAATACAAAAACCAACATGATATACATCAAAACTATACATGTACACCTCGTAGTAAATTCGTCAAAACATCTGAAGAAATGCATGCTAAATCCCCTTTAGGTCGCTGTGCGATGTGCGTATCACTGCACAGTGGCGGACGTCCATTGTTAGAAAATAACTCTCTCTCTATATATATATATATACTTGTTTAACATACATGTCCCGCCGTTTTGAAAAAAAATTTAGAAGGGTTTCCTTTATAACAATTTTCGTGTCATCTCGGACACGTAAGTAAATACTGAGAGTATAGCTTCTTTTTAGAAATCCCTTCGATAACTATCAATGCATGCAAAGATATACTCAGTTACTTTCCTCTGACTAGTCCTGCTCAGTACTAAAACAAATAGTAAATATCATAAAAATGTACTGCTCCGTAAGAATCAATCCCAAATGTGTATAAGAATGCCACATGCGTCTAGTGCGCACGAAAATCGAAATCCATGAATGTGCCATGCATGTTTACAGAAACAAAATCTAAGTGCAACGGGTGTGCACGAAACACCTGTCAAAGGCAACGAATGTGCCTGACAGCAATATCAAGTGTATCTGATATGCACGAAGAATTTCGATTTAGTGATCTGGCGTGCACCAAAATCGCATCAAGCGCCCAAGCATGCGCAAGAATCCAAATCAAGTGTACGAAGTGCACGAAAACAAATATCGAATATCAAAATCGAAATCGACGGTATACGACACATTTCAATCCAAATCCAAATCAGGTATACCGTGGTACAAAATCTTATAACCATGTACATCAGCGTGCATAAAATCGAATCCAAATACTGAAAGTGCATGAAGACTATGCCGAAAGCATAAGTCAAATCACATGCATACCATCGGTATGAAATCAAAATCAACATCTCGAATGACATCAAATCGAAGTCAAGTGCAACCGTGGTGCACAAAAACTCAATCATGCAAATAAATCGTCCAAAATATCAAATCAAAGATGGCAGAAATAGTCCCGCTCTAGCACATCCTCTAAACATCTCTGGCCAACTGTCATGGTCACTCATAACATGTCTCGTCGACGGTGTCGAAATCTGGCCTACTTGGTGTGCGTAATATGTCCGCTCCTGGGTCTAAGTCTTCTCGTATAGTATTCCAGAAAGGTTCTGTCGAAGTCTCCCCCAAATCTTGTTTCTGCCGAACTGCCCGGAAGTTATCACCTTTTACCAAATCTGTTTCTTGTTCCGGAACAGCTGCATACTCATCGCGACTCTTTCTGGAAGATATATCCATATACAACACCTCTGCATGCGTATCACATCTCTGATGTCAGTGGAGTAGAACGTCATCTCATCAAGATCTCGTACGAACCTCTTATTTTCCTTTTCTCTAATGTCGACTGATTCGGACTTATCACTTCGTGGCTGCATGGACTGCGCTCTAACGGCTATATTCGTATCTGGAGTCTCGCAAGCAATGTATTCCATCACATGATATCCGAACGACGTTGAACTTTTCGATCGATTCGTCAAAGTTCCATAATCCCCTAAGAGCTCAACATCTTGAGTACAGTTTAATAGTATTCCAGTACATACCACAGTACCTATGGACCAGCCGTAGAAGGTGTAAGTCCACGTTGCTCACCCCGGTTCTTACGGGGAGGCGGAAAAGGCGAAAAACAATTATTTAGCGCAAAGGCAACATGGACTAAAAGCCGGATCTTTGCTAAACTAGAAACTAGCAAACTACTAGAGGCGTTAACTACTATGCCGTAGAAATTATACCTCACGATACCGGTCCTTCGGGTCATCATTCTGCTGTCCTTCTCGTACATCCACGCTCCGAGGATCGATCCGGATCTTGGTCACCTCCGCGGCCTTCTTGAGTCGAAGACGATACACCCGAGAGTTGTACACCGAGCTCCACCTCGAGCCGAGGCATCTAGGGCAACAAGATCGCTAGTCTTGATGTCCTAGGTTGTGTAGAAGAGGTTGATGGAAGTGTTTGTCTATTTGGATTCTTTTTCTCTCAACACATGAGATCAAAAGAAGAAATCAAGAGGAGGTAGAAGGAGGAGCACTAGCAACCATGGAGCTTTTCTTTTCTTCTCACTTGCAAGAGAGAGAGTGAGAAAAGAGAAATGAAAAATCATAACCAAAGAAAAATGAACCATGGTTGCAATAATACTAAACATCATCATTACAAATCCTATCATGATAAAGTTGATGGCAACATTGACTTGACCATTTTCATAATCCAAAAGAAAAAAGAAATCCAAAGAAAACTCTAGACCTCTCATGAAGGTCAAAAGTCCACTTTGGTCAAACGGTAAACAAAGTCAAGAGTGGTCAAAGAAGGTCAAATGGTCAAAGCAATTAGCCATCATATAATTATCACTAAAAGGATTAGTAAATAATGTCCGCGGCTCATAATGGTTTTGACCGAACGAATTGCCAAAACCCTAATGAGTCCGCCTCAAAATGGTTTTGACCGAATCAACTGTCAAAACCCTAATGAGCCTGCCACATAACGGTTTTGGCCGAATCAACTGCCAAAACCCTAATGAGGCACCTCCTCCATCTTCGCTCTGCAAAACTGTGCATACACACCTGCATCCGCATTCCGTAGAATGCGAATGCACAGAAGACAAGACAAATCCATCCGTGCAATACTAGGATCCGGCTTAAATCAAAGCCCACAAGTATTGCCTGCCCGAACAGCATACGCACACAAGTGCATGTAAGTGATCGTAGCCCTGCCGTAAAACCATACGGCCTCTACACGTTTCGCTCAGTGCAGGGAAACTCTCTGTGTGGGACTCTAAAAACTCGACACTAAGCTGGCAGTGGGTTTAACCACAGACCGCAAGCGGCACTAGCTATACGTAACGGTCCCCAGGTAGATGTCGATAAGAAGGCCGATGAGGTAAACCCATCCGAACTCCTACTGAGCCTGTATGTGACAATCTCCGTACAGTCCGGTCTGTTCGTCTGATACATCGCATGGCGGGCCTAGGGGGTGGTGAACGTCAGTCCCCTAATAGCAGTACAAGTCGTGTCGGAGTGTAGCCCAGAACACCCTGAGATAACACTGGAAATCTACCAGCATATCTCGCTTGCCCTGGCCAAGGACTAATCGTGTAATGGCTCTCCTAGATACAGCGCGATGTCAACCCCCAATACCGGGAGAGACGAATCCTGTCTAACCGTCACTGCCTCTAAGTGCTTCGGGACTGCACCCAACTACTACCTATTTGCACGACTCCTTTGAGCCGTGGTAGGGTAGTAATCTAAGTACAGTGGGAACACACTCGAGACGAAGTGACAATGTCAAGTCAGCGGACTAAGCTGTACTCATGTCACCTGGGAACTGATAACTGACAATAGGTATAATACCAACCAACAGTTCCCGACGAGTCCTGTCCAGTGTACTCGTAACCTAACGAGCACCTGCATACTATCTCCAGTACGACGTACTGATGGCTATGGGACAGACCATCTCCCCTGCTGGGATGAGAAGCGCATACGCTAGTCTACTCCGGAGTATCGATGCCCTGTCTCGATAGTTCTACGACTAGGGACCTGTATAAGGATGTGCTTGTGGATTACCCAGCCCCCACGAGTGTGACTGCCATCATAACGCTGGTAATCAAGCAAAGATCCTAAGGGCTCTACTAATATGTATAAGCGATATGCTAAAAGAAACATATGCACATATTGAAGTAGAGACAAACCAAGTAGCATACTACCATTTTGAGCAAGATTGTCTATACAACTGTGAATATCCCAAGCTTCCATCAAGTAATATACAAACTAGTATGATACAGTAATGGTCTCTAGGGCATATACACTAACAATCTCCCACTTGCACTAAGGCCATGTACTGGCGTATCGAAGACCTATCATCTCGATCAGCCGCTCGAACTGAGTCTGGGGTAGGGCCTTCGTGAGGGGATCTGCAGTGTTATTCTCCAAATCTACTCTCTTCACCTCGATCTCCCGGCGATCTACGATCTCCCTGATCACGTGGTACCGCCTCAAAATATGCCTGGACTTCTGATGGGACCTGGGTTCCTTCGCTAAAGCTATAGCGCCGTTTTTGTCGCAATACAGCGGTATTGGATCAACAATGGTAGGAACCACCTGAAGCTCCGTGAGGAACTTCTTCATCCAGACAGCTTCCTTTGCGGTATCGCAAGCAGCTATGTACTCCGCTTCCATAGTTGAGTCAGCAACGGTCTCCTGCTTGGAACTCTTCCAAAAAACCGCCCCTCCATTGAGGGTAAAGACATAACCCGACATGGAGTTGGAGTCATCCTTGTCACTCTGGAAGCTGGAGTCAGCAAAGGCCTCGATCTGGAGGTCTTTTCCGCCATACACCAAGAATATCTCCTTAGTCCTTCTCAGGTACTTGAGAATATTCTTTACCGCTATCCAGTGTTTCTCCCCTGGGTCCGACTGATACCGGCTTACAACGCTCAATGCGTATGCTATATCTGGTCTGGTATATAACATCGCATACATTATAGAGCCTACCGCAGAAGCGTAGGGTATAATAGACATGCGATCCCTTTCCAAATCAGTCTTGGGAGACATCTCTTTGGAGAGGGTGATCCCGTGACAAGCCGGTAAATTACCGCGCTTGGAATCTTCCATACTGAACCTTTTCAGTATGGTGTCGATGTACCTGGACTGTGAAAGTCCCAACATCCTCTTAGATCTATCACGATAGATCTGGATCCCCAGAATGTAGTTGGCATCTCCCAGGTCCTTCATGGAGAACCTCTGCGACAAGAATCCTTTGACTGACTGTAGCATAGGAATATCATTTCCTATTAGGAGAATGTCATCCACGTACAAGATGAGGAATACCACAGTTCTCCCTACAATCTTACTATAAATGCATGGTTCATCTAGGTTTTTGATAAAGTCGAATTCTTTGACAGTATCATCGAAGCAGATGTTCCAACTCCGTGATACCTGCTTCAGTCCATAGATGGACTTTAGCAACTTGCACACTCTACCGCTGCTCCCACTCTGAATGAATCCCTCCGACTGATCCATATAGACGCACTTTTCTAAATTTCCATTTAGGAAAGCCGTCTTTACGTCCATCTACCAGATTTCATAATCGTGGAAAGCAGCAATGGCAAGAAGGATCCGAATGGATTTGAGCATAGCCACTGGAGAAAAGGTCTCGTCATAGTCCAAACCAGGTCTTTGACGAAAACCCTTTGCAACAAGTCTAGCTTTATAGGTTTCAACCTGCCCATCTACACCAATCTTCTTTCTGAAGATCCATTTGCAGCCTACGGGTTTTACCCCTTCTGGAGCAAAGTCCAAAGTCCAAACTTTGTTGGTGTACATGGACTCCATCTTGGTCCGCATTGCATCCAGCCATTTTACCGAGTCACCGCTCTGAATGGCTTGCTGGAAGCTAGTAAGCTCACCATAATCAATAGTGCAATCCTCTCTATCCCCGTCTATGAGAAAACCGTAGTATCTCTCGGGCGGATGAGACTGCCTACTACTCCTGCGGAGTGGCGCTGGGATGTCCGGTTCTCCTGAACCTTCTGGTTCCACTAAGGTTTCAGTAATAGCTTGCGGTTCTGGAATTTCTTCCAGTTCTATTGCTCTCCCACTTATCTAATTTTTCAAAAACTCAGTTTCCAAGAAGCGGGCATGACGAGAAACAAAAACTTTTTGTTCTTTTGCGTAATAGAAAAGATACCCCTTAGAGTTCTTTGGGTATCCCACAAACTTACACTTTACTGAACGTGCCTCGAGCTTGTCCGCATGCTGCTTTTTAACAAAAGCTGGACACCCTCATGTCTTAAAGTGTTTAAGACAGGATTTCTTCCCACTCCACATTTGATATGGTGTGGTAGGCACTGACTTAGTAAGAACTTGGTTCAAAAGATATGCAATTGTTTCTAGTGCATAACTCCAGAAGGATCACGGTAACTCAGCCTTACTTATCATGGAACGAACCATATCCAATAGGGTTCAATTCCACCTTTCCGATACACCGTTGTGTTGTGGTGTGTATGGAGGAGTAAGCTGAGAGAGAATTCCATTCTCTTTTAAGTAGCCCAGAAACTTGGCACTCAAGTATTCACCACCTCGATCAGATCTTAGTGTCTTGATACTTTTGCCTGTTTGTTTTTCAACTTCATTCTTGTATTCCCGAAATTTCTCAAAGGCCTCGGATTTATGCTTCATCAAGAAGACATGTCCATACCTAGAGAAATCATCTGTGAAAGTAATGAAGTATGAATAACCACTTCGCGCATGTATAGACATTGGACCACACACGTCACTGTGTTTGAGTCCCAAGAGCTCGCTCGCTCTTTCTCCGTGTCCAGTGAACGGAGTCTTTGTCATCTTTCCCATGAGACAAGATTCACAAGTGGCATAAGACTGGTACTCGAACGGATCCAAGTATCCTTCTTTATGTAACTTTGTCAACCGTGTCTCATTAATGTGACCCAGTCTACAATGCCATAAGAAAGCCTGATTTAATTCCGGAGACTTTCTTTTAAGTGTGTTCTGGACACTGAAAACCTGAGCTTGATTCAGTACGTATATTCCGTTTTTCAATGTACCTGACCCAATCAGAACTTGATTTAGGTGGATGTTTACTACATCGCTTACAAAAGTAAAATCATGTCCTTCCTTAGAAAGTAAGGATACAGATATGATATTACAAGTCGCACCTGGTACATAAAAACAGTCACGCAGAATCAATATCTGCCCAGTTGTCAGTCCAAGATGATATTCCCCTACGGATTCAGCGTACATGCTCATTCCGTTAGCAACCCTGAGAGTCATATCACCTATCTTGATAACCCTACGGTTTCTCAGAGCCTGTAACGAATTACAGATATGAGATCCTGATCCGGTATCCAATACCCAGGAAGTAGGGTTAACTGACATACAGTTCTCTATTACAAACACACCCGAAGCCGAAGCCACAACATGCTTCGAATTCTGGCTACTGGCTATGCTAGCCCTGCAATCCTTCTGCCAATGTTCATTCCCGTAACAGTAGGAACGCCCCTCTCTTACTACATCCAGTCCCGAAACTTCTGTCATTCCTTTTCCTTCTACTTCCCCGGTTTCTTTCAGGTTAGAAGGTAGAGACTGCAGAATCAAGTCAGCACCTGACTCGTTCTTCAACATGGTCTTCAGGTCTGTGAGCTGAAAATAGATGGTCTCTGTAAGGACGTTGCCCCCTACAGATGACCCGATAGCCAACCTCGCTTGAAGCAATTCGTTCGAGGTCTCCTATCTTGCGATACGAGATTGCTCTCCATATAAATCTTTGTTATGGAGGAAGATAGAAACTAAGTCCATCTTCTCGTGCTGCCTCTGGTATGCACCATCAACTGAGGCTAACACGAGGCACTTGGCTTTCGCACATTCCTTTTCCGATGTCCTATGGATATCAATATCCGTGACAGGGGAAACTGGACCTGAGACGGCAGGGGTTGGATTAGTTAAGAGGTGTCCCGGCTTGTTATGGGCAATGGACATCTGGACAGACCTTTGCCAATCATAACAGTAAGATTCAGTCATTTTATTATCTAGATGTAACCTAGGTGCGGTCACTGGGTCGCTGCAATTAAGAGAGAGAGAAGAAAACACTCATCATGATGCTCTTGCAAGTTTAGATTGGTTTTTAATTTATCTAAACAGGATGGCTCCTACTGTCTCTCGAATCCCTCCTCAAACTATAAAGGAAGAATTAGTCGGGATCAATCTCACCGTACAATACTTGCTTAACCGTTCAGCCAGGCCAGTGTCGGTACTTCGAGGGAGGTTTTCCAACGCTTTCGCGAAGTTCCTTAATTAAGTAACCTCTTTTCCCTATGGGCGTAGCCCCGCTAACACCTTTCTAGACACCTATTTGGTTTATAGCATTGATCGTTAAGTGAGAAAGTTCCTAAGGAGTAGCATATACTCACAGTAGGATCGGGATCCAAATATCATCGCGTGACAAAACTGAAGGAATCCTACCAGAATCATCACACTCCAAATGGTATGCAGCGCTAGCAAGTTTCAGTTCTTTTGAAACTCCCGATGTGGATTTTTGCCCCATGCTCTTATGACCTTGACTAAGGCCAACAAATCATAAGTCACATGTCAAGTTCTACCCGTCGTTGTCCAGGTTGATTTGAACCCACCCGTATATACCCGGCTATGGCCAACAAAGTAATATGACTATCCCAAACCAACGCATCTATCTATGCAACATATGAATACCCACCAGCTACTAAACACTGTGCCTTGACTAGGGCCAACAAACACAGCTTGAATACTGTTGGATATTCATATGAAACGACGGAGGGCTACGAATGGTTTTGGCGAAACCGTGAACGTAGTGAACTTGATATAATCGAAGGAACGAGACAGCTTTTAAAAGGAGTGGTTCAAGCTCTGCGTTTAAAAGCTGGTTTTTGAAAAGAACCGAATGGTTTTGAAAGTGTTCCAACGACTTTTACTTGGTTTATTTTCTTGCATTAATTTTAATGCGTCCCATCATTTAATCCTACCATTGCAGAAAACAATGAAAATATGGCGTACGCTTATGCCATTCGCATTCGCCACGGGGCCCTGTCATCACCCGTTAGGTTACTTAACTAACGACAGAGCGGGGGCTGGACTAGCGCGGATGCAAAACATAAGCAACACCTAAATAGATATCATATATAGATATATAGCAATGATAGCCATTCCAGATCACAGATGAACACTTTGGATATACTAGGAATCCACGATCCGTTCGAGCCTGCAACGAAAAGCGGATTACACGGTCGCGATGAATAGCCAAACCCCACCCTAGACCCCTACGGGTGCGGCAAACTACCCGCCAAGTACCCGAAGCGAAGCAACCTCCCTCAACACGTGAGTAGGCCACTCGGCACTTCGAGATACCCGGTAGTTTGTGCACCCCTCCTTGGGTCTATCCTAGGAGCAAAAACAGTAAAAAGAAATTATACAATGGCGGCTACAACCTCATCCCGGATGTGCGGCCAAACAAATAATATTACATCAATTTACAAATTTTACATGAATGAAAGAAAAAGAAACTCTCATCTCACATCCATCCCGGCTATTCATCCGCGACAATCCAACGAGTTCATATATACAAACCATCAACATTACAGATCACAGATATGTATAACCCCCACTAATCGACGTATAGAGATTAGCAGACGTTCAATACATATATAACATCACATATAATACCCATTAGTCAAAGTCTACGGAATATCGATCATAATACGGATTTGTAACCACCCCAAAAATCAATTTGTTCTCTGGAAAATCTGGGCAGAAACAAACTATATCAAAAATCCCAAAACAACACAGTAAGAACACTGCAGCAAAACGGAGTCGCGGCCGAGTCAACTCGGCCGCGGATCCACGGCCAAACACATGGTTTGGCCGCGGTTCCGCGGTGAGTTGGCCGTGTCTGCGGCTTATTTTTGCTGTGTGTTCTAAAAAAACCCTGAGACGATTTTTCATATATGTCAAATAATTTTTGGAGCTGTTTAAAAAATCGGCAGAAAGTTAAATATTCCGGACTTGTTTTGTGATTTTTTTTCCGATCGATATTCTAAATAATTTGCTAACTTGCTAGTTTATGTTTAGCTAGGCTCTGATACCACTGTAAGTCCACGTTGCTCACCCCGGTTCTTACGGGGAGGCGAAAACGGCGAAAAACAATTATTTAGCGCAAAGGCAATATGGACTAAAAGCCGGATCTTTGCTAAACTAGAAACTAGCAAACTACTAGAGGCGTTAATTACTATGCCGTAGAAATTATACCTCACGATACCGGTCCTTCGGGTCTTCATTCCGCTGTCCTTCTCGTCCATCCACACTCCGAGAATCGATCCAGATCTTGGTCACCTCCGCGGCCTTCTTGAGTCGAAGACGATCCACCCGAGAGTTGTACACCGAGCTCCACCTCGAGCCGAGGCAACTAGGGCAACAAGATCGCTAGTCTTGATGTCCTAGGTTGTGTAGAAGAGGTTGATGGAAATGTTTGTCTATTTGGATTCTTTTTCTCTCAATACATGAGATCAAAAGAAAAAATCAAGAGGAGGTAGAAGGAGGAGCACTAGCAACCATGGAGCTTTTCTTTTCTTCTCACTTGCAAGAGAGAGAGTGAGAAAAGAGAAATGAAAAATCATAACCAAAGAAAAATGAACCATGGTTGCAATAATACTAAACATCATCATTATAAATCCTATCATGATAAAGTTGATGGCAACATTGACTTGACCATTTTCATAATCCAAAAGAAAAAAGAAATCCAAAGAAAACTCTAGACCTCTCATGAAGGTCAAAAGTCCACTTTGGTCAAACGATAAACAAAGTCAAGAGTGGTCAAAGAAGGTCAAATGGTCAAAGCAATTAGCCATCATATAATTATCACTAAAAGGAGTAGTAAATAATGTCCGCGGCTCATAATGGTTTTGACCGAACGAATTGCCAAAACCCTAATGAGTCCGCCTCAAAATGGTTTTGACCGAATCAACTGTCAAAACCCTAATGAGCCTGCCACATAACGGTTTTGGCCGAATCAACTGCCAAAACCGTAATGAGGCACATTCTCCATCTTCGCTCTGCAAAACTGTGCATACACACCCGCATCCGCATTCTGTAGAATGCGGATGCACAGAAGACAAGACAAATCCATCCGTGCAATACTAGGATCGGGCTTAAACCAAAGCCCACTAGTATTGCCTGCCTGAACAGCATACGCATACAAGTGCACGTAAGTGATCGTAGCTCTGTCGTAAAACCATACGGCCTCTACACGTTTCGCTCAGTGCAGGGAAACTCTCCGTGTGGGACTCTAAAGACTCGATACTACGCTGGCAGTGGGTTTAACCACAGACCGCAAGCGGCACTAGCTGTACGTAACGGTCCCCAGGTAGATGTCGATAAAAAGGCCGATGAGGTAAACCCATTCGAACTCCTACTGAGCCTGTATGTGACAATCTCCGTACAGTTCGGTCTGTTCGTCTGATACATCGCATGGCGGGCCTAGGGGTGGTGAACGTCAGTCCTCTAATAGTGGTACAAGTCATGTCGGAGTGTAGCCCAGAACACCCTGAGATAACACTGGAAACCTACCAGCATATCTCGCTTGCCCTGGCCAGGGACTACTCGTGTAATGGCTCTCCTAGACACAGCGCGATGTCAACCCCTAATACCGGGAGAGACGAATCCTGTCTAACCGTCACTGCCTCCAAGTGCTTCGGGACTGCACCCAACTACTACCTGTTTGCACGACTCCTTTGAGCCGTGGTAGGGTAGTAATCTAAGTACAGTGGGAACACACTCGAGACGAAGTGACAGTGTCAAGTCAGCGGATTAAGCTGTACTCATGTCACCTGGGAACTGATAACTAACAATAGGTATAATACCAACCAACAGTTCCCGACGAGTCCTGTCCAGTGTACTCGTAACCTAACGAGCACCCGCATACTATCTCCAGTACGACGTACTGATGGCTGTGGGACAGACCATCTCCCCTGCTGGGATGAGAAGCGCATACGCTAGTCTACTCCGGAGTATCGATGCCCTGTCTCGATAGTCCTACGACTAGGGACCTGTATAAGGATGCGCTTGTGGATTACCCAGCCCCCACGAGTGTGACTGCCATCACAACGCTTGTAATAAAGCAAAGATCCTAAGGGCTCTACTAATATGTATAAGCGATATGCTAAAAGAAACATATGCACATATTGAAGTAGAGACAAACCAAGTAGCATACTACCATTTTGAGCAAGATTGTCTATACAACTGTGAATATCCCAAGCTTCCATCAAGTAATATACAAACTAGTATGATACAGTAATGGCCTCTAGGGCATATACTCTAACAGAAGGGCAAACCCAAGCCTCATTAATGGCACCGTGGAACTGCTGTAAACCCTAAGGTTTCAAAGCATTCTCATGGTCATTATATCGAGTTAGGGTTTCATTCTTTTAGAGGGTCCACGGAATTACTTGCATGTTCTCCGAATACTTTAAACTTGGAAAAATGGGTTTCTGACATTCGATCGTCTTCTATCGACTCTCAACGTACATTCGTGAAGTCATCTCAAGATGGAATCAATCAATCTGATGACCTCGCATCGGGGTAAGAGAACGAACCACATGTCCTAGTCATTTTTCCTTGGGTGACTAGCGATCTTCTATCATATCTCTAAGTATGCTCGTGCAGCATAGCTCCAAACATCTGGGGTGATATCTCGTCATTCGCAGCAACAACTTGTTCATTCGTCTGCATGCTGAACAATGCCTCAATCATCAAGAATAATCTGTGCATTGACGGTCATCACATTCTGGCTGGCCTCTAGCAGTAGCCCAATCCTCTGGTGTTGATCTGCACGTCCGAGAAATCTCGTAAAAGCGATCCATCAAATGCTCATGGTGCGAAAAACACAATAAAACGACGCATCTATGCAAATCGTATGTCCCTGGAATCACGCCCTGGTCAGTCCTCGTCCGTGACGAGCTCATGCTGACCGCAACTCTAGCCGTAGCTCTCTATGCCCGTATAATCGTGGCAGCAAAACCATAAACCGATATCGATGAGGATAGATCATGAATGAATATAATAATGTGCAAGAAAATGTACATCCTAAGGCTTCTTAAGCGGAGTAGCGTATCGTAAGTATGCCGCTAAACATACACACGGTACGTCACTCTCCTTAAGTCGCCTACTCCATCAACCAAGGTCAACCTATGCGACGAAAGTTCGGGTCTAATACCCCCTCGACTAAATCTAAGTTCCGTAAGGTCAAGCTTAGATTCTGTATATATACAAACGCCTTAAGCTCCGCATAGTCAAACATAGACTCGAACCAAGGTTAACCTAGCGCTCTGATACCAACTTTGTCACAACCCGGAAAATGGCACGTGACTGGCACTTGAATCATATGAAGTCTATAGGACCCCATCTAATTCAAGTAAGCTAAAAATCCCAGAAATCTAAACCATTTTTAAAGAAGAAGTGAAGAGCTTATTTTTAAAGCAAGTGGTTTTAAATAACATAATCCGAATATGCATTTTTAAATCTCAAGTCTTTTCTGAAAATTTCGGCAGAGTTTCCTTTGTAAATACTGGCCCCAAAAGGGTACAACATGCATAATATGAAAAAAATGCATCCCCAAGCGGGAGCTAGCTCTTCGTCAATCGACGGTCACAACCACGCAAGCAATATAATATACAACGCCGAAGGGCGATGATCAAAACTCAAAAGGAAACTCAAATCATCAAGAAAACCATAATAATATAGCGCGCGACTCTAAGGTCGAAATAATATATAACTGGTCTCTAAGTCAAATAAATAATACAGTCTGGTTGATGGAGTTACTAGATACAACTGAATGTAAATAAAATACAATGGTGGTCACTGATTGTCAGTGAACCCACCTACCAAAGCAAATCACCAGGAATGGAAGAAGTGTGTCAGCAAAGCCATAACAAAACATGTACGGCAAAACCTGCAAGAAACTGTGGCACAACGGGGGTGAGTTGCCAACTCGTGAGTAGAAAACATCACCGAGAAGAAATCGTATGTATGACTCAATCCTAGGTCAATACGATCAAAATAAATAAATATCCTCAATATGATAAGGTCTGAAGCATGAAAAGGTAGCAAGGGTAAACATCTATACATAAGTGTAATCCCATGTGCTCGTGTCAGTGTCTCAGGTAGCAATATATCACATGTATGAGGTGTGAAGGTCATAATATGAAAACAGAAGGCATATAAATGTTAAAACTGTTTTCTTGTTTTAGTGAGATATCTGTATCTAAATCGAAATGTCATCAATGAAATCATCATAAATCAGTGTCTAGCATCGACACAAAATATAACCCAATATCTCGATATCTCAGGCTCCGGCTATCCGGACTGGCTTGCATCATCAAATCTCAAATACCTCAAGTATCAATATTTGGGGCTCCGGCTATCCGGACTGGCCCCTGGGCTCCGGCTATCCGGACTGCCTGACTCCGATCGGTATCCTCCGGATATCCGTCGAGTCACAAAACAATCACCGGTCAGCAATGCTCCCCTGTCATAGGCTCAACGCCGATCAACTGCGATCTTCTTGCCTTGGGGTACCGTACCGGGTCCACCATGCACCCACAGACGGTTTCTACTCCTCCTTGAATTGGGTGTATGATATCGCTCAAGAGCCGAGAAAACTCATGGTGGACATATCTCAAATCATATCATGAGAAAACCGCAACTTTCATTTTAGAATGATAATCAGTTTTATAAAATCTTGCGGTTTCTCTAAATCCATAAATCTCATGGAAAACCCAAATCTCAAGAATAAAAGACAATGAATTTAAAAGTATTGGGCTTCGGCAAATCCGGACTGGCCCTAAATAATAATGCATGACAGTGAATAATAATATGCATGAAATAGCAAGTAATAAATGCAATGTCTAAACTAGCATATAAAAGCAAGTTCACTAGTACCATGTCAAAACTATCAACTAAGATTTTATACTAATGAAGTAGTATTTTCTAATGTGTACGTGACATGGCAATTACCGATGATGATGTGTGTGAGCCAGCAAGCAGGTGTACGCATCATCGGTAATGGTGCTGGTGTCCTGACATCATGGTTTCATAAAAACAATAAAAACACAGTATAAGCATGCAATGCGATATGAACAATCATGAATGTGTAGAAAATGAGTAATAAATGCAACAATAAGGAATATGCAATAATATAAACGAGTTATACAGTTTTGCCATTTGAAATAATACGAATCGTGGTGTTTATAAAAAAGAGGCTACGGTGTTTTTAAGAAAAGGTACGTCCTTTGAAATATCTGTAGCATCCATTGGCCTGTCTTTTAAATATTCACGATTCGTTAGTTTTGAAATATGTATGACTCGGATCTAATCTATTATCTACTAAGTAAACTACAGGTCTAACTAACAGACTGATCGAAAAGAGGTAAGGAAACCACCTAAATCTGAGTCGATATATATATATATATATATATATATATATATATATAATAGTCGGTGATCCCGCCTCAATAGTATCACATATGATACAATACCTATAATATGATATCCTCAAGTCAAGAGTGCGGATCTATCATCAATATATAGCTCGTAGGGTAAATCCATCGTACGGCATCCTAAATCTGGGTACAGGACGAATATCACCTATATCTCATTATTCATTAGGTATCCTTTTCATCATATATCATGATCTGAGCACTGATCTACGTCTGGTACATACTGATACCATATATATATATATATTTATATATATATATATATGCATGTGTATGAAAACACCACGCCTAAAGACCCGCTAAAGACCCGCTAAACATCATGTCGTCTCTCAAATACAAACCATATCACATCACCGATCTCATGGCCTTAAGCCCAAACTCATCGACTCATCTCCAAGTACCGCATACTATCCTCATAATCTATGTATATGTATACGAATACACACACACACAGTCCCATACCCATGTGTGTGTGTGTATATATATACATATACCCATATACGCACAGGTAATAAAATGAATGCATGTGTGTGTGTGCGTATGGGTGTAACAACTATTCTAGGGTTTCACAACTAACACTAAACTATCACATTAACTTATCTTGATAAACAATAACTCATAATAACATATTTAGATATATATACATATGTATACGTATTCGTATACCACACTACGAAACTGCGGTTGTGCTATACGCCATCCACCCGACTTCCCCCGTAGATATATATCAACTCACCTTGATCTTCGCTTGCCGATACCGACGTCGCCACGTGGTTGCTTGTCATCTCGAAGTCCTCATGGGGGCACCTACATATCATAACACATCGTGTCGCATTAAAACCCAATTCACAAACGAAACGACATACGAAACTCACATAGGTCAAAACCTATGGTTTGCTCTCGCAATTCAACCAAATAACACTCGATACAGACGTACAAACGTCAAGTGACCGATACAAAACACAAATACCAAAACTTGAATTCAAAATACGTAAAACGTAACCCCGAATCAAAACAGCAACTCAAGAATTCACTCCCAGATTTTAGTTAAAGTGAAATTGGGATGAGAAAATAATAATGGAGTGTAGTATATAGGGTATATGACCTACGAAGCAATCTGGACACCCAATTCTCCAATGTGGCCGGCCAGACACCCTCATAATTCGGCCTCCTCGGTTTTGGGGTCTTGGATTGGGTTTGTTTTGGTTGGGTGGTCTCTTAGTGCTCTAACTAGGTCTTTGAAGTTGTTTGCTTTTCTCGTACTGGTCTCAGGTCACTCCAGATTTCCCAGATTTCCCTGCACCCTCAATTAATTCACAAACTGACACGCAAGTTTCTAAATTCTGTATTTTGGGTTTGTTTCAGTTAGGTCTGGGTTTTCCAACACTTAGTAGGGTTTAAGGTGTCACGACCCGAAGGTACGGAACGTGACCGACACTTAAATTACGAAACGCCTAAAAGCGTAACGTAATCTAAGTAAGCCGAAGTCCAGAAATATAAACCATTAAAAGAAGAAGTAAAGAAAAACATGTTTAAAAGCAACATCAAATTTTCTCAAAAATTTCGGCAGAGTCTCCCTTGTAAAAACTGGTCCCAAACGGGTACAAATAAGAATATATACATAAGTAATGATAAAAAGGCATCCCCAAGCGGGAGCTAGCACTTCGCCAATTGGCGGTCACAACCACGCAAGCAATATAATATACAACGCCGAAGGGCGAGGAACAAAACTCAAAGAAAACCATCAAAACCACCAGAAAACCGTAATAATACAAGCGTGAATCTAAGGTCAAAAGAATAAACAACTGGTCTTCTAAATTCTATCAAGTAATACAAGTCTGGTTGATGGAGCTTAATAGATACAACAGAAATAATAAAAGTAAAACGGCGGTCCTGATATAAGTGAACCAACCTACCAGCAAATCACCGTGAACAGAATGATGTGCCAGCAAACTGCCAAGAAAACCTGTACATCGAAACCCGTAAGAAAATTTGGCACAACGGGGGTGAGTTGCCAACTCGTGAGTAGAAAACATCTACGAGTAGAAATAACATGCACGACGCTCTCCTAGGTCATAATAATATACTTAATATATCACTAGTCATCTAGTAGTGGCAGGGTAATAATCTATGCGTAAGTGCAATACTCGGTGCTCGTGTTAGTGCCTCAAGTAGTAACATGTCATGTGTATGAGTATGCATGCACCATGAATGTACAACAATCAACCATGAAATCTGGATATATCTGTATAAGAAATCTTTAACTTTTATCATAGTAAAATTTGTATAGTAATCTGAAACATCATCAATGAAATCCATGGAAATCCGTGTCAAGTATCGATACAAAACATGTAAATCTCAAAGTCTCAATACCTCATAGTCTCAATATCTCATAGTCTCAATATCTCGGGCTCCGTCAGTTCGGATCGGCCCATATCATCAAATCTCACGACAACGGTCGGTATCCTCCGGATATCCGCCGCGCCTGACATCACCGGTAGGTAGTCTTCCCCTGCCAGGCTCATCGTCTACAACTCGATCTTCTTGCCCCGGAGTAAAATCCAACAGAAAACATGAAATCTCATGGTGGACGACACATACATCATGAGAAAACCGCAACTTGTATTTTAAAAAGAGAGGGAGAGAGTGAGAAGTTTTTTATATATATTCTTGCGGTTTTCCTCAAAATCCAGAAATCTCATAGAAATCAAAAATCCCAAAATCATGAGTAAGTAATAATGAGTATCGGTATAAGCCCCACAATACTGCATGATAATATGAAAATATGAATGCATGAAATGTCTATGTAATAAATGAAATGTCTAACTAGCACATGAGAGTAATCATACACTATTATATTGATCTAGGCTTTAGCTGATTCTATCAATAAAAGATAATAAGTTTTAAAGTGTACGTGACATGGTAATTACCGATGATGATGTGTGTGAGCCGGCAAATAAGTGTACGTGGAACATGCACATCATCGGTAATGGTGCTGTGTCTTAACAGGCAGAGTTTCATATTGGCTAAAGAAACATACGTATGAATATGCAATGCGATAAATGCAACATGAATATAACAGTGAATGTGTAGTAAACGCACAACTAGAGAATATATACTAATTACGAGTCATACAGCTTGTTGTTTGAAAAAAAGCATGATCCGATAGTTTTGAAAATAAGTATGACTCGAGCTTAAACTATGATCTACCTAACCAACTAAGGAACTAACTAAAGACACTAGTCGAAAGGTAAGAAGTATCCTCCTAAAATCTGAGTCGATATCTCTAGTAGTCGGCGATCCAGCCTCAATAGCGTCATATACAAAGTACGACTTTCTCGAGTCAAGAGTGCGGATCAATCATCACAACTATGCCTCGTACGGTAAAATCCATCGTACCGCTTCCCAAAAATCAGGGTACGGGTCAACTATCACATATGTACATCATTATTCGTATAGTATCATCATCAAACAATATCATGATCAAGGGTACTGTGCTATAATCGCATACATCCCATTATCATCAAACATATATCATTGTCTGTGTAAATATACATCGTCAAATGATCTTCAGAAATATCATGTCACATATATCATATCGTGATTAAGTCACATATTACAATCCGGGTTCTAGTTTAGAGTCTCGTACATTTCAATGTCATCATCACCTATTATCGTTTATGTATAAATATCCATTTTCTCATTTCCAAACGATCCGCTAATATCATAGTACATCTCATATCATACTCGATCGTATATCTTTTACTCATGGCATCATGCCCAGTCATACCGACTCCTCCCCAGATATCATAAAACATCCTCATATCACGTGTATATGTTATACACACACACACACATATAGAAACCTACACACATTCATATATATATATATATATATATATACACACACACACACATACACATACATACATACATATACACCAAGTCAAGTGTCTGTGTGTGTGCACGTGTGTGTGTCTATATGAAACCTACGAATTCCCTCTAAGGCAGTCATCCTCTGGTTAAGTATTTCTAAATCAGTCTAGTCCAATCTAATATCTTCAATAGGACCCTACTCACCAAGAATATAAGGGCACGTCCGACTTCCTAATAACAGTACCTAATATCCTTATTCTACGTTTGCGGGGATGCTATACGCCATCCATCCGACTTCCCCTATAGATGTACATCTACTCACCTGATGCTTGTCTGCCGAAGTCGATGTCGCCCTCCTCTTCTTCCTCGTACGAAGTCTACGTAAGGGGTACCTATACGCAAACATATATAATATCGTAAACCGAATCGTGAACAAAACCAAAACGGCGCACGAAACGCGCATAGGTTAAAACCTATGACCCGCTCATGCAAAAGAACCAAATAACCCTCGACATCGGCGTACAAACGCCTATTGATCAAGATAAAATACAAACGTACAAATCGTAGTTCCAAAAATCATTAATTATAATATAAAACAGGGTTTAATTCATCAAAACCTTAAAATCAAACAAATTGTTATATTTCGCAAAAACCTAGAAAGCACTAAATTTTCGTTTTAATTCGAAACTTGATATTTTAACCCAACTAATGGCCATAATAGTCACTAAATATTATAACTAAGTCATACAAACCATCACCATAATTTAATCTCATCAATTTGTATTGAATTGAAAATTCTAGTTTGCAAGAATATCAAATTTTAATACTTTTTAAAGCAAAATTCACAATTCAACAACTAAGCTAGATTTTACATATTTTAAAATGCTAGACCACTCATGGAAACCTTAATGATGTGCTAAAAACCCTAACTAGATTTTAATCCAACATTTTAAATTAATTTCTAAAACCTAGTTAGCAAAATTAGCATAAGTATCACAATTTTTAAACTAAAAATTAGCAACTAGTAACTATATTATGTTTAGCATTCCTTTAACATGTTAAACTACTCATTAAAACCATAACCTAATGATAAAAACCCTAAGTAGAATTTTATCTCACCAATATATATATATATATATATATATATTATAAAAACCTAGTTTGCAAAAATCCTAATTAGGACAATTTAAATGCAAAAATTAACAAATTTGTTTCTAGATTAGGTTTAACATTACCTAACATGTCAAACTACACATTAAGATCAATATCCAATGATGAAAACCCAAATTTGATTTAATAACCCTATTCATGAAATTTAAATCTTGAAATTTAAACCATAATTAAACTCCTAATTTGATTAGATTGAAGTAATTAGCAACAAATTAAACATGGGGTTAGGATTTATACCTCCATAAACATGAGACCAAACATGAAATCTAGCCTCCAAAATGCTAACTTTACTCCAAGATCCAAGCTTATTTGAACAAGGAATAAAGGGGTAAAGATTTAATTAGGAATTGCTGGAATTTTGTTTTGATTTTTCATGAATTTCAATGAATTTTTTTAGTGAGAATGAACTTGGGATGAATAGGGGCTGCCTCAAGGTATGTCTCGGCCACACAAAGAGAAAGAGAAGAGAGAGAGAGAGAGAATTGTGTATATGTGTGTAGAAACACCCCATTTATTTCACATTTTCACTTAAACCCTTAATTATTCAAATTTTTCCCATTTAGCCTTTTTCCTAGAATTCCCTAGAACCATGGAGAAATTTTGAGAGATAATTTTGCATGTTACATACTTAATTCCAATATGTTATAGTTCACTTTTGTCAAATTAACCCATTGAAATTTGTAATTTGCACCTATTTAATATATAATTAAAAGCTTATGTTAATATTAAAAATAATTACTTAAGGAAAAATATTTAGGTAAACTAATAATTTATAAGTGACTAAATAAACACCATTTACTAGTAATTACATAGTTAAAATAGGTCTTTTTAAATCAATGATGAAAAATAATTATAGTTACGTTTTACGGAAAATACGGTTTATTTTACCGATTATCAGAAAATTCACCTAAAGGATTTTATCTATCTATCTATCTATCTATCTATCTATCTATTTATTTTTAAAGCGTTACAATCTTCCCCCTTAAAGAAATTCGGTCCCCGAATTTAAATTAAAACTCCCCCCAAATACTAAAACATTTAGCAAAACACTCAAATCGTCGGGGCTCCGAAATCATCAATAAATAACTAAAAATCAACTCCGTCAAGCATAACGCAATCATCGGAGTTATGGTGAAAATACCATGTCAAAGTCCAATACGAAAACCAACATGAAATACATCAAAACTATAACTTGTATATAGTGCGCATCGTAGTAAAATTGTCCAAACATCTGAATAGAGAAGCATGCAAAAACACCTAGGTACTGATCTCAGGACAGTCCCGCTCGATTATCAAACCAAATAGTAAATATCATAAAAACGTACTGCTAAAAAATGAAATCAATCTCAAATACAGTATACGAGGTACTACGTGCGTCCGGTGTGCATGAAAATCGAAATGAAATACAGATGCCATGAATACGCACAGAAACAAAACTGAGTGCAATAGGTGTGCACCAAAAACATCTGTCGAGTGCAACGGGCGTGCAAGACAACAATATCAGGTGCATCTAATCTGCACAAATCTCGATTTAGTGCATCTGGTGTGCACAAAATCGCATCAAGTGCGCCAAGTGTGCACAAGAATCTCAATCACGTGCACATGGTGCACGAAAATATATACCGAATATCAAAATCGAAATTGCAGTACGGAAAGTGCATGAAAACTATGTCGAAGCATACGTCAAAATCATGCGCAACCCATATGCACGAAATCAAATCAATATCTCAAAATGTATAAAACCAAATCGAGTGTACTGGGTATGCACAAAACAACATCAATACCACTGATATATGAAACACGAATAGAGTGTAATGAATGTACACATAGGAAATACCAATCATAGAACAAAATCCTCAAAATACCAAAATCCAATCAACGGAAATATGAAATTCAAATCACCAAATCGTAATCACTATCGTCAATGTGCGCCTTTTCTAATGTCGACTGATTCGGACTTGTCTCCTCATAGCTGTGCTGACTGCGCTATAAATGGCTATGCTTATATCCAGAATCTCCCACGTAATCTATCCCTTCACCTGATATATGGACTACGTTAAACTTTTCGATCGATTCATCAAAATCCCATAATTTCCCGAGAGCTCAACACTCCAGTACAGTTTAAAAATATCAAGTGCATGCCCCAGCATTCGCGGACCAGCCGTAGAAGGGCAAACCTAAGCCTCACTAATGGCACCGCGGAACTGCCGCAAATCCTAATGTTCACCAGCGTTCTCATGGTCATTATGTCGAGTTAGGGTTTCATTCTTCTAGAGGGTCCATAGAAATACCTGCATGTTCTTCCGAATACCTTAAACTTGGGAAAATAGGTTTCTGACATTCATTCGAACCTTTTAACTTTGTCTGGACGACATGTGAATACCCTTCGTCCGCAAGCTAAACAATGCCTCAATCCTCAAGAATAGACGATACCCTAACGGTCATCGCATTCGAGCCGCAGCTCCCTCTGTCTATGCGACCGTGGTAATAGAAACCACCATCCGATATCGACGAAGACAGATCAAAGGAACGAATAGAATACGGTGCAAAGAAATGTATATCCTAAGGCTTCTTAAGAAAAGTAGCGTATCGTAAGTATGTAGCGGATCATACCCACGGTACGTCACTCTACCTAAGTCACCTACTCTATCAACCAAGGTCAACCTAGACTTAGACAAAGGTTAAACCTAGCGCTCTAATACCAACTTTGTCACGACCCGAAGGAACGGAACATGACCGGCACTTAAATTACGAAACGTATAAAGGCGTAACGTGATCTAAGTAAGCCGAAGCCCAGAAATCTAAACCATTAAAAGAAGAAGTAAAGCAAAACATGTTTAAAAGCAATATCAAATTTTCTCAAAAATTTCGGCAGAGTCTCCCTTGTAAAAACTGGCCCCAAACGGGTACAAATAAGAATATATACATAAGCAATGATAAAAAGGCATCCCCAAGAAGGAGCTAGCTCTTCGCTAATTGGCGGTCACAACCACACAAGCAATATAATATACAACGCCGAAGGGCGAGGAACAAAACTCAAAGAAAACCATCAAAACCACCAGAAAACCATAATAATACAGGCACGACTCTAAGGTCAAAAGAATAAACAACCGGTCTTCTAAATTCTATCAAGTAATACAAGTCTGGTTGATAGAGCTTTCTAGATACAAATGAAATAATAAAAGTAAAACGGCGGTCCAGATACAAGTGAACCAACCTACCAGCAAATCACCGTGAATGAAATGATGAGCCAGCAAACTGCCAAGGAAACCTGTACATTGAAACCTGTAAGAAAATTTGGCACAACGGGGGTGAGTTGCCAACTCGTGAGTAGAAGACATCTACGAGTAGAAATAACATGCACGACGCTCTCTTAGGTCATAATAATATACTTAATATATCACTAGTCATCTAGTAGTGGCAGGGTAATAATCTATGCGTAAGTGCAATGCTCAGTGCTCGTGTCAGTGCCTCAAGTAGTAACATGTCATGTGTATGAGTATGCATGCACCATGAATGTAAAACAATCAACCATGAAATCTGGATATATCTGTATAAGAAATCTTTAACTTTTATCATAGTAAAATTTGTATAGTAATCTGAAACATCATCAATGAAATCCATGGAAATCCGTGTCAAGTATCGACACAAAACATGTAAATCTCAAAGTCTCAATACCTCATTGTCTCAATATCTCATAGTCTCAATATCTCGGGCTCCGTCAGTCCGGATCGGCCCATATCATCAAATCTCACGACAACGGTCGGTATCCTCCGGATATCCGCCGCACCAGACATCACCGGTAGGTAGTCTTCCCCTGCCAGGTTCATCGTCTACAACTCGATCTTCTTGCGCCGGGGTACCTTACCGGGCCCACCATGTACCCGAGACGGTTTATCCACTCTTCGAATCGGGTCTCGAAATCCAACAGAAAACATGAAATCTCATGGTGGACGACACATACATCACGAGAAAACCGCAACTTGTATTTTAAAAAGAGAGAGAGAGAAGTTTTTTATATTTATTCTTGCGGTTTTCCCCAAAATCCAGAAATCTCATAGAAATCCAAAATCCCAAAATCATGAGTAAGTAATAATGAGTATCGGTATAAGCCCCACAATACTGCATGATAATATGAAAATGTGAATTCATGAAGTGTCTATGTAATAAATGAAATGTCTAACTAGCACGTGAGAGTAATCATGCACTATTATATTGATCTAGCTTTTAGCTGATTCTATCAATAAAAGATAATATGATCTAAAGTGTACGTGATATGACAGTTACCGATGATGATGTGTGTGAGCCGGCAAATAAATGTACGTGGAACATGCGCATCACCGGTAATGGTGCTGTGTCTTAACAGGCAGAGTTTCATATTGGCTAAAGAAACATACGTATGAATATGCAATGCGATAAATGCAACATGAATATAACAGTGAATGTGTAGTAAATGCACAACTAGAGAATATATACTAATTACGAGTCATACAGCTTGTTGTTTGAAAAAAAAGTATGATCCGATAGTTTTGAAAATAAGTATGACTCAAGCCTAAACTAAGATCTACCTAACCAACTAAGGAATTAACTAAAGCCACTAGTCGAAAGGTAAGAAGAATCCTCCTAAAATCAGAGTCGATATCTCTAGTAGTCGGCGATCCAGCCTCAATAGCGTCACGTACAAAGTACGACTTCCTCGAGTCAAGAGTGCGGATCAATCATCACATCTATGCCTCGTACGGTAAAATCCATCGTACGGCTTCCCAAAATCGGGGTACGGGTCAACTATCACATATGTACATCATCATTCATATAGTATCATCATCAAACAATATCATGATCAAGGGTACTGTGCTATAATCGCATACATCCTAATATCATCAAACATATATCATTGTCTGCGTAAATATACATCGTCAAATGATCCTCAGAAATATGATGTCACATATATCATATCGTGATTAAGTCACATATTACAATCCGGGTTCTATTTTAGAGTCTCGTACATTTCAATGTCATCATCACCTATTATCGTTTATGTATAAATATCCATTTTCTCATTTCCCAACGATCCGCTAATATCATAGTACATCCCATATCATACTCGATCGTATATCTTTAACTCACGGTATCATGCCCAGTCATACCGACCCCTCCACAGATATCATATAATATCCTCATATCACGTGTATATCTTATATATATATATATATATATACATATAGAAACCTACACATATTCATATACACACACACACACACACACACACACACATACATACATATACACCAAGTCAAGTGTATGTGTGCGCGCGCGCGTGTATGTCTATATGAAATCTACGAATTCCCTCTAAGGCAGTCATCCTCAGGTTAAGTCTTTCTAAATCATTCTAGTCCAACATAATGTCTTCAATAGGAACCTACTCGCCAAGAATCTAAGGTCACGTCCGACTTCCTAATAACAGTACCTAATATCCTTATTCTACGTTTGTGGGGGTGCTATACGCCATCCACCCGACTTCCCCCATAGATGTACATCTACTCACCTGGTCCTTGTCTGCCGAAGTCGATGTCACCCTCCTCTTCTTCCTCGTCCGAAGTCTACGTGAGGGGTACCTATACGCAAACATATATAATATCATAAACCGAATCGCGGACAAAACCAAAACGGCGCACGAAACGCGCATAGGTTAAAACCTATGACCCGCTCATGCAAAAAAACCAAATAACCCTCGACATCGGTGTACAAACGCCGATTGATCGAGATAAAACACAAACGTACAAATCGTAGTTCCAAAAATCATTTATTATAATATAAAACAGGGTTTAATTCATCAAAACCTTAAAATCAATCAAATCGTTATATTTCACAAAAACCTAGAAAGCACTAAATTTTCGTTTTAATTCGAAACTTGATGTTTTAACCCAACTAATGGCCATAATAGTCAATAAATATTATAACTAAGTCATACAAACCATCACCATAATTTAATCTCATCAATTTGTATTGAATTGAAAATTCTAGTTTGCAAGAATATCAAATTTTAATACTTTTTAAAGCAAAATTCACAATTCAACAACTAAGCTAAATTTTGCATATTTTAAAATGCTAGACCACTCATGGAAACCTTAATGATGTGCTAAAAACCCTAACTAGATTTTAATCCCACATTTTAAATTAATTTCTAAAACCTAGTTAGCAAAATGAGCATAATTATCACAATTTTTAAACTAAAAATTAGCAACTAGTAACTATATTATGTTTAGCATTCCTTTAACATGTTAAACTACTCATTAAAACCATAACCTAATGATAAAAACCCTAAGTAGAATTTTATCTCACCAATATATATATATTACAAAAACCTAGTTTGCAAAAATCCTAATTAGGACAATTTAAATGCAAAAATTAACAAATTTGTTACTAGATTAGGTTTAACATTACCTAACATGTTAAACTACACATTAAGATCAATATCCAATGATGAAAACCCTAATTTGATTTAATAACCCTATTCATGAAATTTAAATCTTGAAATTTAAACCATAATTAAACTCCTAATTTGATTAGATTGAAGTAATTAGCAACAAATTAAACATGGGGTTAGGATTTATACCTCCATAAATATGAGATCAAACATAAAACCTAGCCTCCAAAATGCTAACTTTGCTCCAAGATCCAAGCTTATTTAAACAAGGAATAAAGGGGTAAAGATTTAATTAGGAATTGCTGGAATTTTGTTTTGATTTTTCATGAATTTTAATGAATTTTTGAAGTGAGAATGAACTTGGGATGAATGGGGGCTGCCTCAAGGTATGTCTCGGCCACATAAAGAGAAAGAGAAGAGAGAGAGAGAGAATTGTGTAGATGTGTGTAGAAACACCCCCATTTATTTCACATTTTCACTTAAACCCTTAATTATTCAAATTTTTCCCATTTAGCCTTTTTCCTAGAATTCCCTAGAACCATGGAGAAATTTTGAGAGATAATTTTACATGTTACTACTTAATTCCAATATGTTATAGTTCACTTTTGTCAAATTAACCCATTGAAATTTGTAATTTGCACCAATTTAATGTATAATTAAAAGCTTATGTTAATATTAAAAATAATTACTTAAGGAAAAATATTTAGGTAAACCAATAATTTATAAGTGACTAAATAAACACCATTTACTAGTAATTACATAGTTAAAATAGGTCTTTTTAAATCAATGATGAAAAATAATTATAGTTACGTTTTATGGAAAATACGGTTTATTTTACCGATTATCGGAAAATTCACCTAAAGGATTTTATTTATCTATCTATCTATTTATTTATTTATTTTTAAAACGTTACATAAGGTCACCACTAAAGCCCATTAGCACAACCACAACTCAAAATCCCTCAAACCCTAACTAGGAATTTTCAAAGCTCACAAAACCGCATCAAAACACTTCTAAACTTGTTTAGGTGATAAGGTAATTGAAATACAATATTAATGGTGCAGAAATTACCTCATTTGGCAACTCAAGAAAATTCTTGAGTTGCCCCAAGTGTCAAAAATCCTTGCTTTCATGGTCCAAAGTGTTTGTGAGAAGCTTGTGCATGTTTTTATTGAAATGGAGATGACCTTTTGAGTTGATTTGGGGTGTGATTGTGAGGATGAAGAGGGAGAGGGAGATGGGAAGCAGCCATGGTGAGAGAGGAGAGGAAAAAGGATGAAGAAAATGAAGAGGGAGACAAAGACCAAGACTTAGGTTTGACCCCTCACCTCTCTCTCTCTCATGTCCATCCCTCTATTCTTTAACATTTCATTTTCCTTTCCTTTTCTTATCTTTTCATTTCCATTTCATTTTTAAAACCAAACACATAAATCCCAAATGAAACCATGGTTATAAAATGTAACACAAGTGTAAAATATGACACGGTGCATGTCATGTGCACAAAACTAGCTTAATGCGCGATTAGCGATATTTAATCGCGATTAGCGTTAAAATAGTGTATAATAAATCACAATTAACTTAAAATTTCTTAATTCATATAAAACACCCTCTTTTTAGTAATTTCTAAAATTTTCCAAATTTTTCCCAAATTATCGGTATTTAATTATACCGCACTAATAAAATATTCAATATATTTATTATTTAATTATAAAAATTTCCAAAAATAATATTTTATTTTTCTAAAATGTTACACTTAGCTATCCAGAATCACTCTCTACTCATTATAGGCTACTTAGTTTAGCACACCAAGTGACCTAGTTGCCTCAATTTAGAGGTTAAGCTCAAGGTTGGAACTCTCGGGTGGATTTTCTTCGACTTCGAGAAGCCGACAAGAAGGCGCTATCCATTTCCACTCTAAGGAGCTCACGAGGTGAAGGAGGACAGCGAGAAGACAAGAAGGACACGATACTACGAGGTTTAACATTCATCCGAGTAGTTAAACCTCATATAGATTGCTAGCTAGGGTTTTATGTTCGATCCTTGGTTCAAGTCGGTGTTGCGAAGCCCGTAAAAATCATTTTTGGCTAATTCCACCTCCCTGCGAACACGTGGGATGCATGACATCGACTTACAGTGGTATCAGAGCCTCTCATAAACCTTAGATAGCTTGTAGCGATATTATAATTCCGCTGTTTTTTGTCGCGCAAAAACTGCTGAAAAACAGTTTTCAAAAGTGAAGTTTTAAGTTGTTTGTACACCCCGCAAGCTCACGGTTTGAACCGAGAAGCCTCGGGGTGAAGCGTGCACATCCCAGGGACAACCCGAGGGGACCAACAGCAAGGACCCCCCTAAGACCACCACTTGGTGGCCTTGGGGGCTGGTGACCCGAGAGCACCATGAATTGGTGCTCTCGGGTCTGCCTCCCTTTGGGGGCCACCTCATGGTGTCCCCTATGGGTGGGTACCCTCCCAAGGCCCTCCATTCAACAGTAATTCTTGTGTCTTCACCTCCACGAATATTCGGGCGGGTTTCGAGTTCGTTTCGACTCCCGGATTGACTCAAAACTATTGGTTTTGGAACTTTAGCTCACTGGATTTTCATGTCTTGGAAAATTGGATAAGTTTGCTAATTGCGTGCGGAATTCTAATGTCGTAGTTACTTTACAAGCTTTGTGTTGTATATATGTGTTTGGAAACGTCGACTAATTGCTATACGTCGATTAGTCGGGGTTGCACATATCTGTGATGTTGTTATGATGGTTTGTGTATATGAACTTGTTGGATCATCGTGGATGGATAGCCGGGGATGTGAGATAAGGGTTTTTCATTCTTTCATTCGATGTAAAATTTGTAAAGTGATGTAATATTATTTTGCGGGGCACATCCGGGTTGAGGTTTTAGGCACTGTTGTATTATTTCTTTTACTGTTTTTGCTCCTAGGATAGACCCAAGGTGTGGTGCACAAACTACTGGGTACTTTGAAGTGCCGAGTGGCCTACTCACTTTGTTGAGGGAGGTTGCTTCACTTCGGGTATTTGGCGGGTAGTTTTCCGCACCCGTAGGGGTTTAGGGTGGGGTTTGGCTATTCATCACGACCATGGAATCCGTCTTTCGTTACAGGCTCAAACAAAATGCGGAATTCGTTGAATATCCAATATATTCATCTGTGATCTGGAATGCCTATCATTGCGTTTGACAAATGGATATTATTATATATATATTATATAATAGACGTTGCTTATATTTTGCATCCGCGCTAGTCCGGCCCCCACTCTGTCGTTAGTTAAGTAACCTAACGGGTGATGACGGTGCCCCGTGGCGAATGCAGATGGCATAAGCGTACGTTGTATTTTCGTTGTTTTCTGCAATGGTAGGTTAATTGATGGGACCGCATTATATTAATGCAAAGCAAACAAACCAAAGTTGAACCGTTGGAACAATTTTAAAACCACTTGGTTTTTCAAAACAGCAAAACTTTTAAAATGCGGAGCTTAAACCACTCATTTTAAAGCTATCAGGTTCCTTCGATTATATCAAGTTCACTACGTTCACGGTTTTGACAAAACCATTCGTAGCCCTCCGTCATTTCAGTTGGATATTCAGTAGTATTCAAGCTATGTATTTTGACTTTCGCCAAGGCATAGTGATTGGTAACTGCTGAATATTCATCTGTAGTATAGATAGATGCATTGGTTTGGGACAGTCATACTGCTATTTTGGCCTTCGTCAAGGGTATGTACAGGTGGGTTCAAATTAACCTGGATAATGACGGGTAGAACTTGACATGGGACTTATGATATGTTGGCCTTCGTCAAGGTCATAAGAGCATGGGGCAAAGATCCACATCGGGAGTTTCTAAAGAAACTGAAACTTGCTAGTGTTGCATACCATTTGGAGTGTGATAATTTTGGTAGGATTCCTTCGACTTTATCACATGATGATATTTGGATCCCGATCCTACTGTGAGTATATGCTACTCCTCGGGAGATCTTTTCACTTAACGATCAATGCTATAAACCAAGTAGGTGTCTAGAAAGGTGTTAGCGGGGCTATGACTCCAAGGAAAATAGGTTATTTAATTAAGGAATTTCACGAAAGCGTCGTAAAACCTCCCTCGAAGTACCGACACTGGCCTAGTTGAACGGTTAAGCAAGTATTATACGGTGAGATTAATCCTGACTAATTCTTCTTTTATGGTTTGAGAAAGGATTCGAGAAACAGTGGGAGCCATCCTATTTAGATAAACTAAAAACCAATTTAAATTTGCAAGAGTATCATGCTAAAGTGTTTATTCTCTCTCTCCAAATTGCAGCGACCAAACATGACGTGCCTTAAGTTACTATTAGATAAAAATATATTGACAGGGCCAAACAATAAAGATTGGTTTAGGAATGTCAAGATGGCAATCACTTATGACAAATTGGACTATGTTCTTACTACTAAAGCCCCCGCCACCCCATGTCCAGATTCCAGTGTCGCGGATAGGGAAATCCGTAAGACCTGGGAAATTGATTGCACGAAAGCCAAGTGTTTCGTGCTAGCCTTTATGGACAATGAACACCAGAGGCGGCACGAGAATATGGATCTTGAATCCATATTCCTCCGTACCAAGGAATTATATGGAGAGCAATCTCGTATCGCAAAGATACGAGACCTCAAAGAAGCTATTTCAGGCGAGCTTGGCTGTCGGGTCATCTGTAGAGAAACACGTCCTTAAGATGATCGGCTACATTGATGAGCTCGCGGACCTTGGGACCACGTTAGAGAACGAGCTGTATACATACTTGATTCTCCAGTCCCTTCCTTCCACCTACGCCCAGTTTATCTTGAATTTTAATATTCAAGGTAAAGAAGTTGAACTTTCGGAACTCCTCAACATATTGAGGAGTGCTGAGGGCACCCTGAAGAAATCCAGGGAAACACCCGCTCTGTTTGTTGGTAGAGCTTCCTCTTTTAGATCCAAGGCGAAAGCCAAAGGAAAGAATAAGAAGGCCCCCACCAAGCCGAGAGGCGGTGTTAGTAAGGTAGAAGCAAAGGGCAAGGCAAAAGTGGTGGGGCCGACAGTAGGGAAGGAAGAATGCTTCTACTGTCATAAAAAGGACCATTGGAAGAAAGATTCTAAGGCTTGGAGAGCCAAGAACAAGGACCTGAAGCAAGTTTTGGTTTCGGCTTCAGGTGTGTTTGTAATTGAAAACTGTCTGTCAATCAACTCTACTTCCTGGATATTGGATACCGGATCAGGATCTCATATCTGTAATTCTTTGCAGGCACTGAGAAGCCGTAGAGTTCTGAAGACCGGTGATATGACCCTCAGGGTTGCTAACGGAGCGAGCGTGGATGCTGTGTCCGTAGGGGAATACCACCTAGGATTGACGAGTGGACATATTTTGGTTTTGTGCAACTGTTTTTATATACCTAGTTTGACTTGTAATATCATTTCTGTATCTTTGTTATCTAAAGAAGGTTATGATCTTATATTTGTAAGCAATGTTGTAAACATCCACCTTAATCATGGTCTGATTGGGTCGGGTACACTAAACAATGGTATATACGTATTAAACCATTTACAAGTTTTCAATGTCTAGAACACACATAAAAGAAAGACTCCAGAATTAAATCAAGCTTTCTTATGGCATTGTAGACTGGGTCACATCAACGAAACAAGGTTGACCAAGTTATATAAAGAAGGATATTTAGATCCGTTCGAATATCAATCTTATGCAACTTGTCAATCATGTCTCAAAAGAAAGATGACATAAACTCCGTTCACTGGACACGGAGTAAGAGCGTGTGAGCTCTTGGGACTCATACACAGCGATGCGTGTGGTCCAATGTCTACACATGCAAGAAGTGGTTATTCCTATTTCATTACTTTTACAGATGATTTCTCTAGGTTTGGATATGTTTTCTTAATGAAACATAAATCCGAGGCCTTTGAGAAATTCCGAGAATATAAGAATGAAGTGGAAAAATAAACCGGCAAAAGTATCAAGATACTAAGATCTGATCGAGGTGGTGAATACTTGAGTGCCGAGTTTCTGGATTACCTAAAAGAGAATGGAATTCTCTCTCAGCTTACTCCTCCATACACACCACAACACAACGGTGTATCGGAGAGACGGAACCGAGCCTTATTGGATATGGTACGTTCCATGATGAGTAACGCTGAGTTACCGCGATCATTTTGGAGCTATGCACTAGAATCAGCTGCATTTCTTTTGAACAAGGTTCCTACCAAGACTGTGCCTACCACACCATATCAGATGTGGAGTAGGAAGAAACCCTATCTTCAGTATCTGAAGATATGGGGATTTCCAGTTTTTGTCAAAAAGCAGCATGCGGACAAACTCGAGGCACGCTCAGTAATGTGTAAGTTTGTGAGATACCCAAAGAACTCCAGGGGGTATCTTTTCCATTACGCAGAGGAACAAAATATTTTTGTTTCTCGTCATGCCCATTTTTTGGAATATCAATTTTTAGAAAAAGAAACTATTGGGAGTGCAATAGAATTGGAAGAAATTCCAGAACCACAAGCTATTACTGAAAGTTTGGTGGAACCAGAAGTTTCAAAAGAACAGAACATTCCCGCGCCACTCCGCAGGAGTAGTAGGCTGTCTTATCCGCCCGAGAGATACTACAGTTTTCTCGTAGATGGGAATAGAGAAGATAGCATCATTGATAATGATGAGCCAACTAATTTCCAGCAAGCCATTCAGAGCACAGACTCGGTAAAATAGCTGGATGCAATGCGGACCGAGATGGAGTCCATGTACACCAACAAAGTATGGACTTTGGACTTTGCTCCAGAAGGGGTAAAACCCGTAGGCTGCAAATGGATCTTCAGAAAGAAGATTGGTGTAGATAGACAGGTTGAAATCTATAAAGCTAGACTTATTGCAAAAGGATTTCGTCAAAGACCTAGTTTGGACTATGATGAAACCTTTTCTCCAGTGGCTATGCTCAAATCCATTCGGATCCTTCTAGCCATTTTTGCCTTCCACGATTATGAGATTTGGCAGATGGACGTAAAGACAGCTTTTCTAAATGGACATTTGGAAGAGTGCGTCTATATAGACCAGCTAGAGGATTTTCATTCAGAGTGGGAGCAGCGGGAAAGTGTGCAAGTTGCTTAAGTCCATTTATGGACTAAAGCAGGCATCACAGAGTTGGAATATCTGTTTTGATGAGACGGTCAAAGAATTTGACTTTATCAAAAATCCAGATGAGCCGTGCATTTATAGTAAGATTGTAGCAAGAACTGTAGTATTCCTCGTCTTGTACGTGGATAGCATTCTCTTGATAGGAAATGCCATTCCTATGCTACAATCTGTTAAAGGATTCTTGTCACACAGGTTCTCCATGAAAGACATGGGTGATGCCTCTTATATTCTGGGGATCCAGATCTATCTTGATAGATCTAAAAGGATGTTGGGACTTTCACAGTCCAGGTACATCGACACCATACTAAAGAGATTTAGTATGGAAGATTCTAAGCACGGTAATTTACCGGCTTGTCACGGAATCACCCTCTACAAAGAGATATCTCCCAAGACTGATTTGGAAAGGGATCGCATGTCTATTATACCTACGCTTCTGTAGTAGGCTCTATAATGTATGTGATGTTGTGTACCAGACCAGATGTTGCTTACGCACTGAGCGTAGTAAGCCGATATCAGTCAAACCTTATGGAGAAGCACTGGATAGCAGTAAAGAACATACTCAAGTACCTGAGAAGGACTAAGGAGATGTTCTTAGTGTATGGCAGAAAAGACCTCCAGATCGAGGCCTTTGCTGACTCCAGCTTCCAAAGTTACAAGGATGACTCCAAGTCCATGTCGGATTATGTCTTTACCCTCAATGGAGGGGCGGTCTGTTGGGAGAGTTCCAAGCAAGACACCGTTGCTGACTCGACGATGGAAGCGGAGTATATCACAGCTTCTGATGCCGTAAAAGAAGCAGTCTGGATGAGAAAGTTCTTAACTGAACTTCAGGTGGTTCCGTCCATTGTTGATCCAATACCTCTGTATTGTGACAACAACGGGGCTATAACTTTAGCAAAGGAACTTAGGTCCCATCAGAAGTCCAGACACGTCTTGAGGCGGTATCACCTGATCAGGGAGATCGTGGATCGTCGGGAGATCGAGGTGAGGTGAGTTGCTATGGAGGACAACACCGCAGATCCATTCACAGATTCCATCTCTCAGACGCAGTTTGAGAGGTTATTCGAGATGATAGGTCTGCGATATGCTAGCACATAGCCTTAGTGCAAGTGGGAGATTGTTAGTGTTATATGCCCTAGAGGCCATTATTGTATAGTACTAGTTTGTATATTACATTTTGGAAGCTTGGGATATATACACGAATTTATAACAGTCTTGCTCAATATAGTAGTATGCTACTTGGTTTGTATCTATCTTAATATGCGTATATATTTCTTTTAACGTATCGCTAATACATATTGATAGAGCCCTTAGGATCTTTGCTTGACTACCAGCGTTGTGATGGCAGTCACACTAGTGGAGGTTGGGTAGTCTATAAGCAAATCCTTATACAGGTCTCTAGTCGTAGGATTATCGAGACATGGCATCGATACTCCAGAGTAGACTAGTGTATACGCTTCTCATCCCAGAAGGGGAGATGGTTTGTCCCACAGTCATCAGTACGTCGTACTGGAGATAGTATGCAGGTGCTCATTGGGTTATGAGTTGCACTGGACAAACTCGTGGGGTAATGCTGGTTGGTACTATACCTATCGTCAGGTAGCAGTTCCCAAATGATATGAGTACAGCTTAGTCCGTTGACTTGACACTGTTATTTTGCCTCAAGTGTGTTCCCATTGTTCTTAAATTTCTACCCTACCACGGCTCTATTGAGTCGTGCAAACAGGTTGTAGTTGGGTGCAGTCCCGAAGCACTTGGAGGCAGTGGCGGTTAGATAGGATCCATCTCTCCCGGTATTGGGGGTTGATATCGCGCTGTGTTCGGAAAGCCATTACACAAAGTCCCTGGCCAGGGCAAGCGAGATTTACTGGTAGGTACTCCAGGAGTTTCTCAGGGTGTTTTTGTCTGTACTCCGACATAAGTTATTACTCTATTAGGGGTCTGACGTTTACCGCCTCTAGGCCCGATATGCGATACTCTTAGACGAACAGACCGGACTGTACGGAGATTGCAACAGACAGGCTCAGTAGGAGTTTGGATGAGTTTGCTCGTCGGCCTTCCTATCGACAGATACCTAGGTAGCCGTTACGTGCAGCTAGTACAGCTGACGTGCTTGTGGTTAAATCTACTGCCAGCGTACTATCGAGTTTTTAGAGTCCCACACAGAGGGTTTCCCTGCTTCGGGCGAAACGATTGTAGAGGTTTACGATAGGGTTCGATCACATACGTGTACTTGTGCGCATGTGATGTTCGAACGGACAATACTAGTGGGATTCGGTTTAAGCCGGATCCTAGTATTTGATTGTTGGATTAGTTTCGTCTCTTTGTATTCATATTTCTCGGAACACGGATACGGGTATGTATATACGGATGAGAGGGGTATAGAAGGAGACACCTCATTAGGGTTTTGACCATTGACTTGATTAAAAAAATTATAAGGTGGAGGAAAGTATTTGTTATTTTTTTTTAAATGATAATTGTGGCATGGCTACTTGGATTGACCACTTGACTTGGATTGACTCTTTGACTTAGAAATTTCTTATGAGATATTTTTGTGGCACTAGATATTTTTGGATGAGATATTTTCTTGCCATGTTTTTGGCCATGTCAAGTTATCCATTCTATTTTCTATTATCATTTATCAAAAACATTTCTCTTTCCTCAAGTTCACTCTCTCCTTCTTCCTCTCAAAACCCCAGTATCTCATGTGTTGAGAATCAAGGGTTGATGAGACTTAGCTACCCAAAATCACTCTCTACTCATTCTAGGCTACTTAGTTTAGCACACCAAGTGACCTAGTTGCCTCAATTTAGAGGTTAAGCTCAAGGTTGGAACTCTCGGGTGGATCTTCTTCGACTTCGAGAAACCGACGAGGAGGCACTATCCATTTCCACTCCAAGGAGCTCACGAGGTGAAAGAGGACAGTGAGAAGACAAGAAGGACACGATATTACGAGGTATAAAATTCATCCGAGTAGTTAAACCTCATATAGATTGCTAGCTAGGATTTTATGTTCGATCCTTACTTCAAGTCGGTGTTGCGAAGCCCGTAAAAATCATTTTTTGTTAATTCTGCCTCCCTGCGAACACGTAAGGTGCGCAACATTGACTTACAATACATACAACATCCAAGAACTACAGACTTTCTACGTCCCTCCCAGACGAATAGGTGAAAATGCGATCCTTTTCTACCAATCTACGGAGACCAGAGTAGAGAAAGAAATCTGGCACGGTGTCGATTTTGCACTTGACTAGCTTCAACCAATTTGTCTGCCAAAATACTACGCCGAGGGATTGAAAAGGTTGTTAAGATGCCAAGATGTACCCCTCGAACAAACTGTTCAGTAAGCCTAATTCTACAAAAATATTTGGAATATTTCCGGGACTCAGCGAAAAATGCCCAACGGGAAGATGGAGACAACATGGTTCGGATACGTTCGGTCCAAGAAACGGGAGTAGTTCCACAGCTGCCATGTCATAAATAGCTCCAGCGAAGGGGAAAACGCTCTTCCGAATGGCCGTTGTTTACCCCAATTAGAGTAAAGCTCTGTTCAAATTTCAAATTTTGAAATGAAGCAGCGCTTCATAACAGCGCCAGCGCTAAGAGTCAAAGACTCTGAGGCAGCGCTCACTTGCAAAGCACATGAACGCTAGCGATAAGAGCACTACAGCGCACCACATTCAAAGCACGTGAGCGCTAGCGCTAAGAGCACTGCACTCTAAGCAGCGCACCATGTGCAAAACACGTAAGCCCTAGCGCTAAGTGCGCTGCACTCTTAGCAGCGCATTACGTGCAAAGCACGAGAGCGCTAGCGCTGGAACTAAATGTTCCCAACCGTTGGATCAAAGATCCAATGAACATGATTAAAAATCATCAGTTGATCAGAATAAAATTCTATTAAGGAAACATTCCTCAGAATCTTTCCAAACAGGAAAGATTGTGCTCTGTAAATCAGAGCACCGTTGGATTAAAAATCCAATGGTGATTAAAATCACCAAGATACAGAATAAATTCTGTATGGGGAAAGATTTTCCAATCTTATTAAAAAATAAGAAAATTGCCTTCTGTAAATCAGAATCTCTTGGATCAAAGATCCAACGGGGGAAACATCCCCAAATCAATTAGAGAAAAGATCTCTTCAACTGATTCAACAAATCAGCTAGCCCTATATAAAGGCCCAAAGACTTCAAGTCTCAAAGAGAGGAACCCCCTCATAAAACTTTGAGAAATTTCAAAGACAAAGAGTAAGCTCTTAGAAGAAGAAAATTTTCTTCAAGGTAAAAAAAAGATGAAATCATCTCATATAAAAAGAAGAATTTACTTCTTTTTCTAAGATCATAGATCTATGAGACCAATGTCTTTCACAACAGAGATCAAAGTATCTCATCATAAAAAAATAAGGGAAAGAACTTAATCTTCTTCAGATCATAGATCTATAAGATAAATTGTCTTTCAGAGATTATAATATCTCATTATAAAAGGGGGGAGAATAATTCAATTCTCTTAGGATCATAGATCTATAAAGGCAAAGCCTTTCACCAAAAACATAAGAGATTGAAACATCTCCTATAAAATATAAGAAGTTTGTTCTTAGATCCATGAGACAAAGTCTCTTATAAGAAAGAGAATTTAATTCTCAGAGTGCAGAACTGCCTAAAAAGAGCCTTAGTGCTCCAAGTTTAAAGAAGCGCATCAACGCTCCAAATCTAGCGCACAGCGCTGCAGAGCCTTAGCGCTCCAAGTTTAAAGAAGCGCATTATCTGGCCTATAGCGCCAAGCGCGCCACGTGCTCCTCACGTGTGCGCTACTTGACAGAAGCACACTGCGCTTATTATCTGGCGCATAGCGCCAAGCGCGCCACGTGCTCCTCACTTGTGCGCTACTTGACAGAAGCGCTCTGCGCCCATTATCTGGCGCATAGTGTCAAGCGCGCCACGTGCTCCTCACGTGTATGCTACTTGACAGAAGCGCACCGTGCTCATTATCTGGCACATAGCGCTAAGCGCCCCACGTGCTCCTTACGTGTGCGCTACTTGACAGAAGCGCACCGCGCTCATTATCTGACGCATAGCGCCAAGCGCGCCACGTGTTCCTCACTTGTGCGCTAAGAGAACATAAATTGTTCTTTAAATAACAAATCCACAGAGCTATGATGAGTGCCCAGCATTCAATAAAGGACAAAAAGATTGTCAGAGCCCAAACCAATGCTCAGCATTGTTAAATGTTCAACATCTTAATTAAATGGGCCGAGCCCAAAATGGCCACAGATCTCTAATTCAGATCAACTGAGCCCATGTGCTCATAAATCTTTGATCTTAGTCCCAAATTGGACTACAGATCTTCCAATCAATATTGGTTCAAGGGTACATCTCTTCACTCCTCTGATATTTGTCATTGTAATCCTTCAACGTCTTCAGAGAGGTGACGGGTCCCGACAACCAGACAAACCATGGACTGTGGGGTCCTTAAACTCATGGACTATGATGTCCTTAAACTTTACAGACTATGATGTCTCTAAAGTACTACGGACTGTGGGGTCCTTAAACTCATGGACTATGATGTCCTTAAACTTTACAGACTATGACGTCTTTAAACTGGACCGCAAAGTCCCTAAACTAAAACAATAGAGCCCAGATGCTCTTTTGTTGGATCTAAATGATCCTGTTAAGTAGATCTTAGTCTAAAATTAGACTAACGTATCCTTAACAAATTGTTAAGTTGATCTTAATCTAAAAATTAGACTAACGTCTCCTTAACAAACGTTTAAGTTGATCTTAGTCTAAAATGAGATTAACGATCCTTAAACCCAACCCAAACCCAAATCTAAGAAAATACAGATTTGGACTAATTCACGCCCTACGGGCGACAACATAAATTAGTCTCCGTATACAATCCACGGGCAACCAAAAACAAAACAAACATTCACGACACGAAGCGACCATATGGAGAAAGAGAAAGTTGTTACCACGATGCGGTAGCATAATTAACTGCAGGGGCTTGCGCCTGCAGGGAAGAGCGTCCCCACAATCAAAAACCCTTCAAACGAGGGGGATCTGACGAAGTCTGCTACAACGGCCGCATCCGTCTAAACCTCTGATACACGGTGCCATAAATCAACTTGGCATCTTCGGAGAGGTTGACGGATAAAACCCAAATAGCATCTGCCCCCAAATTCAGGCAAGATGTCTGTCTTTCCCGGCTTTCGGTGGAGAACAGATTCTGGCACGCCCGGTGGGACCTTATCCTCTTTCCACTCCACACTTTGTGTGTCGTGTTTTTCCGCGATCAAATAATCGCGGTATATATGTTTGTGGTTGCCCTTAGCGGAGTGGATACTGAAGCCGGCATTTCTTCTGTATGAAGAATGGCGTTTGCTCCCACCCTAGCAACTCAGGCTCTGTCACATCTGGCGGAGTCAAGTATGGGTCACTTGCAGGCTCAAATCTCTGCAATCCGGCTCATCAAGAAATCAACGGGCTTCTCTTTGGGTCGATGCTCCCACCTCCCACCCTCGGTGCCTCAACACCGATGGAGGAAGCCCAGAGGAAATCTGTCTTCCACATGCTGGTTCCCCAAGCTGCAACTTTACCGACAGAATCAGTCCTCCAACAACTGGCACCTGCTAAGGACCAAGGTCAACACAGGGGGCAGAATATTTAGGCTCTCAAAGGAAACAAGGGGCAGGCTCGGCAAAATCCTGAAGCTAGTCAAATCCCGGTCGTTAGAAACGGTCGACTTCGATATCAGCATCATACAAAATGAGCTAGGGGCAGTTCTCCATATGGTCCTTTTTCAACCCCAGTGGTGAATGTTATTGTTCCAACTGAGAACAGTTTCAAATTGTTGTGAAGGGTCAGACAAAGTTCTCCTACCGCAATATTGAAGAAGTCTTTGCAGCCCATGCAGATCCCACGAGAGCAGAAACCAGTTCGCTCCCTGAGACAACTTTCCTCATCTATATATAAGGTGTGGAAGAAAGTGAAGGGGACTTACCCCAAGAAGGATCCTGATACAGCGGTTCCTCCCAAAACCAAAGCGGCTTTTTACAACAAGAGGCCCAATAAAGCTCAAATGCCCGAAGTAAAATCTAAACACCCCAAGCCTGGGGGCCTGGTGGTGCACACTGTCTATATGGCATCCGGGAAAGAGGATAGCCGTATCTCTACGGGTCATCGACCACTTACCAGATCCGTAACAAAGGCCCAGGAGCAACAACAGAAGCTCCAGGAAATATAAACACAGATGGCCGCACTTACTGGGCCAAAAGAAAGCCTGGAGACAACGTCAGAGTATCGTCATGAACAAGAAACTGATGCTGAGTTCCTCCGCAGAATCCTCGAGAAGAAGGACAAAGAGGCAGCGGAACAAGCTGCCAACATAAAATGAATGGCGTTGTTATGTCAAGATATGGTCGGGATGATGTTACAACCGGATCCTCCAGCTGAAGGCCCTCTGATTATCCAAGAAAATGACCAAAGAAAGGAGAGAGCCCTCTACTATTTGAGTCGAGTGCTCCTGGGGGCAGAAAACAACTACTCCCCCATTGAAAAACACTGCTTGGCGTTGATCTTCGCGATAACGAAGCTCAGCCACTATGCGTTGGCGCATGAGGTCCATCTCATATCAAAAGTGGATCCTCTCAAGTATTTGATGCCAAGAGCCATACTAACAGGACGACTCGCTAAATGGGCCCTGCTCTTGATGGAGTTCTCGATAACTTATCGTCCGCTCAAGGCAATGAAAGGCCAGGCCATCGCCGAATTCCTCGCCGAGTATCCAATACCTGCCGACTCTCCCTTGAACTGCGAATTGCCAGACCAGCACGCGTTTGACACGATCGACGGGGAGAAAGGAGGGAGTGATACCCGATGGGAACTCTACTTCGATGGAGTATCTTCTATGAAGAAGCGAAAGAACAACTCCCCCACAATCAAATCTGGGGTGGGCTTCATCTTCGTGACTCCACAAGGAGGGATAATGCGCTTTGCATTTTCCTTAACATAGCCGAGGACAAACAATGAAGCCGAATATGAAGTTTTGATAGCAGGAGTTGAGATCGCTGTCGACATGGGGATCGAAAACCTCCTCATATATAGAGACTCCCAACTGGTCGTTAGTCAAGTAAATGGCGACTATCAAACGTGCAAACCAGAGTTGGTGAAGTACGGTGAGAGAGTGCAACAATTGCTGACTCAAATCCCTTCCTACGCATTGGAAAGCATACCGCGTGCGGAAAATAGAAAGGCAGACGCATTAGCCAAACTCGCTAAAGAACTGGCCGACGAGAACCTCGATGACGTAAGGATCGTGGCACAAAGCCGTCGAGTTCTTACACCAGCGGAAATATTTCCGGAGTCGTCTGAAGAAAAGGCAGCGACCGAGCAAGCGACCCTACAAACAAAAGACCAGGAAAGGGCTAAGGATTGGAGAGAAGTCTTTTTAGACTACTTCAAATTCCGTCGAACACCTGAAGATGCGTCCTCAAGACATCAGCTCATGAAACGAGCCCTGTCTTTCGCTTTCGTCAATGACACTCTATATAAGAGATCATTTGATTCTCCATGGCTAAGATGCCTGGGACCTGAAGAAGCAAGAAGAGTCGTCTAAGAAACTCACGACGGACTTTATGGTTCTCATCAAGACGGCCCGAAGATGAAGCTGAAGATCAAAAGCATGGGCTACTATTGGCCCACGATAATTCAGGACTGTCTCGAATACGCGAAGTAAGGCCACTCTTGCCAGATTCACGGGGACTTTATCCACCAACATCCAAATCCGCTACATCCAACGGTGGCTAGCTGGCCGTTCGAGATGTGGAGAACTGACATAATCGGGCCCATCGAACCAGCATCATCCAGAGGACACCGGTTCATACTGGCGACAACTGATTACTTCTCTAAATGGGCAGAAGTGATACCACTGAGATAAGTGAAGACAGAGAATATCCTTCATTTCTTCAAGACCCACATCATCTATCAGTTCGGCACTCCGCGACGGATTATCTCCGATAACGGGCCGGCCTACAGAAGTCACAAAATCAGCCGCTTCGCGCAGCAGTATAATATAGACTGGAGATACTCTTTGATCTATAATCCCCGAGCTAATGGTCTGGCTGAGGCTTTCAACAAGACCTTGACGAAGATCATGAAAAAGATGGTGTCCAAAAATAAAAAGGACTGGCACGAGAGACTGCATGAAGCTCTCTGGGCATATCGAACTACGTTAAAAACGGCCACAAACACAACGACGTATGCATTGGTATTCGGCACAGAAGCAGTACTCCCATTGGAGATAGAGCTACCCTCTCTACGAGTGGCGGTTCATTACGAGCTAACAGAAGAAGAGAATGCTCATCTTCGGCTTGAGGAGCTCGACGCCCTTGACGAAACCCAGCTCATAGCGCAACAAAACCTGGAGGCTTACAAAGCAAGGATGACGCGTTCGTACGAAAGGCTGACTAAGGCCGAGAACATTCCGCCAAGGCGAACTCGTGCTAGTCGTAAAAAGACCTATGATCCCTAATCGTGCTAAATAGGGGAAATTCGAGCCGAACTATGAAGGCCCGTACATCATAGACAAAGTCTACCAAGGTGGGGTTTACCTGCTCATGGATATGCATAGCGAGAGACCCTTCAGGCCAATAAACGGCCGGTTCCTGAAAAATACTATGCCTGACGAGTTACTGTAGGGTTACTAGGCACGCCAATAAGGTCTCATAAGGCATCAACCATGCCAAATTCAAAATTTTCCGGTGCCGAGAAACCCTAATACGGATCGTTAACTAGAAATTAGGCGAAACTAAATGCGAATAAACAACTTTACTCTAAGTGAATGGAAATACAATCTTTGTAGATCCGGTCCTCCACCTCCATAGCTCCGTGATGACGTCCTTCCGCTGTACCCATCGGAATCCTAGACTCTCGCGGTGGTTTCATCGGAGAAAAGATCGGGCTAGGTCGTCGACTTCGATGCCGAAGATAATCTACGTCAAGGCAACTCAAGATCAAGCTCCAACTTCACCAAGTCATGAAACTTGTGAAGAAAACACCCTATACTACATGGCAAGTGGTAGAGGATGAAGAAATAGGAAGTGGGTTCACTTTATAATTGGATTTCTCACTCTTTTTCTCAAGTCACCATTGAAGCTAGCAAGCTTCTTTCTTCTTGAAGAAGAAGAAGAAGAAAAAGAATATGATAAGAATTATCCATAATAGAAAAATAAAAATGATTCTTATCATTATGCAACCTTGGGTTAGTTTAACAAGTGTAGAGATTAAACTAGGGTTAGGTGAATGGTTAGGTTTAGGAAAGAAACAAAAATGGTCAAAGCTTCATGAAGCTTCAAGAAAAGAACAAAGCAAGCAACCATTTCTTTTATCTTTCCATAAATGAATTTAAAGAAAATAAATAAAACAAATATAAAACCTAACCATTAACCTAAACATGGTTTAACATAAACATACACCCAAGTTTGCATGTATCATCAAACATGATACAAACTAGTGCACAAAACTATATCATATATACAATGTGCACATCAAGTGAGAAAATCCATCTTAAGTGAACCAATACTAGTTAATGCAAAGTAATATATCAAATATATAATTATACATTAAATCATTAAATCAACACTTGATTTAACGATCCGGTCATATCGCATATGACCGACTAATATCCAATGTATCGACTTATCGAATCAATCCTCGATTCGATAACTAGGTTATATCGCATACAACCAATCGATACATTCATCGCGAGAATAGAATACGGTATCACATACACGCATTATTCTCGGTCCCGCACATATCTCATATGCGCTCCTATTTCGTTTCGCTTGAGCCAGGAAACCTCTGTGTAGGACTCTAAAGACTCGTCAATACGCCGGCAGTAGGTGATGATCATATCAAACACCCACAAGCCGCAAGCGGTCTGCTAAACGTAACGGCCACCCGGGTATTGAGCGATCAGAAGATCGACGAGCAAGCCCGCTCACACTCCTGTGAATCCAACCAGTAACACTTACCGTACAGTCCGGTCTCGTCGTCTGATATGTCGCATATCTCGCCTAGGGGTGGTAAATGTCAGACCCCAATAGCTCGATAAGTCGTGTCGATATTAGGTCTATAACAGTTCGAAAAACTACTGGTAACACTTACCAGTAAATCTCAGCAACCATGGCCAGGGATTTCCGGTTATAGCCAATCGAACACAGCGCAACATCAACTCCCAATACCGGGAGAGACGAATCCCCTCCTATCGCTCATTGCCTCCATATGATTCGGGACTGTACCCAAAAACCACCGTTTTGCACGCCCTCTTGGACGTGGTAAGGTGGAAATCAAAGCACAGTGGGAATTACACAAGACTCTATGACGATCTCGGGTCTACAAACTAACCTGTACCAGTGTCACCAGAGAACTGCCATCTGACGTAAGGTATAATACCATCTGGGAGTTCTCGGCGAGTCCGTCCAGTGTACCCAGTCTCCACTGAGTACCCGTATATCATCTCTGATGTCAAACACCAATGGATATGGGATCATCCATCGCCCATCTGTATGGGTCGAGAAGGTATACGCTATGGTATATCGATGCCCCGTCTCGATACACCCACGACTAGGGACCTTGAAGGATGTACTTATGGACTACCATGTCCCCACCAGTATGATCTGCATCATAGTCCAGGTAGTCAAGTACACATCCTAAGGGCTTTACCAACATGTAACAGAGAGACAATCAGTGTACACGTTAAGGTAAAGATCAACCAGATAGCATACTATCATGTCGAGCAAAAAAGTCCTCCCTATATATGTCCAAGCATCCACTACAATATACATCCTATGTATAGTAATGGTCTCTAGGGCATACATATAACTAACAGTTACGGCCTAGGTTAATGATAGATGACGACGCCTATGTCCGCTCGCTATCTTCCCAAGCCCAAACTCTATAAGTAGTATCCGTGGGACGGACCGAAATGTCCCTAAACTAACGATGGACCGCAATGTCCTAAAACTTGCAATTGACCGAGACATCTATAAACTACTATGGACCACAGCATCCCAAGGCTGACAAAAAAAACGGTATGTCCACAAGCCAAATGGGCACGGATGAAAACCCGACAGGGTGCCGTGAGTAAAAACAGCAGGACTACCGGCGATGTTTGTGAAAACCCGAAAGGGCGCAGACTCGTAAAAAAAATGGTATGTCCACAAGCCAAATGGGCACGGATGAAAACCCGAAAGGGCGCCGTGAGTAAAAACAACAGGACTACCGGCGAGTTTGTAAAAACCCGAAAGGGCGCAATCTCATTAAAAGACACTTGTAAGGTCCTCTCGACCCTATAAGGAGGAAATGCCTGCGTGAGATCTTTACGACTCACAAGGGAGCAACACACTTATGAATCCTCACGATTCCTAAAGAGAAAACACACTTACGAGATCCTCACGACTCGTAAGGAGAATTCCCCTTTAAGACCCTCACGGCTCATAGGATTCAAAAGACTTAAGCTACAGGGATCTAAACCTGTTCTTAAGCCATTACATTTCCCAGACCGCCCTACAAGTGGTTCAATATTGACCCTTGTATACAATCCATGGGCACGAATAAACATTTCCCTAACAGAGTCCCACCAGCAATTAGGGATATGCTCACACGGTGAACAAACACTTGTAGGTCCTCTCAACTTGTAAGGAGAAAATTCTCTTGTAAGATCCTTACGAATTATAAGAGAACACGCACTTAAGAATCCTCACGATTCTTAAGGAGAAATGCACCTGCGAGATCCTCACGACTCGTAGGGAGAAAAACCTTTATGAGACCCTTACGGCTCGTAAAGTTGAAAAGCCTTAATCGACGGGATCTTAACCCTGTTTGCTAAACCACCTTTGTTCGAACTGACAAAGGCAAATGATGATTCACTCCTGGCAATGTCCCAGTGATAGCGATGCTGATGCCTAAATCGGTATCAAATTCCAAGTCCTTTCACGGCAAATGATGATTCGCTCCTGGCAATATTTCAGTCGCAGCGATGCTGATGCTAAGACTGGCACCAGATTCCAAATTCCACACTTGCGATAAAAATTAGCGAGCCAAAAATGCATATGAAATAGCTGAAATGATGGGGCAACTTGCAACAAAATCAGCAAGTAAAAATATATATGCATACAAAAATAACCGAAATGATTGGACACCGCGAAAAATAGCCGAAATGATTGGGCAATCGCGACTTTTGCGATATAAAAAGCTGAAATGATAGAGCATCGTGGAAAGAAATAAAAAAATGATGAAAGAATGAAACTTTCGCCCTGCAGGTAAGTCCATACTGACCCCCGTATACAATCCATGGGCATGAACGAAAAGGGAACCAAATGTCGCCCACCAGATCCTGTCAAAAGGGAAAGTCAGATCTCAACAATAACATCTGCATCCCAGAAGATCAATAATGGAGTTCCTTCTTATGCCAGCAGGGCACGGAAGCGACACGAAACAACAGAGCCATGGCAAAATTCCTAGTTCCAAGCCTCGACGGTTCACCAACAACCTAGAGACTACCTCGACGTTCGTCTCGATACAGCAGTCATGATGTCACCCCAGCATTCTTTCCCCCAGAAGGATGCAGACGCGACACAAACAACGGAGCCATGGCATAGTCCCTAGTTCCAGGTCCCGACGGTTCACAAACAACCTAGAGACTACCTCGACGTTTGTCTCGATACAGCAGACGCGATGTCACCCCAGCGTTCTTTCCCCCAGCAGGATGCAGACGCGACACAAACAATGGAGCCATGGCAAAGTCCCTAATTCCAGGTCCCGACGGTTCACAAACAGCCTAGAGACTACCTCGACGTTCGTCTCGATACAGCAGACGCGATGTCACCCCAGCGTTCTTCCCCCCAACAGGATGCAGACGCGATACAAATAACGGAGCCATGGTAAAGTCCCTAGTTCCAGGTCTCGATTGTTCATCAACAACCTAGAGACCACCTCGACGTTTGTCTCGATATAGCAGACGCGATGTCACCCCAGTGTTCTGCCTCCAACAGGATGCAGACGCAATACAAACAATGGAGCCATGGCAAAGTCCCTAGTTCCAGGTCCCGACGGTTCACCAACAACCTAGAGACCATCTCGACGTTCGTCTCGATACAGTAGACGCGATGTCACCCCAGCGTTCTTCCCACAGTAGGATGCAGACGCGACACAAAACAATGGAGCCATGGAAAAATCCTTAGTTCCAAGCCTCGACGGTTCACCAACAACCTAGAGACAACCGCGGCATTCGTCTCGATACAGCAGACGCAATGCCAGCAAACGAAGTGAAGGCAATATTCCTAGCTTCAGGGTCTTGACGGTAACTCATAGAAAACCTGAAAGACTATCAGAGATCATCCCCACACCAGCGCGGAGTGGTTATGACGGTCAAATCGCATAGGAAGATTGCTTGAAGTCGTCTTGTCCACACCCTGAAGGGATCAGAGACACGACAATTGCGAGGCTACTCGAACAGCAAGATTTCCTATCGAGGAATACATCAGCCGACGCGACGGTACGACGGACAAAAACCCTAGTACCACGGACCCTAACGGACCTCTGTCGTAAAGAGCAGAGGTTAACTGTGACATTAGGACATCCTTGCGAGAACTTCTCAATTCGTCTCGACTCGTAGGGAAAAGCCTTAAGCAATGGGGATGAGGACCTATTTCCTAAGCACTGGGGCCCTGCAAGTCGGTCCAAGATGGACTATTGCATACTATTCACGGGCCACACTCTCCAAAGTCGAATCTCGACAATGGGGGAACAACCACTTATGAGTCCTCTCGACTTGTAAGAGGGAAAATTCTCTTGTGAGATCCTTACGACTCTCAAGAGAATGCACACTTAGGAATCCTCATGATTCCTAAGGAGAAAATACACCTACGAAATCCTCTCGACTCGTAGGGAGAAAAATCTTTATGAGACCCTCACGGCTCATAAAATTGAAAAGTCTTAGGCAACAAACCTGAACCTGTTTCCTAAACCATCGCTACCCTACAAAGAGTCCAAGATGGACAGCTACCTACTATCTACGGGCCACACTTGCTAAAATTACATGGCAACAACAAAGCAGAGAGAGGAAAACAACAGTGGGAGATAAAAATGTGTATCTTTTATTCATGAATTCAATCAAATACAAGATAAATCATATAAAAGAATAAAGAAATGGATACATGTTATTCAAAAGTTACAAATGTATAATCGATACAAGAGCAACTACTGAGAAGGAGACGTTTTCAATAAATCAACCAGTTGCTTGCGCACTTCTCTCAGCTCCTTTTCATGAGTAGCCGCCGTGGCCAGCTCAGCTTCGACTCGGGCCCGTTGCTACAAACATGATGAAACCTTTTCATCGATTTCCCGTTGGGCTGCCTCACAACTCTGCGCATCCCGCTCAGTGAGGTCGAGCTTCTGCCTCAGAGTTAGACCGTCAAAAATACATCACAGGAGGCCCTCAAAGATAGCTTTCAACCGTGCAGCATTCACGTCAACCTAGGCGCGTAACCGAGCGGATTCGCCCAAAGTCTCCTCACGTTCTTTCCGCCTTAAGGTCGTCTCTTGTTCGAAATGGCGGAGGAAGAGAACGCTCTGCTCAACCCATGCAGCCCGCTGGGAGTTCAAAACCAGCACCTTAGGAGCAGGACGCCTAAGCTCAAGCTCATGCAGGCAGGCCTCAATCTTCCTGCAGTGTTTAACCCAAGACTCGACGACACCCTCGCTGTGGAAGTTCGCGAGCATCGCCAGCATAAGATTAACCTCAGCAGCAAAATCCACAGCAGATGCGAAAGCCTCGGCGTCAAGATCCTCGACGAACTCACTTAACATTCGCAGGCTGTTCGCGGCACCCCTGGAAGATGAGCATTTAACAAAGGGCGCTGCCGACATTGGAATTCGAAACTTGAAAGGAGCTGGAGTCGGTGTGACTGCTGCAAAAAAATCATAGTCAGATGTCGGCCCAAGAAATAAAGAAAATACACGAACAATAGAGTCTACTATACCGGCTGCAATAGGGGGCAGAGCTGGGAGTATTGGTGGCGCGGCAATACCCTCGTCCCCTCCTTTAATTTGTAAGGCTACAAGTAATACAAAGAAGAATTAGCAATGACATGGCTGCCTGTAGAAGGAGGGAAAAGACGTCATTTAAAAAAAATAGGGGACTATACTCATCCGCACCGGTAGGCAAAACGACTTCCAACTGGAAGGGGAAGTGCGGGTTCAGCACTTGATACAGATGATCAAAGAGAACTCCTGCAAGGTTACGATGATACATAGTCAGTACACGAAAGATGCTGTCCCCGATTTAAATTAATCGCAAACCCATACCTTCCAGTATTTGAGAGGATATAAGAGGAGACGAAGGGGCAGCGACCGTTAGAACAGCAGCTGGTAGTGCTTCTTCAGGTGTCGCAACCTCAGCGCTCACCACACCTACATTCGAAAGGAACAAAATGTCATCAGAAGGGACTACAAAACGAAAAGAATGCAGCAACCCAAGACCTACCAGACAGGTCATCAACCAAAACTGCGACGGAAGCATCACCAAGCGTCGCGACTGGCCTCTATGAAATCCTAACAACATCATGGCATGCTCAATTGTCTCTTAATCTTTTTCTTCACTTGGTTCGGTCAGATCTTTTTCCTCATTCTCTGTAGTTCTCGATCTCATTCGGGGGGATGGTTTCGCCGCCCGTAGCTTCATCCCCTAATTCCACGAGAGCCGTCGTGACACTCGCAATGCCAGGCGATGGCAGGGAACCGCAGGTGGAAAGAGCGGCAATGGGAGCAGTCCCGGACTCCTGAGAAAGAGTTAGTTTACCCATAAAAACGGGAATGGAGGCACAGTGAGCCGAAATGTACCAATGCCCAAGGAAGAACGAAGCCTTCCCCCCTCTTCAAAAGTCTTGAGAGAAGATGCGAGAGCTTCTTCAGTGGAGATGCCTGTTGAAGAAGAAGTGTCAGTCAAAGCACGATAATAAAAAAATGTAACAGCGGAAAGATACGACTGAAGTCTACCTGACTGTGCAAGGGTGACCAGTCCTGCTTTGTGGCTAGCTGATCGCTCGGAAGCTGCAATAGCAGCCTCTATATCAGTATCATCCGGCGCCATGAATAAGACTTCGTTGGTCCCGTATTCACTTATGCCCTCGTTGTAAAGAGCATGAGGCTCCTGGCCAAGAATGACATCAGCAGAGAAGAGCGACTTCTTCTTTTTCTGCGAACGAGTACTCGCAGCCGACAATACAAGCTTGCGCTTGGCGGGCAACTTTGGGCGACGAGTCCCAATTTCCGTACCCACCTCCGATTCAGGAGACGCCGCAGCTACTACTTTTACAGGAGCACAAGGTTGAGGTAGCTCAGGGATAATATGTGGTACCACAGCCGTAGCAGCTTCCCTCAAGGGAGGACGGACAATGGTCTGTCGTTTCAAGGGAATGACGGGGTTACCTGCTGGGACGGTGCCCTTGTGATCAAGCAGCAATCGTTTTTCTTCCCTAATAACGGTGCCCATCGAATATTGATACCACGCCACATACACGTTCAGGGCTTTCGGAACACAACTCGGTTCGCTGATGAAGAAGTTGGACCCTGTGTTTAGGCGCATAAAATGATGCAACGCGCTTCGGATACCCTCTTCAGTAGTAGCCGGTTCTGCCAAGAAGGCCTCAAGCGGGATGCCCTGATTATAGCTTAACTGCTGGGCGAAATGATGCGGGTTGTATCTCATAAACAACGCCGAATTATTCTGCTTAAACACGAGAAAGCCCGGCCTGATGGAGTATAAATGAAGAATCTCTAGAGCTTTCAAGACAAAGGCCCCGTCTTTAAAGATGTCCAGCAATGGCTGCACCACTTTTAAGGATTCCTGGCCGACGGTCAGAATTTTATCGGTGAAGGTCATGCCATCTCCAACCGTGCGCGGACGAAGGAGCAAACCCCTAGCTTCCCACGGTATCGTATTTACAATGGATGCGTCGACTAGCCGCATGATCCGAAGGTACTTACACTTGTCATAGAAGCAAGGCCTTTTGTGGATACCGAAGACGCCAAGTACATGTAGCTCGATCCAGGACATAAAATAATGCATCGAGAAGTTCACGTGCTGCACCCCTGGTTCAGTAGTGTCTGCTGCCAAGCTGAGGCCGTGATATAAATCGGCTAACCCAGTGATCCCGACGGCCACTTGCATCCCAGCAACCATTCGGTGAGCTGGATAAAAAACGGACGGCCTCATATGGCGAAGGTGAATCGGAAGTGCAAACCAGTTTAGCCATAGCTCGAGGAACCCCAAAAAGAATGTTTCTTCGTCAATTCCAGGAGTTGCAAGTTCTGTGAAAGAGACGACCGGGGTGTTGGGGAGAAAGAAATTTCTCTGATCCGCCTCCTGTTAGTTGTATGTATGCCCTAAAGGCCATTACTGTACATGAGATGTATATTGTAGTGGATGCTAGGACATATATAGGGAGGACTTTCTTGCTCAACATGATAGTACGCTATTTGGTTGCTCTTTATCTTAACATGTATGCTTATTGTCTCTCTGTTACATGTTGATAAAGCCCTTAGGATGTGTACTCGACTTCCAGGATTATGATGCAGATCATACTAGTGGGGCCTGGTTAGTCCATGAGTACATCCTTCAATGTTCCTAGTCGTAGTAATATCGAGATGGGGTATCGATAATCCAGAGTAGACTAGCGTATATCTTCTCGACTCATGTGATGGGCGATGGATGATCCCATATCCGTTGGTGTTTGACATCAGAGATGGTGTACGGGTGCTCAGTGGAGACTGGGTACATTGAACGGACTCGCCGAGAACTCCCAGATGGTATTATACCTCATGTCAGATGGCAGTTCTCTGGTGACACTATTACAGCTTAGTCTGTCGACCCGAGATCGTCATAGAGTCTTGTGTGTCTCCCACTGTGCTTTGATTTCCACCCTACCACGGCTCTACTGAGTCCCGAGTTACATGGAGGCAATGAGCGATAGGAAGGGATTCGTCTCTCCCGGTATTGGGGGTTGATGTTGCGCTATGCTCGACTGGCCATAACTGGAAATCCCTGGCCAGGGTTGATGTGATTTACTGGTAAGTGTTATCAGTAGTTTCACGACCGTTATGGACCATACATCGGCATGACTTATCAAGCTACTGGGGTCTGACGTTTACCACCCCTAGACGAGATATGTGATATATCAGACGAACAGACCGGACTGTGAGGTAAGTGTTACTGATCGGATTCGCAGGAGTGTGAGCAGGCTTGCTCGTTGATCTTCTGATCGCTCAATACCCGGGTGGCCGTTACGTTTAGTAGACCGCTTGCGGCTTGTGGGTGACTGATATGATCACCACCTACTGCCGGCGTATTGACGAGTCTTTAGAGTCCTACACAGAGGTTTCCTGGCTCAGGCGAAACGAAATAGGAGCGCATATGAGATATGTGCGGGACCGAGAATAATACGAGTATGTGATACTGTATTCTATTCTCGCGATTTGTATCATCGGTCGGTTATATGCGATATAGCCGGGTTACCGAATCAAGTGTTGATTCGATATATTGATACACTAGATATTAGTCGGTTATATGCGATATGACCGGATCATTAAATCAAATGTTGATTTAATGATTTAATGTATAATTATATATTTGATATATTACTTTACATTAACTAGTATTGGTTCACTTAAGATTATTTTCTCACTTGATATACACATAATGTATATGTGATTTATAATTGTGTACATGTTTGTATCATGATGGATGATACATGCAAATTTGGGTGTGTGTATGACTTACACCATATTTAAGATAATGGTTAGGGTTTTTATTTATTTTGTAATTCAAAATGGTGGCTTTCTTTGTCTTGGCTTGAAGCTTCATGAAGCTTAAAGCATCTTTGACAAAGTCCACTCACTTTGTTTTGCTTAAGATATTTATTAACCAAACCATTAACTTGAACCATGGTTTAGTCTCTACAAAGGTTAGTGGATAAAAACTAACTCACCCATGGTTTCATGATAATTATCTTCACTTGATTATTCTTTTCTCATTATTCATTCTTTCTTCTTCTTCTTCTTCATCCAAAAGAAAAAGGTTGCTAGAATTTTTCTAAGTGAAGAAATAAAGTGAGAAATCAAAATCTAAAATGAACCCATTTCCTATCTCATCATCCTCTACTACTTGCCATTTAGTTTAGGGTGTTCTCTTCACAAAGTTCTTGACCAAGTGAAGAGGGAGCTTGAGTTTGAGTCGCCTCGACGTAGATCATCTTCGGCCTCGAAGTCAACAAGCTAGCTTGATCATTTCTCCGGGGAGATCCATTCTAGAGTTCGGGACTACGATGATCGCAGCGAAAGGACGTCAACACGGAGCTTTAGAAGTGAAGGACTGGATCTACAAAGGTTGTATTTTCATTCACTTCTCTTTGTAATGTTAGATTACAAGTTTTGTTGTCCTAGTTTTCTAGTTCGATTCGTAGTTGATTGCTTAGCACCCCCTTTAATTTTTGTTGTTGTATGTGTGATGCTTGCAAACCTTAGGCTAGGTGCTGAGGAATCCCAACACCTCTGCTACCGGTTGGTTGTCCAAACCGAAACCAAAAGGATCGTCGAGTTTGGCAAATTTCGTGACTTCCTTTGACAGGGCTTCCGAGCGGAGAAAACGGGCGATGAAATCTGTGAAATTAATCCCGCGGCCTCCGGATTCGAGATAGAGGCTCTCATAGATATTCAACACCTTTATCAAACTTGGGAATTGATGTTGAATGGCGTTCTCTGGGGTAAGACCCGTTATCACTGATTTGGTGGTAAAGATGTACTCATCCGGAGGAAGCAGCTCCTCATTATGTTCTCCCCTAACTGGTAAGCCGGAAACCTCGTCAAACTCTTCTAAAGAAATTGAAACTTCTCGATCTAACAGAAGGAATGTGTGGGTCGGAATGTTCTATTGCTCCAGAAAAGCCTTAACCCACCAGGCAGGAGGCGTGGAATACTGGAAGAGGGACGCATAAACTGCGGGATACAACCCAAGCTTCAGCAGTTGCGACTTTTTAGCAGACAAAATATAGCAAGCCCATTGCAGATATCCGGCTGGGTGACAGGGAGTTAAGCCTATGTTATATGGCTGTCCCCAAGGACGCGACTCACCCTGGCATATACGTCGTCCTAGAGTATCTAAAGCCACCGGCAGCTGTACGGGTATTGCAGCCATAGAAGGCTGAAGGAGATCCTCCGAAGTCCAATTGACCTCCTCCACGGCATAGTTTATCGGGGGTGCATCTGCATAAGGGATCGCCGAGATAGGCTCCGAGGGCGTCGCACAAGAAATGCTCCGTCGGCCCCTGATAATTTGACTGTACCATCTACCCCATAGATGAAGATTCTTGCGCTCCGTGTCATGATCTTTGATCAAAGCGAAGACTTCCTTATCCACGGGTGCTTCGGGGAATCCGCCTTCTGAACGGATAAAGGGAAATGAAGTATCGAAAGACATAGTACTTTCGCGTAAAAGAACAAAGTTAGCCGTCAATGCTACAAGTCAAGTTTGATACTTGGTACTTTAAATCCGTACCATACTGCAATGCAGTAAAAAGGGGCCAAAGGGGACCCTACCAATCTAGATGATAACTCATCGTTAATAAAACAGTCTCATCATTTGATGAGACTGTCATTAAACGAGGAAATCCTCAAAGGATTCTCATTTAATGAGGATCCCTCAGGCCAAGGAGCAAATCTCCCATTAAGAGCAATGCTCTGCAACAGACAGACAACTGTCATAATTAATCATGAGGGGAATAAAATCCCCCCCCTAAAATTTTTAAAAGAGCAATGCTCTGTAAGGAAGATGAAACAATCCATCAAGAAACCCTAAGAAGCAAAGTTTCTACAGAGTAAAAACTCCAAGATCTTCAAGATCTGTGAATAAAACCTTAAGTTCTTCATGAACTATATTCCAGTTCATGGGTTAAAATCACCCTAAAAAAAGATTACATCTTGGAAATGAGCATAGCTCTGTTAATGGGTAAAACCCTAAAGATATATTTTTAGATCTATGAACTAAGGAGAGCAAAGCTCTGTTAAAAAGTTCAATTTTTACCTAAATTGGGCAGAGTTTTGACTCTTAAGAAATTTCTTAAAAGGAAGAGCTATGCTCTGAAAGAGAAATAATTCTCAGAAGAAAAAGTGAGAAGATGAACAGAAATCATCTAAAGGGCCAAGGGTCCTATTTATAAGCTCTGAGAGCCGTTTCAACTTCTAAAGTTGATCTAAGGGCGCAGATGCTGCCACCGGTGCACTCACGTGTGAGCCACGTGAGCGCAACGGTGGGGGGCATTTGTTTACCCCAATCAGAACCAAGCTCTGTTCAAATTTCAAATTTTGAAATGAAACAGCGCTTCATAACAGCGCCAGCACTGAGAGTCAAAGACTCTGAGGCAGCGCATACGTGCAAAGCACATAAGCGCTAGCGCTAAGAGTGCTGCAGTGTACCACGTGCAAATCACGTGAGCGCTAGCACTAAGAGCGCTGCACTCGAAGCAGCGCACCACGTGCAAAGCACGTAAGCGCTAGCGCTAAGTACGCTGCACTCTAAGCAGCGCATCACGTGCAAAGCACGAAAGCGCTAGCGCTGGAACTAAATGTTCCCAACCGTTGGTTTAAAGATCCAACGAACATGATTAAAAATTATCAGTTGACCAGAATAAAATTCTGTTAAGGAAACATTCCTCAGAACCTTTCCAAATAGGAAAGATTGTGCTCTGTAAATCAGAGCACCGTTGGATCAAAGATCCAATGGTGATTAAAATCACCAAGATACAGAATAAATTTTGTATGGGGAAAGATTTCCAAATCTTGTTAAAAAATAAGAAGATTGCCTTCTGTAAATCAGAAGCTCTTGGATCAAAAATCCAACGGGAAAAACATCCCCAAATCAATTAGAGAAAAGATCTCTTCAACTGATTCAACAAATCAGCTGGCCCTATATAAAGGCCCCAAGACTTCAAGTCTCATAGAGAGGAACCCCCCCATAAAACTTTGAGAAATTTCAAAGACAAAGAGCAAGCTCTCAGAAGAAGAAAATTTTCTTCAAGGTAAAAAAAAAGAGAGATGAAATCATCTCACATAAAAATAAGAATTTACTTCTTTTTCTAAGATCATAGATCCATGAGACCAAGGTCTTTCATAATAGAGATCAAAGTATCTCATTATAAAAAAAATAAGGGGAAGAACTTAATCTTCTTCAGATCATAGATCTATAAGACAAATTGTCTTTCAGAGATTATAATATCTCATTATAAAAGGGGGAGAATAAGTCAGTTCTCTTAGGATCATATATCCATAAAGGCAAACCCTTTCACCAAAAACATAAAAGATTGAAACATCTCTTATAAGAGATAAGAACTTTGTTCTTAGATCCATGAGACAAAGTCTCTTATAAGAAAGAGAATTTAATTCTCAAAGCGCAGAACTGCCTAAAACAAGCCTTAGTGCTCCAAGTTTAAAGAAGCGCATCAGCGCTCCAAATCTAGCGCACAGCGCTGCAGAGCCTTAACGCTCTAAGTTTAAAGAAGCGCATTATCTGGCGAATAGCGCCAAGTGCGCCACGTGCTCCTTACGTGTGCGCTACTTGACAGAAGTGCATTGCGCTCATTATCTGGCACATAGCGCCAAGCGCGCCACGTGCTCCTCACTTGTGCGCTACTTGACAGAAGCGCACTGCGCCCATTATCTGGCACATAGCGCCAAGCGCGCCACGTGCTCTTCACGTGTGCGCTACTTGACAGAAGCGCACTGCGCTCATTATCTGGCGCATAACGCCAAGCGTGCCACGTGCTCCTCACGTGTGCGCTACTTGACAGAAGCGCACTGCGCTCATTATCTGGCATATAGCGCCAACCACGCTATGTGTTCCTCACGTGTGCGCTAAGAGAACATAAATTGTTCTTTAAATAACAAAGCCCCAGAGCTATGATGAGTGCCCAGCACTCAATAAAGGACAAAAAGATTGTCAGAGCCCAAACCAATTCTCAGCATTGTTAAATGTTCAACATCTTAATTAAATGGGCCGAGCCCAAAGTGGCCATAGATCTCTAATTCAGATCAACTGAGCCCATGTGCTCATAAATCTTTGATCTTAGTCCTAAATTGGACTACAGATCTTCCAACCAATATTGGTTTAAGGGTACATCTCTTCACTCCTCTGATATTTGTCATTGTAATCCTTCAACGTCTTCAGAGAGGTGACGGGTCCCGACAACCAGACAAACCATGGACTGTGGGGTCCTTAAACTCATGGACTATGATGTCCTTAAACTTTACAGACTATAATGTCTCTAAACTACTATGGACTGTGGGGTCCTTAAACTCATGGACTATGATGTCCTTAAACTTTACAGACTATGACGTCTTTAAACTGGACCACAATGTCCCTAAACTAAAACAATAGAGCCCAAATGCTCTTTTGTTGCATTTAAATAATCCTGTTAAGTAGATCTTAGTCTAAAATTAGACTAACGTATTCTTAACAAATTGTTAAGTTGATCTTAGTCTAAAAATTAGACTAACGTATCCTTAACAAACATTTAAGTTGATCTTAGACTCAAATGAGATTAACGATCCTTAAACCCAAACCCAAATCTAAGAAAATACAGATTTGGACTAATTCACGCCCTACGGGCGACAACATAAATTAGTCTCCGTATACAATCCACGGGCAACCAAAAACAAAACAAACACACACGACACGAAGTGACCATATGGAGAAGAAGAAAGTTGTTACCGCGATGCGGTAGCGTAATTAACTGCAGGGGCTTGTGCCCGCAGGGAAGAGCGTCCCTACAATCAAAAAACCCTCAAACGAGGGGGAATCTGATGAAGTCTGCTACAACGGCCGCATCCGTCTAAACCTCTGATACACGGTGCCATAAATCAACTTGGCATCTTTGGAGAGGTGGACGGATAAAACCTAAATAGCATCTGCCCCCAAATTTAGGCAAGACGTTTGTCTTTCCCGGTCTTTCGGCGGAGAACAGCTGTGACGTTGGAACAGAGCGAAATTCCGCTCCAAAAAAGTTAAGTCCATCGCTCGAAGAACAAATAGACAAGCTAATAGAAGAAGCTTGTCAAAGGTGCCGAGATGTAACGTTTTAAAAATAATTAAATAAATAATTAAATGAATAAAATTGTTTAAGTGAATTTTATGAATTTCGGTAAAGTAAAATGTATTTTTCGTAAAATTATACCGTGATTGTTTTTCATTATAATTTCAAAAATACCTATTTTAATTATGTAATTACTAGTAAATGGTGTTTATTTAGCCACTTATAAATTGTTAGTTTAATTAAATATTTTTCCTAAATTAATTATTTTAAATATTAACATAAGCTTTATTTTTACACTAAATTAGTGTAAACTACAAATTTGAATGATTTTAATTTGTAAAAATGAACCATGGCATATTATAATTTAGTGTGTATCATGCAAAATTTATTTGCAAATTTTTCCATTTTTCTAGAGCTTTCTTGAGTTGCTATAGTAAAGAAATAAAATAAAATAAATAAATGCATGAAAAGACATAATGAAGTGATATTTTGGTGGAGACTTCTACACAACTTTTGTCACTCTCTTCCTTCTCTCCCTCACCTCCAAAAATGGCCGGCCTCACCCCCCATGGTACCCCCCATTTTCCTCATTTTATTTTGCTCCAAAATTCATCAAAAATCCTTTAAAAATTCAATTAAAAATCCACAAAATCCTATTTATTTCCTACCCTTTATTCCTTGCTCATTTTTATATGGAATTTGGAGATGGGAAGCATGCATTTTGGAGGCTCATTTTCTTGTTTGGATTTCATATTTTGGAGGTATAATTTTCCTTCTTTTGTTTATTTGTTATTAGATGTTTCTTTTAAGCATGTTTAGATTTAATGAATTAATTCTATGTTCAATTTTTTAAATTCAAGTTAGGGTTTTTAAATTCAAGTTATGATTTTTATTAAATAATTAGGGTTATAATAGTTAGTTTAACACTTTTATAATTGGAAAATCTTGCATGGTTGTTGAATTGTAAATTTTTCATTTAAAATTGTTTAAATTAGGAATTTTGCTAACTAGGTTTCTATAAAACATAATTTTTGGTGAAATAAAATTTCAATTAATATTTGTAACACTAGATTGTGGTCTTAATAAGGGTATTAACTTGTTGGTGGAATGAAAACTTAAATTGATTGCTAGTTTCTATTGATAATTGATAAATTGTGATAAAAATTGCTATTTTGTAAACTAGATTTTAGAAATTCCTAAATAAATGAGATTAAAAATATAATTTATGGTTTCATTAAATCATTATCATCATTAATTGTGGTTTAATACATTAATTCATGCAAAATCACGTTTTGTGGTGGAATTGTGGTATTTTGCTTGAAAAATGTTAAAAATTGTTAAAGGTTGCAAACTAGAAATTTCAAATTAATACAAATTTGTATAACAAAAATATAGTAATGGTTTGTATAGTCTAGTTATGCTATTTAATGAGTTTTATAACCATTGGTTTCATTTAAATGTCAAGTTTTGATGAAAAACGGTAAATTGGCATTTTCGGGTTTTACGAAATTGGACGGTTTGATGAATTTTAGGGTTTCGATAGATTTAATCATGTTTTATAATATAAGTAATGTGTTTTAAAACTATGAGTTATTTGTTGATGTTTTCTCGATCCATCGGAGTTTGTACGCCGATATCGAGCGATATTTGGTGCTTTTGCGTGGACGGGACATAGGTTTTAACCTATGCTTGTTCCTTGCGTCGTTTTGACTTTTGTATGTGATTCAGTTTACGATGTTATTTATATGTTTGCGTTTAGGTACCCCTCACGCGGCCTGCGGGCGATGAAGAGGAGGATGGCGACACCGTCTTCGGCAGACATGGACCAGGTGAGTAGATGCATATCTACGGGGGGGAAGTCGGGTGGATGGCGTTTAGCACCCCCGCAACGTAGAATAGGAATAGTACTTATTGACATTAGGAAACCAGATGTGACCCTAGATTCTTAATGAGTAGGACCCTAGTAATGACCCTAGGCTGGACTAGACTGATTTAGGAAAACCATATCAGAGGATGAGTACCTTGGAAGAGGTTCGTAGGTTTCAGGTAGAAACACACACGCACACACTGAAACTCGACATGGTGTATACGTGCATGCATATATACATATAGGACGAGGTATAGGTATATATATATATATACAACACGTATATGGGATACATTGATGTGATATGATATCCGAGATATGATGAAACAGTGTAACTGGGCTTGATGCCGTGATTCTTGGCTATACAGTCGTATTAAGTGTTAGCGGATCATTAGAGAATGCGATAATGAACATGTATACTTAAATTATAATGGATGGTGATGATATTGAGGTATATGGGACTCTAAAATAGTACCCGGACTGTAACTTGTGACTGATCACGATATGATATATGTATGACTTGATTACGACATCATATAGGTGTGACCTGATGTCGATATTATAGAGGTGTGACTTGAGGACGATATGATACACATGACATGATATTTCTGAGGATAAACTAATGATGCATATTATGATGGCAATGATATATGATTGATATATGCGATTACAGTTTAGCACCTTGATCATGAGATGTGTTGATGGTGACATTATACGAATGATGAGACACCTAGGAGACACTAGACCCGTACCCCGATATTGGGATAACGTACGATGGATTTTACCGTACGAGGCATAGATATGATGATTGATCCGCACTCTTGTTTTGAGGAAGTCGTACTATGTACGTGACGCTATTGAGGCAGGATCGCCGACTATTAGAGATATGGACTCAGGCGTTAGGTGTACTTCTATCGACCAGTTCTTAGGTTTAGTTTTCCTTAGGAGGGTTAGATGAACACTAGGTTAGGTTTGAGCCATATAGTGGTAGTGGTATTTGTATATCAAATGAGTGGATAACACACATCCGTCTTTACTTTTTCACTGTAATCATAATGTTGCATGTTCATACATATATTGCTATAATCAGTATAAACTTTACCTGTTAGGACACCGGCACCATTACCGATGATGTGCATATTCCACGCACACTCATTTGCCGGCTCACACACATCATCATCGGTAATTGCTATGTCACGTACACTTTAGATCATATTATCTTTTATTGATAGAATCAGTTAACAACTAGACCGATATAATATTATGATTACTTTCTGATGTTAGTATAGACATGATATTTATCACTTAGACATTCATGCATTCATATTTTCATGTTATCGCGCAGTATTATGGGCATATGCCGACACTTATCATATACTTACTCATGATTTTGAGATTTAGATTTCTATGAGATTTCTGGATTTTTGGGGAAAACCGCAAAAATATATAAAAACTTCTCTCTCTCTCCTCTTCTCTTTTCAAAACAAGATGCGGTTTTCTCGTGATGTATGTATCGTCCACCATGAGATTTCATGTTTTCTGATGGATTTCGAGACCCGATTCGTGGAGTGGATGAACCGTCTCGGGTACATGGTGGGCCCGGTATGGTACCCCGGGGCAAGAAGATCGAGTTGTAGACGATGAGCCTGGCAGGGGAAGGCTACCTACCGGTGATGTCTGGCGCGGCGGATATCCGGAGGATACCGACCGTTGTCATGAGATTTGATGATATGGGCCGATCCGGACTGACGGAGCCCGAGGTATTGAGACTATGAGACTTGAGATTTACATGTTTGTGTCGATGCTTGACACGGATTTCCATGGATTTTATTGTTGAGATTTCAGATTTCTATACACATTTTACTATAATAACAGTTAAAGATTTCTTATAGAGATATATCTGGATTTCAGGATTGATTATTTTATATTCATGGTGCATGCATATCCATTCATATGGCATAGTATTATATGAAGCACTGACACGAGCACGGAGTATCTGCATTTACTCTTAGTTTTACCCTGCTATTACTAGATAATTGGGATATAATAGTGTATTATTATGACCTAGGATAGCGTCGTGCATTCGATTTCTTTTCGTAGATGTTTTCTACTCACGAGTTGGCAACTCACCCCCGTTGTGCCAAATTTTATTACAGGTTCGATGTACAGGTTTCCCTTGGCAGTTGCTGGCACATCATTTTCATTTCGGGTGATTTGCACGGTAGGTTGGTTCATTTGTATCTGAACCGCCGTTGTATTTTTATTATTTCATTTGTATCTAGAAAGCTCCATCAACCAAACTTGTATTATTTGATAGTTTATTGGGCCAGTCTTTTATTTCGATCTTAGAGTCACGCATGTATTATTCTGACCTGGTGGTTTTGTTTTCTTTTGAGTTTTGAGCCTCGCCCTTTGGCGTTGTATATTATTGTGCTTGTTGTAGTTGTTTCCGCCTGTTGGCATTGAGCTAGCTCCCGTTTGGGGATGCTTTTTACTGTTTATGTATATTATACTTATTGTACCCGTTTGGGGGCCAGTTTTTATAGAGGAGACTCTGCCGAAATTTTTGAGAAAATTTGCTGATGATTTTAAACTTGTTTCCTTCATGTTTCTTTTACTTCTTCTTCTTCTTTTATGGTTTAGATTTCTGGGCTTCGACTTACTTAGGTTACGTTGCGCCTCTAGACGTTTCGTAATCTAAGTGCCGGTCACGTTCCGTACTTTCGGGTCGTGACAAAGTTGGTATCAGAGTGCTAGGTTTAACCTTGTATAAGTCTAGGTGACCCTTGGTTGATGGAGTAGACGATTTAGGTAGAGTAACGTACCGTGGGTATGGTCCGCGGCATACTTACGATACGCTACTCTGCTTAAGGAGCCTTAGGATGTACAATTGTTTGCACCGTATTCCATTCGTTCTTTTGATCTATCTTCGTCAATATTGGAGGGTGGTTTCTGTTACCACGGGCACACTGGCAGAGGGAGCTACGGTTCGAATGCGATAACTATTAGAGTATTGGTTATTCTTGAGGATTGAAGCATTGCTTAGCGTGCGGACGAAGGGTATTCACATTCCGTCCGGATGAAGTTAAAGGGTTCGAACGATTATCAGAAAACCATTTTCCCAAGTTTAAAGTATTCGGAAGAACATGCAGGTATTTCGATGGACCCTCTAGAAGAATGAAACCCTAACTCGACATAATGACCACGAGAACGCCCTTGAACCTTAGGGTTTACGGCAGTTCCGCGGTGTCATTAGTGAGGCTTGGGTTTGCCCTTCTACGGCTGGATCATCGATGCTGGGGTATGTACCGGATATTTTTAAGCTGTACTTGAGTGTTGAGCTCTCGGGGAATTATGGGATTTTGATGGATCGATCGAAAAGTTAATGTAGTCCGGATATCAGGTGAAGGGATCGATTACGTGGGAGACTCTAGATATGAGTATTGCCGTGGGTAGCACAGTCAGCACAGCTACGAAGAGACGAGTTCGAAGCAATCGACATCAGAGGAAAGAGCCGGACATTGACGATAGTGTTTACGATTGTGATTTAGTGATTTGAATTTCATATTTTCGTTGATTGGATTTTAGTATTTTGAGGACTTTGTTCTACGATTGGTAATTCATGTGTGTTCCTTCATTTCGTTCTATTTGTGTTTCATATATCAGTTGTATTGATGTTGTTTAGTACACACCCAGTACACTTGATTTGGTTTTATATATTTTGAGATTTTTTATTTGATTTCGTGCATAGGGGTTACACATGATTTTGACATATGTTTCGACCTAGTTTTCATGCATTTTTGTGCTGTGATTTCGATTTCGGTATTCGATGTATGTTTTCGTGCACCATGTGCACCTGACTAGGATTCTTGCGCATACTTGGCGCACTTGATGCGATTTTGTGCACACCAGATGCACTAAATCGGGGTTTTGTGCAGATTAGATGCACCTGATATTGAGTCGTGCACGCCCGTTGCACTTAACAGATGTTTTTGGTGCACACCTGTTGCACTTAGTTTTGTTGTTGTGTGTATTCGTGGTATCTGTATTTGGTTTCGATTTCAGTGCGCACCGGACGCACATGATATTTTATTGATGTGATTGGGATTGATTTCAGTTTGAGCAGTATGTTTTCATAATCATTATTATTTGATTTAGTAACCAGGCGGGACGTGTATGTTAAATAATATATATATATATATATATATATATATATATATATTTCAAAAAATAAACATCCGCTACTTAGGCCGTGACACGTGCATTGCACGGCGATTTTCAAGAGGGGTTTTTATATGCTTCTTTATTATGATGTTTAGGCGATTTTACTATGATGTGCACTATATATAAGTTATAGATTGATGTATATTATGATGGTTTTCATATTGGGTTTTGGTATTTTATTCTCGCCATAACTTCGATGATTGCGTTATGCTTGACGGAGTTGATTTTAGTTATGTATTGATGATTTCGGAGCCCCGACGATTTGAGTGTTTTGCTAAATGTTTTAGTATTTGGAGGGGGAGTTTTAATTTAAATTCGGGGACCGAATTTCTTAAAGGGGGGAATATTGTAACGTTTTAAAAATAATTAAATAAATAATTAAATGAATAAAATTGTTTAAGTGAATTTTATGAATTTCGGTAAAGTAAAATGTATTTTTCGTAAAATTATACCGTGATTGTTTTTCATTATAATTTCAAAAATACCTATTTTAATTATGTAATTACTAGTAAATGGTGTTTATTTAGCCACTTATAAATTTTTAGTTTAATTAAATATTTTTCCTAAATTAATTATTTTAAATATTAACATAAGCTTTATTTTTACACTAAATTAGTGTAAACTACAAATTTGAATGATTTTAATTTGTAAAAATGAACCATGGCATATTATAATTTAGTGTGTATCATGCAAAATTTATTTGCAAATTTTTCCATTTTTCTAGAGATTTCTTGAGTTGCTATAGTAAAGAAATAAAATAAAATAAATAAATGCATGAAAAGACATAATGAAGTGATATTTTGGTGGAGACTTCTACACAACTTTTGTCACTCTCTTCCTTCTCTCCCTCACCTCCAAAAATGGCCGGCCTCACCCCCCATGGTACCCCCCATTTTCCTCATTTTATTTTGCTCCAAAATTCATCAAAAATCCTTTAAAAATTCAATTAAAAATCCACAAAATCCTATTTATTTCCTACCCTTTATTCCTTGCTCATTTTTATATGGAATTTGGAGATGGGAAGCATGCATTTTGGAGGCTCATTTTCTTTTTTGGATTTCATATTTTGGAGGTATAATTTTCCTTCTTTTGTTTATTTGTTATTAGATGTTTCTTTTAAGCATGTTTAGATTTAATGAATTAATTCTATGTTCAATTTTTTAAATTCAAGTTAGGGTTTTTAAATTCAAGTTATGATTTTTATTAAATAATTAGGGTTATAATAGTTAGTTTAACACTTTTATAATTGGAAAATCTTGCATGGTTGTTGAATTGTAAATTTTTCATTTAAAATTGTTTAAATTAGGAATTTTGCTAACTAGGTTTCTATAAAACATATTTTTTGGTGAAATAAAATTTCAATTAATATTTGTAACACTATATTGTGGTCTTAATAAGGGTATTAACTTGTTGGTGGAATGAAAACTTAAATTGATTGCTAGTTTCTATTGATAATTGATAAATTGTGATAAAAATTGCTATTTTGTAAACTAGATTTTAGAAATTCCTAAATAAATGAGATTAAAAATATAATTTATGGTTTCATTAAATCATTATCATCATGAATTGTGGTTTAATACATTAATTCATGCAAAATCACGTTTTGTGGTGGAATTGTGGTATTTTGCTTGAAAAATGTTGAAAATTGTTAAAGGTTGCAAACTAGAAATTTCAAATTAATACAAATTTGTATAACAAAAATATAGTAATGATTTGTATAGTCTAGTTATTCTATTTAATGAGTTTTATGACCATTGGTTTCATTTAAATGTCAAGTTTTGATGAAAAACGGTAAATTGGCATTTTCGGGTTTTACGAAATTGGACGGTTTGATGGATTTTAGGGTTTCGATAGATTTAATCATGTTTTATAATATAAGTAATGTGTTTTAAAACTATGAGTTATTTGTTGATGTTATCTCGATCCATCGGAGTTTGTACGCCGATATCGAGCGATATTTGGTGCTTTTGCGTGGACGGGACATAGGTTTTAACCTATGCTTGTTCCTTGCGTCGTTTTGACTTTTGTATGTGATTCAGTTTACGATGTTATTTATATGTTTGCGTTTAGGTACCCCTCACGCGGACTGCGGGCGATGAAGAGGAGGATGGCGATACCATCTTCGGCAGACATGGACCAGGTGAGTAGATGCATATCTACGGGAGGGAAGTCGGGTGGATGGCGTTTAGCACCCCCGCAACGTAGAATAGGAATAGTACTTATTGACATTAGGAAACCAGATGTGACCCTAGATTCTTAATGAGTAGGACCCTAGTAATGACCCTAGGCTGGACTAGACTGATTTAGGAAAACCATATCAGAGGATGAGTACCTTGGAAGAGGTTCGTAGGTTTCAGGTAGAAACACACACGCACACACTGAAACTCGACATGGTGTATACGTGCATGTATATATACATATAGGACGAGGTATAGGTATATATATATATACAACACGTATATGGGATACATTGATGTGATATGATATCCAAGATATGATGAAACAGTGTAACTGGGCTTGATGCCGTGATTCTTGGCTATACAGTCGTATTAAGTGTTAGCGGATCATTAGAGAATGCGATAATGAACATGTATACTTAAATTATAATGGGTGGTGATGATATTGAGGTACATGGGACTCTAAAATAGTACCCGGACTGTAACTTGTGACTGATCACGATATGATATATATATGACTTGATTACGACATCATATAGGTGTGACCTGATGTCGATATCATAGAGGTGTGACTTGAGGACGATATGATACACATGACATGATATTTCTGAGGATAAACTAATGATGCATATTATGATGGCAATGATATATGATTGATATATGCGATTACAGTTTAGCACCTTGATCATGAGATGTGTTGATGGTGACATTATACGAATGATGAGACACCTAGGAGACACTAGACCCGTACCCCGATATTGGGATAACGTACGATGGATTTTACCGTACGAGGCATAGATATGATGATTGATCCGCACTCTTGTTTTGAGGAAGTCGTACTATGTACGTGACGCTATTGAGGCAGGATCGCTGACTATTAGAGATATGGACTCAGGCGTTAGGTGTACTTCTATCGACCAGTTCTTAGGTTTAGTTTTCCTTAGGAGGGTTAGATGAACACTAGGTTAGGTTTGAGCCATATAGTGGTAGTGGTATTTGTATATCAAATGAGTGGATAACACACATCCGTCTTTACTTTTTCACTGTAATCATAATGTTGCATGTTCATACATATATTGCTATAATCAGTATAAACTTTACTTGTTAGGACACCGGCACCATTACCGATGATGTGCATATTCCACGCACACTCATTTGCCGGCTCACACACATCATCATCGGTAATTGCTATGTCACGTACACTTTAGATCATATTATCTTTTATTGATAGAATACGTTAACAACTAGACCGATATAATATTGTGATTACTTTCTGATGTTAGTATAGACATGATATTTATCACTTAGACATTCATGCATTCATATTTTCATGTTATCGCACAGTATTATGGGCATATGCCGACACTTATCATATACTTACTCATGATTTTGAGATTTAGATTTCTATGAGATTTCTGGATTTTTGGGGAAAACCGCAAAAATATATAAAAACTTCTCTCTCTCTCCTCTTCTCTTTTCAAAACAAGATGCGGTTTTCTCGTGATGTATGTGTCGTCCACCATGAGATTTCATGTTTTCTGATGGATTTCGAGACCCGATTCGAGGAGTGGATGAACCGTCTCGGGTACATGGTGGGCCCGGTATGGTACCCCGGGGCAAGAAGATCGAGTTGTAGACGATGAGCCTGGCAGGGGAAGGCTACCTACCGGTGATGTCTGGCGCGGCGGATATCCGGAGGATACCGACCGTTGTCGTGAGATTTGATGATATGGGCCGATCCGGACTGACGGAGCCCGAGGTATTGAGACTATGAGACTTGAGATTTACATGTTTGTGTCGATGCTTGACACGGATTTCCATGGATTTTATTGTTGAGATTTCAGATTCCTATACACATTTTACTATAATAACAGTTAAAGTTTTCTTATACACAAATATCTGGATTTCAGGATTGATTATTTTATATTCATGGTGCATGCATATCCATTCATATGGCATAGTATTATATGAGGCACTGACACGAGCACGGAGTATCTGCATTTACTCTTAGTTTTACCCTGCTATTACTAGATAATTGGGATATAATAGTGTATTATTATGACCTAGGATAGCGTCGTGCATTCGATTTTTTTTCGTAGATGTCTTCTACTCACGAGTTGGCAACTCACCCCCGTTGTGCCAAATTTTATTACAGGTTCGATGTACAGGTTTCCCTTGGCAGTTGCTGGCACATCATTTTCATTTCGGGTGATTTGCACGGTAGGTTGGTTCATTTGTATCTGAACCGCCGTTGTATTTTTATTATTTCATTTGTATCTAGAAAGCTCCATCAACCAAACTTGTATTATTTGATAGTTTATTGGGCCAGTCATTTATTTCGACCTTAGAGTCGCGCATGTATTATTCTGACCTGGTGGTTTTGTTTTCTTTTGAGTTTTGAGCCTCGCCCTTTAGCGTTGTATATTATTGTGCTTGTTGTGGTTGTTTCCGCCTGTTGGCGTTGAGCTAGCTCCCGTTTGGGGATGCTTTTTACTGTTTATGTATATTATACTTATTGTACCCGTTTGGGGGCCAGTTTTTATAGAGGAGACTCTGCCGAAATTTTTGAGAAAATTTGCTGATGATTTTAAACTTGTTTCCTTCATGTTTCTTTTACTTCTTCTTCTTCTTTTATGGTTTAGATTTCTGGGCTTCGGCTTACTTAGGTTACGTTGCGCCTCTAGACGTTTCGTAATCTAAGTGCCGGTCACGTTCCGTACTTTCGGGTCGTGACACGAGACAATCACAGCCGCAAAATAGCCATTTATGAAAAGGCCAGGACGCAGCGTCTCAATCAGCAATCTGCGGAGAAAGAAGACTACAATGCCCATTATCCCCAGCCTGCTGTACATTCTTCCGATAGTGAAAAGTCCGAAATAAAGGCAGAAACATGGCAAGGAACGCAGATAACATTCGAAAACAACGAAGCGGATCCAAGAAGACGTGCAATCGAGGAAAAGTCTATTGGAACCCGTCCTTTATAATGAAGATGGGTCGGAAGTACTCTTTCCCTCAAGGCAAGATAAGGAAAATATTCAACCTTGTCATGAAGTATCAAATGGTGAAGCTCCCGGAGTCTCGACACCCTGGACAAATAAACAAGGTCCATCACCCGGATTATTGCTCCTACCACCGAGCCATAGGTCATCCCCTTGAAGACTGCTTCATCTTTAAAGACTAGGTCGAAGACCAATATCAACAAGGCAGGTTCGCTTTATTCGACAGCTGGAGGGTAACCCCGCCGCAAATGCATGAGCCAAAGAGGACCTATACCGTGAGGATATGACCAGCTCAACATCAAGGATGGAAGCGAACCCATACCTGCTATGTGATAACATTCTCAAAGGAGGGAGGGCACGAGACGATAGATGACCCCTTCAGGTGCTTCTCAAATGAAGACGAGGACGAGGTGATCTCAGAGTTTCCACCAGCACCAAAAGAGCTGGAAGATGGGATACACACTACGGCGGACAACCTAAGAAAAATTGACTTAGGGACGGAAAATGAGCCGAGGCCAACGTTCGTTAGTGAGCTGCTATCTAAAAAAAGGTAGCCATATTAAAAGACGTGCTCATGCAAAATAAAGACTACTTTGCATGGAACTATTCCGAGATGCCGGGTCTAGATCCAAAGGTGGCAGTACATAAACATGCCATATCGCCAGACATAAAACCAGTCAAACACACGCCAAGAAAAATGCGGCTCAAACTTGAGATGAGTATCAATGCTGAAGTTAAGAAACTAATCGATTTCAGCTTCATCCAAGAAGTTCAATATCCCGACTGGATCCCTAACATTGTTCCGGTGATAAAGAAAAATATGATGGTGTGCATCTGTGTGGACTTTCGGGACCTCAACAAAGCTTGCCCGAAGGATGATTTCCCAGTACCTGTTACCGAGCTGATGATCGATACCATATTTATACATGATGACTTCTCCTTTATGGATGGATCTTCAGGATATAACCAAATAAAAATGCATCCTGAAGACCAAAAATATACCGCCTTCCGTACTCTGCTGGGCGTATTCTGCTATAAGGTGATGCCTTTCAGTTTAAAGAACGCTGGCGCTACCTACCAGAAGGCCATGCCGAAGATCTTTGATGACCTCATCCATGAGATTTTCGAATGCTACATCGACGACCTTGTGGTGAAGAGCAAGTCTTATGAGGAACATTGGGAACATCTAAACATAGTGTTATAATCTGAAGATGAATCTTCTAAAATGCGTGTTTAGAGTCTCCTCAGGTAAATTCCTAGGATTCATCATACGGCACCAGGGTATCGAAATCGATCCTCAAAGATCAAGGCGATTATGGAAATGCCCACGCCAAGAACTCTCAAACAGTTGCGATCTTTTCAAGGAAAGCTCGCGTATATCCGGCGGTTCATAACCAACCTCTTTGGAAAATGCCGTCTCTACAGTCATCTAATGTAGAAGGGGACCCCGTTCGTCTGGGATTAAAAGTGCCAAAATGCACTAGACGAAATCAAGCAATACCTGCAAAATCCATCGGTATTGACCGCCCCGGTTAAGGGAAAACCACTTATCCTATATACAACAACCCTTGAGGGTTCTCTAGGCGTGCTATGGGCATAAGAGAACGATCAGGGAAAGGAGAGAGCTTTATACTGTTTGAGCCGAGTTCTCCTCGGGGCAGAAAACAACTACTCCCTAATCGAAAAGAATTGCCTGGCTCTGATCTTCGCGATAACGAAGTTCAGACATTACGCATTGGCACATGAGGTCCATCTCATATCAAAAGTGGATTCTCTCAAATATCTGATGTCAAGGGCCATATTAACAGGAAGGCTTGCCAAATGGGGCCTCCTCTTGATGGAGTTCTCGATAACATATCGGCCTCTCAAAGCAGTGAAAGGCCAGCCCATCGCTGACTTTCTCGCTGAGCATCCGATACTAGCTGACTCCCCCTTAAATTGCGAGTTGCCGGATGAACATGCGTTCGACATGATCGAAGGAGAGAGGGAGGAAAATGATTCCCGATGGGAACTCTACTTCGATGGAGCATCTTTCATGAAGAGGCGAAACTAAAACACCCCCATAATCAAAGCCGGGGTGGGCCTTATTTTCGTGACTCCACAAGGAAGGATAATGCATTACGCCTTTTCCTTAATGGAGCCGAGGGCTAATAACGAAGCTGAATATGAAGCTTTGATATAAATTCTCGAGATCGCTATCGACATGGGAATCAAAGACCTCCTTATATATGGAGACTACCAGCTGATCGTTAGCCAAGTAAATGGCGACTATCAGACATGCAAGCTGGAGCTGATAAAGTATGGTGAAAGAGTGCAACAACTGTTGACACAAATCCCCTCCTACATCCTGAAGAGTATACCGCGTACAGAAAACAGCAAGGTGGATGAGTTGGCTAAATTGGCTAAGGAATTAGCCGACGAAGACCTTGATGACATAAAGATCATCGTGCAAAGTCGCAGGATCCTCGTGCCGACAGAAATATCTTTGGGAGACTTAACAGAGCTATACGAAGGAAAAGAAACGACCGAACAAGTGACCCTTCAAATAAGGGACGAGGAAAAGGTCAACGACTGGAGGGAAGTCTTCATAGACTACTTCAAATCTCGACGAACGCCCAAAAATGTGTCTTCTAGACATCAGCTCATAAAACGAGCTCTATCCTTCGCCTTCGTCAATGATACTCTATATAAGAGATCTTTCGACCGTCTATGGCTAAGATGCCTGGAGCCGGAAAAAGCAAAGAAAGTCGTCCAAGAAACTCACGACGGGCTCTGCGGTTCTCACCAAGCTGTGCCAAAAATGAAGCTGAAGATCAAAAGAATGGGTTATTATTGGCCCACAATGATTCAGGATTGCCTTGAATATGCGAAGCAGTGTCACTCGTGCCAAATTCATGGGGATTTCATCCACCAACATCCAAATCTGCTACACCCAACAGTGGCTAGCTGGTCGTTCGAAATGTGGAGAACCGATATAATTGACCCCATTGAACCGGCGTCGTCCAATGGACATCGGTTTATATTGGCAACGACCGAATACTTCTCTACGTGGGCATAAGCAGTAACTCTAAGGTAGGTGAAAACGGAGAATATCCCCCATTTCTTCAGGACACATGTCATTTATTGGTTCGGCACTCCATGACGAATTATCTCGGACAATAGGCCAGCCTACAGGAGCCATAAAATCAGCCGCTTCGCAGAGCAGCATAAGATGGATTGGAGATACTCTTCAGTCTATAATCCTTGTGCTAATGGTCTAGCTGAAGCTTTCAACAAGACCTTGACAAAGATTATAAAGAAAACGGTATCCAGAAACAAAAGTTACTGGCACGAAAAGCTGCATGAAACTCTTTGGGCGTACCGAACAACGTTCAAAACAGCAACGAATACAACACCATACACGTTGGTATTCGGCATGGAAGCAGTGCTTCCCCTTGAAATAGAACTCCCTTCTCTACCAGTAGCGGTTTGATACGAGCCGACAAATGAAGAAAATTCTCATCTTCGGCTTGAATAGCTCGACGCCCTCGACGAAACTCGCCTTATAGCACAACAAAACCTGAAGACTTATAAGGCAAGGATGACACGGTCATACGAAAGACTAACCAAGCTGAGAAAATTCCGCCAAGAAGAACTCATGCTAGTCGTCAAAAGACCAATGATCCCCAATCGTGCAAAATAGGGGAAATTCGAGCCACACTATGAAGGGCCGTACATCATAGACAAAGTCTACCAAGGTGGAGCCTACCTGATCATGGATATGCATAGCGAAAGACCCTTCCGGGCAATAAACGGCAGGTTCCTCAAAAAATACTACTTGACGAATCGTGACTTAGGTCTATGATAGATGACGACACTCGTGTCCGCTCACTATGTTTCTGAGTCAGGACTCTGAGAATAGTATACAAAGAAATTCGCCTTAAACATAGCGACAAAGTACCGAGCTGTCCTTAAACTAGAAATTTGCCTCAAATATGACGACAACGGATCGGGATGTCTTTAAACTAGAAATTCGCCTCAAACACGGCGACAACGGATCTAGATGTCCTTAAACTAGAAATTCGTCTCAAACATGGCGATAACGGACCGAGATGTCCCTAAACTAGAAATTCGCCTCAAATATGGCGACATTGGACCGAAAAGTCCTTAAACTAATTTCGCCTCAAACATAGCGATAATGGACCGGAACGTCCCTAAACTAGTGCATCTCCCCAAATACGGCTATACATTCCCTTGGGATCTATATTGCAATCGATGTCTTAGTAGAAAAGATTGCTTCCCGAATCCCACTGGCTACATAGCTAATCCAGCGATGAAGCCACCCACAGAACCCATCGGCAAATAGGCCGGTCACCTGCAATGAAGGTACTTTCGAGAGTTTTGCCATTTAAAAAAAAGAAAGAAAAAAATGATATGTCCACAAGCAAAATGGGCACGGATGAAAACCCGAAAGGGCGCCGTGAGCAAAAACAGCAGGACTGTCGGCGAGTTTGTGAAAACCCGGAAAGGACGCAAACTCGTAAAGTAAAAAATTCACATGCACTTGCAAAGTCCACTCGACCTTGTGAGGAGAAAATACCTGCGTGAGATCCTTATGACTCACAAAGGAGCAACACACTTAGGAATCCTCATGATTCCTAAGGAGAAATTACACTTGCGAGATCGTCACGACTCGTAAAGAGAATTCCCCTTATGAGACCCTCATGGCTCATAAGATTCAAAAGCCTTAAGCTACAGGGATCCAGACCTATTCATAAGCCGTCATATCCCACCAGTTGCCCTACAGGTGGTCCAATATTGACCCTTGTATACAATCCACGGGCACGAATAAATATTTCTCTACCAAGTTCCACCAATGGCGAGAAATATCCCCATATGGTGAACGACACTTATAAGTCCTCTCGACTTATAAAGACTTACAAGAGAAAATATCACTTGGGAATCCCCATGATTACTAAGGAGAAAATACACCTACGAGATCCTCACGACTCGTAGGGAGAAATACTTTTATGAGACCCTTACGGATTATAAAGTTAAAAAGCCTTAGTCGACAGGATCTTAACCATGTTTGCTAAGCCACTTTTGTTCAAATCCACAAAGGAAAATGATGATTCGCTTCTGGCAATATCCTAGTTGTAACGATGCTGATGCCTAAACAGACGTCAAACTCCAAGTCTTTTCATGGAAAATGATGATTCGCTCCTAACAATACCCCAGTTGTAGCGATATTGATGCCTGGGTTGGTATCAGATTCCAAACTCGCAATAAAAGCAGCAGCGAGTAGCAAAAAAGTGCATATAAAAACAGCCGAAATGATGGGAAAACTCGCAATAAAAATCAGCGAGTAAAAAAATATATGCATATAAAAACAGCCGAAATGTTTAGGCAACTCACAATAAAAAGCAGTGAGTAAAAATATAAAAAATAGCCGAAATGATTGGGCACCGCAAAAAATAGCCGAAATGATTGGGCACTGCGAAAAATAGCCGAAATGATTGGGCAATCACGATTTTCGCGATATGAAAAGCTGAAAAGATAGAGTATCGTGGCAATAAAAAATAAAATAAAATTTCCTCTGCCTGCCAGTATATCCATATTGACTCTTGTATACGATCCATAGGCACAAATGAAAAGGAAACTATATTTTCCCACCAGGCTCCGTCAAAGGAAAAGCCAGATCTTGACGGCAATATCTATAGCCTAAAGATCAGCTCGACGTTCTTCTCATTCCAACAGGGTGCAGATCCGACGTCAACAAAAGCTCCAAGGAGCCAAATCAAAAAGGAATGAAGGCAAAATCCTAACTCCAGCCCGACGTGCTTTTTATGCCAACAGGATGCAGATGCGACATCAACAAAAGCTTCAAGGAGTCAAATAAAACAGGAGTAATGGAAAAATCCCGGCTCCAACCCGACGTTCCTTCTCGGTGAAGACGCAATGTCAACAAACAAAAGTGGAGTGATGGTAAAAATCCTAGCTCCAGCCCGACGTTCTTCTCATTCCAGCGGGATACAGACGCAACGTCAACAAAAGACCTAAGGGTTGAAACAAAAATGGAGTAACGGAAAAATCCTAAACTCCAAGTCTCGACGGTACATATACAACCTAGAGACCATCCCGACGTTCGCCCTCGTTTTAGCAGGATGCGAATGCGTCTATCAAATGAAAATGGAGCAATGGCATATTCCTAGCTCCGGACTTCAACTGCAATACATACAGCATAGAAGTCTTACAGATGTCTACTCTACTTCAGCAAAGAATCGGCGCGATATCGTCAAAACAAAAAATGAAGCAACGACATATTCCCAGCTTCGGGTCTTGAAGGCAACTCATATAAAGCCTAAAAGACTATCGGAGATCATCCCACACCAGTGTGGAGTGGTTATGACTCATCGGGGCTCCAAACTGAGCCTAATCTCAAGTAAAAAGTGTCTTCGCAAATTCCTAACGTTTACTCTTCCGACGGTAATATGACCTAAGTAGATTACTTGAAAACGTCTTATCCAGCCTTCGAAGGGATCAGAGACACGACAGTTGTGGGGCTAGAACAACAGCTTAAAGACTGCACATTGAGGAATACATCAGCCAACGCGACGGTACCACAGACTAAAACCCTAGTACCATAAACCTAACGGACCTCCGTCGTAAAGAATGGGGGTTATTTATATACAACGTCAGTACAAGTTTACTTGTAAACTCAAGGGAGGTAAACTAAAAAACTCTGAAATGAGTACATAAACTAGAAACTCTAAAATGAGTGGATAAACCAGAGACTCCGAAATGAGTGAATAAACTAGAGACTCCGAAACGAGTACATAAACTACAAACTCCGAAACGAGTACATAAACTAGAAACTGCGAAACGAGTGAATAAACTAGAAACTCCGAAACGAGTGAATAAACTAGAAACTCCAAAATGAGTGAATAAACTAGAAACTCCAAAATGAGTACATAAACTACTTCGCGCCAGATTAAAATATAAAGAAACAGAAAGGAGCAGCTCATGGGCCTCAGGGTTTAGAACTATATCCTTTAAGAGTTGAGATTTGAGTTAATAATGGATGACGACACTTATGTCCGCTCGTTATCTTCTCAGATTAAGATTCTAAAAGTTATGTACGATACACCAGCCCAAAACTGGTCGTATGCTATGTATTACTCTACACTACTTCACTCACGTGTATACCTCCGTGAGTAAAGTATGTTGGGTTATTCTTAGCACCCTCACTAGGTTTTAACAAGTATCAAGTATGTAACTTTAATAATCTAGGGTGCTAACCAACCCTAACCGAGAATCGAACTAGAAAATTAGGCATAAAGTTAGCAAGTATCACATACTAGCAAGTGTCTAATACTAAGAAGAAAGAAATATAACCTTTGTAGACCTCTCCTCCTTGACTCCTTGGTTCAACTCGAAACTTGAACGAGTCCGCTTGAGGCCTTCGAAATCCACGATGATCCACGACGGAGTTCCTTTACTCAAGCTCCTTACTTCACTTGACCTAAGTAGAAGTGAGGCAAACAACCTACACTAGTGGGCTAGACTAATATAAATTGGTGAAGTGGGTAATAAGCTCACTAAAAAACCTTTCTTTTTCTTTTTCTTCACTCACTAGAATATGGTAGAGAGCTTAGAGGAAGAAGGAGATGGAAAATGGCTTAGCTAGAGCTCAAAAGAGATGAACACAAGAATAATAAAAGAGAGAGAGAGAAAGTCACACTCACTAATAACCCAACCATGATAATATCTAGATATTTTTAGTAGTTGAGTTAGTGGAGGATTAGAAATGAAACCATGGTTACTTAGATATTTTAAGAAGTGTGTAGAAGGGAAAAAACCAACCATAGATTAATTTCTAATTTCCTTTAACTCAATAATTATAAAAATATCATAATAGTTTCCATGTGAGTCTTGCATAGCCATCTCTAATGTATCATCAACCATGACACATGTATGCATACATGTGTGCATACATATCAATATAAACATACATACGTGCATACAAATAAAGAAAGGATTTAGTAAATGAGCTAATGGTCACATGATATTAAATCAACACTTGATTTAATAATCCGGTCATATCACATACGACCCGACCAATAGAAAACGCCAGACTAAGATACGGTATCATATACTCGTATTTAATCAAGCTCCTGCACATATCCCCATATGCGCCCCACATCTTTTCTCCTCAGCTTGGAAACCCCTTTGTGGGACTCTAAGACTTGTCAATACGCTAGCAGTAGGTAGTGATCATATCACATACCCACAAACCGTCAGCGGTACTAGCTGCACGTAACGACTCTCAGTTATTAAGCGAACAGAAGAACAGCAAGCGAACCTGTCAAAACTCCCGTAGAGCCAACCAGTAACACTTACCGTACAGTCTGGTCTCTTCGTCAGATATGCTGCATATTGAGTCTAGGGATGGTATCGTCGACCCTAATAACTCAATAAGTCATGCCGATGTATGGCCAAAAATAGATCGAGAAACTACTAATAACACTTATCAGTAAATCTCATCAGCCCTGGCCAAGGACTTCCAGTTATAGCCAATCGAGCACAGCGCAACATCAACCCCCAATACTGGGAGAGGTGAAACCCCTCCTATCGCTCATTGTCTCTATGTGTCTCGGGACTGTACCCAAAAGCCACATGTTTGCATGACTCAGTAGAGCCGTGGTAGGGTGGAAATCAAAGTACAGTGGGAGAACACACAAGACTCTATGACGATCTCGGGTCTACAGACTAACCTGTTCAAGTGTCACCTGAGAACTGCTATCCGACGATAGATATAATACCATATAGGAGTTCTCGGCAAGTCCGTTCAATGTACCCAGTCTCCACTGAGCACCCTTATACAATCTTTGATGTCAAACACCAATGGATATGGGATCATCCATCGCCCATCAAATAGGTCGAGAAACGTATATGCTAGTCTACTCTGGAATATCGATGCCCCATCTCGATACGCCCACGACTAGGAACATTTAAGGATATGCTTATTAACTACACATGTCCCACTAGTATGATCTGCATCATAATCACAGTAGTCAAGCAACTATCCTAAGGGCTTTATCAACATGTATCAAATGAACTGTATACACAATCAAGTGAACATGTTAAGATAAAGAGTAACCATATAGCATACTATCTTGTCGAGCAAGAAAGTCCTCTGAATATATATATATATATATATATATATATATATACACATATTGATACATCCACTATCAAATAATGGCCTCTAAGGCATACATATATCCAACAATCTCCCACTTGCACTAATACCAATTATTGGCATATCCTATATCCAACATCTTAAAAATTCGCTCATGCTGCTGCTGTGGGAGGGCCTTGGTGAGTGGATCCGCGGTATTATTCTCTGTATCTACTCTCCGAATCATGATCTCGCGGCGATCAACTATCTTCCAGATCAAATAATCTCGCCTCAGGATGTGTCTGGATCGCTGATGGGAATCCTGAGATAGATTTGCTGTCATCCTAATCACTCCGGAAGCTTGAATCGGTAAAGGCCTCCATTTGGAGATCCCCGTTACCATACACTAAGAACATTTCTTTAGTCTTTCGTAAATACTTAAGAATGTTCTTCATAGTTGTCCAGTGTTTCTCCCCTGGGTTGGATTGATACCTGCTTACTACACCTAGTGCATAAGCTATATCAGGGCGAGAACATAATATTGCATACATTATAGATCCTACGGCTAAAGCGTAGGGTATAATGCTCATGCGAGCTCTCTCTTCATCAGACTTTGGGCAAAAGTCCTTGACGAGAGTGATTCCGTGACAAGCGGGTAAGGCACCCCGCTTGGAATCCTCCATACTAAAGCTCTTTAGGATGGTATTAATGTACCTAGATTGGGACAATCCCAACAACCATTTAGATCTATCTCTATAGATCTTAATGCCCAATATATATGAGGCATCACCTAGGTCCTGCTGGGTTCCCTAGCCACACCGCTGGGTTTCGGGAGGCATCGTCCATACCCTTTTATAAAAAAATTGGCGCGTTAAAGAACCCTAACCTAGAATCTTAACTAGAGAATTAGACGAAACTAGAATGTAAATATCTTTACATCTAAGTGAACAAGAAATACAACCTTTGTAGACCGGTCCTTTACTTCAATAGCTCCGTGTAGTAGCCCCTTCGCTCCAAGTAGTGATCTCCCGGACTCTAGTAAGGCTCCACAAGGTGAAATAAACAAGCTTGCTTGAAGTCTTCGAGGCCGAAAATGATCTACGTCGAGGAGACACTAACCCAAGCAACCTCTTCACTAATATGGAATTAGTGAAGCAAACACCCTAAACTAAATGGCTAATCTAGTAGAGGATGATGAAATAGGAATTTTGCTCACTTTAGAAATATTTTTCTCACTCATTTTCTTCACCTCCCAAAAAGCTAGAGAGCTTGAGGAAGGAGAGGAAGAAAGCAACAATGGAATGAAGCAAGTGAAAAATGAATCAAGTGTGAGAATAGCAACCATGGGTGAGATAATATCTCATACTAAGTCTTGTAGAGACTTAACCATGGCTAATCAATAATGGTTGGGTTAATAAATATCTTCAAGTAAAACAAAATTAGTGGACTTGGTCAATGGTTCCACAAGCTTCTACAAGCTTCAACCATGTGACAATTTCCAACTAATTTTGATTTACTTTAAATAAATAAAACCCATCATTATGATAAGCATGGTGTGAGTCTCATACACACATGTCTCATGTATCATCTAGCATGACACAAAAGAATGTACATTAATATATATCACATATATACTAAGTGTACACATGTGAGAAAAAGAATTCTTAAGTGAGTTAATATTAGTTAATGTAGGTTAATATATCAAATATATAATTATACATTAAATTATTAAATCAACACTTGATTTAATAATCCGGCTATATCACATACAACCGACTAGTATCAAATGTATCAACCTATCGAATCAACACTTGATTCGACAGCCCAGCTATATCACATATAACCGACCGATATCACATATCGCGAGAATAGAATACGGTATCACATACGGTATTAATCTCGGTCCCGCACATATCACATATGTGCTCCTACTTCGTTTCGCTTGAGCCAGGAAACGTCTGTGTAGAACTCTAAAGACTCATCAATACGCCGGCAGTAGGTGGTGATCATATCAGTCACCCACAAGCCGCAAGCGGTCTGCTAAACGTAACGGCCACCCGAGTATTGAGCGATCAGAAGATCAACAAGCAAGTCTGCTTATACTCCTGCAAATCCAATCAGTAACACTACCGTACAGTCCAGTCTCTTCGTTTGATATGTCGCATATCACAGCCTGGGGGTGGTAAACGTCAGACCCCAATAGCCTGATAAGTCATGCCGATATGAGGCTCATAACGGTTCGAGAAACTACTGAAAATACTTACCATTAAATCTCAACAACCCTAGCCAGGGATTTCCTGTTATGGCCAATCAAGCATCGGGAGAGACGAAATCCCCTCTTATCACTCATTTCCTCCATGTGACTCGGGACTGTACCCAAAAACCACCGTTTTGCATGATCTCTTGAACGTGGTAAGGTGGAAATCAAAGCATAGTAGGAATCACAAAAGACTCTATGACAATCTCGGGTCGACAGACTAACCTGTACCAGTGTCACCAGAGAACTGCTATCTGACGATAGGTATAATACCATCTAGGAGTTCTCGGCGAGTCCGTTCAGTGTACCTAGTCTCTGCTGAGCACCCGTATACCTTCTCTGATATCAAACACCAATGGATGTGGGATCATCCATCGCTCATCATATGGGTCAAGAAGCGTATATGCTAGTCTACTCCGGAATATCGATGCCCCATCCCGATACCCCCACGACTAGGAACATTTGAAGGATGCCGACTACCATTGCCCTACTAGTATGATCTGCATCTTAATTCTGGTAGTCAAGTACTCATCCTAAGGGCTTTATCAACATGTAATAGAGAGACAATAAGTGTACATGTCAAGATAAAAAGCAACCAGATAGCATACTATCATGTCGAGCAAGAAAGTCCTCCCTATATATGTCCAAGCATCCACTATAATATACATCACATGTATAATAATGGCCTATAGGGCATACATATAACTAACAATCTCCCACTTGCACTAAGGCCATTTGTTGTAGTATCTCATACCCAACGCCCCATAAAAATCTCTCCAGGGAAAGGCCTTTGTGAGTGGATCCGCGGTGTTATCCTTCGTACTAACTCTCCTAACCTCGATCCCTTGGAGATCAACCATCTTCCTGATCAGGTGATACTGTCCTCAGAATATGTCTGGATCGCTAATGGGACCGGTGTTCCTAGGCCAAATCCACAACTCCATTGTTGTCACAATAACAGTTATTAGACGCTCAATGGTAGGAACTATGTTCAACTCATGAACAATAAATATCCAGACATCCACTTTGGTAGCATCGTTGGTAGCGATGTATATAGCCTTTATCATCTAGTTTTCCACGGTATATAGCTTAGAACTCTTCCAACATACCGTCCCTCCACTGAGGGTAAAGACAAAGCTCGAGACTGACTTTCAATCGACCTTATCACTATGGAAGCTAGAATTGGTAAAGGACTCCCAGTGGAGTTCACCTTCACCAAACCCCAAGAACATTTCTTTAGTGCTTCTCAAGTTCTTAAGAATGTCCTACACAGCTGTCCAGTGATTCTTTCAAGATCCGATTGATTCCTGATCACTAATCCTAGTGAGTTAGCTACATCTAGTCTGGTACATAACATCGCATTCATGACAGAGCCTACTGCCGAAGCATAGGGTATCTCTTGCATACGAGCTCTCTCAAATCAGTCTTGGAAGACATCTTTTTGGAGAGAGAGATTCCTGAGTAAGTGGGAGAACCACAACGCTTAGAATCTTCCATACTAAACCCCTTTAGTACGGTGTTAATGTACCTGGATTTGGGACACTCCCAACATCCACTTAGATCTATCACCATAGATCACAGTCCACAAGATATAGTAGGTATCATCCAGATCTTCCATGGAGAATCCTCTTGATAAGAGGAGCTTGACCAAGTGTAGCATAGGAAACCATTTCCTATCAAGAGTATGTCATCTACGTACAATACGTGGAAGACAACCTTACTCTTTACAGCCTTCTTGTAAATACAAGGTTCATCTACCATTTTGATGAAGTCAAACACTTTGACTACCATATCTGTAACACCCAGCCCTTTTTATACCAATATTTGTGCTTCTCGTTAACTTATAAGATTTTACTTTATTTTTATTTATTAGTTTATTTATTTTAAAACTCCTTTTAAAACCCAAACTATATTTTATATCCCTGCATCCCAATTTTCTATTCAAAATAAAACCAGGACTTTCCCCATCTCCTAAACCCAGCATTTTAATAAAAAGGAATTTATTTTAAAACCCCGGCCCATCCACTCTTCCCTCCTCAAAATTCCCTTATTATTTTCCAGCGGCCCAGTGCCTCAGCCCGCTCTTTTTCATTGTTAATTAATCCCAGGCCCGGCCCTCACTTCCTTTTCCCCACAATTCTTTTATTTTACTCCTGGCCCACACCCAGCCCAAGCCCGCTTCACCTCACCCGCGCCTCCTACCCTACCCAACCCGGCCTGCTACCCAACCCTTCTTCTCCAACGGCTCTCTCCCAAGATTCCCGCCTCCTGTCGCTCGCGACCCGCTCCTTCGCCGTAACCCACGCCGCCTCCTCCGCCCATGCTCACGAGCCGTTACCCCACGTCGCGCACTCCCCTCTCTAACCCTCGTCGCCTCCTTTCTCTCTCACTCTCAAGATCCAAAACTCTAAGACTTCCTCCTCGTCCACCAAGAGTTCACCTGCACGCCTCCGTCACCGAGCACCCAACGCCGCTCTCCCTGACGGCGACGACCACGACCTCTTCCTTCATCACCTCACTCTCCTCCCTCGCTCACTCCTCTCTCCAGAAACCCCGAGCTCTCTCTTCTTCCTCCTCCCTGTATCTAGCTCGGCCATCCCCCTGCAATCACCGCCGGCGCCCTGTCTTCCCAACGACACCATCGTCGACCACCAACTCCATCAACACCTTGCTTCCCTCTACAACCCGAGCTCCCCACTCCGATCTCTCTCCCTCTCCCTTCCTCTGTCTTCTCTCCCTCTGTCCTCTCTCTCTCACTCTGTTTCTCTCTATATCACTCACTCTCTCTCTTTCTCAATCTCTCTCTCTGTTCCCTCTCATCTCACTCTCTCACTCTAAATCTCCCTCCCTCTAACTCTCTACCTCTCTCTTTCTTCCTCACCCTCTCTCTGTTCTCTCTCTCTTTATCACTTCTATCCTATCTGTCTCTCTCTCTCCCTGCACCCTTTCTCTCTCTAAACCCTTTCTCTCTCTAAACCCTACTCTCTCTCTCCCCTCGCAACGTCTCTCTACAACTCCATAACCAACCATCGACGGAGCCACAACCTCGCCGAGCTCGCAGCCGTCTCGGGTACAAGTCGTTATACTAGTCGTTGCCGTGTCGCACGTGTGTCGTTTCCACTGCCGTGTGCCCCAAAAATGTCTCCAGACAAGTTCTCTACTTGCTACATGCTACTTTATGATAATTACAAATTACAATCGTGTATATCCCATGTTTTACTTTTCTGTTAAATATTACGTCGCAACTGTTCGATGCATGTTCTCAATGGAGATCATCATTTAATTTGGCGGAATTCAATTGTATAATCTGGCCCGTATGGCTGTGAATCTAGTGTGTGAATTTCGTTGGAAAATATGACCGTTAATGACTAAAACGACTACCCCCAAGTTTACTTGTAAAACTGGAAATTTCTTGTGCCTGAAAACCGTTAAATTCACCATAAATTATATACATACTGGAATGATGCGTTCGAGGGCTTAAATCGAAGATGACTCGACGAACTACAACCCTATGCAAGTTTCTAAATATTTCTGTACTTAAACTGTGATAATATTTGGATCGGAGTGCGACTCTGGACTGCAGTCCAGAGCGACTCTGTTTACTGTGTGCTGTCCCGTAATAGGTACCACACCGTTTCCTTAACTCGTAAGTTGCAGAACTCCACTGTTTATTATAGGTAAATCTGTTAGCTAGACAACACAAGTAGTTTCATCCTATTTCGTTATCGTTTGTTAGTTAATCTGTAATTTAATAGATGTGGACGTATAACAGTCCCAACAGAATCAGAATTGACATACTAGTATCGAATAGTGTATATCTCCTGACGTACAGATACGATTGAAGATCCATCTGTTGCGTTGAAAACCTTACTGAAAACTCTAGATTTCATTCAACCGTAGCGTCGCTAAAATCTGATCCCAACTGGGATTAAAATGCGTTGCGAAACGGACTTCCGATTCTGAAACCGGATTTCCAGCCGTGAACGCTTAAAATGAAATGGCTATAATTAATGATCCTGGAACCCGATTGGCATGAAACCAAATTCGCTGGATAGATAACTGAATATATTATTTATTCCCCATTCATCGTTTCACTAAACTGTAACCGTATGATTTATGATAAATTATGCAAGTGGTAGATTATTGATTCATGACACCCTAATCATGCTTTACATACTGTTTACGCATCATATCATACACATGTCACTGCATTGATAACCTAGTGATAACGTGCATTACCCAGTGTTAGGTATTAGTGATGATTGTGGTAAGTACGTTAGTGTTCTTGTATCGGTGAATAAGTGAAAGTGATACGTACTTGTACACAATCAGTGAACCTTATGATTCTATTGCATTGTCGACGTCTGTGGGACGCGTGTACGTGTAACTATAAGTGGTATGGGACACTTATGGAAACTCTTGCATGGGTGTCACAGATAAGACATCAGACTCTGCCATTTATCTTAGGTATTAGTCGGGACGTGCTTGATGGAGGTCCTGCCTCCAATTCTCGCGCAGACTTGTCACAGACCGACTGGTATTTAGGGTTATGGTTAGCGTTTGATGTAGACCACGGGGTGTGGGGTAGTTTGAGTGTGAGTTCAACAGAATCTCGGAAGTCCCTTGCCGGCTTATATATATAGAGATGTATGGAGATTTACAGGGTACATGATTATTACCGTGAGTTACATGTTGGGCCCGTGGTCCCTTGCCCTTGGGTTCTACCCTTGGGTGGAGGACACTCGCGAGTGGTTGACTCTCACACTTGGACTGAAGATAGGCTTAGTGACCTATACCGTGAGACTTAGAGACTGATAGGCATGATAGCATCGATATACATACTTACTGTGTTGACATACTTGGCATATCATTATACTGCTTTTACTGTTCCACTGCATCGATTACTGCATGTTCATACCTATACCGTCATTGATTTACTGTTATATATATTTATTATCACTGTTAGAGTTGTCTCTTGGATTTATATATTATATTGCTATTGTGTCGCTCTGACGACCTGAGTATGCATGTTCAGCGTGAGGAGAGGATTTAGCCTGGACCGGGATTAGACGTGCATTACGGACATCTTGATTTGCTTTCCAGAGTTATACCCTTTTGTTTCCCATCAGGTCAGTTCTTTATATTGTTTCGTTTCAGTTACTGCATTTCTCATTACCTGCGCATTATTTACTGATTATTATGTAAAGCTAGAAGCCGAAGTATGACTACGGCAGGATATTTCCTTGACCGTAGGAGCATGGCTGGCCTTGTCAACCCCTCGTATTCCGTATTTTGGGAAGCGGGACGTGACAATGTCAAAACAGATGTTCCAACTCCGCGATGCGTGCTTTAATCCTAATGGACTTAAGCATAGCCACTGGAGAAAACGTGTTATCATAAACCACACCTAGTTATTGACGAAAACCTTTTACTACAAGTCTAGCTTTGAAAGTCTCAACTTTTCCATTTACACCAAGAATCTTCTCAAGATCCACTTCCTCCCGATAGGTTTTACCCCTTCAGGTGCAACATTCAAAGTCATACTTTGTTGCTGTACATGGATTCCATCTTTGATCACATAGCATCAAGCCTTTTCACAGAGTCCCCACTCGTGATGGCCTGCCTAAACCTGGTTGGGTCATCATCTACCATGATGCAATCCTCGCTCCCACTGTCATCAAGAAAACCATAGTATCTCTCAGGAGGATGAGGAACCCTACTAGATTCGCGGAGAGGCTGAGGTTCATCGGAGACTATTGAATCCTTTGGTTTCACCAAATCATCAGCTGTTAGTTTGTCCAGCTGGAACTCTTCCAGTTCTACCTCATGACCACTAATTTCTTCACTAGAAATTCCTTTTCTAAAAAGGTGGCATGCTGAGATACAAAACAACTTTTGTTCCTCAGTGGGGTAGAAGATATACCCTCGCGAATGTTTGGGATATCTAACGAACTTATAGAACTGACCTTGCCTCGAGTTTGTCCGGATTTTGCCTTTCAACATAGGCCGGACAACCCCATATCTTAACTTGTTTAAGACATGGTCTCTTCCCATTCCATATTTCATATAGAGTGGTAGGCACTGATTTGGATGGAACCCCATTCAATAGGTATGCGGCTTCTCAAGTGCATAACCCCAAAAGGAAACAGGCAACTCAGCAGTACTCATCATAGAGCGCACCATATCTCATAGAGCGCAATACCTCTGCCTCGATACACCGTTGTGCTGTGGTATATCCGAAGGAGTAAGTTGAGAGAGAATCCTATTCTCTGTTTAGAAAACCCAGGAACTCCATGCCCAAGTATTCGCTTCCTCGATCTCATCGAAGGACTTTAATACTTCTACCCGTATGGTTCTTAACTTCAAGCGTATATTCCTTGAATTTCTCAAAAGTTTCAGACTCGTGTTTCAACAGGAACACGTGTCCGAATTTTGAGAGATCGTTGATGAATGTAATGAAGTACAAAGAACCAACCCTGGCATTTGTATACATAGGACCGTATACATCACCATGTATCAGTCCCAAGAGTTCAGTAACTCTTTCTCTGTTTCCAGTAAATGAAGTATTGGTCATATTTCCTTTGAGACAAGACTGGAAAGTATCATAAGATGAAAATTTGAACAGATTCAAATATTCATCCTTATATAACTTAGCTAGTCGTGTCGCATTGATATGCCCTAGTCTACAATGCCAGAAGAAGGATTCGTTCACTTCTGAACTACTCCTCTTGTGTGTGTGTTCTATATACTTTGAACTGTGGTTTGATTTAGAACTTATATGCCATTACATAACGTGCCTGATCCAATCAACTCTTGATTAAGAAAAATGTTCACAACATTATCCAGCAATACAAAATTATATCATTCTTTAACTTAATAACGAATCTGATGTAATGTTGTATATCAGGTTCAGTATCTAATAACATTTGTTCAGAATCAATGTATTTACCATTTGGTAATACAAGGTGATATTTACGAACTAATTTGGCTGCAACAATTGCACCATTCTCTACACTAGAGAACGATCACATATTCTCAGTTCTCTACCTTTCTATAGCCCATGTAACAGATTACATATGTGGAATCCTAATCCGGTATCTCATACCTAAGACGTAGAGGATACTGAGAAACAGTTCTTAGTAATCGAACACACCCGAAGAATATGCATCAACATGCTCATTCCTCATTTGGGTTGCGTGGAAATCCGGATATTCCCCTATTTCCTGCTCGGACTTATAACAATTATAAGATTGAGCGGAACCAACGTTCCCCAGCTCAGTATAATAAGAAGGTTCGGTCAATGCATCCATATTATTATCTTGATTAAGGCATGACATGGTCGCTACCAGGAGAGAGAGAGAAGAAAACACTCTGCGTATGCTCTTGTATGATCATATTGGTTCTTATTTTATCTAATCAAGATGGCCCGCACTGTTTTTATCAAATCTTCCTTCAAACCCTAAAAGGTAAGACTAGCCGGGATTAATTACACCCTACAGGTTCGCCAATCTTTCGGTCAGGCCAGTGTCGGTACTTTGAGGGAGATTCCCCGTGCTTTCACACGGACCTAATTAAAATAAACCTCGTTTTCCGATGGGCATAACCCCGTTAACATCTTTCTAGACACCTACTTGATCGGCTAATTGTAATATGTAAAACTCTCCCAGGAGTAACTCTTACTCGCATTGGGTATCGGAATCCAACTATCCCATAGAAGGTATGCAATCTCATTGCAAATTTCAACACTTGAAATTCCTGATAATATTTTTTCCCTAGCGTCCTATGACCTTAACGAAAGCCAACAAACTATAGTCCACTACTCAAGTTCAACCCGTACATTTCATGATTGAGTTAAACACACCCGCACGACCCTCGACGAAATCCAACAAAGTCGCATGACTAATCCAATCGCATCACATGTTTTAACAGATAAGCACTAATTAGCTACCGCACACTACGCCTTGACGAAAACCAACAAACGTAGCACAAATACTAAATACTACTTATCTGAAATGACGGAGGACTACGACAGGTTTTTAAGAAAACCCTTTGCGTAATGAACTTGATGTCGTTGTAGAATCGAGTGATTTTTGAAAAGGTGTGTTTTTGAGGTTTTTTCTAGTTTTGCTAAAGAGGTCACTCCCGATGAAGGGATCTCGGCTCTTTCCTCATCGAATGAGGTGCTGGATATTTCACAAATACCACTATGCAAAGCATGAACTAAAAAAGCAATCAAAAGACAAAACCGAGTGGGTTGTAGCATCTGTTAGTTTCGCTAAAGAGGTCACTCCCGGTGAAGGGATCTCGGCTCTTTGCTTATCGAATAAGGTGTTGGATATTCTACAAGGAATACCACTATGCAAAGCAAGAACTAGAGCTACCAGTTTTTACAATAAGATTCCACAACATCTTTAGGTTTCTTTTATTTCATTAATCTCATTAATGCAGTCCCATCAATTATGCTTTCTAAGCATCACAGAAGAAACGTTATATATCATATATATGATATAAGCATTCGTCTCAACATATCAAGTGATCACATCACAGAATATTAGCAGCAGAAGAACACATATGAAATATTGAATATACTAAGAATTCCGTGTTTTAAATTAAGCCAGTAAAAAACGCGGATTCCACGGTCACGATGAATAGCCAAACTCACATCCCAATACCTCTACGAGAGCGGCAAGCAACCCTACCGATTCTAGAGTTAGGAGACCCGGTCTCGACTCCTCGAGATAGTCTCCCACTGGACTCTAGAACCCAGTTACTTTTGCTCCCCACCTTGGGTTTATCCTAATACGGAAAAGTAAATAATATATATCAATGGTGACATCATCCTCAACCCGGAAGTGCCCCAATAAAAGAATATTATATACAAGTTTATACATGAATGAAAATGAAAAACTCTCATCTCACGCAAAAACCCCCGGCTATTCAAACTCGACGATCCAATATAACATATCACAGCAACACATAACATCACATGTCATCAACGCAAGTAAATATGCGTATCCCAATTGTCGTTGACATATAGCAACGAAACCGGTGATACACTACATATTACACTTATGGTCGCAGAAAAGAAATTATAAAACTACAACAATTGGAATCCGCAACCATCTTAGACATCATAAACCCAATGTATCACATACTTTGGATTTCATGACTAACCAAATGAATTCCTTAGACATCACATGCCTAACAATTATATTGAAAACACTTTTCAATAACCAGTTGGGTAATTCAATAAGATTCCCGACAACCTAATCGAATGCTCGTCGGAAACTTTAGTAGACGGCCGCACCCCCGATGCCGTCGACGAAATGCACTTAGGCGGAACACCACGGCCGTGAGCACCCGAACGGATGCTTTTAGCGACGGGGTTCTCCTACAGTCACTTGGTCGGGGCTATGGGGCGTGGCTATCTAGTAAGGTTACCCGGTGAGTATCCGCGTACGCTACATGATTGTGACGGACTTTTGATCCACATCAAAATCCTGTGACAACTGATCAACTGAGACTAAATTTCTAGACTTATAAAATTCAAACTAGTTATCACATAACTAAATTTTATGGATTCCAAATATTGTATCACAATCACAGATAGCAAGATGATGTTAAACTTTTCGATCGAATCAACAAACACCCAAAATTTCCCAAAGAGCTCAACACTTGAGCGGAGTTTAAAAAATACCCAGAACATACCACAGCACATATGGACCAACCGTAGAAGAGTCAACCCTTGCCTCACCTATGACGCCGCGGAACTACCACAAACCGTAGGGTTTGGTGGCGGTTCCGATGGTCATAGAATTGAGTTAGGATTTTGTTCTTCTAGAGGGTCCATAAAAAACACCTGCATAATTTTCTGAAGATTTTAAAATCAGAAAAATCCAACTCTTGGAAAATTTCCAGCGAGAGAGAAAATGGGTTATTGATATCCGTTCGAACTTTTTAACATCGTCTAAAATAACCTGAAATGATGTTAGAATTACGACTACGAAACACTCCGAATTGCCTTTGCACAAAGATAACATCACATGCAATTTTAGCAAAAACAAGCAACACCTGAAACACCAAAACCCGGAGACTGGAACACCGACAAAAATTGAAGCCTAAACTCATGAAATGGACCGGCCAGGCCGGATTTTCTTGTGATGTCGCCGGCCAAAATCCGGTGAGAGGGGCTCAAATTTCTATAGTGTTCATGTTACATCTCATATAACATTCTGCAGTTGCTTAAAAAAATTTTAGACACTCTGAAAAATTCGACAAAAACCAAGTTTTTAGTTTCGAGTGTTTCGGAGTTATTTCGGTTTCGTAATCCTACAAATATTGTCTAATTCTTTAGCATGGCTCTGATACCATTACTGGGTTCCCTAGCCACGCCGCTGTGTTTCGGGGGGTATCGTCCATGCCATTTAAAAAAAATTGGCGTACTAAAGAACCCTAACCTAGAATCTTAACTAGAGAATTAGACGAAACTAGAATGTAAATATCTTTAAATCTAAGTGAACAAGGAATACAACCTTTGTAAACCGGTCCTTCACTTCAATAGCTCCGTGTAGTAATCCCTTCGCTCCAAGTAGTGATCTCCCGGACTCTTGTAAGAGTCCACAAGGTGAAATGAACAAGCTTGCTTGAAGTCATCGAGGCCGAAGATGATCTACGTCGAGGAGAAACTAACCCAAGCTACCTCTTCACTAATATGGAATTAGTGAAGCAAACACCCTAAACTAAATGGCTAATTTAGTAGAGGATGATGAAGTAGGAATTTTGCTTACTTTAGAAATATTTTTCTCACTCATTTTCTTCACCTCCCAAAAAGCTAGAGAGCTTGAGGAAGGAGATGAAGAAAGCAACCATGGAATGAAGCAAGTGAAGAATGAATCAAGTGTGAGAATAGCAACCATGGGTGAGATAATATCTCATACTAACTCTTGTAGAGACTTAACCATGGCTAAACAATAATGGTTGGGTTAATAAATATCTTCAAGTAAAACAAAATTAATGGACTTGGTCAATGGTTCCACAAGCTTCAACCATGTGACAATTTCCAACTAATTTTGATTTACTTTAAATAAATAAAATCCATCATTATGATAAGCATGGTGTGAGTCTCATACACCCGTGTCTCATGTATCATCTAGCATGACACAAAAGAATGTACATTAATATATATCACATATATACTAAGTGTACACATGTGAGAAAAAGAATTCTTAAGTGAGCTAATATTAGTTAATGTAAGTTAATATATCAAATATATAATTATACATTAAATTATTAAATCAACACTTGATTTAATAATCCGGCTATATCACATACAACCGACTAATATCAAATATATCAACCTATCGAATCAACACTTAATTCGACAGCCCGGCTATATCACATATAACCGACCAATATTACATATCGCGAGAATAGAATACGGTATCACATACGCGTATTAATCTCGGTCCCGCACATATTACATATGGTGCTCCTACTTCATTTTGCTTGAGCCAGGAAACCTCTGTGTAGGACTCTAAAGACTCGTCAATACGCCGGCAGTAGGTGCTGATCATATCAGTCACCCACAAACTGCAAGCGGTCTGCTAAACATAACTGCCACCCGGGTATTAAGCGATCAGAAGATCAACAAGCAAACCTGCTCATACTCCTACAAATCCAATCAGTAATACTACCGTACAGTCTGATCTCTTCGTCTGATATGTTGCATATCACAGCCTGGGGTGGTAAATATCAGACCCCAATAGCCTGATAAGTCATGCCGATGTAAGGCTCATAACGGTTCGAGAAACTACTGATAACACTTACCAGTCGATCTCAGCAACCCTGGTCAGGGATTTCCTGTTATGGCCAATCAAGCATAGCGCAACATCAACCCCTAATACCGGGAGAGACGAAATCCCCTCCTATCGCTCATTGCCTCCATGTGACTCGGGACTGTACCCAAAAGCCACCGTTTTGCATGATCTCTTGAATGTGGTAAGGTGGAAATCAAAGCATAGTGGGAATCACACAAGACTCTATGACGATCTCGGGTCGACAGACTAACCTGTACCAGTGTCACTAAAGAACAGCTATCTGACGATAGGTATAATACCATCTAGGAGTTCTCGGCGAGTCTGTTCAGTATACCCAATCTCCACTGAGCACCCGTATACCTTCTCTGATGTCAAACACCAATGGATGTGGGATCATCCATCGCCCATCATATGGGTCAAGAAGCGTATACGCTAGTCTATTCTGGAATATCGATGCCCTGTCTTGATACTCCCACGACTAGGAACATTTGAAGGATGTACTTACCGAGTACCATTGCCCCACTAGTATGATCTGCATCATAATCCTGGTAGTCAAGTACTCAACCTAAGGGTTTTATCAACATGTAATAGAGAGACAATAAGTATACATGTTAAGATAAAAAGCAACCAGATAGCATACTATCATGTCGAGCAAGAAAGTCCTCCCTATATATGTCCAAGCATCCACTATAATATACATCACACGTATAATAATGGCCTCTAGGGCATACATATAACTAACAGGTCCTTCATGGAGAACCTTTGTGATAAGAACAGTTTGCCTGATTGTAGCATAGGAACATCGTTTCCTATCAGGAGGATGTCATCCACGTACAATACGAGGAATGTGATAGTACTCCCTACAATCTTCTTATAAATACAAGGTTCATCTGGATTTTTGACAAAATCAAACTCATTGATCGCATCATCAAAGCAGATGTTCCAACTCTGTGATACCTGCTTTAATTGATAAATGGATTTAAGCAACCTACATGCTTTCCCGTTGCTCCCACTATCAACGAAGCCCTCTGGCTGATCCATATAAACGCACTCTTCTAAATCACCATTTAGAAATGCAGTTTTAACGTCCATCTGCCAGATTTCATAGTCGTAGTGAGCAGCAATAGCAAGTAGGATTCGAATGGATTTAAGCATGGCTACAGGAGAGAAAGTTTTGTCATAGTCCAGTCCTGGTCTTTGACGAAATCCTTTCGCTACTAGCCTTGCCTTATAGGTCTCCACCTGCCCATCTACACAGATCTTTCTCTTAAAGATCCATTTGCACCCTACGGGTTTTACCCCAGAGGGTACACTTCCAAAGTCCACACTTTGTTGGTGTACATAGACTCCATTTCGGATCTTATGGCATCCAGCCACTTCACAGGGTCACCACTCGTGATAGCTTGCTGAAAACTAGTAGGGTCATCATCATCCATGATGCAATCTTCTCTATCACCATCAATAAGGAAACCGTAGTATCTCTCCAGTAGACGAGAAGTCCTACTAGATCTACGGAGTGGCTGAGGTTCATAAGTTTTTGTTGCAACATCAGGTTCAACCAAGTCGTCATTTGTAACTTGTGGCTCTAGAACTTCTTCTAGTTCTACTGCATTGCCATCAGTGTTATTTGAAACAATTTCATTTTCTAAAAATGTGGCATGTTGAGAAACAAACACTCTTTGTCACGCCCCGCTTCCCAGAGTACGCTAAGATAGGCACATGACAGAGCCAACCATGCTACCTATGAATAGAAAATATCCTACCACAGTCACATTACTGCTGTAGAGATATCAAGAACAATAATAATAACTATCTAATACATGTCCATGAGCCAGAATAACGAGTCAAGAATAAAATAATGCGAAAGCAAAAGATCTAATACAAGAATAAACTGGAATGTACATCCCATAATGCGGGCTCACATCAGGAATGAAAATGCTGAAAAGAAAATAAAATAAACTAATAGCAGGTCCTCACTGCTCGGCCTGTTCACTGAAATGCTCCGGCTAGGCCTGCAGCAAAGGTAAAGAATCTGGGCCATGCAAAACCCAGACATCAGTGCGTCATAATATCAAGCAATAATACATCAAGGAGTAGCAAGTCATGCAGGTATATGAACGGTAAAACAGGTATAACAGTAACATAAATAAGGATAGTGAAGGGTAAGGCATAGGTGATGTGCAGTGAGTAATCTAGTCTGGTCTACTGGGTTAACTACTCTCAGGTCTTTGAAATCAATTTGATGAATCATCGATGTAACTCAATAGTATCCCGTGCATGCCCGGAACCACGGTCAAGATTCTAGGGCTGAATCCGAGACGTGCCGCTAAACAGTAAAAGGTAGTATGTAACGATGAATGATGTCAGCAGCAGCATCTCGGGGCTGGCCTAGCCCGTAAGACTGATCAGTAAAGGCATCGAACTGTCGAGTTACAAGTCAGGTTTCATCATTGATTTCCCTATACCCCCAAGTTATGTATTACTATGATCTATGGATGCAATTATATATATTCTAAATGAGATGAATGCAAACGGGTATCCGAAAAGTTATAAAACTATAAAATGGTAACGTGGAAAGTACAACTAAGCAATATGTGATATAAATATTGATATGGATGCAGTATAATGAAATCTAGTATGTAACAAGATTAGTTTTCATGATCTAGATTTAAAATGATATAAACGGATGCAAACGGAACATCGAAACGTTATAAAACTAAACATGGGGTATTAGATTTAAACTACAGGTATGATATATATTTAAATAGGTATATAATGAATTATATAGCATGTAGCAAGATTAACTTGCCTAGACGGAATAAGAACGGATGTGTACGGAACGTCTCACGTCGGCGAAATGTCGCGACGCGCGCACGGTACACGGAACGGTTCCAAACAACGCACAAGGGTGATCACACAAGTCAGGTACGACGTCTGGATCGTCGTCACGTCCAGCTCCGGCGAACTACAAAAGACAGAGAACAATTTTAAGGAAAAGAAAGAACAGGAGAAAGAAAGAAAGGAAAGGGAAGAAGGGAAGAAGGAAAAGGGGAAGAAAAAGGCTCACTGGATTGCAGAGAGGAGTCGTGAGGGTGTCGACGAGGTCGACGGAGCTCCGGCAAGGCGATCTACAGAAGAAAAAGAACTATTAGTTTTAGAAACAGAATGAAAGGAAAGAAAAGAAAGAAGGAGGAAAGAAGGGGAGAGAGAATGAAGGGAGCGGCTTACTGGGTTGTACTGGATTCAGGGAATGAGGGGGTGATGACGAGATCAACTCCGGTGATCTACGCCGGCGGTGTCGCGGTGTGCAGGGATGGCTCGGGTTTGGGTTTCTTGGAGAAGGAGAGAGGGAGAATGGAGGTGAGGATGAGAAGAGGTTGAGGTAATGATGAGGGTGAGGAGGTGGCGACGAGACGGCGGCGGCGACGGCGACGAGGTGCGAAAGGTAGGGTTTGCTGGGTTCTCACGGTGGAAAAAGAAAATGAGAGAGAGAGAGGAAGAAGGAATAAATAAATTATATAGGGAGAGAGAGAATCTGAGAGGGAGAGAGAGGAGAGAGATAGAGAAAGCGAGAGGAGAGAGAGAGAGAGAATCTGAGAAAGGAGAGAGAGAGAGCGAGATCGAGAGGAGAGAGAGAGATGAATAGTGAGGAGATATAAAATTGGAAGTATGTTGGGGGAGAGAGAAAGGGATCTGCGGGTGAGAGAGAGAGAGAAAGAAAGAAAGAGAGAGGGAAGTGGGGGCCACGGCCAGTGAGAGGGAGAGCTGGATTGTGCTGGGTTAGTTAGGAATTAGGATTTTAGATTTAAAATTTTAAATACAAGATTATAGTTTGTTAGAATGAGTTAGGATTTTAATTTGATAGTATATTTAATTAGAAAAAATTAAGCTGTCGAATAATTAAATTAATTAATTGGAATTTTGGCGGGATACAAAAATATTCCAAAACGCATCCGGGTCGGGTCTAAAAATTCAGATTTAAAATATGAAAAATATATGCGACTTTCAAAATTCAAAACGAATGCTCAGGTAACGAAAATGCATACCCCCAAGAACGGATGAACGCACATGCGCATAGCCATCCAAATACGTCCGTTTCACTGAACGGGATGAGAACAAGATGCGCGGATGCTACCACGGGGTTAGGGGTATCATGCAAGCCATGTTATGTAATTTTAAAATATTTTACTTGACCTAAAATGTTATATGGTAAAAGATACAATGCCAGATAAAATGCCAGTATGCAGTATACATGAAATGCACGTGTCTATGTAACAAGTCAAGGTGATTCATAAATATGAATCAAACAGGTTCAAGCAAGAGGGTCGGGTCGAATGCAATGTAAAATGTAAAATACCATTCGCACCCAAACACGATAAATCAAGAAAATACCACAATTAAGGAAATACGAGAACTGGAATTGGTATAAGTGAACTAGGTTGTTACATTATACCCAACTACAAAAAGAATTTCATCCTCGAAATTCCAAGAACAAGAAAGGATAAACAATCAAGAAACTACAAGAATAGATGTGGAAACTTCTGTCGGATTTCATCTTCTCGTTCCCAAGTTGATTCTCCATGTGAGCGATTACCCCAAGAAACAAGTACACAAGAGATAACATTGTTCTTAAGAACCTTTTCCCTTCGGTCCACAATCGACATCGGTCGCTCCTCAAAGGTTAAATCTTCTCGTACAGTCAGCTCCGAATGATCCAGTACGTGTGTTTCATCTCGAACATACTTACGGAGTTGAGATACATGAAACACGTCATGAACATTCGCCAAAGATTGCGGTAAAGCCAATCGATACGCCACTTCTCCAACACGCTCCAAAATCTCAAAAGGTCCAACTAATCGAGGACTAAGCTTTCCTCGACTCCCAAAGAGAATCACTCCTCTCGTCGGTGATATCTTCAAGAATACCATATCACCAACAGCGAACTCTAGAGGTCTTCTCGATGTATCTGCCTAACTCTTTTGTTGGTCTTGTGCTGCTTTCATATGATTCCGGATAGTATTAACTTTCTCTACGGTTTGCACGATCAAATCCAGTCCCAACAATTTTCGTTCTCCAAAATCGTCCTAACAAACAGGTGAACGACACCTGCGACCATACAACGCTACGAATGGAGCCATCTGAATAGTCGTCTGAAAGCTGTTATTGTAAGAAAACTCCACCAAGTGTAGATGATCCTCCCACGAACCCTTGAAGTCTAACATGCAAGATCTCAACATATCTTCAAGAGTTTGGATCGTTCACTCCGACTGGCTATCTTTCTGAGGATGATAAGATGTGCTAAACTTCAATCGCATCCTCAAACTTTCCTGTAAACTCCTCCAGAAGTGCGATAAGAATCGAGTGTCACGGTCGGACATGATGCTCACAGGTACTCCATGCAATCTCATAATCTCCTGCATGAACCGTTCTGCCAACGCTTCCGTTGATTGAACGACTCAAAATGGTATGAAATGAACTGCCTTGGTCAATAGATCAACAATCACCCAAACTGCATTGTTGCCCTTTGGACTCCGCGGTAAATCTGTCACGAAATCCATGGTTATATGTTCCCACTTCCATTGAGGAATCAGAAGGGGTTGCAATAAACCAGCAACCCTTTGATGTTCAGCCTTAACTTGCTGACACACCAAGCACTTTGCTACAAAGCGAGCAATCTCCCTTTTCATGTATTCCCACCAGAAATGCTGTCGTAGATCACGGTACGTCTTCGTGCCTCCTAGATGTACGGAATACGCGGAACTGTGTGCCTCCTTCATAACTTCTTCATGAATGTCTCCTTTCGGCACACACAAACGGCTACCAAATCGCAATGAACCATCTTCATGAATCAACAAGTCCGTTTGAAGTCCCGCCTCTACCTGTTCTCGAAACTTTTGCAATCTAGGGTCCTGTAACTGCGCTGCTTTAATATTCTCAATCGACGACGACTGTACTTGCAGCTGCATCAACTGTCCTGAAGAATGCGGTAGCATGATCTCCAACTCGAATCTCTGAAAGTCTTCCATAAGCTCCTTCTGTGCAGTCAACATCTGAATTGCTGGCAACCGACTAAGCGCATCCGGCACAACATTAACTTTCCTCGGATGGTACTTAAGATCAAGATCGTAGTTAGCCATCAGCTCCAACCATCTACGCTGCCTCATATTAAGCTCTTTCTGTATGAACACATACTTCAGGATTTTGTGATCGGTGAATACTTCGACCCTTTCGCCCAATAAGTAGTGTCTCCAAATCTTTAAAGCGAAAATCACAGCTGCTAGCTCCAAATCATGAGTTGGGTAATTCTTCTCATGGGTCTTCAACTGTCTCGATGCGTAGGCTATAACCTTCCCATGCTGCATCAAAACACATCCCAATCCTTTCCCAGATGCGTCGCTGTGAATCACCAATCCTCCGATACTGTCTGGTACAGTCAAAATAGGAGCGGTTATCAATCTCTGCTTCAACGCCTCAAAAGCTGACGCACAACTATCCGTCCATACGAATGGTACTTCCTTTCACGTAAGCTTAGTCAAAGGCTCAGCTAAACGAGAAAAATTCTCCACGAACCTTCTGTAATATTCGGCAAGTCCCAGAAAACTTCTGATCTCCGCTACATTCTTCGGAATTGGTCAATCTTGAACTGCTGCAATCTTCTCAGGATCAACAGCGATTCCATCTCCGGATACGACATGCCCCAAAAACTTCACTTCTTCAAGCCAAAACTCGCACTTGCTCATCTTCGCATATAATCTTTCTTGCCTCAATGTCTGCAGTGCGATCTTCAAGTGTTCCGCATGCTCTTCAATGCTCCTCGAGTAGACCAGAATATCATAGATAAACATCACTATAAACTGGTCCAAGAACGGTGAAAAGATTCGGTTCATCAAGTCCATAAATATCGCCGGTGCATTCGTGACTCCGAATGGCATCACTAAATACTTATAATGTCCATACCGAGTTCGGAACGCAGTCTTGAAAATATCTTCTGATTTAACTCGGACCTGATGATATCCGGAACGCAAATCCAGCTTCGAGAATACCCTTGCGCCACTAAGCTGCTCGAACAATTCGCCAATACGAGGGATCGGGTACTTGTTCTTAATAGTCACCCGGTTTAATTCTCGATAATCGATGCACATCCTCCTTGTGCCATCTTTCTTCTTTACTAGAAGAACTGGAGCTTCCTAAGGTGAATTGCTGCTGCGAATTCAACCCTTCTCTAGCAATTCGGTAACCTGCTTCTTTACTTCTTCCAACTCCACTGGTGCCATCGGATAGTACGCCTTTGAGATTAGCGCTGCACCAGAAACAAGATCGATCGCGAACTCCACGTCTCATTTTGGCGGTAAACCCGAGATGTTCTCGAACACGTCCATGAACTCTCAAACTACAGCTGGCGCTTCCTCCTTAACAACTTCCATCGACGAAAGAACACTGTGTGTCGGCCTAGCCCTAAACTCGACCGGCCCGACAGAACTGCTTCCTCCAGCAAAAACAAACTCCGGATGTTCGGGAATCTGGAAAATCACTTACTTTGCCCTACAATCAATGTGAGCGTGGAAAGTGCCAAGAAAATCCATTCCCAAGACAATATCATAACTGCAGGTATCGGTCACCAAAAAAATCTGCAAAACATGAACTGGTAAGCAATGAAACTGAGAGAACCAAGGTAATAGAACGACTATGAAACAAGGAAATGAAACAAGACCAGGACTCCAAGTTACTTAAATACAGTACCGCATTGTAACCATGCTGCAGTTCATGGGTACAATCACATAACTCCGTTCAAGTCGCCCAAATCCTAGTATCAGAATCAAAGGAATAGGAAAGGAGAAACAATAGAACCAAAAGGTTTCAAGCCGAGATGCAAAGTTGTTTGCATATCGTTAAGACAAGGGTCAACAGAAAGATATGATTCAAGAATCATGATAACAATGTGGCTGGACATGTTCCTAATCACGGATTTTCTGATTCATGTATTGGGTCCAATACCCAACTACAAAAGAATCAAACCCGATTAACCTAGATCCTATGGCTCTGATACCAAACAAACCCTGTCACGCCCCGCTTCCCAGAGTACGCTAAGATAGGCACGTGACAGAGCCAACCATGCTACCTGTGGATAGGAAATATCCTTGCACAGTCATATTACGGCTATAGAGATATCAAGAACAATAATAATAACTATCTAATACATGTCCATGAGCAAGAATAACGAGTCAAGAATAAAATAATGCGGAAGCAAAAGATCCAATACAAGAATAAACTGGAATGTATGTCCCATAATGAGGGCTCACATCAGGAATGAAAATGCTGAAAAGAAAGTAAAATAAACTAATAACAGGTCCTCACTGCTCGGCCTGTTCACTGAAATGCTCCGGCTCGGCCTGCAGCAAAGGTAAAGAATCTGGGCCAAGAAAAACCCAGACGTCAGTGCGTCATAATATCAAGCAATAATACATCAAGGAGTAGCAAGTCATGCAGGTATGAGTATGAACAGTAAAACAGGTATAACAGTAACATAAATAAGGACAGTGAAGGGTAAGGTATAGGTGATGTGCAGTGAGTAATCTAGTCTGGTCTACTGGGTTAACTACTCTCACGTCTTTGAAATCAATTTGATGAATTATCGATGTAACTCAATAGTATCCCGTACATGCCCGGGACCGCAGTCAAGATTCTCAGGCTGAATCTGAGACGTTCCGCTAGGCAGTAAAAGGTAGTATATAACGATGAATGATGTCAGCAGCATCATCCCGGGGCTGGCCTAGCCCGTAAGACTGATCAGTAAAGGCATCGAACTGTCGAGTTACAAGTTAGGTTTCATCATTGATTTCCCCATACCCCCAAGTTATGTGTTCAAGTCAGGTATTGATAAATCTGGAGTTAATGCCAACACAGGATCAAGCAGGTACAGGTTTGTCTGAATTGACAACAGGAAATGTCCGTAGGGACAACAGGTCAAGATTGTCGGCATTAGTAACAAGATCAGGTAATCAAGTCAAGCAGTGGTACATCAGGTCATGTCAGGTGGTGTACTTGTATCATGTCAGGTCAAGTAGTACACAGGTATCAAGTCGTGTCAAGCAGTAGTGTATCAAGTCATGTCAGGGGAGTGCACAAGTATCACATGGGTGCTCATAATCAAACTGTAATAAGTATGGGTACACAAAAACAAGTATGGGATACCAATATAACAATAAAATGGAATAGTGTGATATGGTATGCAAATAAATATAAATTCAAAGATATGGATGCACAGTTATCGATTAGGGTTACAATTATAGTTTCAATACTAATTAGGATGTACTTTATTAAACATGGAGTTTTAATATCACATTATTATGTATTACTATGATCTATGGATGCAGTTATATATATTCTAAATGAGATGGATGCAAACAGGTATCCGAAAAGTTATAAAACTATAAAATGGTAACGTGGAAAGTACAACTAAGCAATATGTGATATAAATATTGATATGGATGCAGTATAATGAAATTTAGTATGTAACAAGATTAGTTTTCATGATCTAGATTTAAAATGATATAAACGGATGCAAACGGAACATCGAAACGTTATAAAACTAAACATGGGGTATTAGATTTAAACTACAGGTATGATATATATTTAAATAGGTATATAATGAATTATATAGCATGTTGCAAGATTAATTTGCCTAGACGAAACAAGAACGGATATGTACGGAACGTCTCACATCGGCGAAATGTCACGACGTGCGCACGGTACACGGAACGGTTCCAAACAACGCATAAGGGTGATCACACAAGTCAGGTACGACGTCTGGATCATCGTCACGTCCGGCTCCGGTGAACTACAAAAGACAGAGAACAATTTTAAAGAAAAGAAAGAACAGGAGAAAGAAAGAAAGGAAAGGGAAGAAAGGAAGAAGGAAAAAGGGAAGAAGAAGGCTCACTGGATTGCAGAGAGGAGTCGTGAGGGTGTCGACGAGGTCGACAGAGCTCCGGCGAGGCGATCTACAGAAGACAAAGAACTATTATTTTTAAAAACAAAATGAAAGGAAAAAAAAGAAAGAAGGAGGAAAGAAGGGGAGAGAGAATGAAGGGAGCGGCTCACTGGGTTGTACTGGATTCAGGGAAAGAGGGGGTGATAACGAGATCAACTCCGGTGATCTACGCCGGCGGTGTCGCGGTGTGCAGGGATGGCTCGAGTTTGGGTTTCTTGGAGAAGGAGAGAGGGAGAATGGAGGTAAGGACGAGAAGAGGTTGAGGTAATGATGAGGGTGAGGAGGCGGGGACGAGACGGCGACGGCGACGAGGTGCGAAAGGTAGGGTTTGCTGGGATCTCGCGGTGGAAAAAGAAAATGAGAGAGATAGGAAGAAAGGATAAATAAATTATATAGGGAGGGAAAGAGAGAATCTGAGAGAGAGAGAGAGAGAAAGCGAGAGGAGAGAGAGAGAATCTGAGAGAGGAGAGAGAGTGAGATCGAGAGGAGAAAGAGAGAGATGAATAGTGAGGAGATATAAAATTGGAAGTATGTAGGGGGAAAGAGAAAGGGATCTGCGGGTGAGATAAAGAGAGAAAAAGAATGAAAGAGAGAGGGAAGTGGGGGCCATGGCCAGTGAGAGGGAGAGCTGGATTGTGCTGGGTTAGTTAGGAATTAGGATTTTAGATTTAAAATTTTAAATAAAAGATTATAGTTTGTTAGAATGAGTTAGGATTTTAATTTGATAGTATATTTAGTTAGAAAAAATTAAGTTGTCGAATAATTTAATTAATTAATTTGAATTTTGGCGGGACACAAAAATATTCCAAAACGCGCCCGGGTCGGGTCTAAAAATTCAGATTTAAAATATGAAAAATATATCCGACTTTCAAAATTCAAAACGAATGCTCAGGTAACGAAAATGCATACCCCAAGAACGGATGCACTCGCGTGTGCGTAGCTATCCAAACACGTCCGTTTCACTGAACGGGACGAGAACAAGATGCGCGGATGCTACCACGGGGTTAGGGGTATCATGCAAGCCATGTTATGTAATTTTAAAATATTTTACGTGACCTAAAATTTTATATGGTAAAAGATACAATGCCAGATAAAATGCCAGTATGCAGTATACATGAAATGCACGTGTCTATGTAACAAGCCAAGGTAATTCATAAATATGAATCAAACAGAATCAAGCAAGCGGGTCGGGTCGAATGCAATGTAAAATGTAAAATACCATTCGCACCCAAACACGATAAATCAAGAAAATACCACAATTAAGGAAATATGAGAACTGGAATTGGTATAAGTGAACTAGGTTGTTACATTATACCCAACTACAAAAAGAATTTCGTCCTCGAAATTCCAAGAACAAGAAAGGATAAACAATCAAGAAACTACAAGAATAGATGTGGAAACTTCTGTCGGATTTCATCTTCTCGTTCCCAAATTGATTCTCCATGTAAGCGATTACCCCAAGAAACAAGTACAAGAGGGATTACATTGTTCTTAAGAACCTTTTCCTTTCGGTCCACAATCGACATCGGTCGCTCCTCAAAGGTTAAATCTTCTCGTACAGTCAACTCTGAATGATCCAGTACGTGTGTTTCATCTCGAACATACTTACGGAGTTGAGATATATGAAACACGTCATGAACATTCGCCAAAGACTGGGGTAAAGCCAATCGATACGCCACTTCTCCAACACGCTCCAAAATCTCAAAAGGTCCAACGAATCGAGGACTAAGCTTTCCTCGACTCCCAAAGCGAATCACTCCTCTCGTCGGTGATATCTTCAAGAATACCAGATCACCAACAGCGAACTCTAGAGGTCTTCTTGATGTATCTGCCCAACTCTTTTGTCGGTCTTATGCTTCTTTCATATGATTCCGGATAGTATTAACTTTCTCTACGGTTTGCACGATCAAATCCAGTCCCAACAATTTTCGTTCTCCAACATCATCCCAACAAACAGATGAACGACACCTGCGACCATACAACGCTTCGAATGGAGCCATCTGAATAGTCACCTGAAAGCTGTTATTGTAAGAAAACTCCACCAAGTGTAGATGATCCTCCCACGAACCCTTGAAGTCTAACATGCAAGATCTCAACATATCTTCAAGAGTTTGGATCGTTCTCTCCGACTGGCAATCTATCTGAGGATGATAAGCTATGCTAAACTTCAATCGCATCCCCAAACTTTCCTGTAAACTCCTCCAGAAGTGCGATAAGAATATGGTGTCACGGTCGGACACGATGCTCACAGGTACTCCATGCAATCTCACAATCTCCTGCATGTACCATTCTGCCAACGCTTCCGTTGATTGACCAACTCGAAATGGTATCATAAGAACTGCCTTGGTCAATAGATCAATAATCATCCAAACTGCATTGTTGCCCTTTGGACTTCGCGGTAAAGCTGTCACGAAATCCATGGTTATATGTTCCCACTTCCATTGAGGAATCTGAAGTGGTTGCAATAAACCAGCAACCCTTTGATGTTCAGCCTTAACTTGCTGACACACCAAGCACTTTGCTACAAAGCGAGCAATCTTCTTTTTCATGCCTTCCCACCAGAAATGCTGTCATAGATCACGGTACATCTTCGTGCCTCCTGGATGTACGGAATACGTGGAACTGTGTGCCTCCTTCATAACTTCTTCATGAATGTCTCCTTTCGGCACACACAAACGGCTACCAAATCGCAATGAACCATCTTCATGAATCAACAAGTCCGTTTGAAGTCCCGCCTCAACCTGTTCTCGAAACTTTTGCAATCTAGGGTCCTGTAAATGCGCTGCTTTAATATTCTCAATCGACGACGACTGTACTTACAGCTGCATCAACTGTCCTGAAGAATGCGGTAGCACGATCTCTAACTCGAATCTCTGAAAGTCTTCCATAAGCTCCTTCTGTGCAGTCAACATCTGAATTGCTGGCCACCGATTAAGCGCATACGGCACAACATTAACATTCCCCGAATGGTACTTAAGATTAAGATCGTAGTCAGCCATCAGCTCCAACTATCTACGCTGCCTCATATTAAGCTCCTTCTGTGTGAACACATACTTCAGACTTTTGTGATCGGTGAATACTTCGACCCTTTCGCCCAATAAGTAGTGTCTCCAAATCTTTAAAGCGAAAATCACAGCTGCTAGCTCCAAATCATGAGTTGGGTAATTCTTCTCATTGGTCTTCAACTATCTCAATGCGTAGGCTATAACCTTCCCATGCTACATCAAAACACATCCCAATCCTTTCCCAGATGCGTCGCTGTGAATCTCCAATCCTTTGGAACTGTTTGATACAGTCAAAATAGGAGCGGTTATCAATCTTTGCTTCAACGCCTCAAAAGCTGACGCACAACTATCCGTCCATACGAACGGTACTTCCTTTCACGTAAGCTTGGTCAAAGGCTCAGCTAAACGAGAAAAATTCTCCACGAACCTTCTGTAATATCCGGCAAGTCCCAGAAAACTTCTGATCTCCACTACATTCTTCGGAATTGGTCAATCTTGAACTACTGCAATCTTCTCAGGATCAACGGCGATTCCATCTCCAGATACGACATGCCCCAAAAACTTCACTTCTTCAAGCCAAAACTCGCACTTGCTCATCTTCGCATATAATCTTTCTTGCCTCAATGTCTGCAGTGCGATCTCCAAGTGTTTCGCATGCTCTTCAATGCTCCTAAAGTAGACCAGAATATCATAGATAAACATCACTATAAACTGGTCCAAGAACGGTGAAAAGATTCGGTTCATCAAGTCCATAAATATCGCCGGTGCATTCGTGACTCCAAATGGCATCACTAAATACTTGAAATGTCCATACCGAGTTCGGAACGCAGTCTTGCAAATATCATCTGATTTAACTCGGAGCTGATGATATCCGGACAGCAAATCTAGCTTCGAGAATACCCTCGCGCCACTAAGCTGCTCGAACAATTCGCCAATGCGAGGGATCGGGTACTTATTCTTAATAGTCACTAATAGTCACCCGGTTTAATTCTCGATAATCGATGCACATTCTCCTTGTGCCATCTTTCTTCTTTACTAGAAAAACTGGAGCTCCCCAAGGTGAATTGCTGCTGTGAATTCAACCCTTCTCTAGCAATTCGGTAACCTGCTTCTTTACTTCTTCCAACTCCACTGGTGCCATCGGATAGTACGAATTTGAGATTGGCGCTGCACCAGGAACAAGATCGATCGCGAACTCCACATCTCGTTTTGGTGGTAAACCCGAGATGTCCTCGAACACGTCCATGAACTCTCAAACTACAGCCGGCGCTTCCTCCTTATCAACTTCCATCGACGAAAGAACACTGTGTGTCGGCCTAGCCCTAAATTCGATCGGCCCGACAGAACTGCTTCCTCTAGCAAAAAAAAAACTCCGGATGTCCGGGAATCTGGAAAATCACTTTCTTTGCCTTACAATCAATGTGAGCATGGAAAGTGCCAAGAAAATCCATTCCCAAGACAATATCATAACTGCCGGTATCGGTCACCAAAAAAATCTGCAAAACATGAACTGGTAAGCAATGAAATTGAGAGAACTAAGGTAATAGAACGACTATGAAATAAGGAAATGAAAGACCAAGACTCCAAGTTACTTAAATAGAGTACCGCATTGTAACCATGCTGCAGTTCATGGGCACAATCACATAACTCCGTTCAAGTCGCCCAAATCCTAGTATCAGAATCAAAGGAATAGGAAAGGAGAAACAATAGAACCAAAAGGTTTCAAGCCGAGATGAAAAGTTATTTGCATATCGTTAAGACAAGTGTCAACAGAAAGATATGATTCAAGAATCATGATAACAATGTGGCTGGACATGTTCCTAATCACGGATTTCTGATTCGTGTATTGGGTCCAATACCCAACTACAAAAGAATCAAACCCGATTAACCTAGATCCTATGGCTCTGATACCAAACAAACCCTGTCACGCCCCGCTTCACAGAGTACGCTAAGATAGGCACGTGACAGAGCCAACCATGCTACCTGTGGATAGGAAATATCCTTCCACAGTGACATTACAGCTGTAGAGATATTAAGAACAATAATAATAACTATCTAATACATGTCCATGAGCCAGAATAACGAGTCAAGAATAAAATAATGCGGAAGCAAAAGATCCAATACAAGAATAAACTGGAATGTACGTCCCATAATGCGGGCTCACATCAGGAATGGAAATGCTGAAAAGAAAGTAAAATAAACTAATAGCAGGTCCTCATTGCTCGACCTGTTCACTGAAATGCTCCGGCTCGGCCTGCAGCAAAGGTAAAGAATCCGGGCCATGCAAAACCCAGACATCAGTGCGTCATAATATCAAGCAATAATACATCAAGGAGTAGCAAGTCATGCAGGTATGAGTATGAACAGTAAAACAGGTATAACAGTAACATAAATAAGGACAGCGAAGGGTAAGGCATAGATGGTGTGCAGTGAGTAATCTAGTCTGGTCTACTGGGTTAACTACTCTCAGGTCTTTGAAATTAATTTGATGAATCATCGATGTAACTCAATAGTATCCCGTACATGCCCGGGACCACGGTCAAGATTCTCGGGCTGAATCCGAGACGTGCCGCTAGCAGTAAAAGGTAGTATGTAACGATGAATGATGTCAGCAGCAGCATCTCGGGGCTGGCCTAGCCCGTAAGACTGATCAGTAAAGGCATCGAACTGTCGAGTTACAAGTCAGGTTTCATCATTGATTTCCCCATACCCCCAAGTTATGTGTTCAAGTCAGGTATTGATAAATCTGGAGTTAATGCCAACACAGGATCAAGCAGGTACAGGTTTGTCTGAATAGACAACAGGAAATGTCCATAGGGGCAACAGGTCAAGATTGTCGGCATTAGTAACAAGATCAGGTAATCAAGTCAAGCAGTGGTACATCAGGTCATGTCAGGTGGTGTACATGTATCAGGTCAGGTCAAGTAGTGCACAGGTATCAAGTCGTGTCAAGCAGTAGTGTATCAAGTCATGTCAGGGGAGTGCACAAGTATCACGTGGGTGCTCATAATCAAACTGTAATAAGCATGGGAACACAAAAACAAGTATGGGATACCAATATAACAATAAAATGGAATAGTGTGATATGGTATGCAAATAGATATAAATTCAAAGATATGGATGCACAGTTATCGATTAGGGTTGCAATTATAGTTCCAATACTAATTAGGATGCACTTTATTAAACATGGAGTGTTAATATCACATTATTATGTATTACTATGATCTATGGATGCAGTTTTATATATTCTAAATGAGATGGATGCAAACGGGTATCCGAAAAGTTATAAAACTCTAAAATGGTAACGTGGAAAGTACAACTAAGCAATATGTGATATAAATATTGATATGGATGCAGTATAATGAAATCTAGTATGTAACAAGATTAGTTTTCATGATCTAGATTTAAAATGATATAAACGGATGCAAACGGAACATCGAAACTTTATAAAACTAAACATGGGGTATTAGATTTAAACTACAGGTATAATATATATTTAAATAGGTATATAATGAATTATATAGCATGTAGCATGATTAACTTGCCTAGACGGAACAAGAACGGATGTGTACGGAACGTCTCACGTCGGCGAAATGTCACGACGCGCGCACGGTACACGGAACGGTTCCAAACAACGCACAAAGGTGATCACACAAGTCAGGTACGACGTCTGGATCGTCGTCACGTCCGGCTCCGGCGAACTACAAAAGACAGAGAACAATTTTAAGGAAAAGAAAGAACAGGAGAAAGAAAGAAAAGAAAGGGAAGAAAGGAAGAATGAAAAGGGGAAGAAGAAGGCTCACTGGATTGCGGAGAGGAGTCGTGAGGGTGTCGACAAGGTCGACGGAGCTCCGGCGAGGCGATCTACAGAAGACATAGAACTATTATTTTTAAAAACAGAATGAAAGGAAATAAAAGAGAGAAGGAGGAAAGAAGGGGAGAAAGAATGAAGGGAGCGGCTTACTGGGTTGTACTGGATTCAGGGAACGAGGGGGTGATGACGAGATCAACTCCGATGATCTACGCCGGCGGTGTCGCAGTGTGCATGGATGGCTCGGGTTTGGGTTTCTTGGAGAAGGAAAGAAGGAGAATGGAGGTGAGGATGAGGACAGGTTGAGGTAATGATGAGGGTGAGGAGGCGGCGACGAGACAGCGACGGCGACGAGGTGCGAAAGGTAGGGTTTGCTGGGTTCTCGCGGTGGAAAAAGAAAATGAGAGAGAGAGGAAGAAGGAATAAATAAATTATATAGGGAGGGAGAGAGAGAGAGGAGAGAGATAGTGAAAGCGAGATGAGAGAGAGAGAGAGAGAATCTGAGAGAGGAAAGAGACAGAGAGAGAGCGAGATCGAGAGGGGAGAGAGAGAGATGAATAGTGAGGAGATATAAAATTGGAAGTATGTGGGAGGAGAGAGAAAGGGATCTGCGGGTGAGATAGAGAGAGAGAAAGAGAGAAAGAAAGAAAGAGAGAGGGAAGAGGGGGCCACGGCCAGTGAGAGGGAGAGCTGGATTGTGCTGGGTTAGTTAGGAATTAGGATTTTAGATTTAAAATTTTAAATAAAAGATTTTAGTTTGTTAGAATGAGTTAGGATTTTAATTTGATAGTATATTTAGTTAAAAAAAATTAAGCTGTCGAATAATTATATTAATTAATTTGAATTTTGGCGGGATACAAAAATATTCCGAAACGCGCCCAGGTCGGGTCTAAAAATTCAGATTTAATATATGAAAAATATATGCGACTTTCAAAATTCAAAACGAATGCTCAGGTAACGAAAATGCATACCCCCAAGAACGGATGCACGCACGTGCGCATAGCCATCCAAACACGTCCGTTTCACTGAACGGGACGAGAAAAAAATGTGCGGATGCTACCACGGGGTTAGGGGTATCATGCAAGCCATGTTATGTAATTTTAAAATATTTTACGTGACCTAAAATGTTATATGGTAAAAGATGCAATGCTAGATAAAATGCCAGTATGCAGTATACATGAAATACACGTGTCTATGTAACAAGTCATGGTAATTCATAAATATGAATCAAACAGGTTCTAGCAAGCGGGTCGGGTTGAATGCAATGTAAAATATAAAATACCATTCGCACCCAAACACGATAAATCAAGAAAATACCACAATTAAGGAAATACGAGAACTGGAATTGGTATAAGTGAACTAGGTTGTTACACTCTTTGTTCCTCCTTGTGGTAGAAAAGATATCCATACGAATGTTTTAGATATCCCACAAATATACACTGAACCGATCGTGTCTCGAGTTTGTCTGGATTTTGCTTTTTGACAAAAGCCGGACAACCCCAAATCCTAACTCGTTTAAGAGATAGTCTTTTCCCATACCATATCTCATATAGAGTGGTAGACACGGTCTTGGTTGGAACCCTGTTGAACAGATATGCTGCAATCTCCAATACATGCCCCCAAAAGGAGAGAGGTAACTCAGCATCACTCATCATGGATCGCAGCATATCTAATAAGGTACGATTCCTCAGCTATGACACACCGTTGTGCTGTGGTGTGTAAGGGGGAGTGAGCTGAGAGAGAATCCCATTCTCTTTTAGGAAGTCCGAAAACTTTGTATTTAGATACTCTCCACCTTGATCTGATCGAAGTTTCTTGATGCTCAAAACTGTTTGTTTTTCTACTTCAAGTTTGTACTCTTTGAATTTATCAGATTTATGCTTTAATAAAAACACATGTCCGAATCTTGAAAAATCATCAGTAAAAGTTATGAAGTAAGAAAAACCGTCTCTAGCATGTGTAGGCATTGGTCTGCATGGATCACTATGTATAAGGCCTAAGAGTTCTGTAGCTCTTTCTCCGTGTCCAGTAAACAGAGTTTTGATCATTTTACCTTTGATACAAGACTGACAAGTCGCATAAGATATATATTCAAAAGGATTTAAATATCTATCTTTATGTAGCTTGTTTAGTCTTGTTTCGTTAATATGACCAAGTCTACAATGCCAAAGAAAAGCTTCATTTATATCTGAAAATTTTCTTTTATTTGTGTGTTGTGTGTTGAAAACTGTGTTGATTTAGAACGTATATCCCGTTATTTAGTGCACCATACTCAATCAACTCTTGATTCAGGTTAATGTTCATAACATTATTTTGCAACACAAAATTATATCCTTCATTGTCTAACAAAGAAACGGATATTATATTACATAGCATGCTTGGTACATAATAACACCGGTTCAAAATCAATATGCATCCCGATGGCAACCCCAGGTGATACTCTCTAACTGATACTGCATGTACATTGGAACCATTTCCAACCCGGAGGGTGTGATCACCAGTCTTCAAAACTCTGCTATTTCTCAATCGCTACATACAATTGCAGATGTGAGAACCCGAACCGGTATCCAATACCCAGGAAGCAGAGTTTATAGAAAAACAGTTTTCAGTCACAAACACACCTGAAGCGGAAGCATCACCATGCTTCTTTTTCTTTAGATCAGCGATGTACTCAATACAATTTCGCTTCCAGAGTCCCGACATTTTACAGTAGAAACATTCTCCTTTTCCTTACTCCTCAGCCATGGATTTGTCTTACCCTTTTGCCTTTTTCACTCCACCTCTTGGTTTGGTGGGTTTCTTCTTCACCTTTTAGGAGGGAAGAGGAAGATGGCCCGGCAAGCAAAGCAAGAGTTTTCATTGTTTTGAGCGTGCTCTCCACACTTCTCAACATATTGAGAAGTTCAGGCAGTGACTTCTCGATATTGTGCATGTTGAAGTTTACTATGAACTGAGCAAAGCGGGAGGAGACTGCAGAACAATATCAATATACTATTTTGTTTCCCCCAATCAGAGCAAAGCTCTGCTTTAAAAATGAAGCGACGCTTCTGCTTCTCTCAATCAGAGCAAAGCTCTGTTCAAATTCCAAGATTTGGAATGAAGCGACGCTTCCTTTCCCCCAATCAGAGCAAAGCTCTGTTTTGAATTTCAAAATTCAAAAATTGAAGCAACGCTTCAGATCCCGTGCGCTGCGCGCTGCGTGTTAAAAGCAGACACGCCAACGCCAGGAGCACTGAGCCCTAGGCAGCGCACCCCCAATCAGAGCAAAGCTCTATTTCAAAATTCAAAATTTAAAAGTTGAAGCAACGCTTCAGATCCAGCGCTGCACGCTGCGCGCCACGTGTCAAACACAGGTGCGCTAGCGCGGTTGCGCTGCGCTCCGCGCAGCGTGCCATATGTCTAACACAGGTGCGCTAGCACGGTTGCGCTGCACTCTGCATTGCGCACCACGTGTCAAGCACGGATGCGCTAGCGCAGTTGCACTGCGCTCTGCGTTGTGCGCCACGTGTCGAACGTAGGTGCGCTAGTGCAAAATGCGCCAGCGCTGGAATTAAAAGAATTCCCCACCATTAGATCAAAAGATCTAATAATAATAAATTATTAATTAATAAGAATTAAAATTCTGTTATGGAAAGATTTTTCAATCTTATTAAAATAAGAAGATTATCTTCTGTAAAACAGAAGCCTTAGGATCAAAGATCCAACGGTGGGAAATATTCCCAAATCAATCAGAGAAAAATCTCTTAAACTGATTTAACAAATCAATTGGCCCTATATAAAGGCCCTAAGACTTCAAGTCTCAAAAAAAAACCTCTGCAAACTTTGAGAAAACTCAAAGAAAAAGAAAGGTAAGCCTTTAGCAAAAGAATATCATTTCTTCGAGGTAAAGAATTAATTCTTGAACAACAGAGATGAAACCATCTCGTAAAAAGAAGAAGCATCTTCTCAAAAGATCTTAGATCTATAAAAATACCAAGGTCTTTGATTAAAAAGAAAAGATCAAAAGATCTAATCATAAAAAAAATATATAATAAACAAAAGAAGTATTTTACTTCATTGACAGATCTTTGATCTATAAAGGCAGAGCCTTTTGTAAAAACAAGAACTTTTGTTCTTGAATCCTGAGGCAAAGCCTCCTTTAAGAAGAACATAAATTTGTTCTTTGATCTTAAATTGATCAAATACGCTTTGCGCTATTGAAAAGTGGCTTGCACTCATGAGTTGCGCCCTTGCGCTCATTGGACCGGCGCTCAGCGCCAAAACCTGCCACGTGTCAACCAGAGACACAATCTGCGCTTTGCACTTCTAAAACAGAACACTGCGCTCATGGGCTGGCGCTCAGCGCCAAGCGCGCCACGTGTCACTCACTGGTGCGCCAACAGACTAGCGCAATGCGCTCATAAATTAAAAGCGCAATGCGCTAACAAACTAGCGCTAAGCGCAACACGTGTCATCTTCGTGTGCGCTATCCGACAAAAGCGCAATGTGCTCTTTGACTGGCGCAACGCGCCTGGCGCTCCACGTGGCGCACTGTCAGAACAAACTTTGTTTCTGATAAATGCTATGCATTCAATACAAGACAAAAATGTCAGAACCTAATGCCTAGCATTATTAAAAGGGATGAGCCTAAATAAAAGCTTAATAGCCAGAACAAAAATAAAATGTTGGACTTAGCCCAATTTTGGCCATAAGTCCTCAACTTGTTTTGAATTGAGCACATCTGCTCTTTCAACCAACTCATCTTGGTTCAAGGGTACATCTCTTCACTCCTTTGATATTCGTCATTGTAATTCCTCAACGTCTTCAAAGAGATGACGGGTCCCGACAACCACACATTTCACAGACTATGACGTCTTTAAACTGGACTGTGGGGTCCTTAAACTCATGGACTATGATGTTCTTAACCTCGACCGCGATATCTTTAAACTAACATCGGACTGTGAGGTCCTTAAACTCACGGACTATGATATCCTTAACCTCGACCGTGATGTCTTTAAACTAATATCGGACTGTGAAGTCCTTAAACTCACGGACTATGATGTCCTTAACCTCGACCGTGATGTCTTTAAACTAACATTGGACCGAGATGTCCCTAAACTAACAACGGACCGTAATGTCCTTAAACTAATTATTGACCGCAATATCACTAAACAAAACAATAGAGCCCAATTGCTCTCTTGTCGGATCTAAATGGTCCCGTTAAGTTGATTTTAGTCTAAATTTAGACTAACGTATCCTTAACAAACGTTTAAGTTGATCTTAGTCTCAAATGAGGCTAACGTATCCTTAAACCCAACCCCCAAACCCAAATCTAAAAAAGATACGGATTTGGAATAGTCCACGCCCTACGGGCGACAACATAAATTAGTCTCCGTATACAATCCACGGGCAACCAAACACAAAACAAACACCCACGACACGAAGTGACCATCTGGAAAAGGAGAAAATTGTTACTGCGATGCGGTAGTGTAATTAACTGCAGGAGCGTGCGCCTGCAGGGAAGAGCGTCCCCACAATCAAAAACCCCTCAAATGAAGGGGAATCTGACGAAGTCTGCTACATCGGCCGCTTCCGTTTAAACCTTCGATACACGGTGCCATAAATCAACTTGGCATCTTCGGAGAGGTGGACGGATAGCACCAATTAGCATCTGCCCCGAATTTCAGGCAAGACGAACCTACGCGGTCGCATCTCTGTGTTCGGAGGGGAACAGATTCTGGCACGCCCGGTAGGACCTTTTCCTCTTTCCACTCCACACTTCGTGTGTCGTGTTCGCGAACCAATCGCGGTTTGCTAATGGTTGCCCTTGGGTTTCGAGCTAATAAGATTTGGCGTTTTGCTTGCTGCAGAAAGCAAAGAATCAATGGCGTCCACTTGTGCAAGATGTTCCAACTGCAACTGCAATCTACGCTCCGCCTCACCTGGAGGTGTAGCGTACGGGCCCCAAGCGGCTTCCTTATTCACGATGCCAGTGGAACAGGTCACTCAGGCCACTACTGGATTGTTTTTCGGGACCATGCTCCCGCCAACGAGCTTCACCGTTCCTGTACCAACACCAGAAGCTCCCAAGAAGTCGGTCTTTGATCGAATTGCTACTACCACGACCCCTCTCAACGGGTCGTCCAGCTCTAACTCCTCGGTCTTCGCCAGACTGGGCCAGAATTCCTGTAGGCCCACAATGAAGCTTGCAATCCCAGAGAAGGTTGTGCCGAATAGGATAGCCATCCCTGCTCCTGAAGTCGTCAAGGCGGCTTCTCCTACCAAAGGGTCGGTCTTTACAGGATTGAATGTTTCGGCTCCCGCTACGGTTCCTGTCCCTGTTCAGAAAACTGTTTTCAACCGATTGGATACTGCTTCTTAAAGGACATCAGTCTTCAACAGGCTGACGCCGGCAGCAGCCCCTCACCTGGACAGGGGGCAAGACAAAGCCATCCCCATCACCGAACCAACTCCATCAGCTCGACACGCTCGACGTCGCCACTGGCGCCGAGTAAGGAAAGCCGGAGGCAACTCCGCCTCTGGGCTAACGCCACCAGCTCCAACGGTGGAAGTTAATGCTGCTGTCCCAACCGGGAACAGTTTTGAGCTGCTGAACAGAATACGCAGGAATTCACCCACTGCCGTACTGAAAAGATCTCTGCTACCGGTGGAGACTGTCACGGAAATAAAGCCGAAGCAGTCCCCTCAACGGCTGTCTTCCAAAGTTTACAAGATCTGGCGACAAGTCTGAGAGTCGGTGGTGGATCAGGACTATCTCCGCCGACAGAAGAAGCTGAAGGCTCAGAAGGAAGAGCATCGTCCTGTCAAAACACAACGGACGACAACCACTTGGGTGCCCACTGCAACGGCCCCCTCAACTTCAACAGCTCATAAAAGAAGGAGGCCGGAGAAAGTCCCCATGCCTGCGGCAAATGTCAAAGGCACTGAGCCCAAACGCCCTAAGTCTGGGGGCATGGTGGTGCATACCGTCTATATGGCATCCGGGAAAGAGGATAGCCGCGCTTCTACGGGCCACCGACCACTCACCCGATCCCTCACCAGAGCTTAAGAACAACAGCAGCAGAAGCTTCAGGAGATGCTGACTGCGATGGCCGCACTCACCGGACCAAAAGAAACCCCGGAAACATCCGCGGAGCAGCGTCACGAACAAGAAACTGATGCTGACTTCCTTCGCAGAGTCCTCGAAAAGAAGGACAAAGAAGCCGCAGAGCAAGCGGCTAACATAAAGCGAATGGCACTTCTCTTCCAAGACATGGTCGGGATGATGTTACAGCCGGATCCTCCAGCCGAAGATCCTCCAGTGATAATTGAAGATGATAGAGGAGAAACATCAAACCCTCTGCCGGCTCTGTCGACAGCCAAAGAAGAGACAATCTCCAAAGCTGCACTGGATGACTATATTGCTCAGCAAATAAGAATTCACCAGGAAAATAAAGCGGCCGGCCAAGTTGTTAAAACTGGGCGACCGTATCCAGGCTGGTATGATCAAATAAAGTACCCGCCGGGCTACACGATCCCAAAATTCTATGTGTACAAGGGGACAGGCAATCCCCATCAACATGTCGCCCAGTTCAGGGCTCTTTGTGGCAACACCGGCGGCGATGATAAGCTTTTTCTTCGCCAATTTGTCGGCAGCATATCGGAGACGGCATTCGAGTGGTACTCCGAACTTCCAAACGACTCCGTCAAAACTTTCGCAGAAATGGAGTTGTTGTTCACTTGCGATTCGCAAGTGCCAGTGAACGCACCCCAATAACGGCATTGATCAATGCCAGGGTGAAGCCGGGCAAGACGTGGGTTCAGTACGCGATCCGATGGCGGAATCTGTGGTCGAAGTGCGAACAGCGCATCGAAGAAGCACCAGCGGTGGGCATGTTCGTGGGCACCCTAAACCCTCATGCAACTATTTCACAGTTCATGATGTTTTTCAAACCGACCACATTTCAGGCTCTAATCAACAAGCTAGCCCAAATGGACCAGATGGAACATAGACCGTCTCCTCCGAAGCCGGAGTCGCGAAACGAAAAAGGTAAAGGGAAGGCGACCTTCGTTGCAAATACCCAACAACAGCCCAGTGCCCCAAAATTAACGGATCAACTGGAGGAGAGACGGTGTTATTATAATGAGAAAATGAAGCGTCCTTACTCGTTTCCACGGGACAAAACGAAGAGACTCTTCGAGCTGGCGATGCGCAACCGGCTTATCAATCTGCCAAATCCAAGGCGGCCATTGCAACCCGGCGAAACAAATAATCCCAATTATTGCCCTTACCACCAAACGGTAAGCCATCCAATCGAAGATTGTTTCGTCTTTAAGGGATGGATCGAGGATCAGTACCTACAAGGCAAGTTTGCACTGTCTGAGAAGTGGAAAGTAAACCCACCACAACCGCACACTCCTAAAAAGACGGATACACCGGAGGCAACGTGCTCTTTTGTTGAGGAAGCCCCATGGGAGGTGGCTCTTTCGGCCAAAACCAAAAGGATGCTAAATGATCTCCAGACATGCCCGGCGATCAGGTGGAAGAATCCGTTGGAACCTGAAATCATCGAAGGAATGCTGAAGCCGCACCCAACTCCAAAGACTAGTGGTGATAGCCAAAGTGTTCACACCCAGCCGTCGAAATCTTCGAAGAAGAGAAAGAAATCCAAGAAGCCCATGAAGCCTGGCGTGTTGGATATAGTGTCCTCAAAGTCAATTATTGGATCGCAGGTAAGTGATTGCAATGATTGAGACAGGACCTATACCGATATGACAGTCTTGCTCGAGATGATAGTATGCTATCTGGTTTGACTTTATCATCGTATACATGCTTTAGTTCACTATTGCATGATGATAGAGCCCATAGGATTCTTGCTTGACTGCCAGCAGTATGATGGCGATCATATACGTGGGAGCTGGGGTCTATAAGTACATCCTTAAAGTGTCCCTAGTCGTGGGAATTTCGAGACAGGGTATCGATACTCCAGAGTAGACTAGTGTATACAGCCGAGACCCCGACGAGGGACGGTGGCCGGTCTCACAAGCCATTGGTGTTAGTTGGTTCACCTAAGATGTATACAGGTGCTCATTGGGTTATGAGTACACCGGACAGAACTCGCCGGGAATCTGCTAGTTGGTATTATACCTAGCGTCAGATAGCAGTTCCCTGGTGACATGTGTACAGGCTAGTTCATTGACCTGAGGTCGTCATTTGTCTCGTGTGAGTTCCCACTGTGCTTTGATTTCTACCCTACCATGTCTCAAAGGAGTCGTGCAAACAGGTCTTTTTTGGGTACAGTCCCGAGCCATATGGAGGCAAGTGAGCGGATCGGCAGGGGATTCATCTCTCCCGGTATTGAGGGTGAGATCGCGCTGTATCTAGGAGAGCCATTACACAAAGCCCTCGGCCGAGGCAGGAGATTTACTGGTAGGTACTCCAGTAGTATCTCAGGGTGTTTTGGGCCACTCTCTGACACGACTTATACCGCTATTGGGGGTCTGACGTTACCAGCCCCCTAGGACGATATGCGATACTCATAGACGAACGGACCGGACTGTATGTATATTGTCACTGTTAGGCTCAGTAGAGTTTCTGGATGAGTTCGCTCGTCAGCTTCCCTTCCAATCAATACATAGGCAACCGTTACGTACAGCTTGTACCTCTGACGTGCTGGTGGTTATACCCAGTGCCAGTGTGTTGATGAGTCATTAGAGTCCCCCACAGACAGTTTCCCAAGTTCGGGCGAAACGTTGTAGAGGTCGTATGGTTTTATGGCAGGATTCGGAAAATGCACGTGCGTTTACGCACGTGTCGTATTTCGGGCAGATAATACTGGTTGGCTTTGGTTTAAGCCGGATCAGAGTATTATACTGTGTAGATATAATATCTTTGTCTCAGTTGCATTTGTATTCGGTCGTAATACAAATGCGGGTATGTTTATACTGTTACGGGGTTATCCTGAAATTCGTTTCGGGGTCACTTTTGGAAGTTGCCAGTTTCCAGTTATCTATCACCCGCTTTTAACATTCAGTTAAATGCGGATTTATCTTTTCGTCACTTGGGTGAGTCATGAGGGTGATGTGTGTGGAAGCTTCTAGAAGAGGTGACTAGGATTAATGAGTCATCCATTTGCATTAAATGATTAGATGATGTGTTAAAGTGATTCATTATATGCATTTAATGAATGGATGACTAGGTTAAATGTGTCACCATTTGCATTAATTCTTTTTTGGCTAATGATTACCCTCTTTGTTCCTACACTCACCTCCCTCCTCCATATAAGTGGTTGGCCCCCTCTTGCCATTGGAATTATGGTTGCTTGGAAAAAGATTATAGTTTTGGATTCATGAAAATTAGATAGCCTCATTTCTCTTTTCACCCGATTCAAAAGGCAACTTCATTAACCGTTCGTCCATGGCTTTGGACGAAGTGAGACAAAGTGTTCTACTCATTCTCTACATCAATCTTGGTCATCTCTTTTAGCAAACTTGATGATCGAGTTGCCTCGGTTCAGAGGCGGGAGCCCGTTTAAAGATCCGTCGACGTGGTGCCACCTGGACGAGAAGACTGGAGATTCAAGAGATCGGAGCAGCCGCAACAAAGCGTGGGATGATGGTTGAAGACCGAAGGACTCGGATCGTTCGGTATAACATTTATACCCACTTTGTAGTTTGTTAGTTTAGCTTTAATGGCAGATCCGGGTTATAGTATACGATAGCGCCAGTTGTAAAAGTTTTTGTTCCGCATTTGGCGTCTGTTAGATGGCCGGGGCGCTACCGTGTACTTACAGTGGTATCAGAGCCTCACCATTAAGCTTTACTAATTTGTGCTAACGCGTTTAAAATATCGATCGAACAAAATTTTCAAAACCGCAAATTCCAAGTCTAAAGTTTCTGTCGATTTTTAAAGGGGTCTAAAAATCATTTTGACCATACCAGAAAATCAAGCAGGCTTTTATAAGAAAACAGAAGAAAAACGATCAAGTGAATCGACCGTACGGCCGCGGAAACGCGGTCAAAGCCTGGCTTTGACCGCAGAACCGCGGCGGTCTTGGTGACTCACTTGGCTATTTTTCTTCTGGTGTTTCTTTGTTGGAAATTATGGTTTCTGGTACTGTTCTTTTGGGCCCAGATTTTGTTACTGTACAACAGATGTACGTGGGGCCCACTTCGGGAAGTTTTGTCGATCGAAATTTTAAACTTGTTGGTTTGCAGTATTTACATTATATCTCCGACCGGAAATGTCATTTGAGCGGTAAATTGTGTTTAATTGCTATAGTTCTTTTAGACGGGTTTGCGAACGTGACATTCGCGTTGATGTTCTGTGTTGTGGTGTGATGTTGCGGTTTTGTCGTGGTGGATAGCAGTGTGCAATGGTAGTGCAGTTTGGATTTATTTGTACATTTGATATTGCAGGGCGAGCGTCTAACATGTGGACTGCCGTCACTGCCTGTTTGTATAATATTCTTTTGGGGCATGACCGGGCTGAGGTCGATGTACCCGTTATACATATTTTTCATTTCTGTACTGAGTTTACCCCGCGACGGAGTGCACGGATAGCCCGGTTCTGGAGGGCAACGGGTCCGTATCTCATGGCTTTGAGAAGCAGAGGGGCCTCACTCTAGAATTGGCAGACTATTTGCCGCACTCGTAGGGGGTACAGGTCGACCCAAGGAGGGGTACTCAAGTTACCGGATTCCGTGAAGTGCCGGGTGGTCCATTCATTTTGCTGTAGGGGGCTGCCTCGCTTCAGGTTTTGGCGGGTAACTTGCCGCACCCGTAGGGGTCTAGGTTTCATTGCACAGGCTATCCATACGACCAGGGAAACGTCGGGTTTCAGTAGCGGCTCTGTGAAACCCGGGAACCCAGATAATCTGTATTGTTCTGTGATGCTTATTACTTTTCTGTAATGTTGCATATTATCACGCCTAGAGCGATTATTGTATATTGGTATATATACTATTAGATGTTGTATATGTTTTACACCCGCGCTAGTCCAGTCCCCGCTCTGTCGTTAGTTAAGTAACCTAACGGGTGATGACAGGACCCAGTGACGAATGCGGATGGCATATACGTACATTATATTTTCGTTCTTTTCTGGTGTGATTATTTGATGGGACTGCATTGATTCTTATCAATGCAAGGATAAAACAAACCTATATTTGATATTGTTGGAACAAATTTTAAAAGTGTTATTACAAAGACGTTTCCTTTTGTTTTGCATAGCGATATTCGGTTGGAATATCCTGCACCTCATTCGACGAGGCAAGGGCAGATATCCCTTCACCGGGAGTGACCCCTTAGGCAGAAGTTTACGTCAGGGTAATAACTTCACTATAGTCGATTACAAGTTGCTTTGCATCGCGGTATTCAGTTAGAATATCCTGCACCTCATTCCACGAGGAAAGAGCCAAGATCCCTTCACCGGGAGTGACCTCTTTAGCAAAGGTTTTCGCCACTATATTTTTATAAAAAGCTATCAGGTTCCTTCAACGAGATCAAGTTCATTACGTTAAAGGTTTTTCGCCAAAAACCAGCCGTAGCCCTCCGTCATTTCTTATGGATGGTCAGTAGTATTCAAGCTATATTTGTTGGCCTTCGTCAAGGCATAGTGTTTGGTAGCTGCTGGGGTATTTATTTGTTGCATAGATAGATGCGTTGGTTTGGGACAGTCGTATAGCCTTGTTGGCCTTCGTCAAGGGCTTGTACGGATGGGTTCAAATTGACCTGGACAATGACGGGTAGAACTTGACATGTGACTTATGATTTGTTGGCCTTCGTCAAGGTCATAAGAGCATGGGATAAAAATCATATCGGGAGTTTCTAAAGAAACTGAAACTTGCCAAGTATGCGCATACCTTCTGGAGTGTGATAACTTGAGTGGCTTCCATCGAGTTATCATGCGATGAGAATTGGATTCCGATTCCCACTGATGAGTTGGTTTACTCTTCGGGTGATCCCGATTGATTCTTCTTTTAGGTTTGGAGGAGAATTTGACGGTACAGTGGGAGGTTTCCTGATTAGATAAAGTGATAACCATTCTGATCTAGGTTAGAGTGCACGCAGAGTGTTTCTTTTCTCTCTCTCTCTCTCTTTGGCAGCGACCATTGACCGACCCTAAACTATGACTCCGTGACCAAGTTGACCGAACCTTCTTAAAATACTGGCTTTTGAATTGTCTAAAGTTGCATAAGTCATTCCCGCTCCTTCTTTTACCCTTTGTATTTATCAGAACACCCCGTATTATTACGGATATCCACTTCCATTGGATAGATCCATCGTATGGTTATATACGAACTCGGAGGGATTTCTTCGAGGATGGATCCAGGTTCAGGAGAAATAGAATTGGTTTATTCAGTTGTCTTTTATTATCACCTTCTCTCAGGTTGCGAGGGCTCCTTAGTTTAGGAGAGTACACCTATTACGCTTATTGGATAGTCTTGTTCCAAACCATAGGCTGGTACCGAAAGTTAGGGAATGAAGAAAACCAATTAGCCTAAGTAGGGTGTACAGAAGGTAATAACTAAAGACAAAATAAAGGAATTAGAAAGAGGGCAAAGTAAATTGCGACTGTTATCATTCACGACCAAACCGTGTACTTCATCGCCACTCCTATTTCACCTTTGCTTTTTCCCCAGTTCAGGAGAAATAGAATAAGGTATTATTCAGTTGTCTTTTATCATCACCTTCTCTCAAGTTGCGAGTACTCCTAAGATTAGGAGAGTACACCTAGTATGCTTACTGGATAGTCTTCTTCTAAACCATAGGCTGGTGTCGAACGGTAGGGAAGGAAGAAAACCATTTAGCCTCACGAGACAGAAGGTAACGAGTAAAGACAGATAAAGGGATTTGGAGAAATGGCAAAGAAATATACGGTTATAGTCATGAATTAGATTATGGAAGAGGCATTACTAGGAATACCAGGATACCCCTACGAAACATTTTCATGTTTCGGTGCATTGTTAAAGGAAAACTGATTTCCCGATTAGATACTTACTCCAAGGTATGTATTTACCAGGTATGATTCTCACATCTGTATGGTTTTACAGATGAGTGCGAGTAAGTCATTTGGTAATTAGGTAATTATCCTCATTATATCGGAATTCGTTGTAATTGGTGATATTTGAGGAAATCACCTGGGTACAGTTTTCAACCTACGATGCACAGGTTTTGAGTTATTCAACTCAGTGGACTTATACAGAGTATTGTATGTTGTCCAGTGTCCATCAGGACAAAGGGGTTGGTCCTCGTACTCTGTTCTGTTTACTTGTAACTTCTCTAGTTTTTAGACAAGTGTTTCGTAGAAATACAATGTCTAAGTTTTGAGAAGTTGTGGGTATAAGAATAAAGTAGATAACCAGGTGTCACAAGTATCGTGATTCTTCAAAGAGATCGAAGATGTAGATTCTTGTGATTGGTATTCAGTTGATAGTAATGGTTTTGAGAAACTTGTTTCTCTTTCGGATCACTCATAATTGGATGTATTCCTAAGTTGAGTAATGCTGATTAGCCTCTCTCCATTAAATTGATATGCACTGGAGACAGTTGCATGGTTTGAATCTGGTTCCAATTAAATAAGTGTCAATGTTTCTATATTGGATATAGAATGGATCATATCTTAACGATGTTAAGGTACGGGGAGTTGTCCAGCTTATGCTTAAAACTAGACTCTGGATAACTCAAGGCACGTTTCTGTAATGGCAGTTTGTGGGTTGACCCGGGCTATGTCGAGGGTTGATTTTCTACCATCTGGAAGATCAATAGTGATATTGTTCTTGACTCGCCACAGTTTTAGTAAAATGGATTTTTTCAGAAAACAGTAGTGGGAGTATGGTAGAACTGGAAGTGATTCCAGAACTGCAAACGATTACGGAAAATTTAATAAGACCTATATATTCAATCAGGTTTGACATTCCATTAGCCACTCCGCAGATATGGTGGGTAACCTCAGACACCCGAGAGGTACTCCAGTACCCTCAAGGACGGTGACATGGAGGTTCTTGTTTACCCAGACTTGACACTACTGTTCCAGGCTATGAGACCCGGCAGGAGGTTAAGTATAGCGTCATTCTAAACTAGATTTAGAAGTGCACGTGTATATTATTCTGCCAGAGGGTTGTTGTGGTCAGTGGGAGCAGCGGAAGCATAGTGGGCAAGTAGCTTATGTCTATTTATAGACTTGAGCAGTTATAGCGGAGATAGATCATCTAATTTTGATGAGACAGTCATGGCTTTGACTTCATCAGAATAGGGGATGGATCTGTTAAGAAAGTAGAAGGGTGTGATGTCTTGGTATTTGGATGACATACACAGAGTAGGAAGTAAAATTCCTATACTACGATCGGCTGTACTTTGGTCGTCACACAGTTGTTTCTTCACAAGGGATATGGATATAATATCTGATATTCTGGTTATTAGATCTATGGTTTTAGATCTAGATTTGGGTAGTTTCCCAATGTGGGTACTTTGACAGTATTCTAAAGGTATTTAGAATAGATGACTCCTGGCATGGTGGTGTACCTGCAGGTGATGGATCCACCCTCTCTAAAGGTGTCTTACAGACTAAAGGGGAGAGGGATGTGCATGATTGGCAGATCACTTGCTTAGGCAATTAAGTCAATCGTGAGATGTCAAGTACCACACCAGATGTTGTTTTTTGCACTAGATGCGATAAGTTTATATTAATCCAATCCTGGAAAAACATAAGGAAGCAGTTTTTAGAACATAAGTGCATGTTCTACGGAATTGACGACGGCAGCCTCCTTCGGGAGACGGTTATCATTCCAGGCTTCAAAGGTGGCATGGATGACAGAGTGATTGTCAGAGTTATAGTTTTCCCTCTTACGAGGGACAGTATTATGGACAGGTGGTCTAAGAGGATACTGTGGGAGACATGGTGCTGGATACTGATTAGGTTCAGTGATCACTACAGTCTAGGAAGTTTGGATTTGGAGTTCATTTATGAACTAGGTCCCATCAGATATCCAGACATATTCTAAGACAGGTATTGCTCAATTCTGGAGATGGTTTTCTCCGCGAACTTGAGATTAAGAGAGACAAAGAAAGAAACATCAGGGCGGATCCACTCACTAAGGCTATTTCTCGAACACAATAGTTTTACAAACGGGATTTGTGAAACTGATTAGTAGAGGAGTTGGATATTCGGTATCACACGGGCTGTGAGTATGCGACATCGCAATAATTAGCCTTAAGTGCAAGTGGGAGATTGTTGGATATAGTGCCCTCAAAGTCAATTATTGGATCGCACGTACGTGATTGCAATGATTGAGACATGACCTATACCAATATGACAGTCTTGCTCGAGATGATAGTATGCTATCTGATTTGACTTTATTATCGTATACATGCTTTAGTTCACTATTGCATGATGATAGAGCCCATAGGAATCTTGCTTGACTGCCAGCAGTATGATGGCGATCATATACGTGGGAGCTGGGGTCTATAAGTACATCCTTAAAGTGTCCCTAGTCGTGGGAGTTTCGAGACAGGGCATCGATACTCCAAAGTAGACTAGTGTATACAGTCGAGACCCCGACGAAGGGCGGTGGCCGGTCTCACAAGCCATTGGTGTTAGTTGGTTCACCTAAGATGTATACAGGTGCTCATTGGGTTATGAGTACACCGGACAGGACTCGCCGGGAATCTGCTAGTTGGTATTATACCTAGCGTCAGATAGCAGTTCCCTGGTGACATATGTACAGGTTAATTCATTGACCTGAGGTCGTCATTTGTCTCGTGTGAGTTCCCACTGTGCTTTGATTTCTACCCTACCACGGCTCAAAGGAGTCGTGCAAACAGGTCTTTTTTGGGTACAGTCCCGAGCCACATGGAGGCAAGTGAGCGGATCGGCAGGGGATTCGTCTCTCCCGGTATTGGGGGTAAGATCGCGCTGTGTCTAGGAGAGCCATTACACAAAGCCCTCGGCCGAGGCAGGAGATTTACTGGTAGGTACTCCAGTAGTATCTCAGGGTGTTCTGAGCCACTCTCTGACACGATTTATACTGCTATTGGGGGTCTGACGTTACCAGCCCCCTAGGCCGATATGCGATACTCATAGACGAACGGACCGGACTGTATGTATATTGTCACTATTAGGCTCAGTAGGGTTTCTGGATGAGTTCGCTCGTCAGCTTCCCTTCCAATCAATACATAGACAACCGTTACGTACAGCTTGTACCTCTGACATGCTAGTGGTTATACCCAGTGCCAGTGTGTTGATGAATCATTAGAGTCCCCCACAGACAGTTTCCCAAGTTCGGGCGAAACGTTGTAGAGGCCGTATGGTTTTATGGCAGGATTCGAAAAATGCACGTGCGTTTACGCACGTGTCATATTTTGGGCAGATAATACTGGTGGGCTTTGGTTTAAGCCGGATCAGAGTTTTATACTGTGTAGATATAATATCTTTGTCTCAGTTGCATTTGTATTCGGTCGTAATACAAATGCGGGTATGTTTATACTGTTACGGGGTTATCCTGAAATTCGTTTCGGGATCACTTTTAGAAGTTGCCAGTTTCCAGTTTTCTATCACCTGTTTTTAACATTCGGTTAAATGCGGATTTATCTTTTCGTCACTTGGGTGAGTCATGAGGGTGATGTGTGTGGAAGCTTCTAGAAGAGGTGACTAGGATTAGTGAGTCATCCATTTGCATTAAATGATTAGATGATGTGTTAAGGTGATTCATTATATGCATTTAATGAATGGATGACTAGGTTAAATGTGTCACCATTTGCATTAATTCATTTTTGGCTAATGGTTACCCTCTTTGTTCCTACACTCACCTCCCTCCTCCATATAAGTGGCCCCCCTCTTGCCATTGGAATTATGGTTGCTTGGAAAAAGATTATAGTTTTGGATTCATGAAAATTAGATAGCCTCATTTCTCTTTTCACCCGATCCAAAAGGCAACTTCATTAACCGTTCGTCCATGGCTTTGGACGAAGTGAGACAAAGTGTTCTACTCATTCTCTACATCAATCTTGGTCATCTCTTTTAGCAAACTTGATGATCGAGTTGCCTCGGTTCAGAGGCGGGAGCCCGTTTAAAGATCTGTTGACGTGGTGCCACCTGGACGAGAAGACTGGAGATTCAGGAGATCGGAGCATCCGCAACAAAGCATGGGATGATGGTTGAAGACCGAAGGACTCGGATCGTTCGGTATAACATTTATACCCACTTTGTAGTTTGTTAGTTTAGCTTTAATGGCAGATCCGGGTTATAGTATACGATAGCGCCAGTTGTAAAAGTTTTTGTTCCGCATTTGGCGTATGTTAGACGGCCGGGGCGCTACCGTCTACTTACATGGCGACAAGCGCACGGACCTGCAGAAACAGATCGACGCGCTGGAAGAGTATAACCAGAAGACGCGGACTCCAATTGTGCTCCAAGAGTTCCTTGGTCACGTCCTTGAGGACGAAAATGATGGAGAAGAATCATCGGACGAATCTGAGGATTACGTAGCAAGTTTCCATGTGATCTCTCACTCATCGATGAACGATGAAGAAGCTCCTCACATAGAGAAACTGGGGGCAGGTCCTGAACCGGAACTTCCAGGGCCATCAGACAAAATGATTGATGCATTCCTAAACGAAGCTCTTCTGAAAAGTAAAGGTGATCGGGAGCGTGAGATGGTCATCTTTGAAAAGGCCAAACGCCAGCGACTGGACGAAAGAGCCAAGACACTCCCGCCGAATCAAAGGACATCCGTCGTGAATAAAAACAAGTTCAAGACGAGGTTAAGGTTTGCTAAATCCATATCAATGGGAATGAAGCTACCACCCTCCGAAGGAAACACTCTCGGTGAAGCAGAGATGCAACCTAGCTACTGCTTATATCATCGAAAGATTTCGCACCCCACCGAAGAGTGCAACGCTTTTACAAGATGGTGGCAGGGATATGTTGCTCACCGGAAGCGTTTAAGCGGATGAAACGCAAAACTCGTCGGGAGCAGAGAAGTACGACCGAAGAGCATAATGGAACTACCGACAACTGTCGCACGGTCAACGCCGGAGGATCGCAAGTTCTCACCTTCGGAAGTGACTCCGACGAAGAGATGACTCTTGGCCCTATTTTCAAAGAATCTATCTCGGGAAAAGAGGAAGAATCGAAGACCTACGAAAATATCCAGCTGCGCAATCGTACACTGCCCGAAAAGAATCTCGGACCCACAAACAGAAAAGATAAGGGAAAAGAAAAGGTCTCTGAGGATATCGCCCTAGATGACCAAGTCATGAAAGAGCTGACCGCCAAGGACCCGCCAAAGAAAAGTAAGGTGGACTACAACATTCTGGCGCACTTGAGAAAGTTACCCTCGCAGCTCAGCATTCTCAACGCCCTTTTACTATCAAAAGAAGTAAGAGATTCATTGATCAAGGCGCTACAAGTGCTAAAGCAATTCTAAGCTTTCCTCGCCGAAGAAAGGATGAAAGATGAGCTGGAAGAAGTACACACAGCCGATATCACCTTCGGCGATGAAGATCTCATCCTTGGGACGTGCGAGCACAACCGTCCCCTATATGTCTCCGGATACTGCCATGATGTCAAGATAGGCAAGATCCTGGTCGACAATGGGTCCTCCGTCAATCTCCTCAACGTGCGAGTGTTGAAGGAAATCTGCATGAGCATTCAGCACCTCGCTCGTGATAAAATCACCATCTCCGGTTTTGACTCCCAGTCATCGCGGACTCTCGGGTCTGTGATATTGACATTACGATTCGGGCTACTTGTCACGGATATTAAATTTCATGCCATTGACGCCAAGACATGCTATAACGCTTTGCTTGGCCGGCCTTGGTTACACGAGTACAACATCATCCCTTCTACATAACATCAGTGTATGAAATACTTTAAGCATGGTCTCGAGTATACCGTAACAGGATAGCTGAACCCATTCTCCGTGAACGAAGTCCGCAAGTACGAAGATGCAAAATACTTCTTGCCAGATTTCGAGGACACGGAGAGATGTCACAAACCAGAGAACAAAGCTATCACCACCATTCCGGTCTTCGGGAGTGATACTAAGGAATAGGAAGAGATAGTTTATTCAGGCCCCCCCCAGTACTATAAGCCGGGACCGTCCGCTCCTATGTTGACTTTGGCAGCGACTCGGAGGATGAGGTCCATGCTATATTCTCTGCTCGGCCTTCAATACAAACATTCGCTGAGGAAGAGCAAAGTCTGCAAGTTGCCATGGTGCCACCCAAGCATCATAAAGAATTAGACGCGCTTGATACCTACAGTGTGGAAGAGCTGCAGACGTTCTATGTCCTTCCCAGGCGAGAAGGTGAAAATGCGATCCTATTCTACCGATCCGGGGAAACCAAAGTACAGAAAGAAATCTGGCACGGCGTGGATTCTACATTTGACAGGCTCCAGCCCATCCGTCTGCCTAGATATTACACAGAAGGCTTGAAAAGGCTATTGAAGCACCAAGGGATACCCTTTAAACAGACCGCTCGAAAAGCTAAGTTCTTTGACAGGATCTGGAACGTTCCCGGAACTCAGCGCAAGTTGCCCAACGGGAGAATGGAAATGATCGGGCTTGGATATGTTCGGTCCAAGAAATGGGAGCTACTCCGTGACTGCTACGTCGTACATGACTTTGATGAAGAAGGGGATGCTCAATGGGAGAATGCTAACCCTGAACCAGAAAGCCCAGTCCGTCGTTCGAAGAACAAATGGACAAGCTTATAAGGGAAGCTGGTCAAAAAGTTCGAGACGACCATAATCGCGAAATGGCCATCTACGAGAAAGCCAGGACGCAACTCTTTCTTCAACAGGCTACGAAAGATGAAAATTCCCCTCCCTGTCAACCCGTTGTGCAAAAGGCCCGACACAGAGGCAGAAACAAACCAAAGAACGGGAAAGGCGTTCGACAGTGACAAAGCGGGTCCAAGAAGCCACGCGATCGGGAAGTGAGCAATTCGGATTCATCCCTTATAAAGAAGATGAATCAAGCATACTCTTTTCCTCAGAATAAAACACAGAAGATACTTGATCTTGCTATAAAACATCAACTGATCATACTCCCGGAGTCCAAGCACCCCGAGCAAGCCAACGAGGCCTCTCACCCAGACTATTGCTCTTATCGCCGAGCAATAGGACATCCTATTAAAGACTGCTTCACATTCAAGAACTGGGTCGAAGATCAATATCGACAGGGCAGATTCGCTCTATCCAGCAGCTGGAGGGTAACCCCGCCACAGAAGCATGAACCCAAATCCACGAGGGTAAAACCAGATCAACGTCGGTCTTGGAAGCGAGCTCGTACCTGTCACATGATAACGCTATCAGAAGAAGACCCCGACGGTATGGATAATCTCCTCTGGTGCTTCGAAAACAATGATGACGAGGTGATCTCAGAGTTTCCACCGGCGCCGAAAGAGCTGGAAGATGGAATACATACCGCTGCAGATAACCTCAAGAAAATTGATTTAGGGACGACGAGTGATCCACGGCCGACATTCGTCAGTGAGCTGTTGTCCGAAGAAAAGGTGGCTACGCTAAAAGACGTGCTCATGCAGCATAAAGATTGCTTCACATGGAATTATTCCGAAATGCCAGGATTAGATCCAGAGATTGCTGTACACAAATTGGCAGTATCTCCGGACGTCAAGCCGATCAAACAAGCACCAAGGAGGATGCGGCTTGAGCTTGAGATGAGCATCAACGCCGAGGTCAAGAAGTTTATCGACTCTAGCTTCATCCAAGAATTTCAGTATCCTGACTGGATCGCCAACATCGTCCCGGTGATGAAGAAAAATGGGACAGTGCGCATATGTGTGGACTTTCGGGATCTCAATAAAGTCTGCCCGAAGGATGATTTCCCAGTACCGGTCACCGAGCTAATGATAGACAATACATCCACCCACGAAGTCTTCTCCTTCATGGACAGATCATCAGGATATAATCAGATAAAGATGCATCCCGAGGACCAGAAGCACACCGCTTTCCGGACCCCTTTGGGTATATTCTGCTACAAGGTAATGCCCTTCGGTCTAAAGAACGCCGGCGCCACCTATCAGAGGGCCATGACGAAGATCTTCGATGACCTTATACATGAAATCGTCGAATGCTATATCGACAACCTTGTGGTGAAAAGCAAATCATACGAGGAACATTTAGAGCATCTGAGAATCGTGTTTCAACGCCTTCGGCAATACAACTTGAAGATGAACCCTCTCAAATGCGCGTTCGGAGTCTCCTCGGGCAAATTCCTGGGGTTCATCGTCCGACACCGAGGCATCGAAATAGATCCGTCGAAGATCAAAGCGATCATGGAAATGCCTCCGCCAAAGACTCTCAAGCAATTGCGGTCTCTCTAAGGGAAGCTCGCATATATCCGGCGATTTATAGCCAATCTCTCAAGCAAGTGCCGTCCTTACAGACACCTGATGAAGAAAGGAACCTCGTTCGTCTGGGATCACAAATGCCAAAGCGCGCTGGACGAAATCAAGCAGTACCTACAGAATACGCCAGTACTGGCCGCTCCGGTCACGGGAAAGCCTCTCATTCTGTATACAACCGCCCTTGAAGGTTCCTTAGGCGCATTATGGGCACAAGAGAACGACCAAGGGAAAGAAAGAGCCCTCTACTATTTTAGTCGAGTTCTACTGGGGGCAGAAAGCAATTATTCTCCCATCGAAAAACATTGCCTGGCATTGATCTTCGCGATAACGAAGCTTAGGCACTATGCGTTGGCGCATGAAGTCCGTCTCATATCGAAGGTGGATCCTCTCAAATATTTGATGTCAAAGGCCATATTGACGGAGCGACTCGCTAAATGGGCCCTACTCTTGATGAAGTTCTCAATAACCTATCAGCCTATTAAGGCAGTGAAAGTCCAGGCCATCGCCGATTTCCTCGCCGAACATCCGATACCGGCCGATTCTCCCTTGAATTGCGAACTGCCAGACGAATATGTGTTTGATGCGATTGATGGTGGTGATACCCGATGGGAACTTTATTTTGATGGAGCGTCTTCTATGAAGAATCGTAAACAAAACACGCCCATAATCAAATCAGGGGTAGGCCTCATCTTCGTAACCCCACAAGGAAGGATAATGCGCTTTGCTTTCTCCTTAACAGAGCCGAGGACAAACAACGAAGCCGAGTATGAAGCTTTGATAGCAGGCCTCAAGATCGCCATCGATATGGGAATTGAAAATCTCCTCATATATGGAGACTCCCAACTGGTTGTTAGTCAAGTAAACGGCGACTATCAAACGTGTAAACCAGAACTGGTAAAGTACGGCGAGAGGGTACAGCAACTGCTGACCTAAATACCTTCCTACATCTTGGAAAGCATACCGCGTGCAGAAAATAGCAAAGCGGATACACTAGCTAAGCTCACTAAAGAACTGGCCGACGAGAACCTCGATGACGTGAGAATCGTTGTGCAAAGCCGTCGGGTTCTTGCACCGGCGGAAATATCTCGGGAGTCGTCCGAAGAAAAAGGAGCGACTGAGCAAATGGCTATGCAAATAAAAGACTAAGAAAAGGCTGAGGATTGGAGAGAAGTCTTTATAGACTACTTCATATCCCGTCGAACGCCTGAAGATGCGTCCTCAAAACATCAGCTCATGAAGCGAGCCCTATCTTTCGCCTTCGTCAATGATACTCTGTACAAGAGGTTGTTTGATTCTCTGTGGTTGAGATGCCTGGGACCTGAAGAGGCGAAAAGAGTCGTCCAAGAAGTTCATGACGGACTCTGCGATTCTCACCAAGCAGGCCTGAAGATGAAGTTGAAGATCAAACGGATGGGTTATTATTGGCCCATGATGATCCAGGACTGCCTCGAGTATGCGAAGCAATGCCACTCATGCCAGATTCATGGGGATTTTATCCATCAGCATCCAAATCCACTACATCCAACGGTGGCTAGCTGGCCATTTGAAATGTGGGGAACCGACATAATCGGCCCCATCGAACCGGCATCATCCAGAGGACATCGTTTCATTTTAGCGACAACTGATTACTTCTCCAAATGGGCAGAAGCAGTACCGCTGAGGGAAGTGAAGACGGAGAATATCCTCCACTTCTTCAAGACGCACGTTATTTATCAGTTTGGAACTCCACGACGGATCATCTCCGATAACGGGTGTAACGTTTTGAAATTCGTTTCGGTGAAATTTCGGAAAAATCGGTAAAATAAGGGGGTTTTCTATAAAAAGTCAAAATAAAAATATCTTTATTATAAAATTAAATATACATATTCTTCCTATGAAATTGCTAGTATTTGGTGTTTATTGAGCCACTGGTGAAATTTCAAATTTTCTGAAAAATTTTCCGAAATTAATTATTTTAATATTATTTTAAGCCGTCACTAATACATTTAATTAGGGAAAATTACAAATTGGAATGAGTTGAAACAAATTTTGTGCATCATAACACATTAAACAAAATTTTATCATATGGTTTTTGAAATGAAATGGTTTGCCAAAACGGTTTAGAAAATATCGAAGAAAAAGGCTTTTTTCGGTGAAATAAATTAATTGGAAGTTGGGGTATTGTATTTATCTTTTTTCCTCACCAACACACACCCAAACCCCCATTTCACTATCATGTGGCCGAACCCTTGCTGCCCCATTTCCCCACAAAAAAAAAAAAGAAGTCATAGAAAACAAAGGATAGGAAATATAGTAATTTATAAGGTATGGTTTGGTTATGTGAGACTTTCTTGCTTTGACTTTCAACTCTCCCTCTCTCTCTCTCCCTTCCCTCATTGTGCAGAGCCTCCCCCCTTCCCCAACAGCAACAGCCCTCCCCCAAATCCCACTCAATTTTTGCTTCAAAAAAAATCCACAAAATCACTCAAAATCCATACAAATTCAAATCTAATTCCAATTCCAAGCCTTACCCATTATTCTTTTATCAATCTTGCTTGAATCCTTGGAGCAAGATGGAATTTTGGAGGTTATGTTTTGGCAAGTGTGGATCTCATTTCAAACTAGTTTGAGGTATAACCCTTTTCCAAATGATACTTGTTATAATCTAAGATTTTAATTAAATGTTTAATTAAGTTTTGATTGCAAGCTTGGAATTCAAGAAAGGTTTTGAATTAATATTAGCATTTTGATCTATATATTATGGTTGTAATGGGTATCTTACCATCTTAGGATTTGAAGAATGTAAACTAGTAGTTAGATTACAAATTATTACATGAAAAATGTCTAAATTAAGTTTTATTAGCGAACTAGATTTTTATAATCTATGAAAATAATTGAGATGAAAATATAGATAGAGCTTTCATCACATCATCAACATTATAAATTGTGGCTTAACACCTTAGAGTATGTAAAACCTAATCTAGTTGCTAGTTTGCAAATTGTTAATTTAAAATTGTTAAAATTGCATAATTGTGCAAACTAGGTTTTATCTTTTAGTTGCAAATGGGTGATTTAAAATCTAATTAAGGTTTTGATGACTGTATTAACATTTTTATTTGTTTTTTAGCAACTTAGATCATGCAAAACCAAGCTTAATTGGTGAATTGTGAATTTTGCTTTAAAAAGTGTTAAAATCGGTATTTTTGCAAACTAGGAATTTGGAATTTATACAAATTGATGAGATTAATTTGTGAAAGTGATTTGTATGACCTAATTATGTTATTTAATGAGCATTTTGGCCATTTAAATCACTAAAATTTGTAGATCAGTGAAAACATCAAGTTTTGAACCGAAATGGGAATTTGTGTTAACTAGGTTTTGGAAAATAAAACGATTTGTTTGATTTTAATGTTTTGATGAGTTAAACCTTATTTCATATATAATTAATGATTTGTGAAGCCATGATTGGTACGTTTGGCGTTTTCTTGATCAATCGGCGTTTGTACGCCGATGTCGAGGGTTTTTGGATTGATTCGTGAAAGCAACCATATGTTTTGACCTATGTGGGATTCGTGTATCGTTTTGGTCATGAGTCGGATTTTAATGCGATACGGTGCATTATGATATGTAGGTACCCCATGTGGACTTCAAGACGACAAGCAACCGCGTGGCGACGTCGGCACCGGCGAGTAAGGACCAGGTGAGTAGATTATATCTACGGGGAGAAGTCGGGTGGATGGCGTATAGCACCCCCGCAGTTCGTAGTGATGTATACGAATGTGTATACACACATATATTGATTATATATGGTTTGAGGTTATTGATGCTAAATATGGATATTTGGTGTGCTTGGATGATTTAGTGTCGCGAAACCCTAGAGTAGTGGTCACACCACACATGCACACACATACACCCATACTTGCATTCATTCTTCTTTCATATGCGCTTATATGGGATTCTATATAGTTATGTGTTCACATGGGTATGGGACTATGTGTTCATATACTGGATTTGAGATGAGTCGATGAGATTTGAGTTGAGGCCGTGAGATCGGTGATATGGCAGGATTCGTACTTGAGATACGTCCTGATATTATAGCAGATCTTTAGAAGACAATGCCATGTGAATAGTGATATTAGTAGTGTACTAGACGTAGGTCAGTACCCCAGATGATGATCTTGATAAAGAGGATTCCAGATGAACAGTGTGATGAGTATGATATTGACCCGTACCCAGATTTGGGGATGTCGTACGACGGATTTACGTACGAGCTATAAGGATTGAGGATTCGGATTTCATGAGATTTCTTGGATTTGGAGGAAAACCGCAAAAACATAAATAAACCTTTTTCTCTCTTTTAAAATAAAAAGTGCGGTTTTCCCATGATGTATGAGTCGTCCACCATGAGTTTGCTGATGGATTTCGAGACCCGATTCGAAGAGTGGAGGAACCGTTTCGGGTACATGGTGGGCCCGGTGCGGTACCCCGGGACAAGAGGATCGTGTTGTTGACGTTGAGTCTGGCAGGGGAGCACTATCGACCGGTGATTTTACCCGACGCGTCGGATATCCGGAGGATACCTTCGTAGTCTTGAGATGGATGGTAGAGGCCGGTCTGGACTGACGGCGCCCTAGATATTGAGATTTGATACATTGAGATTTCGAGATATTGAGGTACTGAGATTTGATGATCCTGGTCAGTCCGGGTAGCCGGAGCCTGAGATATTGAGATATGTGGATTTATGTTTTTGTGTCGTTGCTAGACACGGTTTATACTGATTTCCTTATGATACCTCATTTTTAAAAATACAGAAATCTCACTGAGTTATGAAAGCAGTTTCTTTAGTACATGTACTCTGTTTTCATGCATTCATACATCATCCATATGATATATTGCTATCTGAGGCACTGACACGAGCACTTGGTATTACTGATCTTTAGTGGTATATCCTAGCCATGGTTATAGGCTGCTGGTTATATTTTGAGGATATATTATGATCGTATGACGTAGGATTGCGTCATACATGTGATTCCTGTTCGTAGATGTATTCTATTCACGAGTTGGCAACTCACCCCCGTTGTGCCCCAGTTTCTTGCAGGTTTTGCCGTACAGGTTTCATTACGGCTTTGCTGGCACTGCTTCTTTCGGGTGACTTGCTAGTAGGTGGGTTTATTTGTATCGCACCCATCATTATACATTGTATATTATTATTCAGTTGTATCTAGAAGTTCCATCAACCAAAAATGTATTTATTTTGAGCTAGAGACAGTGATGTTATTCTTTCGACCTTAGAGTCGCGCGTTGTATTTCTGTGGATTTCTTGTTGTTTTGAGTTTCCTTTTGAGTTTTGATCCTCGCCCTTGGCGTTGTATATTATATTGCTTGTGTGGTTGTGACCGTCGATTGACGAAGAGCTAGCTCCCGCTTGGGGATACCTTTTTTTTTAATTTTGTATACTATTCATGTTGTATCCCGTTGGGGAGCCAGTATTTACAAAGGAGACTCTGCCGAAATTTTCGGGAAATTTTTGATGTTTTTAAAACCGCCTAATTCGGCTTATGCTATTGAAACTACTTGCTTTAAGTTGGTTTTTCCTGCACTCTACATCTTTCTTGGTTTGGATTTCTGGGTTTTTCGGTTTACTTAGATTACGTACGCCTCGAGACGTTCGTAGTTTAAGTGCCGGTCATGTTCCGTACTTTCGGGTCGTGACAAAGTTAGTATCAAAGCGTTAGGTTTTACCTTCGGAGCGTAGGATGACCCTTGGTTGATGGAATAGGTGACTAAAGTAGAGTGACGTACCGTGGGTATGTTCCGCGGCATATTTACGATACGCTACTCCACTTAAGAAGCCTTAGGATGTACATTTCTTTGCTCAGTATTATATTCATTCCGATCTAGCCTCATCAGTACCAGTTATGGTTTTGCTGCCACGATTACGGGCAGGGAGAGCTACGGCTAGAGTTGCGGTCAGCACGAGCTCGTCACGAACGAGGACTGACCAGGGCGAAATTCCGGCGACACTCGATTGCGGAGATGTGTCTTTTTACTGTGTTTCCGCGCCACGGGCGTTTGGCGGATCGCCTTTATGAGATTTCTCGGACGTGCCGATCAGTATCAGAGGATTAGGCCACTGACAGAGGCCAGCCAGATTTTGATGACCGTTGGTGTGTTGCTTATTCATGATGGTCGAGGCACTGTTCAGCATGCAGACGAGCGAGCCAGTTATTGCTGCGAACGACGAGATATTGCCCCAGATGCAGGCGTTAGTGCAGAACGAGTTGTACTAAGAGATGATAGAAGGTCGCTAGTCACCCGATGATGAATGACTAGGACAGGTGGTTCGTTCGCCTACCCCGATGCGAGGTCATCAGATAGATTGATTCCAGCTAGAGACGACTTCACGCGGAGACGTTGAGAGTCGACAGAGACGATCGAATGTCAGAAACCTATTATTCCAAGTTTAAAGTATTCGGAAAAGCATGCAAGCAATTCTATGGACCCTCTAGAAGAATGAAACCCTAACTCGATTTAATGACCGTGTGAAAGCCTTTGAATCTTAGGGTTTGCGGCAGTTCCGCGGCGCCATTAGTGAGGCTTGGGTTTGCCCTTTTACGGCTGGACCATCGATGCTGTGGTACGTACTCGATACTGTTGAACTGTACCCAAGATGTTGAGCTCTTGGGGGATTAGGAGGTTTTGACGAATCGATCGGATGGTTCGACTTCATTCGGATGCCAGGTGGTGAGATGCATTTCTTAGGAGACTCCAGATACGAGGATAGCCGTAGGAGCTCAGTCCATGCATCCACGACGAGACGAGTCCGAAGCAGTCGACATTAAAGAAAGTGGAGTAAAGAGGTCCATACAAGATCTGGATAAGATGACGTTCTACTCCACCGACATCAGAGATGCGATACGCATTCCGAGGCATTGTACTTGGATATACCTTCCAGAAGGAGTCGCGATGAGTATGCAGCCGTTCCGGAACGAGAACAGATCTAGTAAGGGACGATGACTTCCGGAAAGTTCGGCAGAGACGAGATTTGGGAGAGATCTCGACAGGACCTTTCTGGGATGAATTACGAGAAGACTTGGACCCAGGAGTGGTAATGTTATGCACATCGGCTGGCCAGAGTTCAGGATCGTCGACGAGACATGCTATGAGTGACCACGACAGTTGGCCAGAGATTCTTGGAGGATGTGCTTGAGCGGGACTATTCCGCCATACTTGATTTTTGGTATTTTGAGCGATCTATTCGCATGATTTGGTTTTGATGACTGAGTTTCATGATATTGTTTTCATGCACCATGGTTGCACCTACTGAGTATTTACGATTTTTGCACAATTGTTGCACTTGAGATAGTTTTCGTGCCTTGGTTTTTCATGTTTGTGATTATATGGATTTCATACAGTTGAGTTGATTTTGTGCGTATGTACGCATACGAATTGGTTTTTGCACTCGGTATAGTTCACATATGCTTGCAATGCAGTGATACGCATTTTGTGCACTTAGATGCACTGGACTTCGATTTCGATTGTGATACTCGATGCTTGTTTTATGCACCTTGTGCACCTGATTTGATTTTACGCATGTTCGGCGCTTGATATTGGATTTCATGATTTCGTGCATGATGGATGCACCTGAATTGGATTTTTGCGCATGTTGAGCGCATGTTTTGAGATACAATTTTGGTGCACACCAGATGCACTAAATCGAGATTCTTCGTGCATGTCAGATGCACCTGTTTTGCTGTCAGGCACACCTGTTGCCATTGACAGATGTTTCGTGCACACCCGATCCACTTAAATATTGTTTCTTCGCGCATGTATGGCACATTCATGGATTTTGATTTCCGTGCGCACCAGACGCACGTAGTATTCATATGCATATTTTGGGATTGATTTCTTATGGAGCGGTACGTTTTTATAATGATTGCTATGAGTTTTTGTACTGAGCAGGACTAGTCAGAGGACAGTACCTGAATATATTTTGCATGCATTGATAGTTATCGAAGGGATTTCCAAAAAGCGAGCTATAGTCTCAGTCTTTACCTACGTGTCTGATATGACACGAAATGTTTAAAACAAGGAGACCCTTCTAAATTGTTTCCGAAACGGCGAAACGTACATATTAAACAAAGGATATATATATATATATGTAGTTATTTTCTTACAATAGACGTCCGCCACTGTGTAGTGCTGCGAGCATCGCACAGCGATTTGAAAAAGGTTTGTCATGCATTGCTTCTAGATGCTTTAATGATGTATATCATGTTGGTTTTCGTATTGGATCTTGACATTGATGTCTTCCCCATGACTCCGATGATTGCGGAATGCTTGACGGAGTTTTGATTTTGAGTTTTATGCTCATTTTTCATGCGCATGCGTTGCGCTACGATTTGTTTTATATATTTACGATTTCGGAGCCCCGACGACTTGATGGTTTTGCTTAGATGTTTTAGTATTTGGGGGAGTTTTAATTTAAATTCAGGGACCGAATTTCTTTAAGGGGGGAAGATTGTAACGTTTTGAAAATCGTTTCGGTGAAATTTCGGAAAAATCGGTAAAATAAGGGGGTTTTCGGTAAAAAGTCAAAATAAAAATATCTTTATTATAAAATTAAATATACATATTCTACCTATGAAATTGCTAGTATTTGGTGTTTATTGAGCCACTGGTGAAATTTCAAATTTTCTGAAAAAATTTCCGAAATTAATTATTTTAATATTATTTTAAGCCGTCACTAATACATTTAATTAGGGAAAATTACAAATTGGAATGAGTTGAAACAAATTTTGTGCATCATAACACATTAAACAAAATTTTATCATACGGTTTTTGAAATGAAATGGTATGCCAAAACGATTTAGAAAATATCGAAGAAAAAGGCTTTTTTCGGTGAAATAAATTAATTGGAAGTTGGGGTATTGTATTTATCTTTTTTCCTCACCAACACACACCCAAACCCCCATTTCACTATCATGTGTCCGAACCCTTGCTGCCCCATTTCCCCACAAAAAAAAAAGAAGTCATAGAAAACAAAGGATAGGAAATATAATAATTTATAAGGTATGGTTTGGTTATGTGAGACGTTCTTGCTTTGACTTTCAACTCTCTCCCTCTCTCTCTCCCTTCCCTCATTGTGCCGAGCCTCCCCCCTTCCCCAACAGCAACAGCCCTCCCCCAAATCCCACTCAATTTTTGCTTCAAAAAAAATCCACAAAATCACTCAAAATCCATACAAATTCAAATCTAATTCCAATTCCAAGCCTTACCCATTATTCTTTGATCAATCTTGCTTGAATCCTTGGAGCAAGATGGAATTTTGGGGGCTATGTTTTGGCAAGTGTGGATCTCATTTCAAACTAGTTTGAGGTATAACCCTTTTCCAAATGATACTTGTTATAATCTAAGATTTTAATTAAATGTTTAATTAAGTTTTGATTGCAAGCTTGGAATTCAAGAAAGGTTTTGAATTAATATTAGCATTTTGATCTATATATTATGGTTGTAATGGGTATCTTACCATCTTAGGATTTGAAGAATGTAAACTAGTAGTTAGATTACAAATTATTACATGAAAAATGTCTAAATTAAGTTTTATTAGCGAACTAGATTTTTATAATCTATGAAAATAATTGAGATGAAAATATAGATAGAGCTTTCATCACATCTTCAACATTATAAATTGTGGCTTAACACCTTAGAGTATGTAAAACCTAATCTAGTTGCTAGTTTGCAAATTGTTAATTTAAAATTATTAAAATTGCATAATTGTGCAAACTAGGTTTTAGCTTTTAGTTGCAAATGGGTGATTTAAAATCTAATTAAGGTTTTGATGACTGTATTAACATTTTTATTTGTTTTTTAGCAACTTAGATCATGCAAAACCAAGCTTAATTGGTGAATTATGAATTTTGCTTTAAAAAGTGTTAAAATCGGTATTTTTGCAAACTAGGAATTTGGAATTTATACAAATTGATGAGATTAATTTGTGAAAGTGATTTGTATGATCTAATTATGTTATTTAATGAGCATTTTGGCCATTTAAATCACTAAAATTTGTAGATCAGTGAAAACATCAAGTTTTGAACCGAAATGGGAATTTGTGTTAACTAGGTTTTGGAAAATAAAACGATTTGTTTGATTTTAATGTTTTGATGAGTTAAACCTTATTTCATATATAATTAATGATTTGTGAAGCCATGATTGGTACGTTTGGCGTTTTCTTGATCAATCGGCGTTTGTACGCCGATGTCGAGGGTTTTTGGATTGATTCGTGAAAGCAATCATATGTTTTGACCTATGTAGGATTCGTATATCGTTTTGGTCATGAGTCGGATTTTAATGCGATACGGTGCATTATGATATGTAGGTACCCCATGTGGACTTCGAGACGACAAGCAACCGCGTGGCGACGTCGGCACCGGCGAGTAAGGACCAGGTGAGTAGATTATATCTACGGGGAGAAGTCGGGTGGATGGCGTATAGCACCCCCGCAGTTCGTGGTGATGTATACGAATGCGTATACACACATATATTGATTATATATGGTTTGAGGTTATTGATGCTAAATATGGATATTTGGTATGCTTGGATGATTTAGTGTCGCGAAACCCTAAAGTAGTGGTCACACCATACATGCACACACATACACCCATACTTGCATTCATTCTTCTTTCATATGCGCTTATATGGGATTCTATATAGTTATGTGTTCACATGGGTATGGGACTATGTGTTCATATACTGGATTTGAGATGAGTCGATGAGATTTGAGTTGAGGCCGTGAGATCGGTGATATGGCAGGATTCATACTTGAGATACGTCCTGATGTTATAGCGGATCTTTAGATGACAATGCCATGTGAATAGTGATATTAGTAGTGTACTAGACGTAGGTCAGTACCCCAGATGATGATCTTGATAAAGAGGATACCAGATGAACAGTGTGATGAGTATGATATTGACCCGTACCCAGATTTGGGGATGTCGTACGACGGATTTACGTACGAGCTATGTATTGATGATTGATCCGCACTCTTGACTTGGGATGTCTGACTATAGATATGGTATCGGATATGATATTATTGAGGCGGGATCACCGACTAATATATATACAGGTATGTATACGTGTTAAGCGGTTTCCTTATCTGTAGTTCAGCTTGTTAGTTCAGCCATATAGTTTAGTGTAGTTGTTAGACTAGATTAGACTCCTACCTATTTCAAAACTAACGAATCGTGGGTATTTTAAAAGACAGGTCAAGGGATTCTACGGATATTTCAAAAGACGTATCTTTTCTTAAAAACACCGTAGCCCTTATTTTCAAAACACCGCGATTCGTGTTATTTCAAAAGGCACTATTGTAGGACTTATATTAGGGTAATGCAGATTTGTTATCATTGTGTCTAGTATTTAGCTCCCACTCATTATTGTTGTTCGTTCTGCATCGCATGCTTATATTATGATTCATATCCTATTATTAATATCATGCTGTTAGGACACCAGCACCATTACCGATGACGCGTATGTACCACGTACACTTACTTGCCGGCTCACACACATCTTCATCGGTAATTGCCATGTCACGAACACTTTAGAAAATACTATTTCATTTGACATAGGTTGTTAGCTAATAGTTTAGACATGATATTAGCGTACTTGCCTTATATGCTAGTTAGACATTATAGTTATTGCCTGCTACTTCATGCATGTTATTATTCACTGTTGTGTCGCATTCATGGATTCTCATGCCTATATTCACTGTTTACATGCTATTGATGACTTGGATTCAGATTTCATGAGATTTCTTGGATTTGGAGGAAAACCGCAAAAACATAAATAAACCTTTTTCTCTCTTTTAAAATAAAAAGTGCGGTTTTCCCATGATATATGAGTCGTCCACCATGAGTTTGCCGATGGATTTCGAGACCCGATCCGAAGAGTGGAGGAACCGTTTCAGGTACATGGTGGGCCCGGTGCGGTACCCCGGGGCAAGAGGATCGTGTTGTTGACGTTGAGCCTGGCAGGGGAGCACTACCGACCGGTGATTTTACCCGACGCGTCGGATATCCGGAGGATACCTTCGTAGTCTTGAGATGGATGGTAGGGGCCGGTCTGGACTGACGGCGCCCTAGATATTGAGATTTGATACATTGAGATTTCGAGATATTGAGGTACTGAGATTTGATGATCCTGGTCAGTCCGGATAGCCGGAGCCTGAGATATTGAGATATGTGGATTTATATTTTTGTGTCGTTGCTAGACACGGTTTATACTGATTTCCTTATGATACCTCATTTTTAAAAATACAGAAATCTCACTGAGTTATGAAAGCAGTTTCTTTAGTACATGTACTCTGTTTTCATGCATTCATACATCATCCATATGATATATTGCTATCTGAGGCACTGACACGAGCACTTGGTATTACTGATCTTTAGTGGTATATCCTAGCCATGGTTATAGGCTGCTGGTTATATTTTGAGGATATATTATGATCGTATGACCTAGGATTGCGTCATACATGCGATTCCTGTTCGTAGATGTATTCTATTCATGAGTTGGCAACTCACCCCCGTTGTGCCCCAGTTTCTTGCAGGTTTTGCCGTACAGGTTTCATTACGGCTTTGCTGGCACTGCTTCTTTCGAGTGACTTGCTAGTAGGTGGGTTTATTTGTATCGCACCCATCATTATACATTGTATATTATTATTCAGTTGTATCTAGAAGTTCCATCAACCAAAAATGTATTTATTTTGAGCTAGAGACAGTGATGTTATTCTTTCGACCTTAGAGTCGCGCGTTGTATTTCTGTGGATTTCTTGTTGTTTTGAGTTTCCTTTTAAGTTTTGATCCTCGCCCTTGACGTTGTATATTATATTGCTTGTGTGGTTGTGACCGTCGATTGACGAAGAGCTAGCTCCCGCTTGGGAATGCCTTTTTTTTTTGATTTCGTATACTATTCATGTTGTATCCCGTTGGGGAGCTAGTATTTACAAAGGAGACTCTGCCGAAATTTTCGGGAAATTTTTGATGTTTTTAAAACCGCCTAATTCGGCTTATGCTATTGAAACTACTTGCTTTAAGTTGGTTTTTCCTGCACTCTACATCTTTCTTGGTTTGGATTTCTGGGTTTTTCGGTTTACTTAGATTACGTACGCCTTGAGACGTTCGTAGTTTAAGTGCCGGTCATGTTCCGTACTTTCGGGTCGTGACAACGGGCCAGCCTACAGAAGCCACAAGATCAGCCGCTTCGCACAACAGCACAATATAGAGTGGAGATACTCCTCAGTTTATAATCCCCGAGCCAACGGTCTAGCGGAGGCTTTCAACAAGACCTTGACGAAGATCATGAAGAAGACGGTGTCCCGAAGAAGGACTGGCACGAGAGACTGCATGAAGCTCTCTGGGCATATCGAACTACGTTCAAGATGGCCACGAACACAACGTCGTACGCATTAGTATTCAGTACAGAAGCGGTACTCCCCCTCGAGATAGAGTTACCCTCTTTACGAGTGGCAGTCCATTATGAGCTAACGGACGAAGAGAATGCTCACCTTCGGTTTGAGGAGCTCGATGCCCTTGATGAAACCCGGCTCCTGGCGCAGCAAAATCTAGAAGCTTATAAAGCAAAGATGACGCGCTCATATGAAAGATTGACCAGGCCGAGGACATTCCGCCAAGGCGAACTCGTGCTAGTGGTCAAAAGACCTATGATCCCCAATCGCGCCAAGCGGGGAAAATTCGAGCCGAACTATGAAGGCCCGTACATCATAGACAAGGTCTACCGGGGTGGAGCCTATCTACTCATAGACATGCATGATGAAAGACCTTTCAGGCCAATAAACGGTCGCTTCCTGAAGAAATACTACGATTGACGAGTCACGGCCTAGGTCAATGATAGATGACGACGACTATGTCCGCTCGCTATCTTCCTAAGCCCAAACTCTATAAGTAGTAACCGTCTTACTTTACAACGGACCGAAACGTCCTTAAACTAACAGCGGACCGAAACGTCCTTAAACTAACGACGGACCACTATGTCCTAAAACTAGCTGTTGACCGAGATGTCGAGAAACTACGGTGGATTGCAGCATCCCAAAGCTGATACAAAAAAAAAATAAAAAAAATAATAATAATAATTAAAAAAAAAGGAAAACGGTACATCTATAAGCAAAGTGGGCACGGATGAAAACCCGAAATGGCTCCGTGAGTAAAAACAGCAGGGCTACTGGCGAGTCTTGCGAAAACCCGAAAGGCCGCAACCTCGTTTGAAAAAAAAAGAAAGAATAAAAAAAGGGGAAAACGGTACGTCCATAAGCAAGGTGGGCACGAATGAAAACCCGAAAGGGCTCCGTGAGTAAAAACAATAGGGCTACCGGCGAGTCTTGCGAAAACCCGAAAGGGTGCAACCTCGTTTGAAAAAATAAAGAAAGAATAAAAAAAGGGAAAACGGTATGTCCATAAGCAAAGTGGGCACGGATGAAAACCCGAAAGGGCTCCGTGAGTAAAAACAGCAGGGCTACCTGCGAGTGTTTGTGAAAACCCGAAAGGGAGCAATCTCGTCAAAAGACACTTTCAGGGTCCTCTCGACCTTGTGAGGAGAAATCACCTGCGTGAGATCCTTACGACTCACAAGGGAGCAACACACTTAGGAATCCTCACGATTCTTAAGGAGAAAGTACACCTACGGGATCCTCTCGACCCGTAGGGAGAACCCTCTTATGGGACCCTCACATAAGATTCAAAAGTCTTAAGTTACAGAGACCTGAACCTGTTCTTAAGCAGCCTCCACAACCTCCAATACTGCCCTACAAGCGGCTCAATACTGACCCTTGTATACAATCCACGGACGCGAATAAACATTTCCCTAACAAAGTCCCATCCGTGACTAGGGATATGTTCGCACGGTGAACAACCCTTGTGAGTCCCCTCGACTTATAAGGAGAAAACTCTCTTGTAAGATCCTTACGACTTACAAGAAGCCATACACTTAGGAGTCCTCACGATTCCTAAGGAGAAAACGCACCTATGAGATCCTCACGACTTGTAGGGAGAAATACCTTTATGAGACCCTTACGGCTCAAAAAGTCAAAAGCCTTAGTCGACAGGATCCTAACCCTATTCGCTAAGCCACCTTTGTCTGACATCGACAGGAGCAAATGATGATTCGCTCCTGGCCATATCCCAGTTGTAGCGATGCTGATGCCGAAATCGGTGTCTAATCCCAAGCTTGCGGCAAAGAGCTAGCAAGCCTTACATGCATACGAAATAGCCGAAATGATGGGGCAACTTGCAACAAAATCAGCAAGTAAAAATGTATGCATGCAAAATACCCGAAATGATTAGGCAACTCGCAATAAGAAACAGGGAGTAAAAATAAAGCAAATAGCCGAAATGATTGGGCACCGCGAAAAATAGCCGAAATGATTGGGCAATCGCAACCTTCGCGATATAAAAGCTGAAATGATAGAGTATCGCGGAAAGAAATAAAAAAAAATAATGATGATGAATGAAATTTGTGCCCTACAGGTGATATCACATCAATCTCTGTATACAATCCAGGGGCGCAAACGAAGAGGGAGTCACACTCCTCCTCCCCAGGTTTCATCAGAAGAAGAAGCCAAATCTCGACTGGTCACAGATAGCCTACAGATCATCTCAACATTCGTCTCATTACAACAGACACAACATCAAGCAAAGCGGAACAGCGGCAACTCCCAGTTCCATGACTCGGCGGTGTACAGATGACCGAGATTCAAATTTCGACTCCGTGAAATGCGGATAAAGTCAACCGTTCCTGGCTACGTGGAACGCGAATTATGTCACTTCTGAACCCGTGTGAAGCATCCAGAGCGGAGCCTGGTCCTCGCCGAACACGGCAGTGAACCCGTGGGAATCATCCAGAGCAAAATTCCTGGCTACGTGGAATGCGGATTATGTCACTTCTGACCCCGTGGAAAACGTCCAGAGCGGATCCTGGTCCTCGCAGAGCACGGCAGTGAACCCGTGTGAAGCATCCAGAGCGGAGCCTGGTCCTCGCCGAACACGGCAGTGAACCCGTGGGAAGCATCCAGAGCAAAATTCCTGGCTACGTGGAACGCAGATTATGTCACTTCTGACCCCGTGGAAAACGTCCAGAGCGGATCATATTCCTCGCAGAGCACGGCAGTGAACCCGTGTGAATCATCCAGAGCGGAGCCTGGTCCTCGCCGAACACGGAAGTGAACCCGTGGGAAGCATCCAGAGCAAAATTCCTGGCTACGTGGAACGCGGATTATGTCACTTCTGACCCCGTGGAAAACGTCTAGAGCGGATCCTGGTCCTCGTAGAGCACGGCAGTGAACCCGTGTGAAGCATCCAGAGCAGAGCCTGGTCCTCGCCGAACACGGCAGTGAACCCGTGGGAAGCATCCAGAGTAAAATTCCTGGCTACGTGGAACGCGGATTATGTCACTTCTGACCCCGTGGAAAACGTCCAGAGCGGATCCTGGTCCTCGCAGAGCATGGCAGTGAACCCGTGTGAAGCATCCAGAGCGAAGCCTGGTCCTCGCCGAACACAGCAGTGAACCCGTGGGAAGCATCAAGAGAAAAATTCTGGCTACGTGGAACGCGGATTATGTCACTTCTGACCCCGTGGAAAACGTCCAGAGCGGAGCCTGGTCCTCACCGAACGCGGCAGTGAACCCGTGGGAAGCATCCAGAGCAAAATTCCTGGCTTCGTGGAACGCGGATTATGTCACTTCTGACCCCGTGGAAAACGTCCAGAGCGGATCCTGGTTCTCGCAGAGCACGGCAGTGAACCCGTGTGAAGCATCCAGAGCGGAGCCTGGTCCTCGCTGAACACGGCAGTGAACCCGTGGGAAGCATCCAGAGCAAAATTCCTGGCTACGTGGAACGCAGATTATGTCACTTCTAACCCCGTGGAAAACATCCAGAGCGGATCCTGGTCTTCGCCAAACACGGTAGTGAACCCGTGGGAAGCATCCAGAGCAAACATCGGACTGTGGAGTCCTTAAATCCACGGACTATGATGTCCTTAACCTCGACCGTGATGTCTTAAAACTAATATCGGACTGTGAGGTCCTTAAACTCACGGACTATGATGTCCTTAACCTCGACCGTGATGTCTTAAAACTAACAATGAACCGTAATGTCCTTAAACTAATTTTACCTTGGTTCAAGGGTACACCTCTTCACTCCTTTGATATTTGTCATTGTAATTCCTCAACGTCTTCAAAGAGGTGACGGGTCCCGACAACCACACATTTCACGGACGGTGGGGTCCTTAAACCCATGGAATATGATGTCCTTAACCTCGACCGTAATGTCTTAAAACTAACAACGGACTGTGGAGTCCTTAAATCCACGGACTATGATATCCTTAACCTCGACCATGATGTCTTAAAACTAACATTGGACTGTGAGGTCCTTAAACTCGTGGACTATGATGTCCTTAACCTCGACCGTGATGTCTTAAAACTAACATTGGACTGTGAGGTCGTTAAACTCATGGACTATGATGTCCTTATCCTCGACCGTGATGTCTTAAAACTAACAGCGGACTGTGGAGTCCTTAAATCCGCAGACTATGATGTCCTTAACCTCGACCGCGATGTCTTTTAACTACGGTACCCCGGAAAACGTCCAGAGCGGAGCTTGGTCCTCGTAGAACACGGCAGTGAACCCGTGGGAAGCATCCAGAGCAACCCCTGACTCCGTGAAATGCGGATAAGGGCAACTTCACCCATCACTTGCGGGTCCTCACGACTCGTAAGGGAGAAAATTCTCTTGTGTGATCCTTACGACTTTCAAGAGAGAACACACTTAGGAATCCTTATGATTCTTAAGGAGAAATTACACCTACGGGATTCTCTCGACCGGTAGGGAGAAAATTCTTTATGAGACCCCCACGGTCTATAAAATTGAAAAGTCTTAGGTGACAGATCCTAACCCTGTTTTCTAAGCCATCACCACTCTACAAAGAATCCAAGATTGACAGCTATATACTATCTACCGACCGCACTTGCTAAAATCACATGGCAACAACACAGCAAGGAGAAGAAAGCGACAAGGAGAACATTTGATTCGAAGCGTCCGAGGCATACCCGTTCATGCATGTGTGAAGAATTTAATACGAAAAATAAAACAAGCTGAAATAAGAAACTTGCCATTCATACTGTGAAAAGGTTCTTACAATTATGAAAGCAGTAAACAAAAACATTATCAAAATAATTACAATGGCAAAACCTCAGATCCAGGGCATGGATTGAGGAACTCAAAAGTGACTTTGTCCAGAATTTTCTAGGCCTAGCGAACCATCCTAGTATGCTTTCTTTCGCGATCACAAGCGTCGGGATCCCCACGGATGTCCTCCACCCTCCGATAGGCAGCAAGTATGGCCGACTGTTGAAAAGCCTGGTGCAGGAGATCGACAAGATTGTCTCGCCTTCTCTTTGAGATTAGGCTCATCAGATACACCGAGTGCACCTTATCCTCGGCGGCATCCAACGCCCTAAGTGGCACGCCGGTACAAAATAAAGGAAGGGCTTCCCAGATCGCTCCCACAATAAGCTTCAGGAGAGAGGAACGTCGAGGAAGCAGCCAACCATTGTATGCGTCAAAGCGACTCAAGATTTTGGCACACTCGGCGTTTGTGAATTCTCGATTTTGAGAACGGCCGAGTGAGCGGATATCTCCATAAGAGATAATCTCATCGAGGTCGTACATGTGGACGTCCATAACTCCTGAAAAAGAAAATCAACAAGAATTAGCGGACAGATCGATTAAACAAACTTTTAATAAAAAACAGGCAACAAATCTTAATTATGACACCTAATAAATTCGAATTTGTGAAAATTCCTGAAAAGGGAATCCCATTTGATAAGCGACCTTTCGAGTCGAGGAGTTAAACTCCTTGAGAGCAATGCTCTACAAACAGGGATGACATTCGTCAGAGTCAATTATGAAAGGAATTTAAAAGAGATTCCCCGAGAAAGCTAAGAGCCTGACTTTTTAATGATGATGGAAAAATCCATCAAGAATCAATTAAAATCATTCTAGAATCTTCAAGATCCATGAAAAACTCTTAAGAGTTCTTCATCGAAGATTAAGAAATCTAAAAAGCAGAGCTCTGATTCATAGGTTAAGGAACACCAAGAAAAGATCTCTTTAGATCTATGGGTTCAAGAGAGCAAAGCTCTATTAATGAAACCTTAAAAGGGTTTTCTTTAGATCAAAGATCTATGAAAAGCAAAGCTCTGTTAATGGGTAAAACCCTAATCTAGTGAAAGTTTTAAACATGACCTAAATTTTAACAGAGTTCTGACTCTTAAAAGATTTTTATTAACAGGAGAGCAATGCTCTGACAAAGAGATAATTCTTAAGGAGGAGATGAAAATCATCTAAGCGACCAAAAGTCCTATTTATAAGCATTGAGAGCCATTTCAACTTCCAAAAGTTGATCCAACGACTGAGATGTTGCCACCGCTGTGCTCACGTTTGGGCCACGTAAGCACAACGGTGGGGGGGCATTTGTTTCCCCCAATTAGAGCAAAACTCTGCTGTAAAAATGAAACGACGCTTCTGCTTCTCCCAATCAGAGCAAAGCTCTGTTCAAATTACAAGATTTGGAATGAAGCGACGCTTCCTTTCCCCCAATCAGAGCAAAGCTCCGTTTTGAATTTCAAAATTCAAAAATTGAAGCAACGTTTCAGATCCCGTGCGCTGCGCGCTGCGCGCCACATGACAAAAGCAGACACGCCAGCGCCAGGAGCGCTGTGCCCTAGGCAGCGTACCCCCAATCAGAGCAAAGCTCTGTTTCAAAATTCAAAATTTAAAAGTTGAAGCAACGCTTCAAATCCAGCGCTCCGCGCTGCGTGCCACGTGTCTAACACAGGTGCGCTAGCGCGGTTGCACTACGCTCCGTGCCACGTGTCTAACACAGGTGCGCTAGCGCGGTTGCGCTGCGCTCTGCGTTGCGCACCACGTGTCAAGCATGGATGCGCTAGCGCGGTTGCGCTGCGCTCTGCGCTGCGCACCACGTATCGAACATAGGTGTGCTAGCGCAAAGTGCGCCAGCGCTGGAATTAAAAGAATTCCCCACCGTTAGATCAAAAGATCTAATAATAATAAATTATTAATTAATCAGAATTAAAATTCTGTTATGGAAAGATTTTTCAATCTTATTAAAACAAGTAGATTATCTTCTGTAAAACAGAAGCCTTAGGATCAAAAATCCAAGGGTGGGAAATATTCCCAAATCAATCAGAGAAAGATCTCTTAAACTGATTTAACAAATCAATTGGCCCTATATAAAGGCCCCAAGACTTCAAGTCTAAAAAAAAAACCTCTGCAAACTTTGAGAAAACTCAAAGAAAAAGAAAGGCAAGCCTTTAGCAAAAGAAGATCATTTCTTCGAGGTAAAGAATTAATTCTTGAACAACAGAGATGAAACCATCTCGTAAAAAGAAGAAGCATCTTCTAAAAAGATCTTAGATCTATAAAAAGACCAAGGTCTTTGATTAAAAAGAAAAGATCAAAAGATCTAATCATAAAAAAAATATAATAAACAAAAGAAGTATTTTACTTCATTGACAGATCTTTGATCTATAAAGGCAGAGCCTTTTGTAAAAACAAGAACTTTTGTTCTTGAATCCTGAGGCAAAGCCTCCTTTAAGAAGAATATAAATTTGTTCTTTGATCTTAAATTGATCAAATGCGCTTTGCGCTATTGAAAAGTGCCTTGCACTCATGAGTTGCGCCCTTGCGCTCATTGGACCGGCGCTCAGCACCAAAACCTGCCACGTGTCAACCAGAGACACAATCTGCGCTTTGCGCTTCTAAAACAGAGCACTGCGCTCATGGGCTGGTGCTCAGCACCAAGCGCGCCACGTGTCACTCACTGGTGCACCAACAGACTAGCGCAATGCGCTCATAAATTAAAAGCGCAATGCGCTAACAAACTAGCGCTTAGCGCTAAGCGCAACACGTGTTCTCTTCGTGTGCGCTACCCGACAGAAGCGCAATGCGCTCTTTGACTGGCGCAACGCGCCTGGCACGCCACGTGGCGCACTGTCAGAACAAACTTTGTTTCTGATAAATGCTATGCATTCAATACAAAACAAAAATGTCAGAACCTAATGCCTAGCATTATTAAAAGGGCTGAGCCCAAATAAAGGCTTAGTAGCCAGAACAAAAATAAAATGTTGGACTTAGCCCAATTTTGGCCATAAGTCCTCAACTTGTTTTGAATTGAGCACATCTGCTCTTTTAACCAACTCATCTTGGTTCAAGGGTACATCTCTTCACTCTTTTGATATTCGTCGTTGTAATTCCTCAACGTCTTCAAAGAGGTGACGGGTCCCGACAACCACACATTTCACAGACTATGACGTCTTTAAACTGGACTATGGGGTCCTTAAACTCATGGACTATGATGTCCTTAACCTCGACCACGATGTCTTTAAACTAACATCAGACTGTGAGGTCCTTAAACTCACGGACTATGATGTCCTTAACCTCGACCGCGATGTCTTTAAACTAACATTGGACCGAGATGTCCCTAAACTAACAACGGACCCTAATGTCCTTAAACTAATTATCGACCGCAATGTCACTAAACTAAACAATAGAGCCCAATTGCTCTCTTGTCGGATCTAAATTGTCCCGTTAAGTTGATCTTAGTCTAAATTTAGACTAACGTATCCTTAACAAACGTTTAAATTGATCTTAGTCTCAAATGAGGCTAACGTATCCTTAAACCCAACCCCCAAACCCAAATCTAAAAAAGATATGGATTTGGACTAGTCCACGCCCTACGGGCGACAACATAAATTAGTCCCCGTGTACAATCCACGGGCAACCAAACACAAAACATACACCCACGACACGAAGTGACCATCTGGAGAAAGAGACAGTTGTTACCGCGATGCGGTAGCGTAATTAACTGCAGGGGCTTGCGCCTGTAGGGAAGAGCGTCCCCACAATCAAAAACCCCTCAAATGAGGGGGAATCTGACAAAGTCTGCTACATCGGCCGCATCCGTTTAAACCTTCGATACACGGTGCCATAAATCAACTTGGCATCTTCGGAGAGGTGGACAGATAGCACCAATTAGCATCTGCCCCGAATTTCAGGCAATACGAACCTACGCGGTCGCGTCTCTGTGTTCGGAGGGGAACATATTCGCTCTTCATTGTCCATCCGAGGCCCTTAAGCTCTTCAATAAGAGCTATCATCTTCAAGACATGATCACCTACGGGTGTGCCAGGAGCCATTCTCATCTGAAACAACTTTTTAGATGCCTCGTAATGCAGGGTACGAGATTGCTCTCCATACATCTCCTTTGTATGGAGAAAGATGGATTGAACATCCATCTTCTCATGCTGCTTTTGATGTACATTATCCATCGAAGCAAGTGTGAGGTATTTGGCAGTGGCACAATCAATATCCCATGTCTTGCGGATCTCCCTATCCGCAACAGAAGATGTAGGGCCTAGGCTGGGAGGGGCTGGGGCAGTAAGGACATATGATAATTGGGTCCAGTCAGTTTATTTTTCTTTAACAGAAGCTTAAGTCCAGTCATGGGTATCTTCCATTAGGAGAGAGAAAAGAATACACTCAGCGAAAGCTCTTGCAAAGATTAGAATGGTTATTATCTTATCTAATCGATATCTCCCACTGCTTTCATCAAATTTTCCTTCAAACCATAAAAATAAAATTAGCCAGGCTTAATTACATTCTACAACTTCGCTAACCGTTCAGCCAGGCCAGTGTCGGTACTTGATGGAGGTTCCTCGTGCTTTCGTACGGACCTAATTAAAGTAAACCTCGTTTTTCCATAAGCATAACCCCGTTGACACCTTTCTAGACACCTAATGTGTTAGCTAATTGTAAAATGCAAAACTCTCTTGGGAGTAACTCTTACTCATAGTAGGATCGGGATCCAACTATCGCATAGAAGGTATGCAATCTCATTGTAAATTTCAACTCTTGAAACTCCCGATATGGTTTTTACCTCTAGTAGCTTATGACCTTGGCTATGGTCAATATATCATAAGCACTAGTCAAGTTCTACCCGTCATTTCGTGATTAATTAGACCCACTCACATGACCCTTGACTATGATCAACATACGTAGCACGAATACTAAGTACTCTACTTCCTAAAATGACGGCGGGTTGTGGATGGTTTTTAAGAAAACCTTTAGCGCTTTGAACTTGATCTCGTTGTAGAATCAAATAGTTTTAAAAAGGAGTGGCTTAAGCTCCGCATTTTGAAACTTGCTTTTTCATAAAAAGGCCGAGTGAGTTTCAAATTCGATTCTACAACATCTTTTAGATTTCTTTTTCTTTACATTAATCTCATTAATGTAGTCCCATCATTTAAGTCCTTAAGCCATCACAGAAAAGAAATGAAAATAGAACGTACTCTTATGCCATCCGCATTCGCTACGGGGTCCCGTCATGCACTGTTAGGTTACTTAACTAACGACAGAGCGAGGGCAGGACTAGCGCGGATGTAAAATATAAGCAACGTTTATTATATATAATATATATAATATACCATTAGTCTCAGCCTATAAAGTGATCACATCATAGAATAACAACAGCAGAAGCACATATATGAAAATATAGGATATACTAGGAGGTCCGTATTTTGTATTTAGCCAATGATAAAAAATACAAATTCCATGGTTGTGATGAATAGCCAAGCCCACACCCCCAGACCACTACGAGAGCGGCAAGCGACCCCGCCAATTCTAGAGTTAGGAAACCCGGTCTCAACTCCTCGATGTAGGGTTGCTAGGCACGCGCACAAGGGTCTACGAGGCATCAACCATGCCCGATTAAAATTTTAGCCGTGCCAAACAACCCGAAGCCGGATCTTTAAACTAGGGTTTAGGCGAAAACTAACATGTTAAACTGTTTAACACTAAGTGAGAGGGATTACAACCTTTGTAGATCCGGTCCTTCACTTCTTAAGCTCCGTGTAGATGTCCCCATCGCTGCGATCGTGAACTCCGGACTCTAGAGAAGCTCCACAAGAAGAACGAACGTGCTTGCTTCGATGACTTCGAGGCCGAAGATGATCTACGTCGGGGAGACACTAACTCAAGCTATTCCTTCACTAGGTCATAAACTTTGTGAAGAGAACACACTCTACTACATGGCAAGTGGTAGAGGATGAAGAAGTAGGAAGTGGGCTCACTTTAGAATTGATTTTCTCACTCTTTTTCTCATGGCACCATTGGAGCTAGTAAGCTTTTGATGGAGCTTGATGAAGAAGAAGAAGAAGAAAGAATAATCTCATCATATGAATTATTATCCTCTCAATAATGTAACCATGGGTGGGTTAAGCTATCATGCTTAACTCATGTAGAGAATTAACCAAAGCATGAGATTAAGGGTTGGGTTAACTAAATATCCTTAAGAATGACAAAAGAGTTGACTTTGTCAATGTTTCCACAAGCTTCATGAAAGCTTGAGAACTTTGACAAAGTCTTTCTCTTTTGTTATTCTTAAGATATAAACAAAACCCTAATCTTTATCCTAATCTTGGTATAAGTCTCATACACCCATCTTTGATGTATCATCAAGCATGATACAATCATATGTACACAAATATATATCACATATACACTTATGCACAATCAAGTGAGAAAATAAATCTTAAGTGAGCTAATACCAGTTAATGCAATGTAATATATCAAATATATAATTATGCATTAAATTATTAAATCAACTCTTGATTTAATAACCCGGCTATAACCGACTAATATCATGTGTAACAACTTATCGAATCAACACTTGATCCGATAACCCGGCTATATCGCATACAACCGATCAATGTTACAAATCGCGAGAATAGAATACGGTATCTCATATCGTATCAATCTCGGTCCCGCACATATCACATATGTGCTCCTACTCCGTTTCGCTTGAGCCAGGAAACCCCTGTGTAGGACTCTAAAGACTCGTCAATACGCCGGCAGTAGGTGATGATCATATCAAACACCCACAAGTCGCAAGCGGTCTGCTAAACGTAACGGCCATCCGGGTATTGAGCGATCAGAAGATCAACAAGCAAGCCCGCTAGTACTCCTGCGAATCCAATCAGTAACACTCCCGTACAGTCCGGTCTCGTCGTCTGATATGTCGCATATCTCGCCTAGGGGTGGTAAACGTCAGACCCCAGTAGCTCGATATGAGGTCTATAACAGTTCGAGAAACTACTGATAACACTTACCAGTAAATCTCAGCAACCCTGGTTAGGGATTTCCAGCTATAGCCAATCGAACACAACGCAACATCAACTCCCTATACCGGGAGAGACGAATCTCCTCCTATCGCTCATTGCCTCCATGTGATTCGGGACTGTACCCAAAAGCCACCTTTTTGCACGCCCTCTTGGATGTGGTATGATGGAAATCAAAGCACAGTGGGAATCACACAAGACTCTATGACGATCTCGGGTCAACAGACTACTCTGTACCAGTGTCACCGGAGAACTGCCATCTGACGTAAGGTATAATACCATATGGGAGTTCTCGGCGAGTCCGTCCAGTGTACCCAGTCTCCACTAAGCACCCGTACACCATCCTTGATGTCAAACACCGATGGATATGGGATCATCCATCGCCCATCATATGGGTCAAGATGCGTATACGCTAGTCTACTCTGGTGCATCGATGCCCTGTCTCGATACACCCACGACTAGGGACCTTGAAGGATGTACTTATGGACTACCATGTCCCCACTAGTATGATCCGCATCATAGTCCAGGTAGTCAAGTACACATCATAAGGGCTTTACCAACATGTAACAGAGAGACAATCAGTATACACGTTAAAGTAAAGAGTAACCAGATAGCATACTATCATGTCGAGCAAGAAATTCCTCCCTATATATGTCCAAGCATCCACTACAATATACATCGCATGTACAGTAATGGCCTCTAGAGCATACATATAACTAACACTCGAGATGGCCTCCCACTGGACTCTAGAACTCGGTCACTTATGCTCCCCATCTTGGGTCTATCCTAATGCGGAAAATTAAATAATATACATCAATGGTGACATCATCCTCAACCCGGAAGTGCCCCAATAAAAGAATATTACATACAATGAATATTACATAAATGAAAAGAAAAACTCTCATCTCACATAAAACCCTCGGCTATCCATTCACGACAATCCTATACATCATATCACACCAACACATAACATCACATGTCATCAACGTAAGTAAATATGCGTATCCCAATTATCGTTGACGTATAGCAATGAAACCGGCGATACACTACATATTACACTTCCAGTCGCAGAAAATAAATGTTAAACTACAACATTTGGAATCCACACTTTCCTTAGACATCATAAACCTGGAATATCTCATATTCAGGCTTTCATGCCTAACAATGTAGATCTTACATTTCGGTCTCAAAAATGAAAACACCTTTTCAAAAGAAATCGGGTAATTCAACAAGATTCCCGATTCCGACCGAGACCGAAATATTAGATTTACAAGAAACTAATTAATTTTCTCAAAACTAATTAGTGTAGATTCCAAATATTGTATCACATTCATAAAAACTAGACGATGTTAAATATTTCTATCAATCTATCAAAACCCACGATTCTCAGAGACTTCAACACTTGAGACAGATTCAAAAATACCCAGACTGTGCCAACAGTACATATGGACCAGCACAAGAAAGCACGTCCTTTGCCTCACCAACGGCACCGCGGAACCGTCGCCAAAAGCACCTTTTGGCCGCGGTTCCGCGGTTGTTAGGTCGAGTTAGGGGGTCATTTTTCTTGGGAGCCCACACAATACCCTGCACGATTTTCTGAATATTTTTAAACCCAAAAATTCCAACTTTTGAAAAAATTCCAGAGAGCATGTCAAGTATGGGTTTCGATGTTCGTTCGAACACTTTAACGTCATCTAGGTCACGCCTACTACTCTAGCTTGACTCTGATACCACTGTTAGGTTATGCTTAGCACCCTCACTTGGTTTTAATAAGCATCAAGTATGCAACTTTAAAAATCTAGGGTACTATCAAACCTTAACCGAGAATCGAACCAGAAAATTTAGGCGTAAAGCTAACAAATATCACATACTAGTAAGTGTCTAACACTAAGAGGAAAGAAATACAACCTTTGTAGACCTCTCCTCCCTTACTCTTTAGTTCAACTCGAAACTTGAACCGATCCGCTTGAGGCCTTCGAAGTCCACGATGATCCACGACGGAGTTCCTTTGCTCAAGCTCCTTGCTTCACTTGACCTAAGTAGAAGTGAGGCAAACAACCTACACTAGTGGGTTAGACTAATATAGATTGGTGATGTGGGTAATAAGCTCACTAAAAACCTTTCTTTTTCTTTTCTTCACTCACTAGAATATGGTAAAGTTCTTGGAGGAAGAAAGAGATGGAAAATGGCTTAGCTAGAGCTTAAGAGAGATGAACACAAGAATAATAAAAGAGAGAGAGAGAGAGAGTCACTCACTAATAACCCAACCATGATAATATCTAGATATTTTTAGTAGTTGAGTTAGTGGAGGATTAGAAAAATGAAACTATGGTCACTTAGATATTTTAAGAAGCTAATTTCCTTTAACTCAATAATTATAAAAATATCATAATAGTTTCCATGTGAGTCTTGCATAGCCATCTCCAATGTATCATCAACCATGACATATGTATACATGCATGTGTGCATACATATCAATATAAACATACATGAATACAAATAAAAAAAGGATTTAGTAAATGAGCTAATGGTCACATGATATTAAATCAACACTTGATTTAATAATCCGGTCATATCACATACGACCCGACCAATAGAAAACGCCAGATTAAGATACGGTATTATATACTCGTATTTAATTAAGCTCCTGCACATATCCCCATATGCGCCCCACATCTTTTCGCCTAAGCTTGGAAACCCCTTTGTGGGACTCTAAGACTCGTCAATATGCTAGCAGTAGGTAGTGATCATATCACATACCCACAAACTGTTAGCGGTATAAGATGCACGTAACGGCTCCCAGGTATTAAGTGAACAGAAGAACAACAAGCGAACCTGTCAAAACTCCCGTAGAGCAAACCAGTAACACTTACCGTACAGTCCGGTCTCTTCGTCAGATATGCTGCATATTGAGTTTAGGGATGGTATCGTCGACCCCAATAACTCAATAAGTCATGCCAATGTATGGCCAGTAACAGATCGAGAAACTATTGATAACACTTATCAATAAATCTCATCAGCCCTGGCCAGGGACTTCCAGTTATAGCCAATCGAGCACAGCGCAACATCAACCCCCAATACCGGGAGAGACGAAACCCCTCCTATCGCTCATTGCCTCCATGTGTCTCGGGATTGTACCATAAAGCCACCTGTTTGGACGACTCGGTAGAGCCATGGTAGGAGGGAAATCAAAGTACAGTGGGAGAACACACAAGACTCTATGATGATCTCGGGTCTACAGACTAACCTGTACAAGTGTCACCTGAGAACTGCTATCCGATGATAGATATAATACCATATAGGAGTTCTCGGTGAGTCCATTCAGTGTACCCAATCTCTACTGAGTACCCGTATACAATCTTTAATGTCAAACACCAATGTATATGGCCGAGCAGTGAGGATCCTGTTAGTATCTAGCTTAATTTAGTTTTATTTCCATACTTTCATTTCCTGATGTGAGCCCGTATTTGGGACGTACTTTCCAGATGTTATTGTTTATTGGATTTATTGCTTCCGCATATATATTTCTTGACTCGTTTATTCTGGCAGATGGACATGTACTAGTTAGCTTTTATATATTTTACTATTCTTGATATCTTATAGACAGCCGTAATATGACTGTGGAGGGATATTTTCTAGCCACAGGTAGCATGGTTGGCTCTGTCACGTGCCGATCTTAGCGCACTCTGAGAAGTGGGGCATGATCCAACGCCCATCAAATGGGTCAAAAAACGTATACGCTAGTCTACTCTGGAATATCGATGCCCCGTCTCGATACACCCACGACTAGGAACATTTAAGGATATGCTTATTAACTACACATGTCCCACTAGTATGATCTGCATCATAATCACAGTAGTCAAGCAAATATCCTAATGGCTTTATCAACATGTTTCAAATGAACTGTATACACAATCAAGTGAACATGCTAAGATAAAGAGTAACCAGATAGCATACTATCAAGTCGAGTAAGAAAGTCCTCTGAATATATATATATATACATGTCGATACATCCACTATCAAATAATGGCCTCTAAGGCATACATATATCTAATAAAGTAGTGGTGGGCATTTTTTTACACCGGTTTAAATTTCATTTACAGATATGTGTGAAAGCAGGCTCATTCACATACACCTGTGGATGGTTAGTGAATGACACGAGCACATCTGTGGCGTATGCGCTTAGCAAAAATCCCTAAGGGTAAAGTGCACGTTCGCATATGTATGTTGCACGTATATTTCAACAATACGATTAGAGGAAGAAAAGGTGTTAGAAATGAAGCACTTAGTGGTCAACGACAAAGGGAAAGCATTTAAATAAACATTTTATACTACAGGAAATAGATCATCAAACACGGGATCAAAAGTACAAGGGTTTACAAAAATATGAATAAAGTTTTCTAAAACCCTCTCAGCCTTCTCCACTATGTCAAAGCGGCTATCTTTGTGAGGAGTTGCTTCCCATCGGTTAGCGCCATGCCTATCGATGAAGGCAGACATGATGGCCCGCTGAGCCCGTATCTGGCTCAGCAGCAGAACAGAACGATCCCTCAGAGGCTTGATAATCAAAAGTGCATCATGAAAGCACTCGATCTTGTCCTCCATTGCGTCAAGTATCGCCGGAGTCATCTTTGCTGGATGAGGGGGGATGTCAGCAAACACGGACAGAAAGATCATCCGGAGCCAAATGGAGCCAATAGGGAGAGGAGATCTTCTACGAGTCAAGAGCTTGTATAGCATCGTATCACATTGGTCATCCGTTAGAGCGGGATTCACTAAGCGTGCAATAAAGCGAGAATCAATTTCTTCAATAAGCTCCTCCCATGGCTACGGATTAGCATGCTGATGATTGCAAGCCATGACTCTTCTCTGTTAGAATGATTCTCTGAAAGTGAGAGAGAGAAGAGGTGCATTGCTTAGATTATAAAGGGAGGCATTTAAGTCTCGGCACAAAAAATATTTTGCATGGTGAAACTAATTCCAAACTCTGATAAAAGAAGGCATTGGAAAAGAAAATTTGACTCAGGAAAAGCAGAGAAAGAAGATGAAAAGAAACCTTCATTAATGAGGCAACGCCTCACATGCTCTTCACGAGGGTGCCAGCGCCAGAACCAATCTTATAGGATTAAATCCTATGGCGGTGCCTCACGTGCTCCTCATGCGGGCCCTAATGTGCAAAGCACAGAAGAGTTTATTACATAAGAGTTAAACTCTTAGATGGCACCGCACGTGCTCCTCACGCGGGCGCCAATATGCAAAGCACAGGAATACCCATCTTAAGAATTAAATTCTTAAGTGGCGCCCTCGTGCACGACACGTGAGCGCTAGCGCTTAGGTAAAATTAAATTCTACAATACTCTCTGTTAAACAGAGCCATTAGATCAAAGATCCAACGGAGACGATAAATCATCAAAATACAGAATTAAATTCTGTTGGAAGAAAACATTTCCCAAAACTTTTTGAAATAAGAAAGGTACTTTCGGTTGGGTCAAAGATCCAATTGTAGAATAAAATTCTATTCTGGAATATATTCTCCCAATCTTTCTAAATAAGAAAGATTACTATCTGTAAAACAGAGAACCATTGGATTAAAAATCCAATGGTGATTAAAAATCACTGTTTTACAGAATAAATTCTGTATAGGGAAAATATTTCCCCAATCTCGTTAAAAACCAAAAATCATATTCTGTAAAAATAGAAGTCCTTGGATCAAAAATCTAATGGTGGGTACAATTCCCCAAATCAATTTTGAGACCAATCAAATTAATTGGAATCTCTCGATGAGAGATTTTCTCAAAACTAATCAACAATTTGCCTTACCTATATAAAGGACCTGAGACTTCAAGTCTCGGAGACACAGGAAGACACAGAGTGACACATAAAGAGACGGAGAGAGAAAAAACAGAGGGGGACCACAGATAGAAAGAACACAGAATTCAATTCTCAAAGAAGGAGAGCTCCATTCTCGAAACCCTAAGTAAAAGAAAACATTGAAATCAAAAATCTCCTTTACCTAACATATCTAAGGGTTGAACCCTTCTAAAAGAACTTAGTTCTTTCTCTGGATATGAGATCCACAAGACAAGTCTTCCACAAGTTGAGAATTTAATTCTCATCAGGAAGATCTTATTCTTGAGAATCAAAGATTTAGGAAAGAACAAATTTAAAAGAGAAAGAATATGGAGTCCATAATACTCCAGGAACTCAGTTCCTTCGAATCAAGAACTTACTTATTAAAAAAGAACATAATCCCAGATCCTCAAAATAGTGATCTTAGTGATCGTTAATGGTCAAAATACCATTAACAGTGATTTAAGTTCTCTAACAACATCAACAGAGATTAAATCTCCAAAGAACATAGTGCCTCACGTGAAACACATGTGAGCGCCAGAGAAAAACTAGTGCACCTCACGTGAAACACACGTGAACGCTGGAAAAATTTAGTGTTTATCACTATTGGAGCGCCTCACGTGAAATACACGTGAGCACCACAAAATATCAGTGCTTAGCACTATTATAGTGCCTCACGTGAAACACATGTGAGTGTTATATACAGCTAAGTGCTTAGCACTGCCGAAACCCAATCTTAGCCCAAATTGGCTAAGTTTCCTGAGGTTAAACCTCTTTGATTTTAAAATCAACCGAGCCCATATTGCTCATGATCTCCCAAACTGATTTTAGTCTCATACATGACTAAAGATCTGTTATTGATGATATCCAAAACGATATTCATCCCACATCTCCTAAGGTAATCTTAGTCTCAAATACGACTAACGATTCTTAAGTCCACCATAACCCTTTTTCCCCTCAAATACGGGATTTGGTTCAAGGGTACATCCTTCTACACCTCTAATATATGTCATTGTAATTCCTCAACGTCTTCAGAGAGGTGGTGGGTCCCGACAACCAACAACTCCTTTTGTCATACATTGATGCACTTCCAAATTGACGTGTACACCTCAGAGCCTCGCCTCAAACATGACGATAATGGACCGAAACGTCCCTAAACTAACGTGTTTCCCCAAAATGTGAATGTTGGACCGAAATGTCCCTAAACTAATATTCGCCCCAAACACGGCGGTAATGGACCTGATGTCCTTAAACTAAAATAATCGGGCCCAAATTCTCATATGTTTAAGTCGATCTTAATCTCAAACCAGATTAACGGTCCTTAAATAAACCAAACCCAAATCTAAAATATACGGTTTAGACTGATCTGCGCCCTACGGACGACGACATAAACTACTCTCCATATACAATCCACGGGCAACCAAAACAAACAAAAAACACACACGACACGTAGTGAACTGCTGGAGAAGAAGAAAGTGGTTATCGCAATGCGGTAATATAATTAACTGCAGGGGCTTGCGCCTGCAGGGAAAAGCGTCCCCACAATCAAAAAAAACCTCATAAAATGAGGGGGAATCTGATAAAGTCTGCTGCAACGGTCGTATCCGTCCAAACCTTCGATATACAGTGCCATAAATCAACTCGGTATCTTCGGAGAGGTGGACAGATAAATCCAAATAGCATTTGCCCCCAAACTCAGGCAAGAGATCTATCCCAGTTTGTCTTTGTTTTTGCGGTGAACAAAAGTCATCCCTACAATAGAATTCAATTCAAGCTATCATACCCTTTGTCCATCTTCCTTAGTACTTTTTAGTCGGTGATGTTTTAGATGGATTTGCTCACACATTCTTCATGCGACCGTTAATAATTCTTGAGGTATTAACCAACCGATTACTGAATGTGCTTACTTATTAAGGCGTAATTAGCAATATACTAGTCTTGCAACACCTTAGGCTTAGCAGTGACTCCCAAACCTGTTGGTCTAAGGCACTAGGTGATAAGGCACCGTCGTTATATTTTTTTATGCTGCCTTAAGTAATTACAAAACCAGTGTTCATTTTTCTGCATCATTTATATTTTGTTGAATTTTTTTCATACTAAGGTTTTCAGGTAAGAGTATTTCAAAGTATTCTCTACTATCTCAAGTTTCAAGATATGTGCAAGTGCGTATAGTAGGGTATCAACATTCAAAAATTTAGACTCAAGAATATGAACTATTTTTCAGACTTATTTTTATTTGTAGATTAGTGATTCCTTCATCTTGCTAACCTTTGGGACAACAGCTCATGACTACGTATTACTAGCTTCGTTTTAAAATATCTAATTTTCTTGCATTTCTTAAATTTCTTCCCATCTTTCATATGTATTTTCACTTTCTAACTTTTATTTTCTAAAAATTTATGCAATGCAATATTTACACATGATGCGTGGATATATACAAACCATCCCCCCAAACTTGTTTGCAGCAGTGTCCTCACTGATGTTGTCCTGTAAGCTCAAAACCTGAATACTATAAGGAACAGTCCAATAAGATGGTATAAAAAAGGGTTAAGAGTGAATGACAGTAAAATCCTCCTCCAAACTTGTTCTTGGCACACAATCATGCAAAAATTTCTTTTCTTCCAAGAGCCATTTAAAAATACTTTTCTTCTTCCCTCCAAACTTGAGTAAAACAGTGTTTTCATTACTAAACATTAAGATTCAACATAAGAGGGGGGATAAATATTATCGGTCTACACAAAGCTTTACAAAGACCAAAATTTAAAACCAACTATTCAAATATTTTATCTAGGTAACACTATGGTTGATAGAAGAATGCGAAACGGATGTACGTATAGAAGACTCGAGACTGTATAAGAATGAAAGTTGTATCATATCTTAAGTAGAAGAAACAGAAATGAGAGTAACAAGAAGAGATGAAGTGGGGAGAAGATAATAGGTGTAATCGAAAGGTTTTATGTCTCGGTTGGTAGAGACGAAAATATGATGCTGAATGAAAACGAGAATTTGAAAGATAAGGAATGAGTGGAATATTCGCATTCTCGTATGTGATAAGAAGAAGGGGTGGTGGTTCAACTTCTTCGGTCTCAAAGGGAGGCGTATGAATTTCCGGTGGAGATTGATTCATCACAACATCCAAATCTTTAAGGAACGCGAGTTCTTCGGCGAAAATATTTTAGAAACTTTCATCGATGATCTCATCGGAAAGAAAAGAATCAGTGGAATAGGCATATTTACTAGGAAGGTCAATATATTGCGCACCAGCATTCAAAATACTCGATTTGTCAGAAATTATGGAGGTAGGAGACTTGAAAAACTCATCTATCTTATCCTTAAAAGAGTCTAACTCGAGTGGTCATTCAAGAATCATAGAACTCGAAATATCGGAGTGTGGTTCATCAAATCTCGGTGGAATTGAAAGAAGATGAGAAGAAGAACCAAAGAAAGTGGCTAATGAAATGGGTAAACGAACTTGGGTGTCGAGCTTTGTTGAACCAGATATAGGAGATGAAGGATGAATATCATTTTGCATATCAGATAGGTCGGTGGTAAGAAAAGGATCTTTTAAATGCATAGGAAGATGTTCACATTCAATGGAAGGGATATGATGGGTCGAAGATCCAACTCATCCAACATAGCGAATTCATCTCCAAAGATATTCTCATCACTGCTCTCACTAACACCTTCAGTCAAATCAAACGAATGGTTCTTTAAAAATTCATCAATTATATTATCCTCTATCGATGGATCACTTGATGGAATTGGAAGGTTTAAAATATCAAGTGTAGTCGAATAAGGATCGGTTTGATTTGGAATGGTGTAAGGCTCTCTTTAACACTCATGATTGGAAAAGTCAAACATGTTATTCTCGGGCACCTCATCAATTATATTATTAAGTGGTTGGTCATCAAATACATTCGGTTGGGGTTCAGGATTGAAGGTGACTCGGGCTGTACACAAGAAAGGCGCTTTAAACATTTTCCACGGGAGCAAGTCTGTTGATAACAGAAATAAGGCCAGCATAGTATACCGACCTCCTCTATAAAGTAAAGTTATATTTGTAGGCTATGTCACTTGTAGCGCCCCGTCGCTGCATTAAGGCACCTTGATCCGGGAAGGAATGAATGGCAAGCCTGCCATTTCTAAAAAAAGAAAGAAAGTACATTCGGTTGGGGTTCAGGATTGAAGGTGTCGGGATCAAAAGAATTGGTTTTGGTTTGACTTGGAAGGATCCCTAGTTCCTTCTCACTACTCAATTCCAACTCTACTTCAAGACTAAACATGGTTTGTGAAGAAATTGTAATGAAGGATTCTCTTTGAACCATGGAACTTCCCAATTGACTTCTAGAAGCATTGTCTAGATAAGGTGCAACAGTTGAGTATGGTTGGAATGTGTTTAATTGTTGGCTACGGGCGAGTTCAACGTGTTCTGTAATAGAAATGGATTTACGATTTGCCACATTAGCCTCAAGAGAAGTATCAACATGAGAGGGTGTGAAAGTTTGGTACTGTTGATAAGAGTTAGAAGGTTGTATCCAAGTTTCATAAACAGGATTATGATTAACATTGTGATATGAAAAAGATTGAGATTGGTTGGTTTGTTGGCGACTGGCAATTGCTATTTGCTCAGCAATGATCATGAGTTTAAAAGTTGCCATATTCGCCTCAAAAGGAATATCAATATTTTCATATAGAAATAAGTGTAATTGTTGTCCTAATGGTTTTGGAGAAGTGAAAGGTTTGAAACTTTGGCTACGGGCCTTCGCAATATGCTCAGTAATAAACATAGGTTTAAAAGTTTCCTCACTAGCCTTAAAAAGATTATCAACATAAGAATGTGTTGAATTTTTAATAGGACTTTGAGTGAGATGTCCAACTATTATTTCGAGAGCGTTCTATCCTATCCCTTAAAGAAATGGTAGGGTCGGAATTTGTACCAAAGCAATTATGATAATAAGAAATATCTAGTTGTTTGTAGCAAAGATCGGTAAGAGTTGGTCGGTTTGGGTTACCCATTATAAAAGAATGAAAAGAAAAGAGGGTGAAATGGTAATAATTTTAAGCTCGTTTTTTTAGATTTTTGAAATTGTTTTGCTTGGAAAGAGAGACTCGATAAACGTGCACAAATAATACCTAGAACTAGGGTCATCTAGGTCAAATTACTAAACCGCTCCTAGACTTTCAAAGAACAAGACGTAGGATAAAGCCTCTATTACCTTCTTATCAATCTTGCAGCCAGGTAAGTGCTAGGTAAGTGGAAGGTAACCGCTATACGAATCACTAAAATAGCGGGCCTAATTAAGTAACCTTTTTTCTTAGTCACACTTACCTTAGACACCATAAGAGAAATACGGATAAGCAATAGATTACCCACGACCCTCTTTTATCCTAATTGAGTGCGACTGTCCTTAGAGGCTTGGTCTAAATATTTTTTTATTAATATAGGATTATGCGTGTGCTCTTTTGTGATTTATGGGGCCTAGGAAGCATCTCGCCTGATCGTCTGCTGAGTGAATAGCAACAAGTGCTAGTTCAAGTCAGTAATCATTTGATGCGCGGGGGTGATGAAATCCCCACCTAATCTGAATTGGGGTTTCTTTCCTCTTAATGTCCGTTTTAAATATGCAAAATAAACCGAAATATAAAACACGCAAAAAGATATTTGGCGTTGTTTGCAAAGAATCCTGCAGGTAGAAACAATTTATTGGATCTTCAGAGGAGAGAGGAAGTTTATAGGATAATACCAGAAAACATTTGGGGCTCAACTCCCCAAAGTGGCCGCACTTCCGCCGCCAAAGGCTGTGTGGGGCCACGGTTCCGCCGCTGTCTGTTGGAATATTTCCTTCAAAATTTCTCAGACAATGCTCCTCTGCTCCTATTTGACAATCTCTGAATCTCTGATGGTTCGTTCCAAATGCTCCAGATTTCTCGCAAAACTCGCACAAAAATCGTTAAAAATACAAAATACGGTTTTTTATTTCTATTTTTATGTTCTCTGGTTTTATATTAGAAATCAACCCAAATAACAAGAAAAATAATTATGGCTATTTTATCGGCAACGGCGCCATTTGATTGATGCGAAAATGTGTGAATGTGTGTTGTAAATAACCGCAATTAAGACGGTGTCGCAAATAGCTAGTCTCGATGAGTACGGGTCATCCGTAAGGAAATGGTAAATTTCTTTTCTTGCTTTAGACGAGTTGATAGAAGAAAGATGGGATTGTTTGTCGTTTTAAATTAGGATGATTAGAAAATTTTATAATAGAAAGGCTTATAGAGTTTATAGGACTTAGTAATTAATGGATGAAGTAAAAAAAAATTATTTTTTTATTTTTGTAATACTAGAGAGATAGCGATGAATGTGGATTAGGGTTCTTGGAGGAAATTAGGTTTTCCCTCTACTGCCCCTTGTCCTTCCATTGATCTCTATTTATCTCAAGTCCTTAACAAAACGATTATTAACGAATCTCAATTCGTGGTCGTGACTATCATGAATTGATAGCGCGCCCAAAAAGTGGGTTAACATTTATTTTGCTAAAATTTATAAACATTAAAACTTTTAAAAATAATTTAAGTTATAGTTTTCATCTATTATTCTACCCTATCCTACAAATCCTGGTAAGCAAGAATTTACTCGCTCATGGGTATTAGCGATTTAAAAGAGAGGTAGAAGATAAATGAAACCTTAATTAAAAATTAAAATTGCAGAAAGTAATTGCGGAATGTAATGCAGAAAGTAATGCGGAAAGTAAATGCGGAAAAATTAAAAGAAAGAACTACCTTTATTGATTAACTAGTGCATTACAAAACTTGCTCGCTGAAAAAGTAATTTACAAAACCCTAATTTGCTCGCTAGATCTTAATCGATCGATGGATAGATAGTTCGATAATATTTTTGATGATAATTGCTCTCGGTCCTTTTATAGGCTCTGGAATGTAAAACCCCAGATGTCATGTTAAAATGTATCAAATTACGATCAAGACCCTGAAATTTCAAATCCTACGCCCGCCTGAAGACCGCTGAACCGCCGCCAAAAGCCTATTTTGACCGCGCTTCCGCCGCCGTTTGCTGGATTCGTGCCTCCAAATTTTTCATGCCTTTTCTTCTCGATATTTGGAGATCCTTCTGATAAAAAAATTCTGAAAATATATCTCTTAGTCTCTGCCGTTGCAAGATTCTTCAATTTGCTCCTAATATTCGGCTGATTTGGTTTTGTAATCCGATTTGATGTGGATCTCCTACTTATAGTTCAGATCTGAGCTAATCTTATTATAATACATGCATAATATCTCAAATTATCTTGTTAATAGCATTTATTTTATTTGAGATATTATTTTAACCAATTAATTGATATGATATTTTAAGAATATTGGTTAAGAATATTCAATATGATATGTATATTTTAATAATAATCTCATGGATATTTTATTTAAATATGATATGCATATATTTTCCCTAATTATATTAATTATAAATTAAGAAACATATGATAATAACCTTTTTACACATAAACCCACATATGTTCTTTATTTACAATTAACACTTTTTAGTAGTTAATAATAGTAGGGAAAATGTCCATACAAATTTGCAATAAATTTGACTAATCAGTTTTGAACTTAGGTTATATGTTCCTTTAGTTCAAAATATTTTGTTTTGTTTAAGTACCGTTAATCTAGTTTGAGATTAAGATCGGCTTAAACATATGAGCATTTGTGCTCAATTTATTTTTAAACTCAGGATACGTTAGTCCTATTTGAGACTAAGATCAACTTAGCAACATTTTAAGGATCATTTTTTATTTAAGATCCAACAACAGAGCATTTGGGCTCAGTTACAAGAAACTTCCGAGAGACTTAGCCAATTTGGGCTTGGTCTGCTCAGTCTTTTTTCTCTCTTTTATTCAAAAGTGCTTAGCACTTATTTGGGTTCTGTTTGCTTAGCCTTTTTCCTTTTATGAAGAAGTGCTAAGGACTTATTCGGGGTTCTGGCATTCACATGTATATCATGTGAAGCACTCAGTCATAGGCGCTTCCCAATCAGTGCTAAGTACTTTAGTCATTTTGACTAAATATATAGAGTGTTAAGCACTTTAATTTGTATAGTGCTCACGTGTATATCACGTAAGGCGCTGAGATTCGTGCGCTGCCCAACCAATGCTAAGCACTCAGTCATTTTGACTGAATATGGAGTGCTAAGTACTTTTACTCAACGCTCACGTGTTTTTCCCATGAAGCGTTGGCCTTCTGTTTTGAGCACCCATGTGGGAAACACGTGAGGCGTCGAGTCCTTTGCATGGGACACCTACATGAGAAGCACGTGAGGCGCTGAGTCCTTTGTTTTAGGAATCTTTTAGGCGCTCACGTATTTTTCATGTGAGGCACCGAGTTCCAATTTTTCAGAGATTGAATCTCTATTAATAGCATTTTGACCATCAATGATCACCAGGATCCTTACTCTTTTTTTTGAAGATCTGGGATCTTTTCTTTCTTTCTTTTTATTGGAGAACTAAGTTTCTTTTCATACTAAGTTCTTTTATATAGGATTAAACCCTGCTTGTAGAGGAATTAAATTCCTAGAACCATAAGTTCTATTCTCTCCTTTACTTTTAATCTAGTTCTTTCCCTAAATTTTGAGTTTGAAGAACAAAATCTCCCTGATGAGAATTAAATTCTCAACTTGTGGGGGGATTTTCTTTGCAAACTTCAGATCAGAGGAAGAACTAAGTTCTTTTTATGAAGGGTTGAACCCTTATTTTCTTTTATACCAGGCAAAGGAGATATTTTGATCTCTTCTTTTTCTTTACCTGGGGTTTGAAAGAAAGGAGATCTTTTTCTTCTAAGAGAATTAAATTCTATGTTTTTGTGACTTCTGTCTTTTGTTTGCAGAAGCTTGGGGGTTGATCATTTCTGTGTGCGTGTCCTCTCTCTTCATCTCTGTGTGTGTGAGACTTGAAGTCTCAGGTCTTTTATATAGGCAAGGCAAATTGTTGCTTAGTTTTGAGAAAATCTCTCATTAAGAAATTCCAATTGATTTAATTGGTCTCAAAGATTATTTAGGGGATTCTATCCACTATTGGATCTTTGATCCAATGATTTTTGTCTTACAGAATATGTTTTAACAAGATTAAGGAAATATTTTCTCATATACAGAATTTAATTCCGTCAAATGGTGATTTTTAATCACCATTGGATTTTAATCCAAGGGTTTTCTGTTTTACAGTTAACAATCTTTCTTTGTTTAGAAAGATTGGAGAAATATATTCCCAAAAAACAGAATTTTATTCTATCATGGTGCTCTGTTTAACAGAGCATATCTTTCTTATTTAGAAAGACTGGAAAAATATATTCCCAAAAATAGAATTTAATTCTGTTATTGGATCATTGATCCAACGGTTTTCTGTTAAACGGAGAATGTCTTTTTTCATTTAGAAAGATCAGGGAGATATTTTCCTCTAATAGAATTTAATTCTATCATTTGATAATTTATCATCACCATTGGATCTTTGATCTAATGGCTCTGTTTAACAGAGAATATCCCAGATTTTAGGGAAATAATTTGCATGTAGAATTTAATTCTACCTGCTCTTAATTTGGGCACTGGCGCTCACGTGTTATGCACGTGGACGCCACTTAAGAATTAAATTCTTATACATAATAGGTGCTCCTGTACTTTCCATATTGGTGCTCACATGAACTTCACGTGCGGCGCCACTATAGGATTTAATCCTAGAAGACTGGCATCGGCGCTGGCGCTCACGTAGGGAACACGTGAGGCGTTGCCTTAATGGAATTAACAGAGCTTAGCTCTTATTTTTGTGTTTAATTATTAGGGGAGCAAATACCCCCCACCGTGGTTCTCACGTGGCTTACACATGAGTGCAACGGTGTCACTTTTACCACCGTTGAATCGCCTGGGAAGTTGAACTGTTCCCCCAACGTCTTATAAATAGGGCCTTTGGCCCTTGAGATGACTATCGTCTCATCATCTTCTTCCTTGAGCCTTGCTCTTTTTTTGAGAATTTAATTCTCGTTTCAGAACTTAGATCTCTGTCCTCAAGAAGCTCTTTTGAACAGAGTAAACTCTGCCAAATTTCTTTATGAGGATTATGAACAAAGCTTAACTCTTAACCCCTTTTGATCATATATATATTTTTTATTTTGGGATTTTGAATACATTATCAGATCCGACGGAGCTTAGCTCTCTTTTTTCGTTTGAGTCGATCTCTTGGAGATCTAAAAAAAACCTTTTTTTTTTGTAGATCATGGATCTTGATGTCCATATTCAAAACTTGAGAATCTTAGATTCTCCTTCTTAGGTTTTTACCCTGCTATCAATCTTGACATTTTTCTGGAACTTGATTCCATCAATTAATCCATGAATTTTCTAACATGGGATTTAATCCCACGTTTTAGGGGAATTTAATTCCATTTTTTTTGCAGATCTTAGCTCTGATTTGAATCTTAAGAATTTTGGGAATTTTATCCCCTTTACTGTTCTTGGATGTTTTTTTCCTTTTCTAGAATTTTTGGGGTTTTAACCCCTTCTTCTTTTTTACAAAGTTGAATCTGCTATTTGTTTTAAAAATCCCGTCTTTCGGGGAATGTTGGGAGTTTCTAACTCCACTGTTTAATGGGCATTATCCTTTTGGGTTCTCACAATGAGCACATGTCTCATTATTGATGAGCCACCATCTTAATTTTGTGGGGCCCACTATTTTTTCTAGACTTTAGTATTTTAATCGCTAACCCTCCACCACGTTTCTTTTCAGGTACAATAGTTTCTGGTTCCTTTTGAGTCCCGCGTTTTTATACCCGCAGGGCCCTTCGCTAAACGCCAATTTTCTAGAGGCGCAGGCTACGCGAATTTATCGAAGACATTAATGCCGAGACTCTCACTACTGCTGCGGACTTTGCGGATGAAGTCAACCCCATACTGGCGACTCTTGTGACTTTCTATAATGAAGATTTCGTCCACCTCTAGGTTGATTATTGTAAGCAAATCGAGGCCTGCCTCCATGAGATTGAGTGCAAACATCTTACGCCTGAGGCATTATCCTTAAGGGCTTAATTGATCGCATGGATCGACCAAAGTGCTGCTTCCATTCAATATTACGAGCAGAAGCTGGTCCTAAAGCAGAAGGAGCATGAAACGGCTTTAGTGAGTCAAGCCAATTATATGCCCAGGTAAAAGTGAATGCTGCGCGGCACCAAGTTATCTTTGAAAATTTTCAATGATGCATTCAATATTATAGAGAGACGAAATGCCGCTTTAGTATCTTATCACCCAAGGGCAACTACAAACATATATATCGTGATTATTTGATCGCGGAAAAACACGACACACGAAATGTGGAGTGGAAAGAGGAAAAGGTCCCACCGGGCGTGCCAGAATCTGTTTACCGCCGAAGACCAGACTGAGACGTTCGGACTGTAAGTCCGCGGTAGCGCCCCGGCCGTCTAACAGACGCCAATATGCGGAACAAAACTTTTACGACTGGCGCTATCGCGCACTTTATCCCGGATCGTCCATTAAAGCTAAACTAACAAATTGTAAAGAGAGTAGAATTGTTATACCGAATGATCCGAGTCCTTCGGTCTTCAACCATCATCCCACGCTATGTTGCAACTGATCCGAACTTGCTCGATCTCCGGTCTCGTCGTCCAGGTAGCACCACGTCGACGGATCTTTAACCGCCTCTGAACCGAGGCAACTCGATCGTCAAGTTTGCTAAAAGAGACGACCAAGATGAAGTAGAGGATGAGTAGAATACTTTGTCTCGTTACGTCCAAGGCTATGGACGAACGGTTAAAAGAAGTTGCCAATTGGAATCGGGTAAATGGAAATTGAACTGTATGAGATTTCCATACCCTAAACTATCATAATCTTTTCTCTCAAGCAAATGAAAAACCACACTCATCTCACAAGAGGGGCCGGCCATATATATAAAGAAGAGGGAGAGTGAGTGTAGGAGCAAGGAGAGTGAGTGTAAGGAAAAATATCAAGGATATTTATCATATGCAAAGAATGAGTGGTATGAACACATTAAATGAATTAATCCACCTCACTTAACACCTCACCTCACAATTAATGCAAATGATGAGTCACTAATCCTAGTCACCATTTCTAGAATCTTCTAGAACCATGACTCACCCAAAAGACGAAAGGATAAATCCGCATTTAACTGAATGTCAAATACGGCTGATAGAAAACTGAAAACTGGCAACTTCCAAAAATCATCCCGAAACGAATTTCAGGATAACCCCGTATCGGTATAAACATACCCGCATTTGTATTACGACCGAATACAAATGCAACTGAGACAAAGATATTATATCTACACAGTATAATACCGGGTTCCGGCTTAAACCAAAGCCTACCAGTATTATCTGCCCGAAAACTGACACGTGCGAAAATGCACGTGCATTTTCCGAACCTTGCCATAAACCCATACGGCATCTACAACGTTTCGCCCGAACTTGGGAAAGTGTCTGTGGGGGACTCTAATGACTCATCAGTACACTGGCACTGGGTATAACCACTAGCACGTCAGAGGTACTAATTGTACGTAACGTTTTGCCTATGTATTGATTGGAAGGGAAACTGACGAGCGAACTCATCCAATAAACCCTACTGAGCCTGACAGTGACAATATCTGTACAGTCCGGAACATTCGTCTATGAGTATCGTATATACGGCCTAGGGGGCCGGTAAACGTCAGACCCCCAACAGCGATATAAGTCGTGTCAGAGAGCAGCCCAGAACACCCTGAGATTCTACTGGTATACCTACCAGTATATCTCGATTACCCTGGCCAGGGATTTCGTGTAATGGCTCTCCTAAACACAACGCGATCTCACCCCCAATACCAGGAGAGACGAATCCCCGAAGATCCGCTCACTTGCCTCCAATGTGGCTCGGGACTGTACCCAAAATATACCTGTTTGCACGACTCCTTTGACCCGTGGTAGGGTATAAATCAAAGCACAGTGGGAATTCACACGAGACAAATGACGACCTCAGGTCGATGAACTAACCTGTACATATGTCACCAGGGAACTGCTATCTGATGATATGTATAGTACCAACTAGCATGTTCCCGGCGAGTCCTGTCCGGTGTACTCATAACCTAATGAGCACCTGTATACATCTTAGGTGATCCAACTGACACCAGTGGCTTATGAGACCAGCCACCGCCCCTCGTCGGGGTCTCGACTGTATACACTAGTCTACTCTGGAGTATCGATGCCCTGTCTCGAAACTTCCACGACTAGGGACACTTTAAGGATGTGCTTATAGACCCCAGCTCCCACATATATGATCGCCATCACACTGCTGGTAGTTAAGCAAGATCCTAAGGGCTTTATCAAAGTATAATAGTGATAAAGACAAACCAGATAGCATACTATCATCTCGAGTAAGACTGTTTTATCGGTATAGGTCCTCCCTCAATCATTGCAATCACGTACCTGCGATCCAATAATTGACTTAGAGGGCACTATATCCAACAATCTCCCACTTGCACTTAAGGCTAATTATTGCGATGTCGTGTACTCACAGCTTGTGTGATACTGAGCATCCAACTCCTCTACTAATCAGTTTCACAAATCTCGTTTGCAAAACTATTGTATTCGAGAAATAGCCAGTGAGTGGATCTGCTTCGGTGTTTCTTTCTCTATCTCTCTATATCTCAACTTCGCGGAGAATACCATCTCCCGAATTGAGTAATACCTGTCTTATAATATGTCTGGATATCTGATGGGACCTAGTTCATAAATGAACTCCAAATCCAAACTTCTCAGACTGTATCGACAACTGAAACTAATCAATGTCCAGCACCATGCCTCCCACAGTATCCTCTTGGAATGCCTGTCCATAATACTGTCCCTCGTCAGAGGGAAAACTATAACTTTGACAATCACTCTGTCATCTATGTCACCTTTGAAGCCTGGAATAATAACCGTCTCCCGTAGGAGGCTGCCGTCATCAAATCCGTAGAACATTCACTTATGTTCTAAAACTGCTTCCGTATGTTTCTTCAGGATTGGATTAATATAAACTTATCGCATCTAGTGCAAAAACGACATCTGGTGTGGTACTTGATATCTCATGATTGACTCAATTGCCCAAGTAAGTGATCTGTCAATCATGTACGTCCCTCTTCCTTTTAGTCTGTAAGACACCTTTAGAGAGGATGACTCCATCACCTGCAGGTACACCACCATGCCAGGAGTCATCTATTCTAAAATACTATTAGAATACTGTCAAAGAACCCACATTGGGAAACTACCCAAATCTAGATCTAAAACCATAGATCTCACATCCAGAATGTTAGATATTACATCAATGTCCTTTGTGGAGAAACAACTGTGTGACGACCTCAGTACAACCGATCGTAGTATAGGAATTTTACTTCCTACTCTGTGTATGTCATCCAAATACCAGGACATCACACCATACTACCTTCTTAACAGATCCATCCCTTATTCTGATGAAGTCAAACTTATGACTGTCACATCAAAAATAGATGATTTATCTCCGCTATTTCTGCTCAAGTCTATAAATAGACACTAGTTACTTGCCCACCATGCTTCCGCTGCTCCCACTGAATACAACAACCCTCTGGCAGAATAATATATAAGTGTACTTCGAAAACTAATTCAGAATGACGCTATACATTTCCTCCTGCCGGGTCTCATAGTCTGGAACAACAGTAGTGTCAAGTCTGGGTAAACTAGAATCTCCCTGTCACCGTCCTTGAGGCTACCGGAGTACCTCTCGGGTGTCTGAGGTTACCCACCATATCTGCGGAGTGGCTATTGGAATGTCAAACCTGATTGAATATATAGGTCCTATTAAACTTTCCGTAATCGTTTGCGGTTCTGGAATCACTTCCAGTTCTACCATGCTCCCACTGCTGTTTTCTGAAAAAATCCATTGTAATAAAACTGTGGCGAGTCAAGAACAATATCACTATTGATCTTTCAGATGGTAGAAAATCAACCCTCGTCGAAGCTAGGGTCAACCCACAAACTGCCATTACAGAAACGTGCCTTGAGTTATCCAGTGTCTGGTTTTAAGCATAAGCTGGACAACTCCCCATACCATAAAATCGTTAAGATATTATATATCAAATATAGAAACTTTGGCACTTATTTAACTGGAACCAGATTCAAATTATGCAGCTGTCTCCAGTGCATATCAACTTAAAGGAGAGAGGCTAATCAGCATTATTCAACTTAGGAATCCATCCAATTACGAGTAACCTGAAAGAGAAACAAGTTTCTCAAAACCATTACTATCAATTGAATACTAATCACAAGAATCTACATCTTCGATTTCTTTGAAGAATCCCGATACTTGCGATACATGGTTCTCTACTTTATTCCTATACCCACAACTTCTCAATACTTAGACATTGTATTTCTACGAAACACTTGTCTATAAACTAGAGAAGCCACAAGTAAATAGAATATAGTACGAGGACCAACCCCTTTGTCCTGATGGACACTGGATAACATACAATACTCTGTATAAGTCCGCTGAGTTTGAATAACTCAAAACCTGTGCGTCGTAGATTGAAAACTGTTCCCAGGCGATTTCCTCAAATATCACCAATTTCAACGAATTTTGATATAATGAGGATGATCACCTAATTCCCAATAACTTGCTCCCACTCAACATCTGTAAAACCATACAGATGTGAGAATCATATCTGGTAAATACATATCCTGGAGTATGTGTCTAATCGGGAAATCAGATTTCAATTAACAATGCACAGTGTAACTGAAACATGAAAATGTTTCTAAGGGGTGTCCTGGTATTCTTAGTAATGCCTATTCCATAATCCAAATCATGACTTTAACCGTATATTTCCCTGCCACCTTTCCAATTCCCTTTATTTGTCTTTAGTCGTTACCTTCTGTACACCATCATTAGGCTAAGTTGTTTTCTTCCTTCCCTACCGTTCGGCACCAGCCTATGGTTTGGAAGAAGAATATCCAGTAAGCATAATAGGTGTACCCTCATAATCCTAGGAGTACTCGCAACTTGAGAGAAGGTGATGATAAAAACAACTGAATAATACCTTATTCTTATTTCTCCTGAACCAGAATCCATCCTTGAAAAAATGTCCTTCGAGTTCGTATATAACCATACGATGGATTTATCCAATGGAATTGGATGTTTGTAGTGATACGGGTTGTTCTGGAGAAATAAAAGGTGAAGTAGGAATGGCGATGAAATACGTGGTTTGGTCGTGAATGTTAATAGTCGCAATTTACTTTGCCCTCTTTCTAATTCCTTTATGTTGTCTTCACATGTCACCTTCTGCACACCCTACTTAGGCTAATTGGTTTTCTTCATTCCCTACCTTTCGGCACCTGCCTATGGTTTGGAATAAGACTATCCAACAAGCGTAATAGGTGTACTCTCCTAAACCAAGGAGCCCTCACAACCTGAGAGAAGGTGATAATAAAAGACAACTGAATAAACCAATTCTATTTCTCCTGAACCTGGATCCATCCTCGAAGAAGTCCCTCCGAGTTCGTATATAACCATACGATGGATCTATCCAATGGAAGTGGATGTCCGTAGTAATACGGGGTGTTCTGAGAAATACAAAGGGTAAAAGAAGGAGCGGCAATGACTTGTGTAACTATAGACAATCCAAAAGCCAGTAATTTAAGAAAGATTCGGTCAACTTTGGTTACTGAGTTATAGTCTAGGGTCGGTGAAAAGTTGCTGCCATAAGAGAGAGAGAAAAGAAACACTCTGCGTGCACTCTAGCCTAAATCAGAATGGTTATTACTTTATCTAATTAGGAAACCTCCCACTGTTTTCTCAAATTCTCCTCCAAACCTGAAAGAAGAATTAGTCGGGGTCACCCGAAGAGTAAACCAACTCATCAGTGAGAATCGGGATCCAACTATCATCGCATGATAACTTGATGGAAACCACTCAAGTTAACACACTCCAGAAGGTATGCGCAAGTCTGGTAAGTTTCTTGTATGTTTGAAACTCCCGATGTAATTTTTATCCCATGCTTTTATGACCTTGACGTAGGCCAACAAATCATAAGCAACATGTCAAGTTCTACCCGTCGTTGTCCTGATCAACTTAAGTCATCGTACAAGCCCTTGACGTAAGCCAACAAGGTATACGTCTGACTTAAACTAATGCATCTATCTATGCAACAAATGAATACCCAGCAGCTACCAAACACTATGTCTTGACGTAGGCCAACAAACATAGCTTGAATACTACTGACCATCCATAAGAAACGACAGAGGATTACGGCTGGTTTTTGGCGAAAAACCTTTAACGTAATGAACTTGATCTCGTTTGAAGGAACCTGATAGCTTTATAAAAATATATAGTAGCGAAAACCTTTTGTTAAAGAAGTCACACCCGGTGAAGGGATCTCGGCTCTTCCCTCGTGGAATGAGGTGCAGGATATTCCAACTGAATACCAATATGCATAACAAAAGGAAACGTCTTTGTAATAATTTTAAAATTTGTTCCAACAACATCAAATATAGGTTTGTTTTATCCTTGCATTGAAAAGAATCAATGCATTCCCATCAATCAATCACACCAGAAAAGAACGAAAATAAAACGTACGTATATGCCATCCGTATTCGTCACTGGGTCCCGTCATCACCCGTTAGGTTACTTAACTAACGACAGAGCGGGGACTGGACTAGCGCGGGTGTAAAACATATACAACATCTAATAGTATATATACTAATATACAATAATCGCTCCAGGCATGATAAATGCAACATTACAGAAAAATAATAAGTATCACAGAACAATACAGATAATCTGGGATCCCCGGGTTTCATAGAGCCGCTGCTGAAACTCGACGTTCCCCTGGTCGTGTGGATAGCCTGTGCAATGAAACCTGGACCCCTACGGGTGCGGCAAGTTACCCACCAAAACCTGAAGCGAGGTAGTCCCCACAACATAGTGAATGGAATACCCGGCACTTCACGGAATCCGGTAAATTGAGCACCCCTCCTTGGGTCAACCTGTACCCCCTACGAGTGCGGCGAATAGTCTGCCAATTCTAGAGTGTGGTCCCTTTGCCTCTCAATGCCGTGAGATACGAACCCGTTGCCCTCCAGAACCCGGTTATTCGTGCACCCCACCGCGGGGTAAACTTAGTACAGAAATAAAAATAGTACAATAGGTACATCGACCGCAACCTGGTCATGCCCTAAAAGAATATTATACAAACAGGCAGTGACGGCAGTCCACAAGTCGGACGCTCGCCCCGCAATATCAAATGTACAAATAAATTTAAACAACACTATCATTGCACCCTGCTATCCACCACGACAAATCCGCAACATTACAGCACAACACAGAACATCAACGCGAATGTCACGTTCGCAAACCCGTCTAAAAGAACTATAGCAATCAGACGTGGTTTACCGATCAAATGACATTCCCGGTCGGAGATATAATGAAAGTACTGAAAAACTAACAAGTTTAAAATTTCGATCGACTAAATTTCCCGTAGTGGGCCCCACATACATCTGGTGTACAGTAACAAAATTTTGGCCCAAAAGACATATACCAAAAACCACCATTTCCCATGAGAAACCTACTGAAAAAATTTGGCGCACTGTTCCCACAAAAACGCGGCGGATCGGCGGCTAAACCATGGTTTGGGCCGCGTATCCACGGTCGTTTTGTGGGATCACGTGTCCAAATTTCACCAGTATTCTTCAAAAACCCTGCATGATTTTCTGAAATGCTCAAAATGAATTTTAGAACATTTTAAAAATCGACAGAAATATCATGTACAGAAAATTGTGATTTCGCGAAATCCGTTCGATCGATCTTTTAAACGCGTTAGCACAAGTTAGTATAGCTTAATGGTGAGGCTCTGATACCACTGTAAGTCCGCGGCAGCGCCCCGGCCGTCTAACAGACGCCAATATGCGGAACAAAACTTTTACGACTGGCGCTATCGCGTACTTTATCCCGGATCGTCCATTAAAGCTAAACTAACAAATTGTAAAGAGGGTAGAATTGTTATACCGAATGATCCGAGTCCTTCGGTCTTCAACCATCATCCCACGCTATGTTGCAACTGATCCGAACTTGCTCGATCTCCGGTCTCGTCGTCCAGGTGGCACCACGTCGACGGATCTTTAAACGGGCTCCCGCCTCTGAACCGAGGCAACTCGATCGTCAAGTTTGCTAAAAGAGACGACCAAGATGAAGTAGAGAATGAGTAGAATACTTTGTCTCGTTACGTCCAAGGCTATGGACGAACGGTTAAAAGAAGTTGCCAATTGGAATCGGGTAAATGGAAATTGAACTGTATGAGATTTCCATACCCTAAACTATCATAATCTTTTCTCTCAAGCAAATGAAAAACCACACTCATCTCACAAGAGGGGCCGGCCATATATATAAAGAAGAGGGAGAGTGAGTGTAGGAGCAAGGAGAGTGAGTGTAAGGAAAAATATCAAGGATATTTATCATATGCAAAGAATGAGTGGTATGAACACATTAAATGAATTAATCCACCTCACTTAACACCTCACCTCACAATTAATGCAAATGATGAGTCACTAATCCTAGTCACCATTTCTAGAATCTTCTAGAACCATGACTCACCCAAAAGACGAAAGGATAAATCCGCATTTAACCGAATGTCAAATACGGCTGATAGAAAACTGAAAACTGGCAACTTCCAAAAATCATCCCGAAACGAATTTCAGGATAACCCCGTATCGGTATAAACATACCCGCATTTGTATTACGACCGAATACAAATGCAACTGAGACAAAGATATTATATCTACACAGTATAATACCGGGTTCCGGCTTAAACCAAAGCCTACCAGTATTATCTGTCCGAAAACTGACACGTGCGAAAATGCACGTGCATTTTCCGAACCTTGCCATAAACCCATACGGCATCTACAACGTTTTGCCCGAACTTGGGAAAGTGTCTGTGGGGGACTCTAATGACTCATCAGTACACTGGCACTGGGTATAACCACTAGCACGTCAGAGGTACTAACTGTACGTAACGTTTTGCCTATGTATTGATTGGAAGGGAAACTGACGAGCGAACTCATCCAATAAACCCTACTGAGCCTGACAGTGACAATATCTGTACAGTCCGGAACATTCGTCTATGAGTATCGCATATACGGCCTAGGGGGCCGGTAAACGTCAGACCCCCAACAGCGATATAAGTCATGTTAGAGAGCAGCCCAGAACACCCTGAGATTCTACTGGTATACCTACCAGTATATCTCGATTATCCTGGCCAGGGATTTCGTGTAATGGCTCTCCTAAACACAGCGCGATCTCATCCCCAATACCGGGAGAGACGAATCCCCGAAGATCCGCTCACTTGCCTCCAATGTGGCTCGGGACTGTACCCAAAATATACCTGTTTGCACGACTCCTTTGACCCGTGGTAGGGTATAAATCAAAGCACAGTGGGAACTCACACGAGACAAATGACGACCTCAGGTCGATGAACTAACCTGTACACATGTCACCAGGGAACTGCTATCTGACGATATGTATAGTACCAACTAGCATGTTCCCGGCGAATCCTGTCCGGTGTACTCATAACCTAATGAGCACCTGTATACATCTTAGGTGATCCAACTAACACTAGTGGCTTGTGAGACCGGCCACCGCCCCTCGTCGGGGTCTCGACTGTATTCACTAGTCTACTCTGGAGTATCGATGCCCTGTCTCGAAACTCCCACGACTAGGGACACTTTAAGGATGTTCTTATAGACCCCAGCTCCCACATATATGATCGCCATCACACTGCTGTTAGTTAAGCAAGATCCTAAAGGCTTTATCAAAGTATAACAGTGATAAAGACAAACCAGATAGCATACTTATCGGTATAGGTCCTCTCTCAATCATTGCAATCACGTACCTGCGATCCAATAATTGACTTAGAGGGCACTATATCCAACAGGGACGTCTAGCATGAATTTGGGGGCAGATACTATTGGACATATCCACCCACCTCTCCAAATATATCAAGTTGATTTATGGTATTATATATCAGAGGTTTGGATAGATGCGACCAATGTAGCAGACTTTATCATATTCCCCCTCATTTGTGAGGGGTTTTTTTATTGTGGGGACGCTCTTCCCTGCAAGCGTAAGCTCCTATGGTTAATTACGTTACCGCATTGTGATAACCACTTTTTCCTGCTCCAGTAGTTTACTTCGCGTCGTGTTGTATTTATTTTATTTTGGTTGCCCATGAATTGTATACGGAGACTGGTTTATATCGTCGCCCGTTGGGCGCGAGTTAGTCCAAATCCGTATATATTAGTCTTGGGTTTGGGTCAAGCATTTTCTTGATGGGGTCCGCATTGGTAGCTTGGTTTGCTAACAGGAATGAACTTAGGACGCATTTCCCACATTTGTGAGGTCCATTCGTTCATGGGATATTTGGATTTGATCTAAAGATCGTTAGCCATATTTGAGCCTAAGATCAACTTAGAAACAAATGAGAATATGGGCTCAATTATATTAGTTTAAGAACATCACGGTCCATTATTGCCATGTTTGGGACGAATATTAGTTTAAGAACATTTCGGTCCATCATTCATCTTGCGCACACGTGTATTTGTTACTTGAAGGAGTGAACGATGGTGACATGGAATGTGCCCAATTTGGGGTGCAATCCGATTTGAGGTGTGCACGTCAATTTAGAATTGCATCAATGTGGGATGTAGCATTCCCTATCTCGATGAAATTTTATATCAAGTTGTGATGAGAAAGGAGTTGTTGGTTGTCGGGACCCGCCACCTTTCTGAAGACGTTAAGGAATTACAACGACATATATCAGAGGTGTGGAAAGATGTACACTTAAACCAAATCCCGTATTTGAGAGAAGAGGTCGTGGTGGATCATCTAAGAATTATTAGCCTTATTTAAGACTAAGATTAATTTAGAAGGCATGGAATGAAGATCGTTAGTCATGTAAGGGACCAAGATTGGTTTGGATATCATGAACATAAGCTTAGCCAATTTGGGCTAAGATTGGGTTTCTGTAACACCCAGCAGTGCTAAGCACAACTAAGCACTAATTTTTCTCTGGCGCTCACGTGTGTTTCACGTGAGGCACCGAGCGTCTGGCGCTCACATGTGTTTCACGTGAGGAGCTGAGCTTTTGGCTTCTTTTGGGCGCTCATATATGTTTCACGTGAGGCGCTGAAATAGTGCTAAGTACTGTCTTTTCTAACCCTCACGTGTGTTTCATGTGAGGCAATGAACTTCTGGCGCTCATGTGTGTTTCACGTGAGGCGCTAATTTTTTTTAGAGATTTAATCTCTTCTGATATTTTTTAGAGAACTTAAATCTCTGTTAATGGTATTTTGACCATTAACAATCACCAAGATCACTATTTTGAGGATCTTGGATTGGATTATTTACAAACTAAGTTCTTGATTTGAAGAAACTAAGTTCCTGGAGTATTATAAACTCCATCTTCTCTATATTCTTTTATCAATATTCTCCTATTCATGTTTTCAGAGAGATTAAATCTCTGTTAATGGTATTTTGACCATTAACGATCACCAAGATCACTATTTTGAGGATCTGGGATCAAGTTCTTTAAGAACTGAGTTCTTGATTTGAAAAAACTAAGTTCCCAGAGTATTATGAACTCCATCTTCTTCATGTTCTTGTATCCATGTTCTCCCTTGAATCTTTAATTCTCAAGAATAAGATCTTCCTGATGAAAATTAAATTCTCAACTTGTGGATGACTTGTCTTGTGTATCTTAGATTCAGAGAAAGAACTAAGTTCTTTGAGAAGGTTAAACCCTTAGATATAGTATGATTGGTAAAGGAGATATTTTGATCTCTGCTTTTTTTTTCTTTACATATGGTTTTGAGGAGGAAGATTTTCTTCTTTTATTGAGAATTAAATTCTCTGTTTATTTTTGTGGAAACTTTTGGAGAGCCTTTCTGTATTTTTACATAAGCTTATGAAGCTTTTTTCTTCAAGATATAATCTCTTTGCTCCTTTATATAGGAGAAAAGAAAAATCCATTTTGTTGAGAAAATCTCTCATTGAGAGATCACGATTGATTTCATAATCAATCAAATTGATCTTAAAGATCAACCGGTGAATTTTATTCACCGTTAGATTTTTAATCCAAAGGCTCTCTGTTTAACAGAGAAAATTTCTTGTTTGTTATAATAAGATTAGGAAGATATTTTTCCAACATGAAGTTTTTATTCTATCATCTGAATATCTTATTTGTTTAACAAAATTAGGAAGATATTTTTCTAACCATAGAATTTAATTCTGTTATATGAATATCTTGTTTATTTAACAAGATTAGGAAGATATTTTTCTAACCATAGAATTTAATTCTGTTATATGAATATCTTGTTTGTTTAAAAAGATTAGGAAGATATTTTCCTAGCATAGAATTTTATTCTATCATATGAATATATTATTAGTTTAACAAGACTAGGAAGATATTTTACTAACATAGAATTTTATTCTATCATATGAATATCTTGTTGATTTAACAAGACTAGGAAGATATTTTTCCAACAATAGAATTTAATTCTGTTTAATAGAGAAAATCTTTCTTATTTTAGAAAGATCGGGAAAATATTTCCCACATAGAATTTAATTCTATTTTGGTGATATTTTATAACAATTGGATTTTAAATCCAAGATTCTCTATTAGAGAAAGATCTTCCCAAATTAGAAAGATCAGGGAAAATATTTTCCAAAAATAGATTTCTATGTAGAATTTAATTCTATCATTAGAGAGCATTTTAGATTGCGGTTTAACACGTGACCTCTAATGTGTTTAACATGTGAGGCTTGTTTGGGCTTTGGTTATTTATGTTCAACGCTCATATGCTTTGCATATCACGTGTTTAATACGTGAGGCCAGTTTGGCCCTTATTTGTTTCCAGCGTTTACGTGTTTAACACGTGATACCAAACCATGGGAATTCTTTTCCTCTTTCTTTTCTCTCCCTTTTTTATAAGAGAACAAATAGCTCTTAGCCAAAAAAAATTGGCGGGAACATGGCAGTTTATAGCCGTTAGGAATTCAAAAATCTCACAAATTCAAATTTGAAAAATTTCAAAACCTGTAATGGACGTCAATCATAGACGTCTATAAGGAATGTCTATTTGAAAACTCGGGAATGGTATAAGATATAAACGGAGATAAAGATTTGCCGATCAAAATAAGATTATGCGGTAAAGTAATATTCAATCGATGATGGAAACAAAGGTAGAACCCCAAGTCACTCAAACAGAGTACAATATTGTAACTATACTGCAGTTCATAATTACAACCACATAACTCTACCATATCTGATATCATCAGATATAAGACTTTGAATTTTTAAAAGAAAATTTAAAATAGATTTTGGTGTTTGGGTATTGAAATAGAAAGTTTTGATTCTAACCATTTGAGATTAACTTGACTCTATACACAAATAAAGTAGAAAAGTCTTGAATGTTTTCGATATGTGACTTCTCTGTTTATAGCCTTTGAATACGTATTGAGTGCGTCTGAGCCTTGACTGTCTTGAGATGTCAGTTGCGATATTGAGTGTCCTTATGCTTGAATAACACCAGCTGTGTAGCAGTTTGGCTAATCTGACATGGTTAGTAATCATATAATATATTTAAAATATGGTTTTGTAAAATAATCAAAACACAAAGAGATTTATAAGCTAATATTCTCTCCCCTTTTTGATATTTTACAAAACACACATAAAATAATTTGAAAATATATTCATATGCTCCCCCTTAATATATGCTCATTATTTCTCCCCCTTTCGGAAATATCAAAAAGTTGTAAGCATGGAAAAGAAATACGAAAAATAAAGAAGCATAGGAACGGGTTTTTTTAAATGTGATAATAATATAGTTATTAAAGATGCATAATAACAACTTAGACTTAAGCATAGAAACGACATAATTTCAAATACTTAATAAGTTTCTAATACAAATCACACATAAACCTATATAAGTGCAAATACAAGCAAATGCATAATCCTAATATATAAAACTATGAAATAAAAGAACTAATCGTTTGGCTGTGGAGGCTGATCGACATCCATGGGACGGTGATACTGAAATGGAGGCGATAGAGGATATGAAGCGTGAGCATACTGATAGCCGAAGTGGTAATGGAGATAAGCTTGTGTTTCATCTAGTAGGGTGTTGAGATTGTCAAAACGATTGTTGATATTGAGATTCAAATCATCGAATAGTTGGAAGAAACGGTTTTCAAATTCTTGAAAATTGTAAGGAGGTGGTTGTTGTGGTTCGGGTGTCGGAGGAGACTGTGGTGGAGATTGATGTGGAGGAGATGGAGCTTGCATGTCATAATCTGCTAATCCCATGAGGCGGACATTATAGAAACTGAAATGTTTGTTGGCGGACTGAATAGAGAAGTCAATAGTGGGATTTATACCGGCATCTTCAATGATCTTTGTGATCACTTTGCAGTGATAAAGATTGGATTTGGAATTCGGAAAACTCTGCATGGTGTAAGAGTTTGGGTGAGAGGATCATTGAACAAATGAGGGTAATCATTACCGTGGAGGAGTCGAGATGCAGCCTCTTTGGTAATATTGGGTGAAAAGTGAGGAAAAGTAGAGAGTGTGTAACGATAAATGTCTACATCTTCGTTAGGAACCTGAAGGATCCTGCAAGGGATGCGGGTGAAATAGTGATTGTGTGCCGTTGTAACCGAGTACGAAGATTGGTGACATTGTTTTGGTTACTAATTAGGTTGGAGTAAAAGAGATGTGATGGAAATGTGTGATTTCGTTAAAGCGAATGAACACACCAGTGATGTTTTGTTTCTTGACTAAACGATCATAGAGAGCGGAGACTTTTGGGTTGATGAAGGCAAACAAGACATCTTCTTCTTTGAATTCTTTTTTTCGTCGTCTTGTGCTTGAGTAGTATCCTCGGTCTTTTGATTATAAGTTTCATCTTCTCCTTCATCGTAAGAATCACTCTCGGATTCTTCTATTGGTTGTGGTGGAGGAGGTGCTTGGCAACGGCGTTTGTTTGTTGATTCACCAACTTCTACATTCTTGGTTCGAACCATTTTTGAAAAATTTGAGAAGTGGTAAAGTTATGGTTTGAGTAAGGATTTGAGGAGGAAGAATGAGAAAAAATATGATGTTGTTAAGGTTTAGAAGGGATGAGAGGAATAAACAGGAGTTGAATGGACATCCTAGATGTAAAGGGACGGATCCAAGAGGTGTGATTTTTTAAGGAAAGGTCACGTCTGATGGCTGAAATCGACATATGGACGTCCTGTATGGATGTCCATACCCAAATAGACGTTATCATGGATGTCCATTGAGACGTCCATGCACATGTTTTTCTGAAAAAACGGTGCATGGTGTATTTGGGGTAAACAGTTGGTTTTGAGTATTTGGTTGGTGTGGTACGTCTAATATACAGTTAACAAGTAATGTTAACAAAAAACAACTATGTTTATTTCATTAACATAAATGATACACAACAAATACATAAAGACACTAAAAAGAAAAATATATCCTAATACATGACGGACTTATACATTAATACAAAAAAACAATACAAACAAATATTAACGTGACATAAAATACATAAATCTTTGAGAAAACAACGAAATTTAGAAGCGAGAGAGATACTTCCAAAATTCAGTCGTTTTAATCTCTTTTTTTTTATAAACTCCCCATTGATCCCGTCGAACGCCTGAATTTGAATGTCATGGGTCTCAACTCGGACGGTGAATATTATACGCTCATCTATACCCGGATGAACGTAGAATGGATCATTCTCTCCAGTCTCAAAACCATAGGGCATGGAAGTAACAATTCGCATTGGGACCGTTTGGTGGTGGTCCTTGTGTTGGCGGATCGATTGGAGGGGGTCTTCACCGGTTGGAGGAGTAGGGAACGTGAATTTCTCGAACGGTTCTTCAGAAAAGTCATCTTCAGAAGAAGGCGGCGAAGGGGATTGCAGTAAGGTGAAAGGAAGAATTCTTGATGGATTGGGAGACGGATGAACCGAAGAGATTCGTTCCTTTTTTATTCTCTTTGATAATGGTGAGCCCTTCTCTGTAATAGGGGTTGTCCTAGTAGCCATCGTTTGTTTAGACATGATTTGTGTATGTTTGAGAAAAAAAATAGAGTGAACATAAGATGATATAAATCAAAGTGTGTGCAATTCTATTTATAGAAGGGATTAGGGATGGTTTCAAAACTGATAAACAGTTTTAAAGACGTTTAAAGTTTGAATTTTGAAAAATTCAAACGTTTAAACCCTAATTATTCATCAAATTGTTGTGCGGTTTGTATGAACAGACATATAAATAGACGTCTATGATGGACGTCCTAGAGACGTCTATTTTGTTAAAAAAAATCTATGAAAGTTTTCTAAGTGTAAGAGATTCAAATTGTTATATATCATTTGGTTTCTCTAGTTCTAACATGTTGTTCACCTCTAATCTTTACAAAACAAGTTCTATCTAAGGGTTTTGTGAATATATTGGCTAGTTGTGATTCAGTCAGTATATATTCAAGAATAATATCACCCTTATAATAGTGATCTTGTAGGAAGTGATATCTAACATCTATGTGTTTGGTACGACTATGTTGGTCAGCGTTTTTGGTCATTTGGACTGTGCTAGTGTTGTCACAAAGTATTAGTATTTTAGAGACTAATTCCTTATAGTCTTTTAGGGTATATTTAATCCAGAGACTTTGTGCACAACATGCACCGGCGCCAATGTACTCTGCTTCAGCAGTGGACAATACTACTGATACTTGTTTTTGGAATTCCAAGACACAAGGGAATTTCCTAGGAAATGACATGTATCTCTAGTACTTTTACTGTTAGTTTGATTTCCAGCATAATCTGTATCCAAATAACTTATTAAGTGAACCACGTTATTCTTAGGATACTATAACCCTAGATTGATAGTGCCTTTGAGATGTCTAAAGATTCTCTTGGCCGCTAACAAGTGTGACTCTCTAGGATCGGCTTGGAACCGTGCACAAAGATAGACACTGTACATTATATCAGGTCTATTGGCAGTTAAATATAACAAACTTCCAATCATTCCTCGATAGAGTTGTATATTGACAGCCTTACTGGTTTCATCCTTGGTGAGTTTTGATGTTGTTTCCATGGGTGTCTCACAAGTCTTTGTATCTTCTAAGCTGAACTTCTTGATAAGTTCCTTTGTATACTTAAATTGATTGATGAATAGTCCTTCTGAACTTTGTTTGATTTGAAGTCCAAGGAAGAAGTTCAGTTCTCCCATCATACTCATCTCAAATTTATCCTGTATAGACTTAGAGAATTCTTGGTAAAGCTGCTCATTAGTAGAACCGAATATAATATCGTCAACATATATTTGAACTACTATGATATCCTTTCTATAGGATTTAGTGAATAATCTTTTATCTACAATCCCTTTCGTATACCCTATCTTGAGTAGCAATGTACTGAGTCTTTCATACCAAGTCCTAGGGGCTTGTTTAAGACCGTACAATACCTTTTCCAATTTATATACATACTCAGGATGTTTGTGATCTTCAAAACCTAGTGGTTGCGCTACATATACTTCTTCATCTATTATCCCATTCAAGAAAGTAATTTTCACGTCCATTTGAAATACTGTAAAGTTTTTAAAACAAGCAAAGGATAATAATATCTTTATAGCCTCGTGTCAAGCCACAGGTGCGTAAGTTTCGTCATAATCAATTCCATCGATTTGATTATAATCTTGAGCAACTAGTCGTGCTTTATTTCTTACGATATTCCCTGACTTGTCTAGCTTGTTTCTAAAAACCCATTTAGTGCCTACAATTAGTCTATTATTGGGTTTTGGAACTAATTTCCAAACTTTATTTCTTTCAAATTGATTTAACTCTTCCTGCATTGCTTCTATCCAATGCTCGTTATTCTCAGCCTCTTTAAAATTCTTCGGTTCTATGACTGAAATGAATTCTGAGTTGATACATAAGTTAAATCTTGATGATCTAGTGACCACTCCTCTGTCTGTATCTCCTATAATCAAATCTTTAGGACGGTTTCTGTTGAATTGTCAATCTTTAGGAAGAGAAGTATCGACTGCTTGCTCTTGTTGATCTGTTTGATTGACTGCAACCTCTGTATTTGGTGATGGATTATCCGGACCTGTTATTATGATTGGATCATTATCATCATGATTTGAGGAGTTAGTTTCAACTTCTTCATCTGATGATGAGTTATCCAAACCTTTTATTATGATTGGATAATTATCATCACGACTTGAGGGGTTGGTTTCATCGAATTAGACATGCATGCTTTCTTAAGTTATCTAAGGTATTAAGTTAAGTATTTTGGTAAGTGATTTTCATTCAGTATATATCGTGCCGTTTCATGTAAGGAACGGTTTTTTTTTCAGCAACTCCATTTTGTTCTGGAGTCACAAGAGAATTCATATTTGAAATCTTTCTTATTTTAGTATTATTCAAATACTTGGTTTTCAAACTCTCCTCTATGATCATTTCTTAACTTTGAAATTCTTAAATTCATTTCGTTTTGAATTTGTTTTGAAAAGATTTTAAAAGTTTTAAATGTCTCATCTTCAGTTTTTAAGAAGAAAACCGAAGTAATTCTTGAGTAACCATTTATCATTACATATGTATAAAATTTTTAATGTGGCAATTTTTTGATATGTGTCCTAATGTGCAACAATAGTCACACATTGAATTAGCATATTTGTTATCATATTTGTAATAATAATATTTAGGTCTATAAGGTTTAGTTTTAGGAACTTGTATTTTTATCAAAACATATTCCCACTTTATCACGGTGTTAAATGGATTGCCCTATTTTTACTTTTAGTAAAATTCAAAATCATTTCATCTTTTATTTCTAATTTTCGTTTAAGATCAAAGATTTCAAATTTAGTTGTTTCAATTATATTTTCTTTAGTTAAGGTTGTAGACTTAAGTTCTTCATTTAAGTTTCCATTGTCTAATTTAACTTCATTTAATTCATTTTTAATTATTATTTCTAAATTATTCTTTGCGATCAATTTAGTTTTTAAAATTTTATTTTTAGACTTAACCATATTGTAATTATCCTTAAGAAAATGATAAAGACTAATCAAATCTGTTTTACTAAGAGATTCAATAGCAAAGTCATCATCAGTTTTCTCATAGTCTAATGCCATGAAGCACATGTTGGCGACTTCTTTGGTTTCCGAGTCACTGAAATCCGTATCATCCCAAATAACTTGAAACGAACGTTTTTCTGATTCCTTCTTTGATTTCCATTTGTCTTTATTGAGAGTTGGACACTCGGACTTTAAATGGCCTTCCATATTGCACTCAAAACAACATAACGTTTTATTAGAATTAAAATTCTTATTAGACTTATATGTACCTTTCTTTTGAGGAAATCTTCTAGACTTCATATACTTCTTGAAATGTCTTGCAATGTGGACCATTTCTTCTTTGTCGCTTTCATCATCACTTGATGATTCTTTAGGTTTTGATTTGGTAGTCGTTGCCTTTAGCGCGATATTCTTTCTTTGAGTGTCATTCTCCTGTTTTTGTTTAAGATCTCCTAATTGCATCTCGTAAGTTTTTAATTTTCCTATAAGGGTATCAACTTTCAACGTTGTCATGTCATTAGCCTCTTCAATGGTAGTGATCTTAAGTTACTATGATATCGTAAGAGATCACAGCAACTTCTAACACTTTTCTTTATCATCGAATTTCTTTCCTAAATTGAAAAATTCGGTAATGACATTAGTGAATCGAGAATACATAAAGTCGATCGATTTATCATCTTTCATTTGGAACATCTCATATTCATGCATGAGACAGTCGATCTTACTCTTTTTGACTTGACTGGTTCCTTCATGGGCACTCTAGAGAGTAGTCCAAATTTTATTAGCAGTCTAACACATTGAGATTCTATTGAATTCTTCTGAATTCAATGAATAATGAAGTGCATTCATTGCCTTGACATTTAACGTCATCAATCTCTTATCAGTATCAGATAATGGATTTGTCGTAGGAGAAACAAAAGGTTTTTCAATAATTTCTAAAACTTCTAGATCGATACATTGGAGAAAAACTTTAATCTTGGTTTTCCAAAATTGATAATTAGTACCATTGAAAAGAGGAGGATGATTAATGGCTTTTCATTCCATTTGGTTTACCATAAGATCAGAAACTCAAGAGTTTAATCTTACAAAAGAGTAACCTGCTCTGATACCAATTGAAAATAACTTTAGACACAGAAAGTAAATGAATCAGTTGTAGGTTCACTAACCCAGTGGCTAATCCCCGTCTGAGAACTCTTGCTCAAAATTCAACACATTATCCAGTGATTTCTTGCAGGTGGAGAAACCCAGATCTTTTTCCAGGCTCAGATCTGAATCTTTACAATTGCAGGCTGTTAATCAACTAGACCTTTTCCCATCCTCAAGTAAAAATATTTACAACGTGAAGATTTTAGACTTTTCTTCACTAGGTCGTACAAGATAAGATTTTACAATCTTAAAAAACCAACTCTAACAATCCTAACGATCTCAAAAGATAAATCAAAGTTTTGATTCAAGAAGATGGTTTAAAAACAACCGCTTATTCGAAACTTTTAGAGATCTTTCTTTTCTAAAAGAATAAAAAAGTCTAATGGCTCTAGAAAGATCTCTTCTCTTTGAAAAAGTGTAGTAGAAAACTTGAGAACAAGGGAGGCAAAGTTTTCACCAAAACTTTTAAAGAAAAAAGTTGGTGTGAAAACTTGAGAAAATGAGTCCTATATATAGAATTATAAAAACATACGATTGGGACAGTTATTACAGCTGTCCCAAAAATATAGGACAGCTAGTGGCAGTTTATAGCCGTTAGGAATTCAAAAATCCACCAAAATTCAAATTTGAAAATTTTCAAAATTTGCAATGGACGTCCATCATAGATGTCCATAGGATGTCTATATCTAATATCATCAAATATAGGACTTACCATTTGAGATCGACTTGACTCTAAACTCAAATAAAGTAGAAAAGTCTTAAATGCCTTCGATATGTGAATTCTCTGTTTATAGTCTTTGAATACGTATTGAGTGCGTCTGAGTCTTGACTATCTTGAGATGTCAGTTGCGATATTGAGTGTCCTTATGCTTGAATAACACCAATTGTATAGCACTTTGACTAATTTGACATGATTAGTAATCATATAGTAGATTTAAAATACGGTTTTATAAAATAATCAAAACACAAAGAGATTCATAAGCTAACAACAGATCCATCAGCTAGTTTGATAGATGTGTGAGAAATATGTGAGAAATTGGACAATATACCTGAATTCACAGTCATGTGATCTGACGCTCCTGAGTCAATCACCCATGACGTAAGAGATACTGAGGATAGACAACTAGAGAATGACTGGGACTGAGAGAGCTGAAACTGCTGAAACAATCTGAAACTTTCCAACGTCTCCGCATCCATAAAAAAATGGCAGAGTTAGTACCGAAAGTGACATGAGCTATAGAATTGTTACTTTTTTTCCGGGCAATCATACTTCATATGTCCAACTTCATGACAATAATTACACTCAACCCGTCTCGACTACCACCAGATCCTCTCCATGAATAACTATCTCGGCTACTATCCCCACAAACTCCTCCTCCATAATAACTACCAGAACCCCCTCCTCGACCAGAACAACCTCTGCCTCGACTGAAGCCGCCTCTCTATTGCATAGCGGCTAATGCAGATTTTTCTGCGACTGATTCCGCGCTCGGGTGAGTTGTAAACATCTCTCGGATTAGATGGAATGTCTTCTGAAGATTCTTTGATGACTCATTACCAATCACTAGTGGTCGTGCTGCATCATATGAAGAATTTAAACTCCCTAGGAAGGTTAGTACATCAAGCTTATCTTGGCGTGTTTTTATTTTCTCCAAATCAGCTTCTAAAAGGAAAATAGCTCGTAACTCATCACATACATTCTTAAAAGCAACACAGTGCTCCTCTAACGTCCGACTCTCTTGATCTGATCTAGAATAAGTCTAAGAGATAGAGCAATCCAGGGCATGCTTCCTTAAATATGTGGACTGCAACAATGTCCACATCTTTTTCGCGGTAGAATAAGTAAGAACCAGATCCATTACCTCCTGCTTCATGACCTTCTATAAGATACCTTTCACCAAACTATTATCTTTTATCCAAGCAGCAGTTTTCGGGTTGGGGGGATCATTGGTGAGATAATAGTCTTTACCCCTCCCATTCAAATTCGTCATCACAATAATCTGCCACTGTTACCAATTTGAACCATTGAGCTTTCGATCCGACAACTTAACAGAAGCCAAGTTTAGCCTGAAAATAAATCACTCGACAACCTCCTTCTCAGCGTCACTCATGGCAACAACAGCAGAGTCACAACACAAAAACTCCTACCACCATCCTACCTCCTAATCGAACAAATAAATCCGAACAGATGATCCACGACCGGATCTAAACAGACATCCAACCGAACAGATAATCGGCAACTAGATCTAACCCGAACAGATGATGAAGTAGATCATCGATGCGATGGTGATGCAGTGATGATGCGACGGTAATGCGGTGGTGATGTGGCGGCAGTGCATGGTGATGCGAAGTCGCTGGAGGATCGAGGTGCGGTGGTGGTGTGCTATGGTGGTGCGATTTGGACATGGAGGCAAGATGGTTCGGTGGTGGTGCGATCTGAAGGCGAGGTGGTGCAATGGTGGTGCGAGATCTGAAGACGAAGCGGAGGTGCGATCTGGATCTAAAGGCGAGGTGGTTTGATGGTGTGCGATGGAGGTGCGATCTGGATATGGATCTGGATCCGGATCAGGAGGCAGTGGTGTGACAATGATTCAGGATGGATGTGGCGAGGTGGCTGGCGGCTAGGGTTGCAGGGTGGATGCGGCGAGGTGGCTGGCTGCTGGGGTTTGGTGTTGGCGGCGGCTAGGGTTTGGAAAAAGGTATCTCTGATACCATGTTAAGGAATTTGAGGGAAAATAGAATTCATATATTAAATATACAGAGAGTCCCTCTATATATAGGTGTTACAATATGTCTACTCTCATAATTTTCCCGATGCAGAGCTAAACTCTAACAAGATATTAATAGAAACCCTCAAATATTATCATGTTGTTTAGGGTAATGTGTTCATCTGCGCCTTCATATGTGTTTGGGGTTTTTATTGTACGATTCACTGCTTGCTTTATTTTGAATTGTAAGCTTTTACTTAAACCTATGATGTTATTGTTGAATAAAATACAGAAATAATTGCTAAATAAATGATTTTAGATAAAATATGATTTTATAAAATATTTGTTTGAAAATCGGTTACATAAACAATATTGAAATATGAAATAAAAGTTAGAAAAGCGAGCCTGACGAAGGGAGGCATACAGATAGCTGTGTTGCTCTAAGAACGTATTCTCACTTCTCATACGGATTGTACCGACAAAGACGTTTCTAAGGTACAAAACTCCTCGGCCCATCCGATCCCCCCGATGAGTACGGATCACAGAGGAAGCTTTGGTTTTGATCTTGTAATTTTGTAGTGTCCGAAAAAGCGAAAACAATGGAAAAGAAATCACTGAAATCGGTGTTAAATTGAAGAAGTTATTAGGGTTATGGTGATTCACATTTTTGAGAAATACTAGAGAAAGGAAAAGATTTTTGTAAATTATCTTCTGGGAACTAGGGGTTCCCTTTAAATATTGACCGAAGAGATAACTTTGAAAAGTCGCCATCTTTTGGTCAAAGGTCGCATCCTTTAGATTTAAACGGGCAAACCCTTCATCATGGGCTTTTAACGGGCCTTCACAATAAAGAAGAAGAATAGATAGGCTAGATTTTAACTGTTAAGTAGAATTTATAATCCTAACCATCAATCTTATAAGATATATACACATGCATGCTTTAGGATTTAAATATAGGGTAAATTGTTGAAAAGCCCCCGGCCCAGGAAAAAGGATAAAAAAAGTCTCCGGTATTTTCGAAATAGGGAGAAAGGGTCTACTGTTCAAGAACTTAATCTAAAAACTCATGGCCCAAGACCTGGGTATTTTATTTTGGTGCAGGAATCAAAATACCCCCTTCATTCACAGTCATTCAAAATTTCACTCTCTCTCTCTCTCTCGCTCCCATCTCCTCAAATCCCTAAGGCTTCTCTATCCTCTCCGGTGAGCCTTAGATACTCCGAAGAGCCACCGTCTTCGATCGCCTCTCCGCCCTTCATATCGCCGTCGTCCCCCTCGTCCTCGCCTCTCCAAGTCGATATCTCAATGTCTTTTTTAGAGCTTATACTCCTCTTCTTCTCTTTTTAATTCCATTTCTGTTTTCTGCATTCATTTCCCACACATTTATTCTCTCTCTTTGTCACACACACACATATCTCCTCAACACCAACAACTTAATAATTAAGAAGCTTAATGGGTTGTGTTAGAAAATATTGATGGGTTTTGTTGGAAAAGGATGATGATGAGGGGAGCAAAATATTGATGGGTTGTGTTAGAATCGCAAGGAGAACAGAAAAAAGAAAAGAAAACAGAATAGATAATGGGAAATTAAAGAGAGAAGTTTTGAGTTGTAAAGAGGAAGAAGAGAGAGAGAGAGAGGTTATAGGCAACTGCTTAGAAATTACAGATAACTTAGTAGAAGTTATAGGCAACTGGTAGTGGAGAAATGAAAGGTCCAATTTTGCAAGTTCTTAATGAGTTGTGTTGGAAAAGGAGGATGATGATGATGGGAGCAAAATATTGATGGGTTGTGTTGGAATTGCCAGGAGAAAAGAAAAAAAATGTTACATGCAACTCAAAACTTAATTCCATTTCTTTTCTCTACATCCTTTTCCAACACATTCCAGATTTGTGGATACAGCTCCGATTGAATCAATTTCGGTCTTCTTGGGTAATCATTGTTTTTCTCTTTTGAAAACTTCATTCCTCCGTCCTCACATGTTGCCTGTAACTTGTAAGCAGTTGCATGTAACTTAAAATTAGTTGTATGTGATTTCTATGCACTTGCTTTTAATTACTTTTAACCACTTGTCTGTAACTTCTAATTAGTTCCCTGTAACTTTTAATAAGTTGCATGTAATTTGTAAACACTTCCATGTAACTTTTGATAAGCTGCATATAACTTGTAAGAAGTTGCATGTAATTTCTCATAAGTTGACTGTGACTTCTAAGCAGTTGCCTCTAAGTTCTAACCAGTTGCATATAATTTCTAATAACTTGCATGTAACTTCTAAGCAGTTGCTTGTAATTTCTAATAACTTGCCTGTAACTTCAAATAAGCTGCATGTAACTTCTAAGCAGTTGCTCATAACTTCTAATAACTTGTTCGTAACTTCTAATAAACTGCATGTAAATATTAAGCAGTTGCATGTAACTTCTAATAACTTATCCATAATTTCTAATAAGCTGCATGTAATTTCTAAGCAGTTACTTGTAATTTCTAATAAGTTGTCTATAACTTCTAAACAGTTACGTATAACTTCTAGGCAGTTGCTTGTAACATATGGGGCCAGACGTCTGTAGTTCCGAAATTTCCTAGAGATGTCTGCCCCAGACATCTTCTTTTAAAAATAGAAACCGACATATTGAAAATTTCCTTTAGCAGATGTCTGTACCAGACGTCTGCAGTTCAAAAATTTCTTAAGAAGACGTCTGGTACAGACATCTGCTGAAGGAACTTTCCATTTGCAAATCTCTGTTTCTATTTCAGAGATGACTAAGCAGATGTATCCTTAAGAAATTTTTGAACTGAAAACGTCTGGTACAGACGTCTGATACAAGTAAGTGGTTAGAAATTAAAGATAAGTGCATAGAAATTACAGACAACTTATTAGAAATTATATGCAAGTGTCTAGATGTTATATGCAACTAATAATAAGTTATAGGCCAGTTGTTAGAACTTACAGGTAAGTGCTAACAAATTACAGGTAACTTATTAAAAGTTACAGGCAACTAATTAAAAATTACAGGTAAGTAGTTAGAAATTAAATAGCAAATTAAGTAACTTTGAGCCCTGCAACTCTAAGTACAAGAACCCAAAACCTCATGATTGATCATCTCCTTCGTGTTGTATGTAAAATGTTTCACAACCAAAAAAATTTATACCGCAATCAATTAACTGTGTCTATTGTAGTTTCGTCGGTGAATGCGGATCGTCCACTGAGAAAGTGTGATTTGCTCGTTATTGTTTTAGTTGAGTCGAAAATTAAAAGATAAAAGAAATTGTAATAAAATTGATTCAAGATTTTTGAGTTTTCATTTTCAAGAAACTTAAAGAAAGTAAAGATCTAAAATCTAGAATTAAGAAATATTCCCAAATTGTTTGAATTATCAAGATTTGTAAAAAGGCTTATCGGAATCGATCCAATTGATAGTGATGATGAATACTAATGATTACAAATTCTTATCTATTGAAGATTTGTTGCTAAATCGATGACGATCAACGAGAATTAGGATCTATTGGAGAAACTAGGGTTTCTTCATCACCATCCCTTGTTCTTTCATTGATTATCATTCAAATTCTAGCCTCTAGCAAATTAAATCACCGATCGTTGATCTCTAATTTGGAGCGAAAACATTCAAGAAAGCGATCTCGCTCAAATTAGGTTTTCGATGATTCAATTTCCTAAAGTTTACAAAACTCATAAGATTTAAGAATTGTTCAAGAATTTAATCATCATCATCTACCTATTTTCTCGATTCCGCTACAAGCGGAGATTTCACTCACACATCATGAAAAAGGAAAGAATCAAGAATCGATAAATTTTCATAATGCAAGAATGTAAAGAAAAGCAAGATTTACAATATTCACCTTTATTAATCGACGATTAAGTATAATTCACTCAACTCGAGATTACAAGATTTGAGGAGGTAACTAGATCCGCCGAAATTAGGTTCGCATCGATCTTCTTGAGTCGCGGATCGTCATGGATCTCTTGCTCGGATGAAGGTCGGCGTTGCTTCAAAGGATCTTCATTTTCTTGCTTGATTCGCTTCTCGATGGATCTTGATTTGGCTTTGGATTTGGTTTGGAGCTAGGGTTTGAGTTGCAAGTTGTGTCACTCAACTTGCGGAATTTTGGCTCAATAGTCAACAACGAACAAGCTTTGTAATGAAGCTCTGGGTGCCCTTTTATGGTTTTCCCTCAAGATTCCCCTAGAAGCTAGATCTAGCTTCCCTTGGAAGCTTGGTTGTTATGAAGCTTGCACAAGAAGCTTGGTAGTTGTAGGGAAGTTTCTAGATTAAGGTAGTTAGCTAGCTTGTATGAGAAGCTTGGTAGGTATTAAGCTTGTACAAGAACCTTGGCTGTTAGAAGGGAAGCTTCTAGAGAATTCGAGGAACTGAAACGTCTTGAAGAAGTTTGGCCATTTAAATAGAAGCCTCGGAAAAAGTTTTCTGCCACCGATGAGTCAACGCGGCCGCGGATTCGCGGCGGATCGGCCTGACTCGGCCGCGGATCCGCAGCCGTTTTGTTAAGTCAGTGCATGATTTTTCCAGTGTTGTTTCATGTTGGCTTGGTGGCACTTTTCTGATGTCTGGAATATTTTTATACTTTCTTGTTTACTGCCAGATTTCAAGTCTTGGACTTGACGCGTTTTATCAGCACTTTTCGCAGTTCCGGTTCTTTTACCTGGAGAATTTCCTGTACACAATCTCGAGACAAGTGTTTGATATACAAAAGATCACGTATGCAATAATAAACACACAATTTCCCTCATAATGCTGGTTATAATGTATAACATATGTTATTTGGTATTTTTGCAGACAAATTGCTAATATGTGCTATATTTATACCAAACACCTTTAGATGATTACAAATAGTAGGGAAATTGCTGTGTTAAAAATGCAATATTTTCGACTGATCAAATTCCCCCAAACTTAATTTTGATCGTCTCGAGCAAACTTGTTTTATTCAAGAGAAGGAGAAAATATAAGAAAAAGAAAAACTAACTAGCACACTTTCGTAGGCAACACGATTGCACTGAGCACGTGCAACAAGCCTTTAAACCTCTAGGTGTCCCTAGTAGGAGGAGTGTTGTCTCCTGAGGGTTTTCAGCGGATTGCACCCACAAAATCCAATAATAAAAGGAAGACTGTGAATGTTATATATAAAGATAAGAATTGTAAAAGAAAGACTTTGAAAATTAGAGTTTCCAACTACACTAGCTTTTCGGTTGTCATGAGCCATATCTTAATAGTCATGGAAAGATGTTAGAAATCACATCATCCCTCAATAAAACATCGTCCTTATTCTTCATCCTTACCTTTCTTCCAAATATCGATCATATACCCCTACGTGTGTGTAAAAGACATCCCTACGCTTGGAGAATTCAATTCAAGCTATCATACTCTTGTCCATTTACCACAGTATTTGTTAATCGATGAATATTTAGATGAGATTGCTCACACATTTTTCATGCGACCGTTAATAATTCTTGAGGTACTAACCGACCGATTACTCATGTGCTTGCTTATTAGGCGTATTAGTATTTTGCTCGTCTTGCAACACCTAAGGCTTAGCAGTGACTCCCAAACCAGTTGGTCTAAGGCACTAGGTGATGAAACACCCTCGCTATATTTTTTTATTGCTGCCTTGGTGATAACAAAACCAGTGTTCATTTTTATACACCATTTTATCTTTTATTCATTTATTATCTTCTTCATACTTTGGCTTTTAGACAAGAGCATTTCAAGGTATCCTCTACTATCCCGAGCTTCAAGACGTGTGTAAGTGCGTATAGTAGGGTATCAACATTCAAATGTTTGGCTTCTAGAATAGGAACTATTTTTCAGACTTATTTTTATTCTCAGATTAGTGATTTTTTTCATCTTACTAACCCTTGGGACAACGGCTCATAACTACTTATTACTAGTTCGTTTAAGAAAACTTCTAATTTTCTTGGTTTTCTTAAATTTTTCCAATCTTTTGGATTTAATTTTTCACTATCTAATTTTTTATTATCAAATTAAATATTAAATATTTTTATCTTTTGAATTTTTTATTTTTTATTTTTATATGTGTTAAAAAGTTTTGTGCTTATGCAAAGTATGATGCAAATGATATGCAAATAAGCACAAACCTCCCCCAAACTTGTTTTCAACAGTGTCCTCACTGTTGTCTTCTGCTAGATCACAAAAACCTGTAAGCCTGGGAGGAAATTTATTAAATGGGGGCAATAAATATGATCGTGAAAATCCTCCCCCAAACTTATTCTTTTCACTCACCTCCGTTCTAAAGATGATATAGTATTTTTCAAAACATGGAGGTGAGACGGAGGAATTTTAATCAAGATAAAGCGGCTCCTGTAAAAACAGGAGCTCCTCCGTGGGGTCAGTGGAAAAATACGGTTTTAATCTATGTCCATTTACTTTGAAAAATGTACTGTTTTCAACATTTTCAAGCTCAACTACCCCGTGCGGGTATACATACCGCACAACAAAGGTCCTTTCCATCGAGATCGTAGCTTACCCGCATGAAGATAAAGTCGTGAATGATAAAGAAGGACTTGTTGACCAGGTGTAAAATTTTTTCTCAAAATGTTTTTATCGTGAAATACCTTAGTCCGATTCTTTATAATCACAGCATTATCGTAAGCTTCATCGCGGAGTTCGCTTAGCTCGTTTAATTGCAGCTTCCGAAAGTTGCAGGCTTGATTTAAGTCAAACTTAAGTTCTCTAATGGCCCACATTGCTTTGTGCTCAATCTCGACTGGAAGGTGACAAGCCTTTCCAAACACTATTCTGTAAGGAGACATACCTAGATCGGTTTTATATACACTTCGGAATGCCCAAAGAGCATCCGTCAATTTGGTTGACTAATCTTTTCGATTTTTAGAAACTGTTTTCTCCAAAATTTGTTTGATTTGTCTGTTTGAAACCTCAGCTTGCCCGCTCGTTTGGGGATAATAGGGTGTGGAAAGTTTGTGGTTGATTGCATATTTCTGCATCAAAGTTTCGAAAGACCGATTGCAGAAATGCGTCCCGTTATCGCTAATGATAGCACGTGGGTGTCCAAATCGCGAAAAGATGTTTCTTTTAAGAATTTAATGACAACCTTTTTTTCATTAGTACGACAAGGAATAGCTTCAACCCACTTTGAGACGTAATCAACCGCAAGCAATATGTACAGATTCCCAAAGGAGTTGGGAAAAGGACCCATAAAGTCAATACCCTAAACGTCGAAAATTTCAACCACCAAGATGGGTTGCTGTGGCATTTCATTTCTCCGGGAAATCCTACCCATGTGTTGACACTGTGTACAGGTTTTGCAATGATCAGATGCATCTTTAAACAAAGTCGGCCAATAGAAACCGCATTGCAAAACCTTCTCCGCCGTCTTTTAAGGACCAAAATGACCCCCGCATGCCTGATCATGACAAAAAGATATAACACTCTTGAATTCGTCATTAGGGACACATCTGCGAATGATCTGGTCAAGACAATACTTAAACAGATAGGGTTCATCCCAATAAAAATGTTTTACTTGGGATAGAAATCGATATTTGTCCTGTTTCGACCATTTGCAGGGGATAAGTCCTGTAGCAAGATAATTCACAATATCCTTGAATCAAGGTCCGTCGGATATATTCAAGAGTTGTTCGTCTGGAAAAGAATCATTGATCGGCAGTGTCACAGGTGAAGAAGAGATGCGTGACAGATGGTCGGCTACAATGTTTTCACATCCATTCTTATCTTTAATAACAAGATCAAATTCTTGTAATAGAAGGATCCAACGTATTAGCCTATCTTTAGCATCCTTCTTCGCCAAAAGATGTTTCAAGGCATCAGTGTACACAACAATAGGTGAGCCAATCAAGTAAGGCCTGAATTTTTCTAATGCAAATCCAACTGCCAAGAGTTCTTTCTCGGTAGTTGTATAGTTAATTTGAGCATCGTTCAAGGTCATACTTGCATAATAGATCATGTGTGGCATATTTTCAATGTGTTGTCCTAAGACTGCACCAACTGCAAAATCTGATGCATCACACATAAGCTCAAACGGGTAGTTCCAATCTGGAGATGATAGAACGGGGGCTGCAGTGAGAGAGTGTTTGAGTGAGTCAAATGATGCCTCACAATCCGAGTCAAAGTGAAAGGTTATGTCCTTGGCCAAGAGAAGAGTTAAGGGTCTAGCAATTTTGCTAAAATCCTTAATGAATCTCCTGTAAAAGCCTGCATGGCCAATAAAAGATCGGATATCCTTGACGCATTTGGGATGAGGAAGGTTTTGAATGACATCTATTTTGGCCTTGTCAACCTCAATGCCTTTTCGTGAAATAACATGTCCAAGCACAATTCCCTCTTGGACCATGAAATGGCATTTTTCCCAATTTAAGGTTAAGTTCTTTTCTTTACAACGAGTCAGAACTGCGTCAAGATGAGATAGGCAGTCCGCAAAAGAATCTCCGAATATCGAGAAATCATCCATGAAAATCTCCAGAAAATTCTCGACCATGTCCGAGAATATCCCCATCATGCACCGCTGAAATGTAGCGGGAGCATTGCATAACCCAAAGAGCATGCGTCTATAAGCAAAAGTACCAAAAGGACAAGTAAATGTGGTTTTGTCTTGATCCTTTTTGGCAATAGGGACCTGGTTATAGCCAGAGTATCCGTCGATGAAGCAGCAATATTCACGTCCAGCTAAGCGTTCTAGCATCTGGTCAATAAAAGGTAGAGGAAAGTGGTCTTTCCTCGTTGCGGCATTGAGTTTTCTATAATCAATACATACACGCCACCCAGTTTGAGCGCGTGTCTGGATTAACTCATTTGCCTCATTTGTTATGACCGTGATGCCAGATTTCTTAGGGACAACATGAATTGGACTCACCCATTGGCTATCGGAGATTGGGTAAATGATACCATTGTCAAGGCATTTGACGATTTCTTTCTTCACCGCGTCCCTCATGACGGGGTTTAACCGTCTCTGTGGTTCTCGGGTTGGCTTGGCTTCATCCATTAGATGTATATGATGTTCTACAATCAAGGGACTAATCCTTTTGATGTCAGCCATAGTCCAACCAAACGCCTGCCTATTAGATCTCAGTACCGCCAAAAGCGCATTTTCTTGCTCTGAGGCTAGAGAAGCGGATCTGATCACAGGTAAAGACTCATTCTCACCTAAATATGCATATTTAAGATGAGAAGGTAAAAGTTTGAGATCTAATGCTAGCGGAGAAATTATAGAAGGTGGGGCCATCGAATGATATTCAGAGTCACAAAGAAGCTCGTAGCCTGCAAAAGATACAGACTCGGAAGGTGATGAGTCAAGAGTGTCAGACTCAGGAGTGGAAAGAGTGTCCTCACTAAGATGTGCAAGATCAAACATTGATGTACTAATGTCGTCGAGATCATCAAAGCAAAGTTCATCAACTTCGCAACTTTCGGGAGCGATCTCGTGGACAGAACAGACATCAAGTATGTGGGCAGAGGGTTCAGACGGCTGACTTCCAATTTTATAGATGTTCAGTTCAATTGTCATTTTTCCAAAAGATAGGTTCATTGAACCGTTTCAACAATTAATAACAGCATTGGAAGTGGCAAGGAATGGTCGACCCAAAATCACCGGAATTTGGTTCCGTGGGTTTGCTACAGGTTGTGTATCAAGAACAATAAAGTCTACAGGCAATATGAATTCCCCGACTTTTATTAACACATCCTCCAGTTCACCTCTAGATTTGGTGATTGAACGGTCTGCCATTTGAAGAGTGCAATGTGCTGGTTTCAACTCTCCAATCCCTAACTGCTCATAAACAGAATATGGAAGCAGGTTAACACTTGCGCCCAGGTCAAGTAGAGCACAGTTAATGTTTTTACCCCCAATAGAAATCGAGATTGTAGGACATCCTGGGTCCTTACGTTTCTTTGGTAACTGTGGGGTAAAAGCAGTGCTAACATTATTAGTCATGAAAACCTTTTTGGGCACTTGAGTCTTCCTCTTCCTAGTGCACAAGTTTTTGAGAATTTCCGCATAAGCGGAGACTTGTTGGATAGCCTCTAAGAGAAGGATGTTGATGTTAACCTGTTTGAACATTTCCATAATCTTCTCCATATGTGGACTCAATTTGTTTCCCCTTAACCGATTCGGATAAGGAGCTTTGGCAATAAGAACTGGGTCCAACATTGGAGAAGGTGGTGTGTGTGGAAGTAATCCCAGAATAGAAGTGGAGATCGTCTTTGGTGGACTAGAAGAGGTATGCTGAGGTGTCGAGCCTTGGGGAAAACGAAGAATAGGCTCGCAAGAAGGTGGTAGGGTAGATAAAGTAGGATTAGAAGTAGAAGTGTGTGTGGAGGGAAAAGTCTCAGCCGGGGTATTATTGATAGATTTTTCATTATCATCAATCTCTTCCCTAACGTGATTGTTCGGCACTCTTCCAGATCTCAACGTTGTGATGGCATTCACATTGTAGTGTTGCGGATGTCCAGGATTCGGTAGGGGTTGAGATGGAAGTTTCTTTTTCTCTCTAGCACTCATTTCGGCTTTTAATTGTGCAATTTGTGCTTCCATCGATTTTATACACTCAGCTTGGGAGGTGGAGTTTTTCTTTATATCATCGACAGAAGATTGAATCTCGGCCGAAACTTGCATGAAATTTTTCAGAATCAAATTCATGGTTTGAACGAGTGAAGAGGATTCATCAGAACCGGTCAACTGCAAAGGATTATACGGTGCAGGTGTGTTGACCGGGTTTTGAAAGTTTTGTGATTGGTAGGGGTGCTGACTCAGTTGAAGTGGTTGCTGTTGTGGTGGAGGAGCCCTTTGGAAATTATTTTGATTTGGAACCGTGTTTTGATTTTGTTGTTGGTTCCAAGCAAAATTAGGGTGACTCCTCCAATCCTGATTATAAGTGGAAAAATACGGATCGTTTCTAGGTCTTTGTTGGAAAGCAGCATTGGTATGCTCTTGACCTTGAAACGGAGAATTCAATGGACATTCTTCCGTAAGATGAGATAGATCATAACGGCATCCACAGACAGTTTTGGGGAGTGACATCTAATTTAGGGAGGCTGCTAAAAATTTATGTTCCATAGTTTCGAGTTTCTTTTGCATTGTTGCCATTTCAGCTCTAACTCCTATGGAAATATCAATTTGGTGAATGCCATCCCTAGACGATGACTGATTTATACTCTCCCACTGTAAAGATTTTTCAGCGAAATCTTCTAAAATTCTCCAGGCTTTACCATCATCTTTATTCATGAAGGTGCCTTGACACATGGATTCAAGGTTCTATTTTGTTGTAGGATCAATGCCCTCATATATGATTCTGCACAGATCCCATCTAGGAATTCCGTGATGAGGATATTGAGCTAACAGATCCTTGAAGCGTTCAAAACACTTCGAGAATGGTTCATTTGGAAGCTGGGTAAATTGATTTATTTTGCTACGGACTCGAGCTGTTTTATGATTAGGGTAGAATTTCTTTAGGAAAGCTGTTACGAATTCTCCCCAGTTCGAAATAGAATGTGCGGCTGTGTTATAAAACCACTTCTCGGCTATATCGCATAAAGTGAATGGGAGAAGACGTAAACGCATAGTATCCACAGAAAGCTGTGAAGTACCCATCATTGTGCATACATTTTCAAATTTGGTAATAAAGACATATGCGTCTTCAGACTCGAGACCGTGATATTTCAGTAGAAGATTGATGCATTGTGGTTTGATTTCAAAATTGTCCCCATTGGCTGGTGGAATGGTGAGACAGGTCGAAAGAGGACCTCGCATAGGGTAACATCTATCTTGGAGAGCGATGTAGGGCGGATTCTGCGCACCTGCAGGCGGTGGCAGAGTAGTGTTAAAGAAGTTCAATGAAGAATTGTCCATTAAAGTGGGTGTGGTAGTGGGTGAAGAAAAAGTAGATATAGAATTACCGACTTCGAAGTCGATAGGAGGAACGCGAACAAGACGGGCACTAGAATCCCGTGTCCAGCCGAGCATGCACTAAATGGTTTAGCACAAGTGGCAGCGTTAAGTGATAATTAAGGAAAATATGAGTTTGGTGTTTGGTTTGAAAAAAAGTATGGATTTTTGAAAAATTCACACAAACAATGCACAAGCAACCCTAAATCTAGTAGTCACCTAGGTCAAGTCTCTAAACCGCTCCTAGACTTCCAGAAGACAAGTCGCAAGATAGATCCTCTACTGCCTCTTTGCCCCTCCTGTGGCCAGGTAAGTACCAGGTAAGTGGGAGGTTCTCCACTACGTAAGTAGTAGGCCTAATTAAGTAACCACTTGCCTTAGACACACTTGCCTTAGATACTACAAAAGAAACGTGGATAAGCAATAGATTACCCACAACCTCCTTCTGTCCTAAGTGAGCGCGACGGTCCTCAGAGTCATGTCTAGATATTTTTTAGTTAATGAGGGTGATGCGGATGCAAGTTTGTGATTTTTGGAGCTTAGGAAGGGTAATGAACTTCCCACCTAATCTGAATTTGGTCTTTACCCCTTAATTTCCGTATTAAAAATGCAAACAACCAAGATCAAACACGCACAATTTTTTTTTTGCAAAGAATCTTATCGAAATTGGTTATTGGACAGAGCAGGGAGGAGATAAGAAAGTACAGAATATACCAAAAAAGTTTGAAGCACTGAAACCCTAATATAACCGCGGATCCGCCGCCAACTGCTGCAAGTTGCCGCGGTTCCGCCACAAGATGAAAAGATCCCTGCACAAAAATTGGTACAGATGCTTCTGTTGCCTCACTAAGATTCCTGAGATGCTCTGAAAATTTTTTCTCTCGCTCCACAGATTCCAGATCTCTTTGCAACAAATCACAACAAATCGTTAAGCGCTTGTGCGAATTTTGATCTAAAAATTCTGATGGAATAATAAATTTTCCAACTCAAATTACAAAAATGAACAAATTAGCACACTATCCCCGGCAACGGCGCCATTTGGTTGATCATCTCCTTCGTGTCGTATGTAAAATGTTTCACAACCAAAGAAATTTATACCGCAATCAATTAACGGTATCTATTGTAGTTTCGTCGGTGAATGTGGATCGTCCACTGAGAAAGTGTGATTTGCTTGTTATTGTTTTAGTTGAGTCGAAAATTAAAAGATAAAAGAAATCTCAATAAAATTGATTCAAGATTTATAAGTTTTCATTTTCAAGAAACTTAAAGAAAGTAAAGATCTAAAATCAAGAATCAAGAAATGTTCCCAAATTGTTTGAATTATCAAGATTTGTAAAGAGGCTTGTCGGAATCGATCCAATTGATAGTGATGATGAATACCAATGATTACAAATTCTTATCTATTGAAGATTTGTTGCTAGATCGATGACGATCAACGAGAATTACGGATCTATTGGAGAAACTAGGGTTTCTTCATTATCATCCCTTGTCCTTTCATTGATTATCATTCAAATTCTAACCTCTAGCAAATTAAATCACCGATCGTTGATCTCTAATTTAGAGCGAAAATATTCAAGAAAGCGATCTCGCTCAAATTAGGTTTTCAATGATTCAATTTCCTAAAGTTTACAAAACTCATAAGATTTAAGAATCGTTCAATAATTTAATCATCATCTACCTATTTTTTCGATTCCGCTACAAGAGGAGATTTCACTCACACATCATGAAAAAGGAAAGAATCAAGAATCGATAAATTTTCATAATGCAAGAATGTAAAGAAAAGCAAGATTTACAATATTCACCTTTATTAATCGACGATTAGGTACAATTCACTCAACTCGAGGTTACAAAATTTGAGGAGGTAACTAGATCGGCCGAAATTAGTTTCGCATCGATCTTCTTGAGCTGCGGATCATCATGGATCTCTTGCTCGGATGAAAGTCGGCGTTGCTTCAAAGGATCTTCATTTGCTTGCTTGATTCGCTTCTCGATGGATCTTGATTTGGCTCTGGATTTGGTTTAGGGCTAGGGTTTTGGGTTACAAGTTGTGTCACTCAACTTGCGGAATTTTGGCTCAATAGTCAACAACGAACAACCTTTGTAATGAAGCCCTGGGTGCCCTTTTATAGTTTTCCCTCAAGCTTCCCCTAGAAGCTAGATCTAGCTTCTCTTGGAAGCTTGGTTGTTATGAAGCTTGCACAAGAAGCTTGGTAGTTGCGGGGAAGTTTTTAGATTAAGGTAATTAGCTAGTTTGCATGAGAACCTTGGTAGGTATTAAGTTTGCACAAGAAGCTTGGCTGTTAGAAGAAAAACTTCTGGAGAATTCGAAAAACCGAAACGTCTTGAAGAAATTTGTCCATTTAAATAGAAGCCCCGGAAAAAGTTTTCTGCCACCGATGAGTCAACACGGCCGTGGATCCGCGGCGGATCGGTCTGACTCGGCCGCGGATCCGCGGCCGTTTTGTGAAGTCATTGCATGATTTTTCCAGTGTTGTTTCATGTTGGCTTGGTGGCACTTTTCTGATGTCTGGAATTTTTTTTATACTTTCTTGTTTACTGCCAGATTTCAAGTCTTGGACTTGACGCGTTTTATCAGCACTTTTAGCAGTTCCGGTTCTTTTACCTGGAGAATTTCCTGCACACAATCTCGAAACAAGTGTTTGATATACAAAAGATCACGTATGCAATAATAAACACACAATTTCCCTCATAATGCTGGTTATAATGTATAACACATGTTATTTGGTATTTTTGCAGACAAATTGCTAATACATGCTATATTTATACCAAACACATTTAGATAATTACAAATAGTAGGGAAATTGCTGTGTTAAAAATGCAATATATTCGATTGATCACCTCACATCCAAATCCAAAACCTACACTGTAAAAGATAAAATACAGCAAACAACCAAGCTGCCCATTACAAAGAATAAAAGAAAAAACAAATTTTTAATGAGGGAAATAGCAAAAAACAACAAATTGCAAGAACCCATCTCCATTTTGGGGGGGGGGGGTTCTTGTTCTGTTGAGGTGTGACTGGGGTATTTAAATGAGGTTACTATGAAGATAGAGAGCAATCGATAAGGACGAGAATAGTTCGTTTAGGATTTCGGCTGCGTCGGTGATGAAGACGGGGGGATCATAGAGGGGAGAGAAGAAGATAACGATGGATCGAGGTTGAGACAACGATCAAGACAGGAGAGGAGAAGGCAACGATGAGGAGGCGGCGAGAATCGTCCTTGATGATCGCAGTGATGAGGAAGGAAACAGAGGAGGTGAGAGAGAGAGGAGAGAGAGAAGTTTTTTTAGAGAGTGACTTGCGAAAAGAAGGGGAATGGCATTTTTTGGATATACTAAAATACCCACTGTTGTGAGTATGTGAGGGAAAAAAACGATCAAACTAGGGATTTTTTAACATGTTCAAAAAGCCCAAGAACTTTTTGATCCCTTTTTCTTGGGCCGTCCCCCCCCCCCACCCCACCCCACCACAGCGATTACCATTAAATTTATATTTCTATTAGCCCATTAAGTATCCAAATACAAACCACCTTGATATATTCCAACATAATTCAAACTATAATTTTAAATCTTTCAATGTATAAATCAATCCCCAAATTCTAAATAAATAAATCAAAATTATTTATCAAAATTTATATATTAAATCAAAATAATTTAACAATGCCCTGCAAAGGTTCAAAATTATAATATATGTTTATTGTAAAATAAAATAAAACAAATAATCAATAAAGCCAAAACAAAACAAGATGGAACGAACACTAAACATATTGTGCATAAATGCAGGTATGCTTAGACTTGAACAAGTATCCTAGTGTTGACCACGTCTGACCGAAAGATGATAATAGTCATTAGTTAGACATTGGAAACTATTTCTTTTCGCCGATCATTTGTATGCCACACACAATACGAGAGTAACAAGATCTTCATTCTGTGGGCGTGTGCTGTTAATGGCCATGCGCAGAACCTTGATTCTTATGGAGCAACTAAAGATTTGCCTAAATCTCCTAGCCACCGCCTCACGACACTTCACTTAGGTGATGTCTCAAGAGGTATCAAGGTGCGAGAGATATCTCGACAAAATTATGTTTTTGACATTATTAAAAGTATATACCTAACCTAACGATCACCAATAAAGCACATTCCTTCACCATAGGAATGAGTCGGAAATAATTCCTTAATAAAATTTGTACTCTTATTGTCACATCAAGAGTTTTGTTTTTTCCCATTGGAAACCTCTGCAGCGGTGTTTCATATTTTGAATGTAACCTGGTGGATTACCACTATTTAATATATATAAAAAAAATGAGTTCATCTGGGGTTTGCTCCATATCTCTTCCCAGATTCTAGTTCACTTGAAAGTTTAGAGGTTTTGGCTTTTACGGGGATTATAGATTTAAGGCAGTAAAGTAACCAGCTTTGATTACTTTTGTCATGCATCAAGTTATGATTTCACTTGAAGTTTCATTATAATTTTCTGAGCTAGCTTTTCAAATTTGTAATATTTTCCATAGCCTAGTTCATAAAAAGATATATATTCTCAATGTAAAAGTTCCTAGTAAAATGGTAGATGATAAAAGTTTAATATTATTGCTGTCATATTGTGAACTCTTTTTCCTGATTAGTAGCCTAATATCTAAATTCTTCTCCTTCGATGGTCATCATCGTCGTTGATGTATATTAAGATTCAAGCAAACTGTAGCTGACATAATATCATGGAATTCATCATTTATGTATTTCTTTCCCATTCATTTTGTTCTTTTCATCATATAGTATTTCGATCAAATAATACATGCATGCATGTGCGCATACTTTAACAATTTAAGAAACATTATTATTATAATGCATCTCTAAATACACAATTTTATGGAAATAAACATTCCTCATAAGGGGTAGAGAAGAAATCTCATATGATATAGTTAATGAAATGAATTATAATGACGTTTTGTTTCTCCTTTTTGGCCTGAAATTGCAGAACTAGGACTTTTGCAGTCATGTACCTCGAGGTAATCTAGGTTTGGGAATGACCGGTGCAGTTGAGACTCATTTACATCCATATCATGCAAACACCTCAAACGCAAAATCTTAACAGCAGGCCATGGAGAATTATAATCAAGACTAGCCAACTTTCCCCCTCTTATGTATAGCCTCTCTATTTTTGTCAACTTATCTGGAATCAGCCATGACGCCTCGCTCTCCGGAAAGCATCGAATGTCTAGCTTTTGAAGATTTGGAGGCGGGGAGAAGTTATGCGCTACGAACAACATCCCATTATCTGAAGATGACGCTGATGGTGATGTCTGAACTCCCCATGTCAACGTTAGTGAGCGGAGGGATGTTAACCCTATCAGACAATCGAGATCACATTGCCAAACATCGGAACGACGATCAATATGTATGCTCAGCTTTCTCAGCTTCTCGAATTCACGCAGGCGATAAAGTATATACCCAACAACAAAACCCTTGAACACTTCTAGCTTGCTAAGCTCGTTGATCCCATCAGGTATGCGAACTAACAAGTAACACTCCGATACATCCAAGTGAATAAGTCTTTTGAGTTGTGCAATTTCAGGAGGCAACCTCTCCAAATTATGACAAGCTCGTAGATCCAAGATCCTTAGCTCGATAAGTGACCCAATAGATGGTGGCAGCTCCGTGATTCTCGAAATGCCTCGGAGGCTGAGATACCTCAGTTCTGTGAAAGATCTCAACCAACCAAAAAACTCAATGTTCTCTACTTCAATGTGATGCTTCGGAGAATTCTGCCACCTCCCGAGTTGTGCAGCCACAACTCCTTTCATCCTCATGAAACGTTTCTTTTCAAATTTCAGGTATCGCCTTTCAACATTAAAGCATACTCTCGATTTGCAGTGAAGATATATCCTCTTACACGAATTTTCCTTTGCAGCTGCATATGCAAGCTCCTCTTCTATGGGTAGGTCTATTTCTTGCTGAACTGACATGCATGGAAGAGAATTTATAGGATCAAATGGCATGTCGAAGATTATTCTACTGCGATTTTCCTCCTGATAGCTTAGGAGGAGCAGTTCTTTGCGAATCAGCGGAGGGATCCTCAAGCTGTTGATGATCCTAGGATTATGAGGCCTGAAAATCGGTGCAATGAAGCCCATGTCGATAAGGGTACTTAAGCACTCTTCTCCATCCTCCTCCGAGGCGATGTTGTTTGCTATATGCTCCGACATCCAACAGTAGAACAACATCCTCTTTTTTATCACCGAGTTTATTGGGAACACAAGCAAGAACTTCAAGCAGCGCTTATAATAATGGTTGAGGCCTTCATACTGCTCTCTAACCTTAGTTATTATGTCCTCAACAATTGGATCTCTATCGTCAGATACAAGCTTTTGATCAGGATCATTATTAGCTGTAGATGGCATCGGACCAATAAATTCAGTTTCAGATAAGTGAACAGGAGGAGTCATGCCTTTTTTTAAGACAGAGGTCATGCGGTCGATTGCTTCGAGCTCTAATGACGGGATTTCATCTTTACTGCCACTATTTTCCAAAAGGACATCGAATCGTTTTACTATGTCCTCGAGTCCATCTTGCACATCGTTTCCCCATCTCTCAACATTGGTCAAGACTTCCCTAACGAATTGGATATCGTCCTCAATCTTCCTAAAGAGACCGGCTTTATCTAAGGAAGAGCCAGGTTTTGATTTGGCCTCTTTGAGATGCATTAACAATGCACGAAAAATCCCGAGAACTTTATCTTCTGGCATCCTGAAGGAGGATAAGAAGAAACAACAGTTTGACAAAGATGAACATCTTAAAATCAGGGGCAGGAAAAGCACAATGCAAGTTTATACTTGAAATTCTAAATGTGTGTAAATCCATTGGATACCATCACGGATTTCTATATAAAAGAGGAAAAATCAAAAGAAACACGAAGCGGAGAAGAAAATATTGTGTGGTAGTGTAGCAAAGAGAAAGACCTTATTGATTGTAGTTAAATACAAAAAATTAAGCATATGAACATGTTAGAAAAGAAATTTAAAAAAAAAAAAATTAGTAAGCGGTATCTGAACTCTAGTAGCAGATACAAGAACTCGATCAAGGAATTGTTGAAAGCAACAGATACCACATCCCCTACAAGATGGCAAATATGAAATGTATAAAACGAGCAAAAATTAAAGAGGTTTTTTTAAAACAGCAGTGTAAAGCCTACATGATGGATCTCTGGATCTTCTTCAGATGCTATCTTTTGTTGATCTCTTCGTGTGCTGATGGACGACTGAGATTGAGTTGGAGGGTTGACTCCTGGAGCATGTGGATCTCAATGGGTTTTGAGTGATTGTGGCCGAGCTGCCTGCAAAGAAGTCACGGGATGGTTGTGCCACCGAGGACCCTCCGACGATCAAATTAGATGGGGTATTTTGGCAGAGTAACGGCCTAGTGGAGTAAAAATGGCTTACCCAAGTCGTTTAGGAGAGGGGTTTATACAATGGCAGCAATGGGTCGGATGTGAGATTCACGCCGGCCGTTACGTCCCTGGCGTTACGTCTGCGTGATAGGCGGGATTCCCCATTAATGACGAGATATACTCGTTAATGGGGGATCGTGATGGCATGGAACGCGGGATCATGGGCGGCGGATATCTCGCGCCTGGCGAGATTCGCGGAGCCGTGGCGGAGACGCCTGTGATCGGTGCTGTGGGTCGGTTGGTGAGACCGAAGAAGGTAAGCTCGGCGGGAGACTCGGGAACGAGCGGGAGGCCGAGGCATCTTGGTTACGTGATAGCTCGGAGGCGAGCCGGGAGGGCCGAAGAGGCCTATAGTGCATGAGGATCGGAGGCGAGCCAACGGTTGTTTGTAAGACGGGAATAGGAGTGGTCTGGACGGCCACTGAAGGTCGGAAACATTCTCGGATCGAAGGCCCGGGGTATGCTTCTAACGTACCGTTGTCGCTCCCTTCCCGTGAGCTATAGGACACGTCAGTCGTCACGTGCCGTGATCTTAGGAAATACCACTTCTGAGCATCATCATTAGCCCCCATTCTCGTTCCGACCTATTTATGGATCGGGTTGAGAGTGGACTATACGGAGAATCTTCTGCTCGGTTTCGCACCGAGAATCATGATGTCGATTGCCCAGGAATGAATGGAGGCGTCGTTTCGTCTGTTAGGGCCGGCTATCGACCGAACTCGAGCTCTCCTATATTTTTTACTTGAGCCATGTTAGGAGCTTGCCTTCTTCGGGTGCATGCGTCGGGCAGAGGCTTGCTAGCCGGTTCAATGTGAGGCTCAGGGATCCACCGTTGAGACCGAGCATGAAGATGTCGGGTGGCTTCGTGACGAGGACTTTGATCCATCTCTTTATAGGGCAGGGAGCTGCCTGGAGTGGATGGACCGAGTAGGAGAATGCCCGGTCGCCTCGTGATGAGGGCTTTTGATCCGTATTGTTGTGGGGCAAGAAGCTGCCCGCCGGGATGAACCGAGCAGGGTAGCTGCTCGGTTGCCTCTTGGGGAAGGCTTTGGTCCTTAGCGTCGGTGGGTAGTGAACTACCAGCCACGCGTGGACCGAGCAGGATAGCTACTAGGTTGCCTCTTGGTGAGAGCTTTGATCATTGGTGTCGTTGGGTAAGAGATTACCAGCCAAGAATGGACCGAGCAGGAAAGCTGCTCGGTGGCCTTTTGATGAGGGCTTTGATCCTTGGTGTCATGGGTAAGAGATTATCAGCCAAGGATGGACCGAGCAAGGAAGCTGTTCGGTGGCCTCTTGATGAGGGCTTTGATCCTTGGCGTCGTGGGGTAAGAGATTACCAGCCAAGGATGGACCGAGCAGGGTTGCTGCCCGGTGGCCTCTTGGTGACGGCTTTGATCCTTGGCGTCGTGGGGTAAGAGATTACCAGCCAATGATGGACCGAGCACGGTTGCTTTCCGATGGCCTCTTGGTGAGGGCTTTGATGCTTGGCATCGGTGGGTAGCGAACTACCAGCCATGGATGGACCAAGCAGGGTTGTTGCCCGGTGGCCTCTTCGTGAGGGCTTTGATCCTTAGCGCGGGAGGGCATGGAATGGCCTGCTAAGAATGGACCGAACATGGTTGCTGCTCGATGGCCTCTTGATGAGGGTTTTGATCCTTGGCGTCTTGGGGTAAGAGATTACCAGCCAAGGATGGACCGAGCAGGGTAGCTGTTCGGTAGGCTCTTGATGAGAGCTTTGATCCTTGGCGTCGTGGGGTAAGAGATTACCAGCCAAGGATGGACCGAGCAGGATAGCTGCTCGGTGGGCTCTTGATGAGGGCTTTGATCCCTGGCGTCATGGGGTAAGAGATTACCAGCCAATGATGGACCGAGCAGGATAGCTGCTCGGTGGCCTCTTGATGAGGGCTTTGATCCCTGGCGTCATGGGGTAAGATTACCAGCCAAGGATGGACCGAGCAGGGTAGCTGCTCGGTGGCCTCTTGATGAGGGCTTTTATCCTTGGCGTCGTGGGGTAAAACATTACCCGCCAAGGATAGACCGAGCAGGGTAGCTGCTCGGTGGCCTCTTGATGAGGGCTTTGATCCTTGGCGTCGTGGGGTAAGAGATTACCAGCCAAGGATGGACCGAGCAGGTTAGCTGCTCGGTAGCCTCTTGATGAGGGCTTTGATCCTTAGCGCGGGAGGGCATTGAGTGGCCTGCTAAGGATAGACCGAGCAGGGTAGCTGCTCGGTCTTCTTCTTCTCTTCCCTGGTCCTTTTCTTCTGATCGACTTGCTCTGTCTGGGGCAAGTTGGCGTTCATCTCGGACTCAAGCTGGATCTCACGTTCGGTACAGGCCTTTACCTCGGTCATGGTCTTGTTTGCGCTAATGCAAAAGAGCGTAGCCACTCCTTGTGCCTAAGACCCGATCTAAGGGCCGTAATGATCGTCTCGTTCCGGTGCTCTGGGACCTCAAGAAGGGCGTTGTAGAAGCGAGTGACGTATCCTTTGAAGGATTCTTTGTCCCCGCTCTTTATAGTGAAGAGATAATCAACGGTCCACTTTTGCCGTCTGTCCCCAACGAAATGGCCGAGGAATTGGGTGGCCAGCTCATCAAAGGTAGAGATTGAGCGTGGCATGAGTCCTCGGAACCAGTCTCGTCCGGAGAGGATGAGAGTGGCGGGGAACACGCGGCATTGAGCGGTGTCGGAACAGTCCTGGAAACACATCCCGGCTGTGAACGTGTCCAAATGGTCCTTCGGGTCGGACTTACCTTCGAAGAGTGAGACCTTCGGGGGCTTGTTCCGGGAGGAGACGTGGACGACGAGTAGCTCTTTGGTGAAGGGCTTCGTGAGCGAGTCGGCGGCATATTTAGCCCCGTCGCTTTAAGGACGATTTTCCCGATGGATGCTTTTGATCTTCTTTTCGAGGGCGTCGAGTCGGCCGTGGTATCCTGATGATTCGGCATATTCTGATTTTTGGCCTCTGCTGCCTGAGACCTGCGCTGGCCACGGCCCTGGTTCCGTTTGATGAGGTTCTTTAGGTCCCCTGGCGAGGTCGTCTTCGAGCTGCCGTGGTGAGTCCCGTCCGCGTGACCTCGTCGAGGGGGGGTGCCGGTCATGACTGGGCACAGGCGAGCTGACCGACACCTTCTCGGGAGGGACAGGGGCGCGATGGGCCTCGGGGCGAAGCGCTCTGGCGAAAGATCTTGGTGTTGAGCTGTGCGGCGCCCAGCGAGTCATTGAATACGTTGCCCCAGGGGATCTGCGGCCGCCAGAGACAGTGAGGTGGTGTCCGGTTGTGCCAACACGGGTAGAGTCTTCTCTCCCTCCGTAGGGGCCCCGGTCCCGAGATGGGGGAGCGGTGACCTGGGAAGACTGCCCGGCCGTTTGGACACAGACGAGTGCACCCACGACGGACGCGAGCCGATCTATCCGAGCAGATAGGACGTGAATGGCGTTCGAGGTAGGGGGATCCATCCGCGCCTCCATTGTGGGGAAGGCGACGGCTAGTGCTTGGATCGTCGCGGTGATTGCTCGCCATGAAGTTAAGATTGAAAGATGAACTTTCGTTGAGTGGAACTAGCTTTCCCACAGACGGCGTCAACTGATGGATATCTGGATCTCCTTCAGATGCTACCTTCCGTTGATCTCTTCGTGTGC